>CM059425.1:86293753-86893753 GCA_030390025.1 Squalus acanthias
AGCGGCAGGCGCTAAACTTTGCGCACAGCCGATATTTGCGCCCCAAATGGGGCGATACTGAATTTTTCCCCCAATGTCTCCTTCTTTGGCTCAATGTCAGTTTTTCTCTGGTTACGCTCCTGTGAAGCGCCTTGGGACGTTTTACTATGTTAAAGGCGCTATATAAATGCAAATTGTTGTTTTTCAGAGGGAGTCGCTGGGTAGCAATTAAGAGTGGGCATTCTAGCTGATTTTTTGTTTGCTAACATTAGAGAGAAGGGACGAGGGTGATGTATTGACCCTATCACAGCCCTGGCTGAGATTATTTAACGCAGCAGAGATTGAGATCGAACTTGGGGCTTTCCAAGTCTGGCTCAGAAACAGGCTTGTTGAGTGCTCTGTTGAGGAGTCCACCACTTTACTGAGTCAACAACCAGGTTTTGGGTGAGTTGAAACTCTGCAATATATCACAACATTCCTAATGGAGGGATCTCCTTATCAGGACTGCTTTTAAAAAGAGAGTTACTGGGAGCTGCGGTGAAGTTTGTAATGACCTGTACTTTCTGAATTTTTATATATGTAAAATGTATATGATAATATTTATGTGAGAAATGAATTTTGTAGAGATCATCAAAATGTCTAGGAATAATTACTGAAACCTGACAGTGGGAGGGAGCTAGATTAATATCAGTGGAGATGCTGGCTGAGAGGGGTTACTGAGCGCGACAGTGGGAACATTTTCTCTGTGCACAATGTGTAGCAAAATCATAAAGGGAATGGATTTATAGTTTCGTTACACATAGCTGACCGAGGTAATCTTCCTCTGGTGTGAAAGAGCTGTCCAATTAGTCCCACTCCCCTGCTCTTTCCCCATTGGCCTGCAATTTATTTCCTTTTCCAGTATTTATCCAATTCCCTTTTGAAAGTTATTATTGAATCTGCTTCCACCGCCCTTTCAGGCAGTGCATTCCAGATCATAACCACTCGCTGTGAAAACATTTCTCCACATCTCCCATCTGGTTCTTTTGACAATTATCTTAAATCGTTGTTGCATGATTGTGATTATGTGACTGAATATGTCCATTAACTTTTCAGAAATTGTTCAACTGTGTTAAAATTTTCTGTTTCTGTTTATTAGGAGCATCATTTCATAATCAACCTGATCAACATCTGCCACCCAATATCCACACAACCCCAACTCTAACCCCTTTCCTATCAAACTCTAACCTACTCTAATACTAATCTCATTCCATCAAAGCATCACATATCCCAGCCTCCAACCTAAATGAAATCGTATTTGAATTCTAATACGAACCCATTCTGTACCCAACTAAACCCTAAACTCCAACGCAATATCATCCCCTTTTAAACACTAACCTATTATATAACCCACCCCAAACACAGCCGATCTTACCTATAAGAAACTCAAACCATTTCCACCCACACACCAACACCAAGCCTAACATAACTGTCTAAATCCAAACCAAACCACTACAGCCCCTAACTCATGCACTCTCCACAAACAGCAATGAGATAATGACCAGATAATCCCTGCTGAGTATTTCCAACATTTTCTGTTTTACTGATTGACATAAATCTTGTCATTCATGTATGAAGGAATACTGGGCGGCCTGCTGGTGGTGCTGTCCAGGGAGAGTATAAATACTCGGGCATGGGCCCAGCTTGCTTAGGACATTCCTCAACAGGAACTAGTGAAGGACACAACTAGATCTCCATGTTGAAAAACAGTTGATTAAAGCTATGTTTAACGCTTAGACCAAGTGCCTAGTAGTTTTCTTACGTCACTGATGTTGGTTGAGGGATAAATATTGGCCAGGACACCAGGGAGAACTCCCTTGCTCTTCTTTAAAATAGTGCCATGGCGTCTTTTACGTCCACCTCAGAGTGAAGATGGGGCCTTGGTTTAATGTCTCATCTAAAAGATGGCACCCTCAGTACTGCACTTAAAGTGTCAGCCTAGATTATATGCTCAAGTCTCTGGAGTGGGACTATGAACCCATGAGCTACTGCTTCAGAGGCAAGAGTCATACCACGGAGCCACAGCCTGGGACTTGCAGCCCTTTGAGAAACTCCTGCAAATTGAAGAGAACATAATGTCCTATTTAAAGGTCAAGTCTGGCGTCAGGGCAAGAACACCACAATCAGAGGCTGGTGAATCTAGGTTGCTTCCTGCAGTGTCATGGCCCGAGACTAATTTCTACCCATTTATACGCTAATTAGTGGGTTCGTTACTTCTTTGGAGTTTTATGTTTCTTTTTCCTTCTGGAAATTCTAAAAGTTCTTTAATTCAGCAGGAAGGGTCCAAGGTCAAGGCTACAACTTTAAGGCAGAAACGTTCATTAAAATAGGAAATGGAAAACAAGAAGTGTGAGTACTCAATGGCCTCCGGATCTCAGGTGGTGCTACTATAGCAGGAAGCTAGTAAGGATTTGCCTGTCAATAAACCAATGGGTGTGTGTGGGGTTGCGTGTGTGTGGGTGCGTGTGTGTGTGGGTGCATGTGTGGGTGTGTGTGGGTGCATGTGTGTGTGGGGGGGGGGGTGTGGGTGGGGGGTGTGTGTGTGTGGGTGGGTGGGTGTGGGTGCGTGTGGGTGCATGTGTGTGTGTGGGTGGGTGCATGTGTGGGTGTGTGTGGGTGCATGTGTGTGTGGGTGGGTGCATGTGTGGGTGCATGTGTAGGTGGGTGCATGTGTGGGTGGGTGTGGGTGCGTGTGTGTGTGGGTGCGTGTGTGTGTGGGTGTGTGTGTGTGTGTGTGTGGGTGTGGGTGTGCGTGTGGGCGGGTGTGGGTGCGGGTGTGTGGGTGTGTGTGGGCGGGTGTGTGGGTGGGTGGGTGTGTGGGTTGGCGGGTGTTTGTGTGGGTGTGTGTGTGTGTGCGGGTGTGGGCGGGTGTGTGGGTGGGCGGGTGTGTGGGCGGGTGTGTGTGTGTGGGCGGGTGTGTGTGTATGGGTGGGTGCGGGTGTGTGTGGGTGCGGGTGTGTGTGGGTGCGGGTGTGTGCGGGTGCGGGTGTGTGTGTGTGCGGGTGCGGGTATGTGCGTGTGCGTGCGTGTGCGGGATACGTGCGTGTGCGGGTACGTGCGTGTGCAGGTACGTGCGGGTGCGGGTGCGGGTATGTGCGGGTGCGGGTTCGTGCGTGTGCGGGTGCGGGTATGTGTGTGTGCGGGTGCGAGTGTGTGCGGGTGCGGGTATGTGTGTGCGGGTTCGTGCGGGTATGTGCGTGTGCGGGTATGTGCGGGTGCGGGTATGTGTGTGCGGGTGCGGGTATGTGTGTGTGCGGGTGCGGGTATGTGCGTGTGCGTGTGCGGGTTCATGCGTGTGCGGGTGCGGGTATGTGCGTGTGCGGGTGCAGGTTCATGCGTGTGCGGGTGCGGGTATGTGCGGGTGCGGGTATGTGCGGGTGCGGGAATGTGCGGGTGCGGGTGCGGGTATGTGTGTGCGGGTGTGGGTATGTGCGTGTGCGGGTTCATGCGTGTGCGGGTGCGGGTTCATGCGGGTACGGGTATGTGCGTGTGCGTGTGCGGGTACGGGTATGTGCGTGTGCGGGAATGTGCGGGTGCGGGTGCGGGTATGTGTGTGTGCGGGTGTGGGTATGTGCGTGTGCGGGTTCGTGCGTGTGCGGGTGCGGGTTCATGCGGGTACGGGTATGTGCGTGTGCGGGTACGGGTATGCGTGTGCGTGTGCGTGTGCGTGTGCGGGTATGTGCGTGTGCGGGTGTGGGTATGTGCGTGTGCGGGTTCGTGCGGGTGCGGGTTCATGCGGGTACGGGTATGTGTGTGTGCGGGTGCGGGTACGGGTATGTGCGTGTGCGGGTATGTGCGTGTGCGTGCGGGTGCTGGTACGTGTGAGTGTGTGTGCGGGTGCGGGTATGCGCGTGTGCGTGCGGGTGCTGGTACGTGTGAGTGTGTGTGCGGGTGTCAGTGCTAGTTTGCCAGAAGCATCTTCTTTCCTTCAAATGCACAAATTGAAGTGGTAGATTATATGGAAATGGAATACTTTACACCTGAGTTGAATGTGAAAATATCTCATTAATAGGATATCTTAGTAGTAGGTTCGAGACAATCTAAAAATACATTTGTTCAAGTATATTAACTTGTACAAATACATTGGCGCGGACTAAAATAGTACCAGTAAACACATTCCTATTGGAATTACCATGCTTAATATTCAGTTAAATGACTAAGATTTATCAGTAACACTGTTATCTAAAAGTTTAATTTGAAATAAGTACAATACACCTATTCATAACAGTAGTGTAATCTAATTATATTTATGATGTGGAGATGCCGGTGTTGGACTGGGGTGGACAAATGTGAGAAGTCGCACAACACCAGGTTATAGTCCAACAGCTTTATTTGAAATCACAAGCTTTCGGAGCGCTGCTCCTTCGTCAGGTGAAGTGAAGAGATGCCTCTAGGCACAACATATATAAAATTGAGAGGTCGCACAACACCAGGTTATAGTCCAACAGTTTTATTTGAAATCACAAGCTTTCGGAACTATCGCTCCTTCCTCAGGTGAAGTAAATTGGTATCCAATTTACTTCACCTGAGGAAGGAGCGATAGTTCCGAAAGCTTGTGATTTCAAATAAAACTGTTGGACTATAACCTGGTGTTGTGCGACCTCTCAATTTTGTCCACCCCAGTCCAACACCGGCATCTCCGCATCATGACAACATATATAGTCAGAGAACACTGCCAGATGATTACAGTTAATCTTTCTAACTGCCCTTTATCACACCTCGGCAGAGAGATAATCACGGCAATCAAAGGTGTGGATGGTGTCCAAACAGGTCAGTCAGGAAAACATTACATCAAAGACAATGAGGTGGGGTCACAAGGAGTCAGATGCTGGGGTCTGTATGGAAAACAAAGAACTTTTTTTGCTGGAAATCACAGCAGGTCCGGCCGCATCTGTGTAGAGAGAACAAGCCAACGACGACTCTTTGGCTGGCCCCGCATCCGGTTTCCTCTCCAGTCGGCTCTCTGGAGTCTCGGTGCATGCGTGACCGATCGAGTGCGTACGCGCTGTACCAAAACGGTCTACAAGCTCCCCAGACAGTCTTCAGGCGCCCCAAACAGGGGCGTACGCAAATAATCACTCCGGAAATACTTTGGAGTTGGACTCCCTTTCAGACATGCCTCGCGGTTGCCGAAGACGACCATTAGGCCCGGTACGTATATAAATAAAGAAAAGAACGACTTTAATTTATAAAGAGCCTTTCACGACCTCAGGATGTCCCAAAGTGCTGTACAGCCAATTAAGTACTTTTGAAGTGTAGTCACTGTTGTAATATCGGAAACAGCACTGAAATAAATGACCAGATAACCAGTGATGTTGGTTGAGGGATAGATATTGGTTAGGACACCGGGGAGAACTCCCTTGCTCTTCTTCAAAATAGTGCCATGGGATCTTTTATGCCCACCTGAGGGGGCAGACGGGACCTCGGTTTAACGTCTCATCTGAAAGACCGCACCGCTGACAGTGCAGCACTCCCTCAGCACTGGACTGGGAGTGTCAATCTGGATTATGGGCTCAAGTCTCTGAAGTGGGACTTGAACCCATGACCTACTGACTCAGAGACAAGAGTGCAACCACTGAGCCACGGCTAACACCAAAAACTCTGCCCAATGTGAAAGTTGGCCATGTTGACCAGAGGTTCCAGGTCTGACTCTTCCACGACTGGTGGGCACCACAAGGTATAGGGGGAAAAATTCGGTTGCTTTGCGCCTCTAACCCTAACTCTAAGAGGGCGCAAAGGAACTAGCGCCCGGGCGCGGCGCAGCCAAAGCCTCCCGCGAAATTCAGCGGGAGGTTAGCAGCGGCGGTAACCGTTAGCGCCCCGCGGCGCTGCACCGCCGGCGATGACGTCATCGCCATGCGCAGCACCCCGCTCGCGCCCCGGCCGCGATCTTCGGTAGCGTCCCCTAACTTACCGCCGGACGCTATGTCCGACGGGGTCGGGGGGGGGGGCCTACCTGTGGCCAGGGCGGTGCTAATTAAAGGCAAGGTGCTGGGCGGCCATTTTTGTTGCTGGCCGCCTGCCAGCACCTGCCCCCGTTGCCGTCCTCGGCCTCCTCTTCAGCCCCCCGCGGAGTGCCAGCACTCCGATCCCTGGTGGCCCAGCTGGGCCCCGGGTTGCGCTGCGCTAGGCCCCTCCCCTTTAAGAAGTGGAAGAAGGCCTGCAGTACCGCGGCGCGATGTGCCGCAGCGCCACATAATGCCGCGATATTCCCTCGCAGCGCCCTAGGAGAGAGGCGGGGCGCTTCCAGTAGCACCCAGCTTTCCTCTTGGGGCGCTACTGATGAATTTCGGCCGCGGGTGCGCTAACTTTTTCGGGGCGCTGCGCCCCAAAGGGGACACAACTCAATTTTTCCCCCATAGTGCCTTCTAGACACTAATAATAATATTGTCATTTTATTGGTAAGGTTTCCTTTGGTTTTTGTTGCTTATTTTAGATTAATTTGATCACTGGTTTATCTGTTATATTAGTGGTTCCCTTAAAGGGGCGTTTCTGCTGATTCTTGTCAGGTGACACCGGGGGTAACTCAGTATCACCCTTATTGGTCCAATCAAAATGGGCTCAGGTCTGACTTTTCTGTGATGAGCCTCAACGTTACCAGGCTAGGGAAGGGCAAAACCAACTAGGGCTCCCACTCTTAATCACCGTACCGTGACAAACTAGACATCCCATTATAAACTTTTCCCATCATACAATACAACAACAACTGTGATTACTATTGGAAAGTGCGCCGTTGGCTTGGGGCGAGTACAGGATCGGGGATACTTCCTGGGATGAAAAAGTCTGCTCTCCCCTGGGCCTGGGCACTAGTCGTGGCCTAAATCTCCTCCCCCCTCCCCTCCCCTCTCCTGCAGGGATAAGTCATTTGCATGGCCTCGAGATGACCTCTGGCACAAGCCCGCTCCCTGGCAGAAGCCTACAACCAGAATCGGGGTTGGGGTGGAAAGCCAGCTGCTGTAGGCCTGAGAAGCCTGTTGCCACGGTAATGACCACCATCTGCGGGCTCTTCTGGCTGCAATCCGAACCCAGCAGTCAGAAAGTCTCCGGCCCTGAGTCTTCGGCGGGGGGGGGGGGGGGGGGGGGGGAAAGGCCGTTTACTTTTCTGGGCCTTTTTCGCCTTACTGGCTGTACCTCTTGTACCCTCTCATCCATGGGGGCGGCGAATCAGACACAAGGGCCACGAACAGCTTCTGAGGGTCCGATTGGGGGGTGAATTTGGTCTTTGCGAAACGGGCTCTTAGCGAATCAGAAGCTGTTTTACACCGTGCTTGATTTTCTTTTACGCGGGCGAGAAGCGGGCTGCCAATTCGCTGTGAAGCCTGTTTTTTGGCGATTCTGGCGAAGACTAATTTCACCCCCTATGTGTCTGGGTGCCGCTCCCGAAACCCTTCCGGAGAATGAAGCAGGGGGGGCAGAAAATGCCCCCCTTACCATCTCATTTTAAATGGCCGCCCTCTGGCCGTCCTCCCCACTCACCCCACCCCACCCTACCCCACCCCAGCAGAAACTCATGGCACATGATAAAGGGGCCGGAGACTTGATGCCACAGCACTCGCCCCTTTCTCTCACTTGCTGGTTCCCTATAGGAATGTCTGGGGCCTTGTTATCCAGGCTCTCACATGATGAGCGGACAAGGCATAGAGTTGCCAACCCTCCAGGATTGCCCTGGAGTCTGCAGCACTTGAAGATTAATCTTCTGGCCACTCCTGTGAGCAACTCAGGAGAAACATCATTGGGGCACTGAAAAGAATTATGCGTTTTATTTCATTCTCTTTGAACACTTTCATATTTATTAGTTATAAAAATATTGGAGACGGGGAAATGGCTGTTTGACTGGGAAGTGGGAGGTGGGAGGTCATGCGTTGAATCCACCAGGAATGCAGCCAATCAAAGTTGGCCACCCCTAGCAGGGCACTGGAACCAAGGAAACGTAGCCTGGCATGGGTCAGGAGCAGCAATTGGTGACCGCAAAGGTGACGGTGTGGCCTGTGTTGTACCCAAGCTGTATCTGTGCCGTTAGTTGCCCCTGAGGGCTGTAAGAGCCGCTCAGTACCAGAGGGGAGTGAATGGTCAGGTTTTACCCAGTGTGCACTGTCCCATGTAGCTGACAACTGTTTCTGGAGAATTTCAATGTGTTTCGCTTCCTAACTTCCTTCAAGCTATTTATTGCGTGCTAAACTTGGTGCTGACAGGTGTATTGGACTGGTACAGTAATAAAATGTATTAATATTGCTGTTTTTTGAAAATTTTTCTTTAAAAAAAAAAGCCCTGCCCCACTCATTTTCTTCCTCTCCTCTCCTGAAAAAAGAAGGAATTTGGATTTATATCGCGCCTTTCACAACCTCAGGACGTCCCAAAGCGTTTTACAACCAATGAAGTACTTTTATTGAAGTGTAGTCACTGTTGTAAAGTAGAGAACACGGCAGCCAATTTACGCACGGCAAGCTCCCACAAATAGCAATTTTTTAGAGACCAGAATTGGAGGAGCGCAGAGTTCTCGGAGGGTTGTGGGGCTGGAGGAGGTTACAGGCATAGGGAGGAGATCGGCCATGGAGGCATTTGAACACAAGGATGAGAATTTTAAACATTGCCAGACCAGTAGCCACCCAACATTTTGCATATACTAGCAGGTTTACTATGGTTAAGATGCATGTCCGATGATATTCTACCATGATTTCAACGGGAGTACATTGGAAGGTTTGGATATCAGGCTGGGATCAGGATCCACTCAATCGTGGCCTAGTGTCGTAATTCCTGTTATGGTCTGGTCTGGTTGCGGTGGGGGCGAGGGGAGGCCGGAAGGCTTCCACCTGCCCCGAACATGGTAATCGATGTAGGTGGAGAGTGGACACCCTATATCAGGTGCTCGAGGGGACCCAGTATAGGGTTGGTGCTGGTACCAGCTGACCGAGCCGTGGTTGTGGGGCCCATATGGGGTCTAGGCCAGGATTGATGCCTGGTCTTCTCAAAGGAAGGCAATGGAAATTGGAAAAAAAAGTTTTAGCGAGGTCTCCTTGCTAAGGGCTGTTGAGAAGAGGAGCAGCTGGGGGGGGGGTCCAATCAATGATGTCTCCGAGGGACCCCAACAGCCCCCTGGCCTCCCACATGAGGCAGTTGCCCACCGAGGATTGCAAATTAGTTGACCTGCTGCTGACCCTGCGTACTCTGGTCACTCAGAGTGTAATTGTTTTGTCAGGGAGGTTCGTAGATTGGTTCATGCTCTTTGTTGCAGGGTAGAAGTACAGGTCAGAAGCACCCAGCATTTTAAAATCATTTTGTACCTATAATGATGCGTGACGTTGGGAGAGTGACTCCTACATGCACCAGCGTGCCATTTTGAATGCATCACTAACAGACCTCCCCTTGGCATTGCTCCTGGTAAGTTGGATGAAGCGGTGTTTTATAAGGGCAGAGTGTCACACCATATAATGGACAATGCATTATTAAGGTGGCGTAGCTTTCCCTTGTAGTCTAATTGTTGTGAAAGTGAAAGTTGGCTCAAGGCCCATTCAAGGTTTAATTTTGTTTGGCCACGGAAGTTCGAGATTCTCCAGCCCTACAACCTTTCAAGATCTCTACGTTCCTCCAGCTCTGGCCTCTTGTGTATCACCCACTTCCATCGCCCACATTGGCGGCCGTGACTTCAGAACCCTAGGCCCTAAGCTCTCCGCCTCTCTCTCCTCCTTTGACCCTCCTTAAAATCTACCGCTTTGACCAAGCTTTTGGTCACCTGTCCTAATAACTCTTTCTGTGGCTTAGTGCCACTTCTTGTTCGATAACGCTCCTGTGAAGCGCCTTGGGATGTTTTACTACATTAAAGGCGCTACATGAATGCACGTTGTTGTTGAACATGCGTGTCAGTTTTAGCCTGCAGCTCAAAGGACGTACGCCGGAATTTTCCTTGGGTGTCCTTCTGATCGGTCCTTGCAATTTAGACGGACATCTTGGATACATCGTGCAAACGGGATTTCCGCAAATCAATTGGGAGACCGCTCCCTGAGGAAATTCATGGCACTAGATTTTTAAGATTGTTTCCCTTGAAGCGGAATGGTCAGAACCCAGGATGAAATGTCTGCAGTTCTTTGGCCGAGAAATTGGTTCATGCAGGCACAAACTGGGCCAGCACCGGAAACAGAAGGCCCGAGGCCCACCCGATATTGGGTCTCGGGCCTCATTTACATCAGACAGGCAAGGTGCAGACACCTGCTGGTCCTCCACAGGCAGCTCGCCGAAGAAGACCATTTAAGTTCAGGCTTGAACTGCATCGCCGGCAGTGGTCATCAGGTAGGTCTTGGAACGGGAGGAGGGAGCGACAGGGAGGGAGGGGGGAGGGAGTGGTGTGGGGAGGGGGAGAGAGGGGGGAGGGGGAGAGAGGGGGAGGGGAGCGACAGGGACGGAATGACCGGGAGAGAAGCGAGGGGGCAATTGGGTCAGGGAGGGGGGGCAGTTGGGGATTAGGGAAACAATTGCGGGGGGGAGGAAGTGATTGGAGGGAGGGTGGCGATTCTGAGGGGGGTGATTGGGAGAGGAAGAGAGTGACCAGTAGGGAGGGAGGTGATTGGGGGGGGGGGGTTAATTGGGAGAGGGGAGAGCGGGAGAGGGGGAAGTGATGGGTAGGGAGGGTGGCGATTGGGAGGCGGGTGTGATGGGTAGGGAGGGGGGAGTGATGGGGAGGGGGGAGTGATCAGGAGAGAGTGTGGTGATTGAGAGAGGGGGGGAGTGATCGGGAGGGAGCGTGGTGATTGGGAGAGGGGGGAAGTGATCGGGAGGGAGCGTGGAGATTGGGAGAAGGGGGAGTGATGGGGGGAGCGTGGCAATTGGGAGAGGGGGAGTGATGGGGGGGAAGTGATCGGGAGGGAGCGTGGCGATTGGGAGAGGGGGGGAAGTGATGGGGGGCGCATGGTGATTGTGGGGGGTGATCGGGAAAGGTTGATAGAGGAGGCGTGTGCTGTTTAAAGTTAGCCCTCTAGTTGAAATGGAATATGTATCTTTCAAATTATTTCTTGAAGTCATATTTAATATAGTAACGTAAACCCCAATTTAGTCCCTCCCCCTGCGCCCGATGAGAACGGCACTTGCGAGGGGTTCAAATTGTTACAGCGTCACACTCGCCTCATCCTTGCTGGCCTCGCGCCATTTCGACAGGCATGTTGTGGACAGCTAGCAAGGCCTTCACACCAGACGGGTGATGGCCTGATTGAAATTAAATGTCGGTGGGGTGGGGTTCGAAACCCCGACTGTGTTTTAACTTGGGACCAGCTGCCTCCCCAGGAGCAGACGGCCCAGAAGCAGGAAACGACCAAGAAGAGGCCCGAAATGGTAAGTTACCTTTGGAGGTAGGGTTGCCAACTTTGGTTGGACGTTTTCCAGGAGATTTCATCACATGACCTTCCGCTTCCTACTGACCTGCCCCCAAACACCCACCATTGGTCAACTGACCTGCCTCCACACTCACACCATTGGTCAACTGACCCGCCCCCACACACCCACCATTGGTCAACTGACCCGCCCCCACACTCACACCATTGGTCAACTGACCCACCCCTACACTCCCACCATTGGTCAACTGACTCGCCCCCACACACCCACCATTGGTCAACTGACCCGCCCCCACACACCCACCATTGGTCAACTGACCCACCCCCACACACCCACCATTGGTCAACTGACACATCCCCACAGTCACACCATTGGTCAACTGACCCGTCCTCACACTCACACCATTGGTCAACTGACCCCGTCCTCACATTCACACCATTGGTCAACTGACCCGCCCCCACACTCACACCATTGATCAACTGACCCGTCCTCACACTCACACCATTGGTCAACTGACCCGCCCCCACATTCCCACCATTGGTCAACTTACACATCCCCACATTCACACCATTGGTCAACTGACACATCCCCACACTCAAACCATTGGTCAACTGACACATCCCCACACTCTCACCATTGGTCAACTGACCCGTCCCCACACTCACACCATTGGTCAACTGACCAGTTCCCACACTCACACCATTGGTCAACTGACCCGCCCCCACACACCCACCATTGGTCAACTGACCCGCCCCCACACTCACACCATTGGTCAACTGACCCGCCCCCACACTCACACCATTGGTCAACTGACCCGTCCCCACACTCCCACCATTCGTCAACTGATCCGCCCCCACTCACCCACCATTGGTCAACTGACACATCCCCACATTCACACCATTGGTCAACTGACCAGTTCCCACACTTCCACCATTGGTCAACTGACACATCCCCACACTCACACCATTGGTCAACTGACACATCCCCAACACTCATACCATTGGTCAACTGACACATCCCCTCACTCACGCCATTGGTCAACTGACACATCCCCTCACTCACACCATTGGTTAACTGACATCCCCAACACTCACACCATTGGTCAACTGACCAATTCCCACACTCACACCATTGGTATACTGACACATCCCCACACTCACACCATTGGTTAACTGACATCCCCAACACTCACACCATTGGTCAACTGACCAATTCCCACACTCACACCATTGGTCAACTGACACATCCCCACACTCACACCATTGGTTAACTGACCAATTCCCACACTCACACCATTGGTTAACTGACATCCCCACACTCACACCATTGGTCAACTGACCAATTCCCACACTCACACCATTGGTCAACTGACACATCCCCAACACTCATACCATTGGTCAACTGACCCGTCCTCACACTCACACCATTGGCCAACTGACCCACCCCCACATTCCCACCATTGGTCAACTGACCCGACCCCACATTCCCACCATTGGTCAACTGACCCGCCCCCACATTCCCACCATTGGTCAACTGACACATCCCCACACTCACACCATTGGTCAACTGACCAGTTCCCACACTTCCACCATTGGTCAACTGACACATCCCCACACTCACCATGGTCAACTGACCTGCCCCAACACTCACACCATTGATCAACTGACCCGCCCCCACACTCACACCATTGGTCAACTGACCCGTCCCCACACTCCCACCATTCGTCAACTGATCCGCCCCCACTCACCCACCATTGGTCAACTGACACATCCCCACATTCACACCATTGGTCAACTGACCAGTTCCCACACTTCCACCATTGGTCAACTGACACATCCCCACACTCACACCATTGGTCAACTGACACATCCCCAACACTCATACCATTGGTCAACTGACACATCCCCTCACTCACGCCATTGGTCAACTGACACATCCCCTCACTCACACCATTGGTTAACTGACATCCCCAACACTCACACCATTGGTCAACTGACCAATTCCCACACTCACACCATTGGTATACTGACACATCCCCACACTCACACCATTGGTTAACTGACATCCCCAACACTCACACCATTGGTCAACTGACCAATTCCCACACTCACACCATTGGTCAACTGACACATCCCCACACTCACACCATTGGTTAACTGACCAATTCCCACACTCACACCATTGGTTAACTGACATCCCCACACTCACACCATTGGTCAACTGACCAATTCCCACACTCACACCATTGGTCAACTGACACATCCCCAACACTCATACCATTGGTCAACTGACCCGTCCTCACACTCACACCATTGGCCAACTGACCCACCCCCACATTCCCACCATTGGTCAACTGACCCGACCCCACATTCCCACCATTGGTCAACTGACCCGCCCCCACATTCCCACCATTGGTCAACTGACACATCCCCACACTCACACCATTGGTCAACTGACCAGTTCCCACACTTCCACCATTGGTCAACTGACACATCCCCACACTCACCATGGTCAACTGACCTGCCCCAACACTCACACCATTGATCAACTGACCAGTTCCCACACTCACACCATTGGTCAACTGACCCACCCCCACACTCACACCATTGGTCAAGTGACCCGCCCCCACACTCACACTATTGGTCAAGTGACCCGCCCCCACTCTCACACCATTGGTCAACTGACATGTCCCCACACTCACACCATTGGTCAACTGACCCGCCACCCCACACTCCCACCATTGGTCAACTGTCCTGCCCCAAAACTCCCATCGTTGGTCAACTGACCCACCCCCCCACACTCACACCATTGGTCAACTGACCAGTTCCCACACTCCCACCATTGGTCAACTGTCCTGCCCCAAAACTCCCATCGTTGGTCAACTGACTCGCCCCCACACTCACACCATTGGTCAACTGACCATCCCCACACTCACACCATTGGTCAACTGACCCATCCTCACACTCACACCATTGGTCAACTGACCCGCCCCCACACTCACACCATTGGTCAACTGTCCTGCCCCAACACTCCCACCATTGGTCAACTGATCCGTACCCACACTCACACCATTGGTCAACTGACCCATCCTCACACTCACAGAATTGGTCAACTGACCCATCCTCACACTCACACCATTGGTCAACTGTCCTGCCCCAACACTCCCACCATTGGTCAACTGACCCGCCCCCCACACTCCTACCATTGGTCAACTGTCCTGCCCCAACACTCCCACCATTGGTCAACTGACACATCCCCACACTCCCACCATTGGTCGACTGACCTGTCTCCACACTCACATCATTGGTCAACTGACCTGCACCAACACTCTCACCATTGGTCAACTGACACCTCCATCCTCGTGAAACCTGCCTTCCCAACGCCAATTAGAAAGTGAACAGTCTCTTCATTACCTGATTGGATGATTCTTGATTGTCAGTCAAACAGTCTTTTCCACATTTCCAATATTTTTAGAACTAATAAGCAAAAATGTTCAAAGAAAACAATTTTTTTTCATGGCACCTATGACTTCTCTCCTGGGTTTTGCGCAACAGTGTCCCGGAGATTAATCTTCAATTCCTGAGGGTTGGCAACAATATTCCCTTTAAGCTGCATGGCCATGCAGCCATGCAGCGCTCTGCAGCTCCCGCGCAGCCGGCTCACCGGCATTTAGATGGGAAAAACCCCACCTTCGTGGTATTTTGAAGGGGCTGTGCACCCAAAAAAAATTAAAGGGATCACTGGTTGGCAACCCTATTTGGAGGAGCAGGAGTAACCCACAAGAAAATCAAGGCCTCAGGCTTTCCTTCTCCCCCCACCGCGATCACCCAACATCCCTGACCCAACCCACCTGTCTGACTCCCGGGGACTGTTCCCGCAGGTGCCCGGTCTGGCCCAACTCCCGCCAGCCGCTTGTGATCATTGATGCTGGGTGTGGGCGGGAGTCGGGCCTGGTCTCAGTAAGTGAAGCCCAGGAGTTTAAATGGCTCCGCCTGCCTCGTTGGCAAGTCAGGGCAAGCTTGGCTCTCGCCACACCGACCCCACGTCCACTTCTCGCACCACCTTAAAATCGGGGGCTACGGTATGGGGAACAAGGTTACTTTATATATTTAGGTTGGTAAATGTCGAGGAATTCTGTAAAAGCTGTCATTATAAGAGATGTTAGCCGTGGCTCAGTGGGTAGCAGTCTTGCCTCCGAGTCAGAAGGCTGTGGGTTCATTGTCCCACTTAGCTTGAGCACATGATCCAGGCTGACACTCCAGTGCAGTATTAAGGGAGTGCTGCACTGCCGGAGGAGCCGTCTTTCAGCTGAGATGTTAAACCCTCTCGGGTGGATGTAAAGGATCATATTGCACTATTTTGAAGAAGAGCAGGGGAGGTCTCCCCAATGTCCTGGCCAATATTTATCTCTCAACCAACATCACGAAAAACAGATTCATTATCATTATTATTCAAGACTGGTCATTATCACGTTGCTGTTTGTGGGACCTTGCTGTGTGCAAATTGGCTGCCGTCTTTCCTACATTACAACAGTGACTACACTCCAAAAGTACTTCATTAGTTTTGAAGCGTTTTGGGACGTCCTGCGGTCGTGAAAGGCGCTACATAGGGTTGAGCGGGATTGTTGACCAAAAGGTAGAAATAGCCAACTGATCAAAATAACAGAGATTAATGTTGAATGGAAGTCAGAATTTTTTGAGTATAATTAATTGTTATCTTTTGAAGATTTTTTGAATGGAATAATGTCCAAGGCCAAAGCCTTTGGGCGAGGGTGAGGGTTGGCCGATCGCGGGTTCTGCTTGCCTGGAGATAAGCTTGGGGGGGGCGGAAACACTCCTCCTCCTCCTGGCCCACAAGGAGTGCTGTAAAGGCACATTTACCTCATGGATCCGGCCCTCCTCGCCTCATTTTACCTGCTGGGATTCCCGAGCCCAGGGAAACTCAAAATTAAAATTCATCTGAATTGGAGGCTCGCTGCCTCCTTTAAAAGATTTTAGTGACCGACCCGCCTCCTGAGAGGGGATTGGTCGCCTGACCCATCTCTGTTCCAACCGGGAGTGGGCAGGTTGGGGTCAGGTTTGAGAATTTAACATTTTTTATCTCCCACTCGCCCCAACCCACCTGTCCTTGGGGATTAAAATTCCCCCCATAAAATCAATATGGCAAGTGCCCTTGTAGTGCACCATTAATATAATAAACCCAAAAAAATTCTATTAAATAATATGCTAGATAAGTAACAGAAAAAAGAACACCAATTAAATTATAATGTCATTGGAATCTATATTACATTTATTCCCTGCGGTGCCCACCGGTCGCGGAAAGCCCTAAGCGTACCGATGGTCACTGCATGCTCTACGAGAAGGATGAACCATCCGTGGCTTACTAAGGAAGTTAAGGATGGTATCAAATTGAAAGAAAAAGGCATACAATGTTGCGAAGATTAGTGGTAGGTCAGAAGATTGGAAAGTTTTAGAAACTTGCAAAGGATGACTAAAAAAAATAATAAAGAGGGAGAAAATAGATTGAGAGTAAACTAGCAAGAAATATAAAAACAGACAGTAAGAGCTTCTACAAGTATATAAAAATAGAAGAACGTAGCTAAAGTAAACATTGGTCCCTTAGAGGATGAGTCTGGGGAATTAATAATGGGAAACAAGGAAATGGCAGAGATTTTGAACAAATATTTTGTATCTGTCTTCACGGTAGAAGACACTAAAAGCATCCCAATAATAGTGGAAAATCAAGGGGCAAAAGGGAGGGAGGAACTTAAAACAATCACTATCATTAGAGAAAAAGTACGAGGCAAATTAATGGGACTAAAGGCTGACAAGTCTCCTGGACCTGATGACCTGCATCCTAGGGTCTTAAAAGAAGTGACTGCAGAGATAGTGGATGTGTTGGTTGTAATCTTCCAAAATTCCCTAGACTCTGAAAAGGTCCCAGCGGATTAGAAAACCGCAAATGTAACACCCCTATTCAAGAAAGGAGGGAGACAGAAAGCAGGAAACTATAGGCCAGTTAGCCTAACATCTGTCATTGGGAAAATTCTGGAATCCATTATTAAGGAAGTAGTAGCAGGACATTTAGAAAATCATAATACAATCAAGCAGAGTCAACATGGTTTTATGAAAGGGAAATCATGTTTGACAAATTTATTAGAGTTCTTTGAGGATGTAACAAGCAGGGTGGATAAAGGGGAACAAGTAGATGTAGTGTATTTGGATTTCCAAAAAGCATTCGATAAGGTGCCACGTAAAAGGTTACTGCACAAGATAAGAGCTCATGGTGTTGGGGGTAATATATTAGCATGGATAGAGGATTGGCTAACTAACAGAAAACAGAGAGTCGGGATAAATGGGTCATTTTCAGGTTGGCAAACTGTAACTAGTGGGGTGCCACAGGGATCAGTGCTGGGGCCTCAACTATTTACAATCTATATCAATGACTTGGATGAAGGGACCAAGTGTACTGTAGCCAAATTTGCTGATGATACAAAGATAGGTGGAAAGACAAGTTGTGAGGAGGACACAAAGAATCTGCAAAGGGATATAGATAGGTTAAGTGAGTGGGCAAAAAGTTGGCAGATGGAGTATAATGTGGGAAAATGTGAGAGCTGTGGAGGCGGAGTCATTAAATATATTCAAGGCTGAGATAGTCAGATTTTTGAACTACAAGGGAATCAAGGGTTATGGGGAACAGGCAGAAAATGGAGTTGAGGCCAAGATCAGATCAGCCATGATCTTATTGAATGGTGGAGCAGGCTCAAGGGGCTGAATGGCCTGCTCCTGCTCCTATTTCTTATGCTCCCTTCTCCAGGGCCACCCGGGCGCGGACAAGACCATGGAAGAGAGGCAAGCAGCTAGAGTGACCCCCTCATGGACTCCGCCCATCCTGGACCTGCAAACCGCTGATAGGAAAGAGCTGGAAAATCCTTGGCACATAGGTGGGTGGACATGTGGAGTTTGCTCTACACAAAGTCGTAAGATAAAATTAGTAAGTGAGATCTTATTTGAACAGGAACAGGTACATTCTGGCAGGAGGATGGTTGGTGGGCCATGGGGGGGGGGATGTGACTGGAGTGGGGCCATCTCATCCATTCACTTGCCGCTGAAATCTGCCCCCGTACAAATACTCAAAGTGGAAATCCAATCCCAATCATTTATCACCTTTACGATGCCTTGTGTGCCACCCCGAGACTGACACTCCCCGCCCCGCCCTCCCCTCCCCGCCCCACCCCGGGATACTTGCCTGGGGCCCCTCAGCTCACCTGGCTGATTTAAATGAGGCCGGGCCTTCTTCGCCCCCAGCTTGCTCCCCCAGTCAATTGTCAAAGTCGACCCCTCAGTCTCAGGCTTGTGCTTAGACCACAACTTCCATAAGTAAGCCAAGCCTCTTATGAGTCAAAATCTGAGTCTTTATGCCAGCCATGCTGGCCCCATTGTCTTTGCCGCACAATACAACAGCAAGGTGCCATAGCACTAGGCACAGGAATGAAACATTTAAAGAAAGAAAGCACTTGCATTTATATAGCGCCTTTCATGACCTCAGAACGTCCCAAAGCGCTTTACAGCCAATGAAGTACTTTATGAAGTGTAGTCACTGATGTAATGTAGGAAATGCGGCAGCCAATTTGCGCACAGCAAGATCCCACAAACAGCAATGCGATAATGACCAGATAAACTGTTTTTAGTGATGTTGGCTGAGGGTTAAATATTGGCCAGGACACCAGGGAGAACTCTCCTGCTCTTCTTCGAAATAGTGCCGTGTGATCTTTTACATCCACCTGAGAGAGCGGACAGGTTTAATGTCTTATCTTTAAGGCAGATTTCCTTTGCAACCCATGGAACATTGAGACCTGGAAGATTTAGCAGGTCATTTGATTGTGCTCAGTTCAGGTTTCCATATTACAAAACGGATGTAGAAGCACTGGAGAAAGTGCAAAAAAGACTCACAGGGATGATACCAGAACTGAGACTGAGAGACAACTATCAGGAAAGACTGAACAGGCTGTGGCTCTTTTCTCTCGAAAAGAGGAGACTGAGAGGTGATCTTTAAAATTAAGAAGGGGATCGATTGGGTAGACATAGAGAGACTGTTTGCACTTGTGGGGGAAACCAAAACTAGGTGACATAAATATAAGATAGTCACTGATAAATCCAATAAGGAATTCAGGAGAAACTTCTTTACCCAGAGAGTGGTTAGAATGTGGACCTGTCCCATTACCATCTCGTCTTGCCTTGAGCATCTCTTAATGTCTCTACTTACCATAGACCACCCCTTTTGTTCTTTTATTCCTCCCCCCAGCCTCCCCCTTGCATTTTTATCTGTTTATTTCCTGCTCTTCTCTCAGTTCCGACGAAGGGTTTCGACCTGAAACGTTAACTCTGTTTCTCTCTCCACAGATGTTGCCTGGCCTGCTGAGTTTTTCCAGCGTTTTCTGTGTTATTTCGGATTTCCAGCATCCGCAGTATTTTGCTATCGTAATAGTTAGAATGTGGAACTTGCCACCAGAGGGTGTAGTTGAGACGAACAGCATAGATGTGTTTAAGGAGAAGCTAGATAAGAGGGATAAAGGAATAGAAGGATACATTGATAGAGTGGGAGGAGGCTCGTGTGGAGCATAAACATAGACATAGTCCTGTTGGGACGCATAGTCTGTTTCTGTGCTGTAAATTCTATGCAAGTTCAATGTGCAGGCTTGTCCATGTGACTAATGTGAGGATCCTATCGGAATGGGAAGGTTGTGACAATGTGACAAAATGAAACATTTTTGTCTATGATGAGTTTTGCCATTGAATTCTAAGATGGATGTTCTTGACTTCAGTCTTGCTGGTCACAGTACACGCAGGGCTAAAATTAGGTTCACTCACAGAACCTGACTCGGTCTGTCTGAAAATATATCAGGACAGGGCAGAGATACTGTGTAGTTAAAAACAAAAATCAATGCTGGCTGCCTTCCTTGATTCTGCTATTCCCATTTACACCTCTTCTCGACCCATCTTTTGTTTCTTTACTTGTCCTATTACCATCTCCTTTTGCCTTGCACCATCATCCCTTTTGTCTCTTAATCTCTCCTGCCTTCCACCCTATCACAGACCTTCCCTTTTGTTCTTTCCTCCCCTCCCCCCTTTCCCTGCCCCTACACTTGCTTAAAAACCTGTTCCATCTCCAACTTTTTCCAGTTCTGACGAAGGGTCATCGACCTGAAACGTTAACTCTGTTTCTCTCTCCACAGATGCTGCCTGACCTGCTGAGTGTTTCCAGCATTCTCTGTTTTTATTTCAGATTTCCAGCAACCGCAGTATTTTGCTTTTGTATTAAGGTAAAATTAGAGCCAGGCCATTCAGGGGTGATGTCAGGAAGCACTTCTTCACACAAAGGTTAGTGGAAATCGGAATCTCTCTTCCCCGAAAAGCTGTTGAGGCCGGGGGTCAATTGAAAATTTCTAAACTGAGATTGTTGGATTTTTATTAGGCAAGGGTATTAAGGGATAGGGAACCAAGGCGGGTAAATGGAGTTAAGATACAGATCAGCCATGATCAGACTGAATGGCGGAACAGGCTCGAGAGGCTGAATGGCTTCCTCCTGTTCCTAAGGCGGGTCAGAAGAGAGCAGGGCATAAACGGGTGCAGATCATACCAATTGAGTGGTGGGACGGCCTGTGCCCAATCTGCACAGGCATTGGTCCCACTGCCAAATTCGTGGGGACCATTTTTTTTTTTAGGCGCCCCGGTGATTTCAACATCGGCAAAATGTGCGCGATTTCAGGCGTGACTCCCAGGTTGCGGCCCAGGCCAACATTACGCTCCTGTGAAGCATCTTGGGACGTTTTACAAGTAAACCAACTTGCATTTATCGAGCGTCTTTAACATAGTAAAACGTCCCAAGGCGCTTCACCAGAGTGTCGTCAGTCAAAAATTTGACACCGAGACTTGGTCAAAGAGGCAGGTTTTAAGGTGTGTCTTCCAGGAGGAGAGAGAAGCAGAGAGAATTATTGAGGGAGTGCCAGAGCTGGGGGCCTTGGCAGCTGAATGCACGGCTACCAATGGTGGTGATGAAAATCGAGGTCAAACGTGCTATACAAATGCAAGTTGTTGTTGTTGTTATTTGTACCCACCAAAATCTCACCATCCCCTGGGGCTCTCGCGAACGGTCAGTTGGGGAATATATGTTGTGGCATGGAAAGTAATAAATAAAATATGTTTGGATGTGTCCAAGCCATGTTCTTGGACAAGAAACGACACTTGAAGATCCAAGACTGCGATGGTTTGGGCGCGTTTTATGAATGGAAAGAGCTGGGATACCTTTCATGGCCCTGCACACAGAGGTACATGGAACAAGAAGCTGAGGAAGACCAAGGAATCGCTGGATAGACAATGTCAGGAGGGACTTGTCACAAAAAGGAATACAGATGACTGAAGCGGCCTGGCTAGTTCAGAACCGTTAACAGGGGGAGTGAATTCATTGTCGCTGCTAAACTGATGGACTGGAGTTTACTAGCAGTAGGATTTGTGCCCATCAGATTATTCTCAAACTCTAAAAGGCCCTACATAAGATCCTTACACCTCCCTCCCGGAAGGCCCGAAACCTGACGTGACAAGACTGAAATCCCAGTCTAGTTTGGATAGTTCTTCAATATTAGAGATGTCCATCTTCAATATATGAATACTTCAACCAAAACGACCCTCTCCAGGGCACAGGTGACTGTTATCATAATGTACCTCTTCACTGGATCCTTGGTGTCGGCCATGGCTCAGTGGGTAGCACTCTCGGCTCTGAGTCAAAGGTTGTGTGGTTCAAGCCCCACTCCTGAGACTTGAGCCCATAATCTAGGGCTGACACTCCAGCCCAGTACTGAGGGAGTGCTGCACTGTCGGAGGTGCTGTCTTT
The DNA here is from genome assembly GCA_030390025.1 of Squalus acanthias. Lineage (NCBI taxonomy): Eukaryota > Metazoa > Chordata > Chondrichthyes > Squaliformes > Squalidae > Squalus > Squalus acanthias. The sequence goes on from CM059425.1 coordinate 86,315,981, forward strand.
CAGATGAGACATTAAACCCAGGTCCTGTCTGCCCTCGCAGATGGACGTAAAAGATCATGGTGCTATTTCGAAGAAGAGCCGGGGAGTTGTCCCCCATGTCCTGGTCAATATTTGTCCCTCAATCTACATGTCATAAACATATAGGGGGAAAAATTCAGTTGGTTGCGCCTCCCGTTAGCGCCTTAAGAGGGCGCTAATGGGGCGCAAAGCATCTAGCGCCCAGGCACGGCGAAGTTTGCTCTGCTCGCGAAATTAACTAGACATTTTGCGGCGGCGCTAAACACTACCGCCACGATCTCCTGCGCCGGCAGATCGTCACATCAGTCGAGTGCGCAACGCCCCGGTATCGCCCCGGAGTGGATATTGAGTGGCGCCCCCTGCCTTACCGCCTGACGCTAGCAACGACAGGTTGAGGGGAGCGTTTTGCAGTCATGAAGGGACTGGGGGAGCGCTATTTAAAGGTGACCGCTTCCTGCCTTTTATTGTTAGTGCCATTTTTGAACCACGCATTCTGAGAGAGAGAGAGAGAGACTTCTGGAGAGATTCAACGTTGTGTGAAGGAGTTTTGGGTACTGAGCAGCACTTTGCAGGTTCATTTTGATTTGCCATTCCTTGTATCGATTTAGAAGAGACTGTGGGGGCTGCACTCTGAGCTCTTTCCCTGGTACTCTCCATTGTTCTTTCCAGCAGATTTGATGTGCAGGTCTCTCCAGGCAGAGATTCAAGGCTGCAATGAGCAGGATGTGGATGGAAAGCAAGATCAACCATCCCCTTTAAGAACTGGCCCGTGCCATTGTGTGTGTGTTCCATTGCTGACTGACATCACATGAGCTTCGCCAGCGCTCTGAGGTAGCGCCTCGCTCCTCGGCCTTTGTGCCTTAAGACAGGTGTGAAGCGCCCGATTTAGCGCTCCAATCACCTCCAGGGGCGATAAAAGTCAGGTTTGCAGTTGATGGCGATAATTAGCGCCAGGCGCTAATCTTTGCGCCCGGCCGATAATTGCGCCCCAAATGGGGCGATACTGAATTTCTCCCCCATTATCTGGTTATTTATCATATTGCTGTTTGTGGGATCTTGCTGCCGCGTTTCCTACATTAGAACAGTGTCTACACTTCAAAAGTACTTAATTGGCTGTAAGGTGCTTTGTGAGGTTCTGAGGTTATGGAAGATGCTATATAAATGCAAGTCTTTTTCCTTTGCATAGTGCGAATGGAATAGATTCATATGCCCCATGCCATGTTCTTGAATTAAAAGCCACTTGTACTCCGGAAACAGCCTGTGTTGTTGCCTATCTGAGTCACCTTGAGGTTCCACGTGAGGAAAACAGAGCAAGTCTGCATCTATAGTTGCCAGCAAGACAGGAAAAGATCCGGATTTAAGGGCAGAAAATGCTGCAAACGTTCATCAGTATCTGTGGGGGACGTTTAAGGTCGAGTGAGGCCATGACCTTTCACCATCCACCTGAAACGTTAACTCTTTTTTCCTCTCTCCGCAGGTGTTGCCTGACCTGCTGAGCTTTGCCAGCATTTATTTCAGAATTCCAGCATCCGCAGTTTGTTGCAGCCTGTACAGATTATTCTTCGGGCTACCACTAGGTGGAGGCAGTGCACTGCCCTGTCTTCAGGATGTTGCAGCCTGAACTTGGTGCTTTGTGCTGTGCGTGGCGCTATTTCGTCAGATAGCAGAGCGATGGACTGTATCCACTGTGAATAGCGAGATAGATTAATTATTAAACACACGCTCGTTTTTATTACTTTATGAGGACAATAAACCTCAAACTGAGCCCAGATGTACAGTTCCCAAACTAAATGATAACCCAACTCAATGACACTTGATAATCAATAGTACAATAATCAAACTTATACTACATACAGAAAGAAAGACTTGCATTTATATAGCACCTTTCACGATCTCAAGAGGTCCCAAAGTCCTTTTACAGCCAATGAAGTACTTTTGAAGTGTAGTCACTGTTGTAATATAGGAAACGCGACAGCCAATTTGTGCACAGCAAGCTCCCACAAACAGCAGTGTGATAATGACCAGATAATTTGTTTTGGTGATATTGATTGAGGGATAAATATTGGCCAGGACACACCAGGGAGAACTCCCCTGCTCTTCGAATAGAGCCACAGGATCTTTTACGTTCACCTGAGAGGTCAGACGGGGCCTCGGTTTAACATCTCATCTGAAAAACGACTCCTCTGACAGTGCAGCACTCCCTCAGTACTGGACTATGAACCCATGACCTTCTGACTCGGAGGCGAGAGTGCCAACCACTGAGCCACAATTTCTAGGCAGGGTAAGGCAGCTGCTGCACATCTGACCTCCAGCTTCCAGTCAAAGATGTGGGAACTGATCACTTCGGGTTTCTGATCGTGAAGTGTGCATTTTTTCAGTTGGCACTAATCGGCTGATGTAGAATGCGGTGTTTTAGCGGAGATACAAATTTTAGCAGAGATACAAATTTCAACAGAAAGCGAACTTCTTTGACAGAATGCTGGGGCTAAATAAAGTATCCTGCATCACAAACTTTATTACTGGAACAATTCACTCTCCCGGGGTATCGAATGGAAAGCCGAGCAGCGTAAATAATTGGAATCCATATCCTGGCATGTCCAGTCATCTTGCTCCAAATGATGACTGAGTGGAGACAACTACCACAGGAAAACAAATAGCTGTGCAAACAGTGAAACAAAAGGCGAGAAAAATTCATTAAAGATTGTCCATCATTCGCAACAGCGCATGCTCAATATGAGTACTGGTGGCTGGGCTATTTCTTGGGCCAGCAACGTTTTTATTGGTTGACAACCAAGCATTTTATACCATTTATAATATCCGCAGAGCAAATTAAATTCGTGATGTTAATAGTATGCACATGTGGGAGAGGAAGCGTACACTTAGATAAGTACTAAGAGTGTACAGTTTAATTTTTAATGCTAAACAATAATGATTTTAATTTTCATTTATCTGCCTGTCTGTAACTTCCTGTTGATCACCACTTACTGTCTCCCCTCAACTGACAAATCAGGACTGCTCATGTTGAGCATTATTTGGAGGAAGCTCTGAGGAAAGCAAGACATGCATTTATATAGCGCCTTTCACAACCTGAGGACATCCAAAGCAGCCAATGAACTACTTTTTGAATTGTCGTCACTGCTATAATGTAGGAAACGCGGCAGCCAATTTGCGCACAGCAAGCTCCCACAAACTGCAATGTGATAATGACCAGATAATCTGTTTTAGTGACGTGGAAACATAGAAGATAGGAGCAGGAGTAGGCCATTCGGCCCCTCGAGCCTGCTCCGCCATTTAATGAGATCATGGCTGATCATCCAAATTCAGTACCCTGTCCCTGCTTTCTCCCCATATCCCTTGATCCCTTTAGCCTTAAGAAATATATCCAACTCCTTCTTGAATATATTTAATTAATTGGCCTCAACTGCCTTCTGTGGTAGAGAATTCTGGGTGAAGAAATTCCTCCTCATCTCAGTCCTAAATGGCTTACCCCTTATCCTTAGACTGTGACCTCTGGTTCTGGACTCCCCCGCCATCGGGAACATCCTTCCTGCATCTAGTCTGTCTAGTCCTGTTAGAATTTTATAAGTTTCAATGAGATCCCCTCTCATTCTTCTAAACTCTAGCGAATATAAGCCTAATCGACCCAATCTCTCTTCATACGTCATTCCTGCCATCCCAGGTATCAGTCTGGTAAATCTTCGCTGCACTCCCTCCATGGCAAGAACATCCTTCCTCAGATAAGGCGACCAAAACTGCACACAATACTCAAGGTGTGGTCTCACCAAGGCCTTGTACAACTGCAGCAAGACATCCTTGCTCCTGTACTCGAATCCTCTCGCTATGAAGGCCAACATACCATTTGCCTTCTTAACCGCCTACTGCACCTGCATGCTTACCTTCAGCGACTGGTGCACAAGGACTCCCAGATCTCGTTGCAATTCCCCTTTTCCCAATCTGTTGCCGTTCAGATAATAATCTGTCTTCCTGTTTTTGCCACCAAAGTGGATAATCTCGCATTTATCCACATTATACTGCATCTGCCATGCATCTGCCCAATCACCCAACCTGTCCAAATCATACTGGAGTTTCTCTGCATCCTCCTCACAGCACACACGCCCACCCAGCTTTGTGTCGTCTGCAAACTTAGAGATATTACATCTAGTTCCCTTGTCTAGATCATTAATATATATTGTGAATAGCTGGGGTCCTAGCACCGATCCCTGCGGTACCCCACCAGTCACTGCCTGCCACTCGGAAAAAGACCAGTTTATTCCAACTCTTTGCTTCCTGTCTGCCAACCAGTTCTCTATCCAAATCAGTACCTTACCCCCAATCCCATGTGCTTTAACTTTACATGCTAATCTCTTATGCGGGACCTTATCCAAAGCCTTCTGAAAGTCCAAATACACCACATCCACTGGTTCTCCCTTATCTATTCTACCAGTTACATCCTCAAAAAGTTCCAGTAGATTAGTCAGGCATGATTTCCCTTTTGTAAATCCATGTTGACTTTGTCCGATCCTGTCACTGTTTTCCAAGTGCACTGCTATTACATCTTTTATAATGGACACTAGTATTTTCCCCACTACCGATGTCAGGCTTACCGGTCTATAATTCCCCGTTTTTTCTCTACCACCTTTTTTAAATAGTGGGGTTACATTAGCTACCCTCCAATCCATGGGAACTGTTCCAGAGTCTATAGAATTTTGAAAGATGACCAGCAATGCATCTACTATTTCTAGGGCCACTTCCTTAAGTACACTAGGATGTAGATTATCAGGCCCTGGGGATTTATCGGCCTTCAATCCCGTCAATTTCCCTAACACCATTTCCCTACAAATACTGATTTCATTCAATTCCTCCCTCTCATTAGACCCTATGTTCCCTGACATCTCTGGGAGTTTATTTGTGTCCTCCTTTGTGAAGACAGAACCAAAGTATGTATTTAATTGGTCTGCCATTTCTTTGTTCCCCATTAGAAATTCCCCTGATTCTGACTGCAAGGGACCTACGCTTGACTTCACCAATCTTTTTCTCTTCACATATCTATAGAAGCTTTTACAGTCAGTTTTTATGTTCCCCTGAAAGCTTACTCTCATATTCTATTTTCCCCCTCTTAATTAATCCCTGTGTCCTCCTTTGCTGAATCCTAAACTACTCCCAATCCTCAGGTTTGCTGCTTTTTCTGGCCAATTTATATGTCCTCTCCTTGGATCTTATGCTATCCCTAATTTCCCTTGTTAGCCATGGTTGAGTCACCTTTTTTGTTTTATTTTTATGCCAAACAGGGATGAACAAATTCTGTAGTTCATCCATGCGATCTTTAAATGTTTGCCATTGCCTATCCACCGTCAACCCTTTAAGTAACGCTCTCCAATCCATCCTAGCCAACTCGCGCCTCATACCATCATAGTTTGCTTTATTTAAATTCAGGACCCTAGTCTCTGAGTCAACTACTTCACTCTCCATCTTAATGAAGAATTCTATCATATATGATCACTCCTCCCCAAGGGGCCTCACACAACAAGATTGCTAATTAATCCTTTCTCATTACATAATACCCAGTCAAAGATGGCCTGATCTCTCGTTGGTTCCTCGACATATTGGTCCAGGAAACCATCCCGTCTGCACTCTAGGAATTCCTCCTCCACAGTATTGTTACTAATTTGTTTAGCCCAATCTATATGTAGATTAAAGTCACCTATGATAACTGCTGTGCCCTTATTGCACGCGTCTCTACTCACCTGTACAGACCCACCAGTTGGGTTACTGGACCCCAGCAGAGAGCTACTCACCTGTACAGACCCAATAGTTGGGTTACTGGACCCCAGCAGAGAGCCAATCACCTGTACAGACCCACCAGTTGGGTTACTGGACCCCAGCAGAGAGCCAATCACCTGTACAGACCCACCAGTTGGGTTACTGGACCCCAGCAGAGAGCCGCTCACCTGTACAGACCCACCAGTTGGGTTACTGGACCGCAGCAGAGAGCTGCTCACCTGTACAGACCCACCAGTTGGGTTACTGGACCCCAGCAGAGAGCCACTCACCTGTACAGACCCACCAGTTGGGTTACTGGACCCCAGCAGAGAACCAATCACCTGTACAGACCCACCAGTTGGGTTACTGGACCCCAGCAGAGAGCCGCTCACCTGTACAGACCCACCAGTTGGGTTACTGGACCGCAGCAGAGAGCTGCTCACCTGTACAGACCCACCAGTTGGGTTACTGGACCCCAGCAGAGAGCCACTCACCTGTACAGACCCACCAGTTGGGTTACTGGACCCCAGCAGAGAGCCACTCACCTGTACAGACCCAATAGTTGGGTTACTGGACCCCAGCAGAGAGCCACTCACCTGTACAGACCCACAAATTTGGGACCTTAAATACTGAAGGGAGATGATCTGCTAATGTCAGCTACAGGCCCCATCAAGTCTGCAGGAAGTCCCACTGTTTCCCATCCTTTCCTATCCTGAATGCCAAGAGGCAGATATTTAGGATGGGAAGTTTCAATACTGTTCAAGTGCAGCAGTGTACCCTATAAAGGAAAACCCACTCTCCCTCTCTTGGATGCCCCGGGGAATAGAGTAACCTATGAGTGTGAGGTAAGGTGTCACTGTCAATACAATAGTCTCTGAGGCTGTTGGTAGGCTATTCCACAAGACAACTTCCTTCTCTCCCTCACTTTTCTCTCCGTCCTCCAAACTACAGGCCTTTAAAATCCAAGCTTGGTGTCACCTAGCCACTGGTGCTTGATTGACCTCATCTTCACTTCTACTCCTAGGAATATAGGTACATTAGGAGCAGGAGGAGGCCATTCAGCCCCTCGAGCCTGCTCCCCCATTCAATTGGATCATGGCTGATCTGTATCTCAACTCCATTTTCCCACCTCGGTTCCATATCCCTTGACACCCTTACCCAACAAAATCAACCACTCAGTCTTGAAAGCTCCAATTGACCCTCAGCATCCACAGACTTTTGGGGGGGAGAGTTCCAGATTTCTACTACCCTTTATGTGCAAAAGTGCTCTTGATTTCCGTCCTGAACGGCCGAGCTCTAATTTAAAGATTATAACCCCTTGTTCTGGACTCCCCCACCAGAGGAAATAGTTTCTCTGTATCTACCCTATCTAATTGTTTTAACATTGTAAACACCTCGATCAGATCATCCCTCAATCTTTATTACTCAAGGGAATGCAAGCCAAGTTTATGCAACCTGCCCTCATAATTTAACCCTCTAAACCCCAGTATCATTCTGGTGAACCTGCACTGCACGCCCCCAAGGCCAATATATCCTTCCTGAGGAGTGGTGCCCAGAACTGAACGCAATACTCCAGATGGGGACTTCTGTACAACTGAAGCATCACTCCCCTATGTATTCCAGTCCTCTTGAGATATAGGCCAACTTTCCATTAGCCTTCTTGATTGTTTTTGTACCTGTCCGCTAGCTATTCTTAACCTTGCTGATGTTCTTTGGCCGAGACTCCTATAGGTCACCTAGATAACACCTCAGTGAGGCGTTCACTGTCTGCTCCTGGGTCAACTCCTGCCAGCCTTAAAGAAGAATTTATTGTGAAAACAATGGCGCTGATGAAATTTTTTATTTTAAGTTGGAGCATTTGCAGTCGGCATGCATCAAGGCGGGAGATCCCCCTGACATTTGTCAAAATGTTTCATTGGCTCTGGAGCTGGTTCACTTTAATTCTGGATCAGCAAACACCTCAGGAGAGATTGCGAACATTCATCATTTCATAGAAACTTAAAAAGTAATTCCACGACAATGGACTTACATTCTACCAATCTATCAACAGCTCATTTGGTTGAAGGACTCCGTTGTAAGCATTCAATTGAAAACAACTTGGAACTGTCACACATATGATGCACCACATAAGAAATACTTTGGAATGAGATTGCCGCTGTGTTACGTTGAAGTGGACTGACTCTTTTATCATAGAAGCCGACAGCACAGAAGGCCATGCAGCCCATCCTGCCTGTGCTGGCTCTTAGAAAGAGCTCTCCAATTAGTCCCACTCCCCCTGCTCTTTCCCCATAGCTCTGCAAATGTTTTCCTTTTCAAGTATTTATCCAATTCCCTTTTGAAAGTTACTATTGAATCTGCTCCCACCACCCGTTTCAGGCAGTGCGTTCCAGATCATAACAACTCACTGCGTAAAAAAAATTTCTCCTCATCTCCTCCCTGGTTCTTTTGCTAATTACCTTAAATCTGTGTGTTCTGGTTAACGACCCTCCCGCAGTGGAAACAGTTCCTCCTTATCTGCTCTATCAACACCCCTCATCATTTTGAACACCTCGGGGGAAAAGTTCGGCTGCTTAGCGCCTCCCGTTAGCGCCTCCAGGGGCGCTAGGAAGTTAGCGCCCGAGCGTGGCGATTTTAGCGCCGCTCGCGAAATTGACCAGACATTTTGCGGCGGCGCTAAACAATACCGCCACGATCTCCTGCGCCCGCAGATCATGACGTCAGTCAAGCATGCAACGCCCCGGTAGCGCCCCAGACCGGATATTGAGTCGCGCCCCCTGCCTTAGCGCCTGCCGCTAGGAACGACAGGTAGAGGGGAACGTTTTCAAGTCAGGAAGGGGCTGGGGGAGCGCTATTTAAAGGCGGGCACTTCCTGCCTTTTCTTGTCGGAAAAATGTTTGGTTTTAACGCTGTCCTAAGGAGTTTTGGCCCTCAACACCACTCTTGAGGTTCCTAAGCGCCGAGCTCTTTCCCTGGGCCTATCCATTAGTACTTCCAACACAATTGCTTTTGAGGTCTCTCCAGGCTGAGATTCAAGGCTGCAATGAGCAGGGAGTGGCTGGCCAGCAAGATGGCCCCTCCCCTTTAAGAACTGGATGGCTCCAGTCTGTCTGGCTTCCATGGTTACTGACATCGCCTGAGCTTCGTTAGCATTCTGAGGTAGCGCCTCGCTCCCTGACGTTTGCGCCTTAAGAGAGGTGTGTAGCGTCTGATTTAGCGCTCAAATCACCTCCAGGGGTGATAGAGGCGAATTTTGCAGTCGGGGTGATAATTAGCGCCGGGCGCTAAACTTTGCACCCGGCCGATAATAGCGCCCCAAACGGGGCGATACCGAATTTCTCCCCCTAGAATCATAGAAATTTACGGCATAGAAGGAGGCCACCGCTACTAAATCTCCTCTTAACGTCTGCACTAAGGAGAACAATCCCAGCTTCTCTAGTCCCTCCACCTAACTGAAGTCCCTCATCCTTGGTACCATTCTTGTAAATCTCTGCACCCTCTCCAGGGTCTTGCCATCCTTCCTAAAGTGCGGTGCCCAGAATTGGACACAATACACCAGCTGAGGCCTAACCAGTGATTTATAATGGTTTAGCGTAACTTCCTTGCTTTTTACTCTATGCCTCTGTTTATAAAGCCCTGGATCTTGTATGCTTTTTTAACAGCCTTATCAACTTGTCCTGCCACCTTTACTTCTGCTCTCTGTCCTAAATCTCTTACATTTAATCTTATATCTATGCCCACTCATTCTAGACCCCTCCACCACAGGAAACAGTCTGTTTCTATCTACTCTGTCCCAGCCTTTAGAATTTTAAACACCTCTACCAAATCAACCCATAATTTTCTCTGTTCTAATGAAAACAACCCTAATTTTTCCAAGTCTTCATTCTGGTATTTCCTTATAACAGGCAGCATTCCAGTGAATCTGTGCTGTACCCTCACTATTGTCTGAACATTCTTCCTATATTGTACAACCCAAAACAGCACACAGTACTCCAACTGCTTCTGATGCAGGCAGCACGCCAACTTCGTGCTGCCTGCTAATTTGCATGATTGGTGCGTGCAGCCAGTGCTAAACACGCTGTTGAGTGGCTGCACGCCTCAGCAGGAGGCCCAAGTTTGTGCGAGGCTAGCACCACTTAAAGCCAGCCTGCACCACTTAAAGCCAGCATGCACCACTTAAAGCCAGCCTGCACCACTTAAAGCCAGCATGCACCACTTACAGGGCAGGGCTGAAACCATCAAAGGTGACGGTATCCTCATACCCAATCCTCCTACTCGCATCCCACTTCTCCCTCATCCCACAATCTCTTCTGATTTACAAGCTGCAGATGGTGTAAGCCTGCACCTCTTGCTTTCCCCCCCTCCCCTCACCACAACCCTACCCTTGTGCCTTTCTCCTTTCACAAAGCCAAGCATTGCAACCTGGCCAGGCAGTGGTGGAAGAGCAACAGGTGGAAGCGCAGGAAGACAGTGATGAAGAAGAAATACTGTCACACTCGCAGCCACCAGCTCAGGTACTGACACTGCGCGTAATTTAGAGGATAGCATAGAGTCCGGACCTGCACGTGGTGAGACACTGACCACGAGTGGCCTGCAGCAAGCGCTTGGTTGCTGCAGTAGAGGCTCAGACTGTTGTCATGTAAGGTCAGCTTGCTGCTACGCAAGCTCAGACTGCTGCAGTTGTGGCTGCAGCAGGTGGTAGATTTCAGCGAGGACGTCCTTGGTGAAGTGCAGACGTCTCACACATTGTTCCTCGCTGAGGTTCAGGTAGGAGAATTGCTCCCTGAACACCCTGGGGGGATATGGCCTCCTACTGAGAGCCCTTCTCCCCCTCCTCCTCCTCCCTCTTCCAGCAGCTTGTCCTGCTCTGTGTCGCCTCTGCTCATTCTCTCTGTCATGCTGTAGGCCAAGTGGAATGTCGACTACTGCACCCATGTCTGGAAGCAAGTGGTCTGTGCAGAACCCTTGAAGTCAGGACCAAGTCCTTCAGCACCTGCCACACCCTCCCTGTAGACTTCAGCAACTTTAAAAAAACTCTAGAAACCATCAACATTTCTACAAATGCAGCAATAGCCAGTAGAAATCAATCAGCAACTAACCTGAAAGTCGTTGATGATCCCTCTAAATAGCGCTGGTGGGGGGAACGCATGTTCAGCTCTGCGTGTTTAAGAGAGGGTGTTAGCTGGAGCATTGAGCTCCAAAATGGCAGCGCTGGTGTCAAATCAGCATTGCACGCTGATTGATGTCACGATCTGCCGACTCTGCATACTTCTGGCGAAGGCTCCCTGCACACACGCTAACACCCTCACCATGATGGCGTCCAGTGCGGTCCGCACCGGAGGTGTGTGCGCATGCCATGGACGCCGTTTTGGAACCTAAATGTCACTCGTAGCGCCCGAGCAATGAGTGCTATGGAGCCAAATTCTGCGGCCTCAGACTCCAGGGGGGAAAAATTCGTCTTCGTCAGCAAAGATCCCGGTGTCACCGGCAACTGCAGTTAGCGGCCGCTGGGAATGGTCGCAACGCTAACCGAGTGAAATTGGTCTGGGGGGCATGGAGATAGGTGGCGCAGCGCTCACCTCCCGTGCAATGCCGTCCTGGTGGCATTGCTGGAGGGATCTGGGACGAAGTTCCTGTCCAGGTCCGGCGGTGCAGCTTCCCACAGCCTCTGGGAGTGAAGCTGAAAGGATACAAGATGTGGGAATCCTCGTACGTTGTCCTCCTTCTTGCATGCACCTTTTGCTTCCCTGCCCTCCTTTCAGCACAACTCCACCCTTGTGCCTTCCTCATTTCACACACCCAAGAAATGCAGCCTGCCCAGCCAGTGGGTCAACAAGAAGAGGCAGCCTGCCCAGCCAGTGGGACTGCAGACAGAGGATTCCATCCTGGATATCCCGGCCACAAAGGGGATGTCTGGGATGCATGCTTCTGTCTGATTCCTCCTCGTTGGCTTCCTCCTCTTCTGTGTCTTCCTCTTCCCTCTGCAAGCGGATGCTGTAAATGTAAAATGACAGCATAAAATGCTGGAAATACTCAGTTGGTCAGGTAGCATGTTGACCTGAGATGTGAACTCTGTTTTTCTCTCCATGGATGTTGCGTGACCTGCTGAGTATTCGCAGCATGTTCTGTCTTCTCAATGGCCTTCATTTACCACCCGAGCCCTTGCAAGCGTCCAGCAGCACTCCCTACACACTCAAAAAACTTTTCACATCTATTGCAGCAAGCCACTACTTCAATAAAAATCAAAAACCCCCAGTCCAAACCCTTAAATTCAAACTTACCTGAATGATGTGTGTGTCCCTTTAAGAGCTGCAGCTGTCGCCACTGTCCACCTGCTTGCACGCCAGGTTACCACGCAGCCTTTTTTTTTCCAGGGCACTGCCAGTTACCGGCAGCGCAAAGGGGGAGAGGAATATGGTGGTCATCACGGGACCCGTCACCAGCTGGTGAAAGAGCGGCGGCCGCCATTTTATCGGCATTTCATGGCGCTACGGAGTGGCGCTCGACACATGAATTTCTAGCCTCAGGTCATTTATGTTACTCCCAGCCTCAATTAACTCATCTATCTCGGTTTCCTACTGGGTCCTAAAGACCTTTTATTTTATCTGACTATTTTGAATTATCTCTTCCCCGCCGCCCCCCGCCCTACCCATACCCCCCTCATCGATTTAGCTTTCTCACCATCCTTTTGGTCAACTTTATGTACCTCTTTCTCAGAGCAGACAATTCTGTTTGATTCCCCAGTAGTGCTTAGGGAATGTGCTTTTATAGAGACGTGCTTATAGTTGCTTTGCTCAAAAGGTTTAATCAATGCACCTTTTAAACGTCATTTAATATCAGCAGAAAGCGGGATCTGTCAGCAGACATTATTTCCAACATCAATCAGTGCTGTCCCAGTGGATCAGCCTCATTGCTTTGGATATATTGTGTGCTTGCTGAGCAGATATAAAATGTCCTGATCTTTCCAGCTAATGTCATGGGAGTTATCTGCTGTGGCTTTCTTCCAAACTTAATTGACATAGCGACAGACCGTTAAGTAACAATCCCACCTACAGGATTACATAAGAACATAAGAATTAGGAGCAGGAGTAGGCCATTTGGCTCCTCGAGCCTGCTCCACCATTCAATAAGATCATGGCTGATCTTCTACCTCAACTCCACTTTCCTGCACTATCCCCATATCGCTTGATTCCCTTAATATTCAAAAATCTATCGATCACTGTCTTGAATATACTCAACGACTGAGCCTCCACAGCCCTCTGGGGTAGAGAATTCCAAAGATTCACCACCCTCTGAGTGAAGAAATTTCTCCTCATCTCAGTCCTAAATAGCCGACCCCTTATTCTGAGACTGTGGCCAGGGGAAATATCCTCCCTGCATCTACCCTGTCAAGTCCTAGAGAATATAGGCCTCGTCTACTCAATCTCTCCTCACAGAACAATCCCCCCATCCCAGGAACCAATCTGGTGAACCTTCGTTGCACTCCCTCTATGGCAAGTATATCCTTCCTTAGGTAAGGAGACCAAAACTGTACACAATACTCCCGGTGTGGTCTCACCAGGGCCCTATATAATTGCAGTAAGATATCTTTACTGTTATACTCAAATTCTCTTGTAATAAAGGCCAACATACCATTTGCTTTCCTAATTGCTTGCTGTACCTGCATGTTAACTTTCAGTGATTCATGTACAAGGACACCCAGGTCCCTCTGAACACCAACATTTCCCAATCTCTCACCATTTAAAAAATACTCTGCTTTTCTATTTTTCCTACCAAAGTGGATAACTTCACATTTCTCCACATTATATTCCATTTGCCATGTTCTTGCCCACTCACTTAGCCTGTTTATGTCCCCTTGAAGCCTCCTTGCATCCTCCTCACAACTTACATTCCCATCTACCTTTGTATCATCAGCAAACTTGGATATATTACATTTGGTCCCCTCATCCAAATCATTGATATAGATTGTGAATAGCTGAGGACCAAGCACTGATCCTTGCGGTACCCCACTAGTTACAGCCTGCCAACCCGAAAATTACCCGTTTATTCCTACTCTGTGTTTTCTGTCCGTTAACCAATCCCCAATCCATGCTCGTATATTACCTCCAATCCCATGAGCCCTAATTTTGTTTAATAACCTCTTGTGTGGCACCTTATCGAATGCCTTCTGAAAATCCAAATATACCACATCCACTGGTTCCCCCTTATCTATTCTGCTAGTTACAACCTCAAAAAACTCTAACAGATTCGTCAAACACGATTTCCCTTTCACAAATCACTCTGCCCAATCCTATTATTATTTTCTAAGTGCCCTGTTACCACATCCTTAATAATAGATTCTCGCATTTTCCCTATTACTGATGTTAGGCTAACTGGTCTGCAGTTCCCTGTTTTCTCTCTCCCTCCTTTCTTAAATAGTGGGGTTACATTTGCTACCTTCCAATCTGCGGGAACCATTCCAGAATCTATGGAATTTTGGATTTGTAGGACAGGCTGCGTCGGCCCTTTAAAGCTGCTGTATTACGCTCGAGGATCTCCGCAGGTACAGTTGATGATTCTTGATCTGCAATGCACAGGGTGACGTGTGGAATGAAACCAAGAGTCAAATGTTTAGAAGCTGTTTTTTTCCGAACCTTACATTGTACTGTTAGGGGTTTCACTGATGCAGTACAATCTAGGTTGACACTCCCAGTGCAGTACTGAAGGAGTGCTGCACTGTCTGAGGTGCTGTCTTTCAGATGAGATGTTAAAGTGAGACCCCGTCTGCCCTCTCAGGTGGATGTAAAAGACCCCACAGCTCCATTTTGAAGAAGAGCAGGGTAGTTCTCCCCGGTGTCCTGGTCAATATTTACCCCTCAACCAACATCACTAATACAGATTATCTGGTCATTTATCTCATTGCTGTTTGTGGGACCTTGCTGTGCGCAAATTGGCTGCCGCATTTCCTACATTACAACAGTGACTACACTTCAAAAGTACTTCATTGGCTGTAAGGCGCTTTGGGACATCCTGAGGTCGTGAAAGGCGCTATATAACTGCAAGTCTTTCTTTTTATGCGGGAGTGATAGGATGTAATAATGGTAGACTTGTGGCGGATCGCCACCTAAACGGGCATTATCCACTTTTCCGTCCGTGGACAAAATATCGGGCACCTTGCCTTTAAGGCACCTTGCCTTTAAGGCAGGAGAAAAGGAGTGGGCGGGGCCTCAGGATTTTTCCACAGAATTCTGGGAGCAGTTGGTTTCAGCCATTTTGGACCAGGCAGTTGTATTAAAAAGCCTTTGTTTTCCACACATGGATTCAGTCTTAATTCGTGTTTCGCGGCAGCCTCAACATTGGTGACCCCGACGCTCAGAACGTATTCCGAGCACTGCAATGGCGGACACGAACGCAGTTTCCGTGAAACTGCCGGAGTTTTGGGAAAACCAGCCCGAAGCCTGGTTTCTCCAAGCTGAATCCCGCTTCCGGCTGCGAAACATCACCACAGATGGGACGCAGTACGACTACCTCGTCACATCACTCGGTAGCGCCACAGTTTCGATGGTTTGGACAGCGCTGCAGAACCCACCAGAGGAAGGCAAGTATGCACATCTTAAGGCAGCGCTCCTTAAAAAATTTACGGCCTCGGCATACCAGCGAAACTGCCACCTCCTCGACCTTCCAGGCCTCGGTGATGCCTCACCGTCAGACCTCCTCTCCCACATGCTCTCCCTCACCGACGAGAGCCCACCCGGATCCCTCTTCCGCACGCTGTTCAAACCGCCAGCTCCCTCTCCGCATCCGCCCAGCGATCGTGGCGTCCGGCCTCACGAACCTGGAAGCCCTGGCCGATGAGGCCGACAAGCTGCTGTCCGCTCACTCCAGCCGCGACGTCACTCCGGACCTGGCAGCCAATGCCTGGGCGCGCCCCTCACCGGCCACCACGCGGCCACAAGGACCAGCCACCAGGCCCACGGGGCCTTCGCGCCCCACTAACCCGGGCCACTGTTACTACCTCGCACGGTTCGGCGCCAGGGCGCAACGGTGCACACCTCCCTGCTCTTTCAAGTCCGCCCCCGTACCAGCCCCCCCGATGGCCGTGGGCCACGCGGGCTCCCTGCTGTTCATCACGGATGACAAAACCGGCCGCCGGTTCCTGTGCGACACTGGAGCTCAGCACAGCATCATCCCGGCCTCCTCCCTCGACATCCAAAAGAGCGAACGAGGACCGGCGCTGGCTGCTGCTAACTTCGCTGGTCGCCGCTACCGATGGAAGTTCATCACTGCCAAGGTGCTCTCCCCTCTCATCGGCGCAGATTTCCTGTGCGCCCACGGCCTACTGGTAGACATCCCCCGTCACCGCCTCGTGGACATGAACACCATGTCCCCCATCCTGGGCGCCATGGCCCCCCGTCAACCCGCCGACATGGCGTCACAGTGCCACGCCCGGGCCACGGATGACTACTCGGCACTCCTGGCCGAATTCTCGGCCCTTACCAATCCGACCTTCTCCGCGGAGGCCGCCAAACACGGGGTGGAACACTTCATCCCCACCACAGGCCCCCCAGTGTACGCCCACGCCCGCAGGCTGGACCCGGCCAAACTGGAGATCGCGCGGACCGAGTTTGCCACCATGGAACAGCTCGGCATCATCCGCCGCTCCAACAGTCCCTGGGCCTCCCCATTCCACATCGCCCCCAAACCAGGCGGGGGTTGGCGCCCCTGCGGGGATTACCGCCGCCTCAACGACGCCACCACCCCTGATCGGTACCCCGTGCCGAACATTCAGGACTTCTCGGCTAGACTGGCTGGCCGCTCAGTCTTTTCCAAGGTCGACCTGGTGCGTGGCTACCACCAAGTCCCCGTCCACCCCGCGGACGTCCCCAAGACGGCCGTAATCACCCCCTTCGGCCTGTTCGAGTTCCTGCGGATGCCCTTCGGCCTCAAAAACGTGGCCCAGGCATTCCAACGGCTCATGGACTCGGTCCTTCGGGACCTGAAGTTCCTGTTCGTCTACCTGGACGACATCCTGGTAGTCAGTTCCTCCAAGCAGGAACACCTTGAACACCTTTGCATCCTGTTCGGGCGCCTCAGCGACCACGGGCTCATCCTCAACCCAGCCAAATGCCAGTTCGGCCTGGACAAGATCGACTTCCTCGGCCACCACATCACCCATGCTGGGGCCATTCCCCTGCCCACCAAGGTGCAGGCCGTCCAACAATTTTCCCGCCCCACCACCATCAAAGGCCTCCAGGAGTTCCTCGGGATGGTGAATTTCTATAACCGCTTCATCCCCAAAGCGGCGTCCCTCATGAGGCCCCTGTATGAAGCCCTCCGGGGCAGGAGCGGCAAGATGGCGGTCGAATGGACAGCAGACGCGTCCGCCGCCTTCGACTCCACCAAGACCGCGCTCGCCAATGCCACCCTGCTCGCGCACCCAAGGCCCAATGCCAGGGTAGCGCTCACCACGGACGCCTCCGACCACGTGGTCGGCGCCGTGTATGAGCAGTGAGTCGACGGCGCCTGGCAACCACTTGCCTTCTTCAGCCGCCAACTACGCCCCCCGGAGATCAAGTACAGCACCTTCGACCGCTAGCTCCTCGCGCTGTTCCTGGCGGTCCGCCATTTTCGGTTTTTGCTGGAGGGCCACCCCTTCACTGCGTTTGTCGACCACAAGCCCCTGACATTCGCAATGGCAAAGACAACTGACCCCTGGTCTGCCAGGCAGCAGCGCCAGCTCGCGGCAGTGTCCGAGTTCACCACGGACATCCAACACGTCTCCGGCCGAGACAATGTGGTAGCCGACTGCCTCTCCCGACCCGCCATCCACGCCGCACACCTGGCAGTTGACTACGCTCAACTCGCAGCAGACCAGATCACCGACCCTGATCTGCTCTCCGCACCCACCAACCTACCAGGGCTACGCCTGGCCGACGTCACCTGTGGCCCGACCGCAGTCACGGTCAAGTGCGACATATCCCTATGTCAACCTCGGCCCGTCGTCCCAGCGTCCTGGCGCCGTCGGGTATTCGAGATTCTCCACAACCTCTCCCACCCCGATGCCCGCGCATCCATCAAATTGGTAGCCAACCGCTTTGTCTGGCGCGGCCTTCGCAAGGATGTGCGTACTTGGGCCAACTCCTGCCTAGCCTGCCAACGGGCCAAGGTACAGCAACACACGAAAGCACCCCTCGAGGAGTTTACCGTCCCCTCGCGTAGATTCGACCACATCCACGTGGACATCGTCGGGCCCCTGCCGCCGTCGCAAGGCCACACGCACTTGCTGACGATCGTTGACCGCACCACGTGCTGGCCCGAGGCAATTCCACTGACCTCTACCACCACCGCTGACATCGCCAGAGCCTTCGTCAGCACCTGGGTCGCACGGTTCGGTGTCCCTTCCGACATGACGTCGGACAGAGGTCCGCAATTTACCTCTGAACTCTGGACCGCCGTCGCACGCAATCTCGGGGTGACCATTCACCGCACCACGGTGTACCACCCCCAAGCCAACGGACTGTGTGAGCGGTTCCACAGATCCTTGAAGGCATCTCTTCGAGCCAGCCTCCAGGACGGCGCCTGGACCGACCGACTTTCGTGGGTCCTCCTCGGCCTGCGCACCGCGGTTAAAGAAGACCTCCACGCATCGGCAGCAGAGCTCGTGTACGGTCAGCCACTGCGCGTACCCGGCGAGTTCCTGCCCACCGCCACGACACCCTGGTCAGCCGACCAGCAACGCCACGACTTCGCCTCACCGGCGCTGCAGTTCACCCCGGTGCCCATTGCCCGACACGGCGAATCCACCTCACACGTCCCACTAAGCCTGCACCAGGCACGGTTCGTTTTCGTCCGGCACGACGCCCACCGCGGACCCCTTCAACCCCCGTACGACGGGCCCTACAAGTTGCTACAGGCTGGGGACAAATTTTTCACCCTGCAAGTGGGCAACAGGACCGAAAAAGTGTCGGTTGACCGACTCAAGCCAGCACACTCGGAGCCCGGTGAGCAGGTCCCTGTAGCTCGTCCACCGCCACGCGGCCGACCTGCCCTCAAGCCGGTTCACCCGGCTGCTCCACGCCCGGCCGTTCCACGTCGACCGGCGTCCTACAAGAGCCGCTCCGGCCGGCCCATCAGACCGCCGCACCATCTCGTCCACACCTCCTAAGCGGATTCTGGGGGGAGCCGTGTGGCGGATCGCCACCTAAACGGGCATAATCCACTTTTCCGTCTGTGGACAAAATATCGGGCACCTTGCCTTTAAGGCACCTTGCCTTTAAGGCAGGAGAAAAGGAGTGGGCGGGGCCTCAGCGTTTTTCCAGAGAATTCTGGGAGCAGTTGGTTTCAGCCATTTTGGAGCAGGCAGTTGTATTAAAAAGCCTTTGTTTTCCACACATGGATTCAGTCTTAATTCGTGTTTCGCGGCAGCCTCAACAGATTAACTATCCAGAGATCGCCTGGGATAAGGCTAACAGGGTTGATCAAAACAGGGAAGGCTTCATAGAATGCATTCAGGGCAGTTTCTAAGGAAGTATGTTACAGGTGCGATGAGAAAGCAGTACTAGATCTAGTCCTGGTTAACTAACTAGGAAAAGCAAGCAACCTAAAGTAGGGAAACCTTCAAAGGATTCTACACTTAGGGGGCGATTTTCTCACTGGAGGCGAGATGGAGGCGGATTTCAGTTTGGGTGGGTTTGAAACCCGCCTCCACTGATAGTTTTCAAAAATTTGCGATTTTCCCATGATTGGCCACTTGATTTCAGAGGTGTGGGATGCCCTTGGTCAACTAGTGTTTTGGGACTAAAACCCGCCTCTGTTGACATCACTTTTCCAGTCTGATTTTATTGCTTCTTGCTCCCTTGGCTCATTCCACAGGATTTCTGCGTATCCTGCACCACCTGCAACATATTCTGAGAAACCACTATGTCCAATTCCAAGGCAAGGGCCTCCCCGAGGCTCTCGGATGAGGCGCTGCAAAAGTTGTTTGAGGGGGTGGCAGCTAGTATGGAGGTGCTCTTCCACTCATCTGGGAGGAAGAGGCCTGCTAAAGAAACCTTTGTGGGTACAGCTGGCAAGGGATATAACCTCCAGATCTGTGTGCAGATTGGGTGAATGTTTCTGTGTATTGATGAAATGCCATCCCTGTTGAAAAGCATTAAAATGATTTGAAGCCAAAATGTTGGCGTCATGGCATCTGTTCTTTTGCCTTAGGCAGCTCCACATTGCGGGCTCCGCCACACTTGCGTTGTCAGGTTGGTGGCCTGATTGAAAGGAGGCCAGAGAGTCATGTCCATTGTCAATGATATCTTAGGATGGAGCCAAGAACATGTGCCAACTTGGGCAACCTATGCAAATCTGGCCAGGATAAGTTCATCCCTTGCATCCCGGGCAGCCATGTGCTCACGTGCTGCCGCTGGTCGATACACCGGCGCTCTGACCTCCTCCTGCTCCTCCTCCTCCAGATCCTCCTCCTCAGCCTCCTCCTCCTCCTCCTCAACCTCATCTGAGGTCCATGGAGAAAGAAAACGAATGGTTCCCATGCTGCTTGCAGATGCCTCCTTTGGGGAAGCGCTCATTGCAAGCGGGGAGAGGGTCTTCCAAGGAGGTTCCACAGTTGATTGATTCAAGCTGCAGCACCTCCGACTTTGGAAGGCCTTCTAAAAGTGCTCAGAGACCTTTTAAAGCCAAGGTCTGGCACCTGCAAGTAATCCTTGCTGCAGTAAACAATGTCTCATTAGACCTGCAGCTGTGAGGAGGCCACCCACGCGTCAACCCGTGGTTCAGGAGGTGCATGGAGCACGCCGAAATCGTCGAAAAATCACGAGGGCCTCTCAAAATAGGCTGAGAGAGGCCCTTAACGAGCATTTAATGATGACAAGTATCGCTATGGCCAGCTAGAGGTGGGATCGTTTCCCGACCTCCAAAACCGGCACCGGCAAAATCCCGCGGAGGCGGGTTGGAGGCGGGTTCCGAACCCGACCTCATTGAATCTGATTTTCCCGCCTTTCCTGCCTCCTCTGATGGCAGAAAATCGCCCCCTTAGAATCAACAAAGAGGGTCAAAAATAAATGTGTTGGACTGGAAAAGAGTAATATTTTAGAGGGCTGAACAAGGACTAATTGGAGGGCAATGTCACCAGAGGAAGGAAAAGTGGGAAATATTTAAGTACAAGGTGGGTAGGGAAAATCCATCCGTACCTCCCCTCACCGCTGCTTTGCCCGCACTCTGTTCACCCCACCCACCCACCCACCCACCTCTCCCAGGAACTTCAGGGCCACAATATTTAAGAGGGAGTCAGACAAACACTTGGAAAAGAGAAATTGTAAAGGGTACGGAGGAGGGTTGGGGAACTGGGATTAGAGTAGATTGCACCAGTTGAAGAGTTGGCACCAGCACAGGCACAATGGGGTAGAAGTTCGTCTTGGGCGGTAGGGCAAAACGGATGATATCGAATCGGCCCCCCATCATACACCCAGCCCGATAATCAGCTGCGTTGACGTCAATAGAACTGAATATCGGGTGGGTTCAATGGTCATCTCGTTCTGATGTAGTGTTTATTTGATGCTATGAATAGACTGAAGTTCATTCACCCTTTAATCTGTGATTCTTACTTTGCTCTGGGAGTCACATGAGTTGACTTTACACCTTATCGAAATCAGAAGAGGAATCTTAGCCAATGGGACCTGTGTCATAAGAAACTCCTTAATATTTCATAACTGGCCTTTACAGGATGTTGCCAAGCTGTGCTACACGATGCGATTACATATTGTAAATTGGTTAGAATTTGACTCTTACATTATTAAAAGATTCCTAATCGAATTTCTTCACAATCTTACAGGCTTCTGTGTCCACCCATGATATACTTATTAAAGGAGTATGTGTTGGGTGCAGTGTGTTGAAGCTGGAACACACAGCATGATGGCAGTGGTAGGATGTCAGTCTGTGCTCACAATTGCCTGCACAGTGAGTTCTGGGAGGGGAGCAGATAGGTGCACTGTCCACAGAGAAGGGGGGCATGTCTACAAGGACACCCCTGCCTGTTACAAATCAGGAAGCAGGTTGGCCTCTCTGGTGTAGTATAAGATTTGGATCACAGGTCACACACAGATTACCCAAAGGGTCTTCGGAGTCACAGGTGGTTTTATTAAGGAGCGGCAGTTCAAATATAGTTAAATACAACATGCAATCAGGGCAGACATAGTAGACATACGACCTGTAACAGATGAGAACGGTTTACTGGCCCGGGAACAGATAGGTGAACGGACGGACATTGAGGCAGAACGGTGGTCTCAGATCCCTACAGCCTGCGGCAGTGGTCTCTTCCTCTTTGGTCGTCTCTCTCTCTCTCTCTCTCTCTCTCGAGGCTGGCGGAGGTGTTAAACTGAAGCCAGCATGAATCCACCTCAGAGGTTGAGCTTGACCAAGGTGTTAAGCTGAAGCTCGCATGAGATTCACCCCGGGGAAGCTCTTCCTCTCTCTGCCTCTTTTTCCCTTTCGGCTGCCCGTTTATATGCCTTATTTCAGGGGGCCAGTGGATACCTCGCATCAATCATTTGTTTAATTACAGAGGAATAGGTACCTATGGCAGAACCCCTCCCAGACTCATGAGGTCATTCCATTGTTTATCTCCTGTTTGGACATCTTGCACTTTCTCCTAGACTGTTTGTTTATCCTAAGGCTCCTTGCTCGACCTCTTATCAGGCCTAACTATGCCTACATGAAGGCCTGTTTCTGCATTATGCCCTTGTAAACGACCTCAGCTCTTTGTGCAACTCCTTATCTGACATGATTGGAATTCTTCTGTGTCATCAGCTTATCCTGGCTGCTGAGCTAGGCAAACCCATTTCTTTTATAAACCATTATTTCTTTTACAATTCACAATTTTTTCCAATTCACGATTTCTTACAGTAGAGAGAAATGTTGTAGAATGCTTGCCTCTGAGACAGAAGGTCGTGGGTTCAAGCCCCACTCCAGGGAATTAAACACACAATTTAGGCTGACGCTCCAGTGCAGTGCTGAGGGAGTGCTGCATTGTCGGAGGTGCCGTCTTTCGGATGAGATGTTAAACCGAGGCCCCGTCTGCCCTCTTAAGTGGACGTAAAAGGTCCCATGGCACTATTTTGAAGAAGAGCAGGGGAGTTCTCCTGGTGTCCTGGCCAATATGTATCCCTCAACCAACACCTACAATAGATAATTTGGTCATTTATCTCATTGCTGTTTGTGGGACCTTGCTGTGCGCAATTTGGCTGCTGCATTTCCTACAACAGTGACTAATCTTCAAAAAGTATTTCATTTCTGTGAAGCACTTCAGATCGTGAAAGGCACTATAGAAACGCAAGTCTTTTTTTCTTATTTTATATTGAATTATTTCAGGCTGAGGGATGTCAGTAGTCCACAACCAATATTCAACTTTGGGAGCTTTCTGCAGATGCCACATCTATGCACTCGGATATCTCAGTGTCTCGGTCTGTATTTGTTCTTCGAAACTTCAATCCCGTTCCGAAACAGACTTGTACGGTGTGTAAATGAGTAAAGGAGTCGACCTACATACGCGAGCTGATCCTGTTGGAATCCGTTGTAGGCCTCTGTCTCCTAGCAACAGCCGAGGCTGCAAGGTTCAAACTGGAAGCGGGTCACATTCTTTACATCAAAGTTGAGTTGTTAATTTGAGCCTTGAATAAATTTCACATAATATGCCTTGAGTCAGCTCCTGCTAAAAGGTAATCAGCCATACAATCCATTTTAAAAATCAATTAGCTGGCTGAAGCCACTAATTTTTGAGCCATCACCTTCTCTCCCATGAACCTTTAAATCAACCTGATAGCACGAGTGCGGTGAGAATGAAAAGGAGACCGCAGTTTGCCCCTTACCCCTTCAGCCACATTCTGTGTAGCTCCAGCGTACCGCGGGCAGGACTGGGCAAGTCTGGGTTGCCAACCCTCCCAGGATTATCCTCTCAGGAGGCTCCAAGAAATAAAATCATAGGTGGGGTGGGGGCATAAAAAAATTGTGCGTATTATTTTTAATTTTCTTTTAACACTTTTGTTTATTAGTTATGAAATGTCGGAGATGGGAGAGAAAGGACTCTTTGATTGACAGCCAAAGATCATCCAATCAGGAACGCAGGGTCTATTCGCTTTCCAATTGGTGTGGGAAGGCGGGGCGTGGCGAGAATTGACGTATTGTGTGACCAATGGTGGGGCTGGGTGGTTGACAAAGCATCACGTTTCTGTGAATTTGCTCTCTCCTTTCAATTCACGTTTGGTTTCTCTGGGCCTCTGATCCCTCCCTTTACACAACTGACATGGCCCATCGCATGTTAAGACAGGGGGTCCTCGGGAGTGTGTCACTACAGGTGGGGGGTCTCTGAGTGTGTCATTACTTTTGGGAGGGTCTCTGAATGTGTCACTACATGTGAGGAAGTCTCTGGGAGTGTGCTACTATTTGAAGGGGCTCTGGGAGTGTGTCACTATTTGAAGGGGCTCTGGGAGTGTGTCACTATTTGAAGGGGCTCTGGGAGTGTGTCACTATTTGAAGGGGCTCTGGGAGTGTGCCACTATTTGAAGGGGCTCTGGGAGTGTGTCACTATTTGTGGGGGGTCTCTGGGAGTGTGTCACTATTTGTGGGGTGTCTCTGGGAGTGTGTCACTATTTGTGGGGGGTCTGTGGGAGTGTGTCACTATTTGTGGGGGATCTCTGGGAGTGTGTCATTATTTGTGGGAGGTCTCTGGGAGTGTGTCACTATTTGTAGGGGGTCTCTGGGAGTGTGTCACTATTTGTGGGGGGGTCTCGGAGTGTGTCACTATTTGTGGGGGTCTCTGGGAGTATGTCACTATTTGTGGGGGGTCTCGGAGTTTGTCACTATTTGTGGGGGTCTTGGAATGTGTCACTATTTGTGGGGGGTCTCTGGGAGTATGTCACTATTTGTGGGGGGTCTCGGAGTTTGTCACTATTTGTGGGGGGGTCTCGGAGTGTGTCATTATTTGTGGGGGGTCTCGGAGTTTGTCACTATTTGTGGGGGGTCTAGGAGTGTGTCACTATTTCTGGGGGGTCTCTGGGAGTGTGTCACTATTTCTGGGGGATCTCTGGGAGTGTGTCACTATTTGTGGGGGTTCTCTGGGAGTGTGTCACTCTTTGTGGGGGGTCTCTGGGAGTGTGCCACTATTTGTGGGTGAGTCTCTGGGAGTGTGTCACTATTTGTGGGGGGTCTCTGGGAGTGTGTCACTCTTTGTGGGGGGTCTCTGGGAGTGTGTCACTCTTTGTGGGGGGTCTCTGGGAGTGTGTCACTTTGTGGGGGGTCTCTGGGAGTGTGTCACTATTTGTGGGGGGTCTCGGAGTTTGTCATTATTTGTGGAGGGTCTCGGAGTGTGTCATTATTTGTGGCGGGTCTCGGAGTGTGTCACTATTTGTGGGGGGTCTCGGAGTGTGTCATTATTTGTGGAGGGTCTCGGAGTGTGTCATTATTTGTGGCGGGTCTCGGAGTGTGTCACTATTTGTAGGGGGTTCTCTGGGAGTGTGTCACTATTTGGGGGGGAATCTCTTGGGAGTGTCACTATTTGTGGAGAATCTCTGGGAGCGTGTCACTATTTGTGGGGGGTCTCTCGGAGTGTGTCACTATTTGTGGGGGGTCTCGGAGTGTGTCATTATTTGTGGGGGTCTTGGAGTGTGTCACTATTTGTAGGGGGTTCTCTGGGAGTGTGTCACTATTTGTGGGGGAATCTCTTGGGAGTGTCACTATTTGTGGAGAATCTCTGGGAGCGTGTCACTATTTGTGGGGGGTCTCTGGGAGTGTGTCACTATTTGTGGGGGGTCTCTGGGAGTGTGTCACTATTTGTGGGGGGTCTCTGGGAGTGTGTCACTATTTGTGGGGGGTCTGTGGGAGTGTGTCACTATTTGTGGGGGATCTCTGGGAGTGTGTCATTATTTGTGGGAGGTCTCTGGGAGTGTGTCACTATTTGTAGGGGGTCTCTGGGAGTGTGTCACTATTTGTGGGGGGGTCTCGGAGTGTGTCACTATTTGTGGGGGTCTCTGGGAGTATGTCACTATTTGTGGGGGGTCTCGGAGTTTGTCACTATTTGTGGGGGTCTTGGAATGTGTCACTATTTGTGGGGGGTCTCTGGGAGTATGTCACTATTTGTGGGGGGTCTCGGAGTTTGTCACTATTTGTGGGGGGTCTCGGAGTGTGTCATTATTTGTGGGGGGTCTCGGAGTTTGTCACTATTTGTGGGGGGTCTAGGAGTGTGTCACTATTTCTGGGGGGTCTCTGGGAGTGTGTCACTATTTCTGGGGGATCTCTGGGAGTGTGTCACTATTTGTGGGGGTTCTCTGGGAGTGTGTCACTCTTTGTGGGGGGTCTCTGGGAGTGTGCCACTATTTGTGGGTGAGTCTCTGGGAGTGTGTCACTATTTGTGGGGGGTCTCTGGGAGTGTGTCACTCTTTGTGGGGGGTCTCTGGGAGTGTGTCACTCTTTGTGGGGGGTCTCTGGGAGTGTGTCACTTTGTGGGGGGTCTCTGGGAGTGTGTCACTATTTGTGGGGGGTCTCGGAGTTTGTCATTATTTGTGGAGGGTCTCGGAGTGTGTCATTATTTGTGGCGGGTCTCGGAGTGTGTCACTATTTGTGGGGGGTCTCGGAGTGTGTCATTATTTGTGGAGGGTCTCGGAGTGTGTCATTATTTGTGGCGGGTCTCGGAGTGTGTCACTATTTGTAGGGGGTTCTCTGGGAGTGTGTCACTATTTGGGGGGGAATCTCTTGGGAGTGTCACTATTTGTGGAGAATCTCTGGGAGCGTGTCACTATTTGTGGGGGGTCTCTCGGAGTGTGTCACTATTTGTGGGGGGTCTCGGAGTGTGTCATTATTTGTGGGGGTCTTGGAGTGTGTCACTATTTGTAGGGGGTTCTCTGGGAGTGTGTCACTATTTGTGGGGGAATCTCTTGGGAGTGTCACTATTTGTGGAGAATCTCTGGGAGCGTGTCACTATTTGTGGGGGGTCTCTGGGAGTGTGTCACTATTTGTGGGGGGTCTCTGGGAGTGTGTCACTATTTGTGGGGGGTCTCTGGGAGTGTGTCACTATTTGTGGTGGGTCTCTGGGAGTGTGTCACTATTTGTGGGGGGTCTCTGGGAGTGTGTCACTATTTGTGGTGGGTCTCTGGGAGTGTGTCACTATTTGTGGGGGGGGCCTCTGAGACCTCTACGTCCACCTAAGAACAAAGACGGGACCTCGGTTCAACGTCTCATCCAAAAGTATTCCCTCAGTACTGCACTGGAAGTGTCAGCCCGGATGTACTCAGGTCACTGGAGTGGGATCTGACCGACGACCTTCTGACTCGGAGGTGAGTGTGCTACCCACTGAGCCAAGGCTGACGCCCATACTTTAAGAACTGTATCTTATTCATGTCAACATTGTTAAATATACTTATATTATCTTTGATCGTAAAGGGCATGCTACTAGCTTAATCTTCAAAGAAGTAATCACTGAGTATATTAAAGTATTTACACTTGTCCTTTAAGTTTCCCACTTGTTTCTAACAGATCTATAATGAATCTTAATCAAAAAATCACTCCTTACTGCACTGGCTTTACAACTTCTCACATCCCACTGCTACATATCCTGTGGCCTCTCGGACTGAGCTTTCCAGTTTAATGGCAAATAGTGCAGAAGTTGGGCAGTTTTATGCAGTGAAGTTCATGGTCACCAAGAACTGGGTTGAATTGGCCGACAACAACAACAACAACTTACATTTATATAGCACCTTTAACGTAAAATGTAATAAGACACCGAGCCACATTAAGAGATATCAGGACAAGTGAGTCAAACAGATAAGTTTTAAGGAGTAGAGAGAGGTAGAGGGGCGGAGAGGTTTAGGGAGGAAATTCCAGAGCTTAAGGTCTGGACAGCAGAAGGCACGGCCGCCAATGGTGGAGCGAAGGAAATGGGGGATGCGCAAAAGTCCAGAATTGGAGGAACACAATTGGCCTGCACACGTTCCAAATAAGAGCCCTCCAGCCAACAAGCGGAGGAGAGTTTTGCCTCGTCAGGCTGGACTGGAGTTAACTGAAGGCCCCAAAGGTGAAAGGTCAGTGTTCAATCTACTTCACCACTTCCTTATTGAGCACTTACATAGAATCATAGAATCATAGAAGATAGGAGCAGGAGTAGGCCATTTGGCCCCTCTAGCCTGCTCCGCCATTCAATGCGATCATGGCTGATCATCCACATTCAGTACCCTGTCCCTGCTTTCTCCCCATATCCCTTGATCCCTTTAGCCTTAAGAAATATATCCAACTCCTTCTTGAATCTATTTAATGAATTGGCCTCTACTGCCTTCTGTGGCAGAGAATTCCACAGGTTCACCACTCTCTGGGTGAAGAAATTCCTCCTCATTTCTGTCCTAAATGGCTTACCCCTTATCCTTAGACTGTGACCCCTGGTTCTGGACTCCCCGACCATTGGGAACATCCTTCCTGCATCTAGTTTGTCCTGTCCTGTCAGAATTTTATAACTTTCAATGAGATCCCCTCTCATTCTTCTAAACTCCAGCGAGTATAAGCCCAATCGACCCAATCTCTCTTCATACGTCATTCCTGCCATCCCAGGTATCAGCCTTGTGAATCTTCGCTGAACTCCTTCCATGGCAAGAACATCCTTCCTCAGATAAGGTGACCAAAACTGCACACAGTACTCAAGATGTGATCTCACCAAGGCCCTGTACAACTGCAGCAAGACATCCTTGTTCCTGTACTCAAACCCTCTCGCTATGAAGGCCAACATACCATTTGCCTTCTTAACCGCCTGCTGCACCTGCATGCTTACCTTCAGCGACTGGTGCACAAGGACACCCAGGTCTCGTTGCACTTCCCCTTCTCCCAATCTAGTGCCATTCAGATAATAATCTGCCTTTCTGTTTTTGACACCAAAGTGGATAACCTCGCATTTATCCACGTTATATTGCATCTGCCATGCTCCTGCCCAATCACCCAACCTGTCCAAATCATCCTGGAGTTTCTCGGCATCCTCCTCGCAGCACACACGCCCACCCAGTTTTGTGTCGTCTGCAAACTTGGCCCAGAAATTCGTCCAAATACGGGAGAGTACGCACTGTGTACTCACCCATATTCGGTCCCGAAGTGCCGGTTACCTGCATGCATTGCGCATGCGCGGGAAACCGGCACTTCCGATATTGCGAAGGGGGCGGTTCCTAAGTGAACCGCGTGCGCGCTAGAGGCTGTGCGCACACAGCACACTTAGTTTTTTTTTCAGGTTTGAACGCGAAGGTAAGTGTTGAAGATTTTACACATGAAAAAAGCAGGCGTAAGACCCCCTTTTAACAAGGTAAGTAGTTAATTAAGTATTATTTTAAATTTTTTTCAACAGGTTTATCTTTTTTAGAGACTTTAAAGAAAGGTAAGTTTATTTTTATAACTTTTAAAAATTAAAATTTTTTCAAAAATTAAAATTTTTGTTTAAAGTGGTTAATTTATTTAACTATAGTTATTTTATTAATGTGATGGTTTGTAGAAAAAATTTAATTGAGGTTTAGCTGTTCTTTTGGGGGCTTGTTGTATTCATAGCTTTGACAGCTCCTCCTGTCAAAACTATGAATGAAAGATGGTGTGCTGCCATTGGCTCTAACTGGCTCACGTGATCCCAGAGGTCGCATCGAACTAACTGCGCCTCTGGGACCCGCACACACTGCGCGCCGGCACCAGGGAGAGGCCCAGGAACTGAAGTTCGTGTGGGCCAAAACCATAAAGGCAGGCGCGGAGTGTGATATCACGGGGGATCCTTACCCCCGCGGCAACCATCGAAGTCCAATTTCTGGGCCATTACATCTAGTTCCCTTGTCTAGCTACTTTGCCCCATTTTGCAGCTTGATTGAGAAACTGCTGAAGTTGGTAAAAGGAGCCAAGGTAATGGGGTCATTTAAAGATAAGACGAGGGAAAGAAGTTACAATGCAGGAAGTTAACTGCGTTCAAATACACAACTATTGTCACATTCACTAAACATATCAATAGCAGACAGAAGCTAAATGTAAACTTCAATGAAATTATAGAGAAGCCTGGATCCTAGATAAGGCTTGAGTTACTTGGCAGTAACTGAAACAGACCACATTACTGAGTCAGAAAATTGCCCTTGTATTTTGAATCAAGGACGGTTGTTTTAATTGATAATTGACCTGAGATAAACAGTATCATACATCTCGAGGACAAACACCATTACTGGCTATGCTCCTGGAGAGCAGCAAAACTAATCAATCATTATTAATGAATTGGACAGCATGTGAAAGGAAATCTATCTAAATATCGTTAAATATTTAGCTTTTTTACTGACTGTTGTCTTTATCAAGCCGAAGCATGTTACCACTGAGAATGGAATACCTTTCCATTTTGTCACTCACTGTCAGTATCAAGCACTCCTGGGTTGGGTATAGCATGGGGTAGGTGCATTGTAAAGCTCCCCCTATACTGTCCCATCAAACACTCTTAGGTCGGGTATAGCACAGGTTAGTTGCAGAGTAACGTTCCCTCTCAACAAGGTTGCCCTCATAACATTCCCTATCTCCCAAAACCTAAAGTACTGGACCATTGGGGCAACACCATCTCCTACAGCTATTTAACCATGCTGTGCCTGCTCTGAGAGTGCTAATGCTGACGCTGGTAACCAGCACTGAGGTCTCTCACTGCTTGCTGAACACAAAATTCATAAAATAAACAATCAAGTCATGTTCTAATTTCAAACTCTGGCAGGGGCCCTTGGCTCGCGGAGTGAATGCGGAAAATGCTGAAGGTGTTACGTGATATTTTTTTATAATTAACTTCAATGGCTGGAAAATCATGTGCTGCACAGTTCTGAATGTTTAATAAGCACTCTGGGGAGGCCAGCCTGCCTGGTAGGAGCACAAAGTCAGAAAGCTTTGTGTGCGTGAATGAAATTAGAAATTAGTTCTCGGGATGTGGGCGTCGCTGGCAAGGCCGACATTTGTTGCACATTCCTAGTTGCCCCTCAGAAGATGGTGGTGGGCTTTCTGCTTGATACAACTGAGTGGTTTGCGAGGTCACTTCAGGGGGCAGTTAAGAGTGAACCATGTTGGTGTGGGACTGGAGTCACATATAGACCAGGCCGGGAAAGGACGGCAGGTTTCCTTCTCCAAAGGATATCAGTGAACCAGTTGGGTTTTTATGACAAATGGTCACTTTTACTGATGCGGAGATGCCGGTGTTGGACTGGGGTGGACAAAAGTGAGAAGTCGCACAACACCAGGTTATAGTCCAACAGCTTTATTTGAAATCACAAGCTTTCGGAGCGCTGCTCCTTCGTCAGGTGAAGTGAAGAAATACATATGGGCACAGCATAAATAGTCAGAGAACAATGCCAGACGACTACAGTTAATCTTTCTAACTGCCCTTTATCACACCTTGGCAGAGAGACAATCACGGCAATCAAAGGTGTGGATGGTGTCCAAACAGGTCAGTCAGGAAAACATTACATCAAAGACGATAGCAAAATACGGCCTCAACCGGGATCTTGGGATCATGTCACGCTACATGTAACCCCACCCGACGTAGAGTCATCCAGACTCGAGTCGTCGCTGGCTTGTTCTCTCTACACAGATGCGGCCTGCTGTAATTTCGAGCAAAAAAAGTAAAAAAATGTTTTAGTTTTCCATACAGACTCCAGCTGCCACATTTGACCCCTTGTGACCCCACCTCATTGTCTTTGTTGTATTTTGCTATCGTCTTTGATGTAATGTTTTCCTGACTGACCTGGTTGGACACCATCCACACCTTTGATTGCCGTGATTGTCTCTCTGCCGAGGTGTGATAAAGGGCAGTTAGAAAGATTAACTGTAGTCGTCTGGCAGTGTTCTCTGACTATTTATGCTGTGCCCATATGTATTTCTTCACTTCACCTGACGAAGGAGCAGCGCTCCGAAAGCTCGTGATTTCAAATAAAGCTGTTGGACTATAACCTGGTGTTGTGCGACTTCTCATTTTTACTGATACCACCTTTTAATTTCCAGATTTTTTTTTAAGCTGAATTCCAGTTCTCAAACTGCCATGGTGGGATTTCAACTCTCGTTCTCGGGATTACTAGTCTAGTCACATTACCACCATGCCACTGTACCCACATGATATCATAATTCGTCAATGATTTTATGTAGGAGTTTTGCAGATAAACTGAAATGACCAGATAACTCCTGCTATCTGGAGGACGCTTCTGTGTACAGAAACAGCTGGACCTGGAAATGGAGACATTGGGCTTGAGAGGGGGAGGCAGCCAAGTTGTGTTGAGGCTGCAATGGAGTGGTGAACTGCCGGGTTTGTGGGGTTGAAACTTGCCCTTTCACAACTTGTCATTGGTGGGATTTGCACTCACTGACCCCGATTTTAACAGGGAGGCGGGAAGGGTGCAGAGAAACCCGATAACAGGCAATGAACCCAGCAAGGCCGGGGACCCGGAAGCCCGGCTGATATTAACGGCGGGGCCTCATTTAAATAATTCTTCGCTGACTCCCGCCTAACACCTGGCCTGATTGACTGCCTGGTGGGGACGGTCCCCATCAGTCAGCGGAAGGAGGTCTTTGCAAAAGATTGAGAATTAGCGGTACCAGGGAGAGCGCGGGGTGGGTGGGGGGGAGTGCGGGGCTGGGAATGCCCAAGGACTCCTTGTGTGGCCTGGGGGGGGCGCAGGGGCGCACTCCTGCTCCTGCTGGCCCACAAGGAGTTCTAAAAGGAGCAGATCTTTAATACTTACCTTGACCAGTCAACAGCCTTTGATCTGCTGCCGAACAGCTGACAGTGCGGGACTCCTCCTGACCGTCAGATAATTCTACGACGCAGCGCTGATGATGTCATCGGGCCATGACTTTTGAATGTTATCTAGGCCCCCGACTGCCTTTTGCGGGTTTGTAGAAGTTTAAACAGCTGGAAGTAAAATCGGGGCCCATCTATTTTACTTAAAACTTAAAAACAAAAAGGGGGCAAGCACTTTGCTGGGAGTGTACTATAGGCCCCCAAACAGTCAGGGGGAGATAGAGGAACAGATATGTAGGCAAATCTCACAGAAATGTAGAAATAATAGGGTAATAATAGTAGGGGATTTCAACTTCCCCAATATTAACTGGGATAGTCAGAGTGTGAAAGGCTTAGAGGGTGCGGAATTCTTAAAATGTATCCAGGAGAGCTTTTTGAGCCAGCATGTAGAAAGTCCTACAAGAGAGGGGGTGGTACTGGACCTAATTCTCGGGAAAGTACCCAGGCAAGTGGTAGAAGTGTCAGTAGGAGAGCATTTTGGGAACAGTGACCATAATTCGGTGAGATTTAAGGTAGTCATGGAAAAGGACAAAGATGGACCGGAAATAAAGGTTCTAAATTGGGGGAAGGCCGATTTTAATATGATAAGGCAGGATCTGGCCAAAATGGACTGGGATCAGCTACTTGTAGGAAAATCCACATCAGAGCAGTGGGAGTCTTTCAGAAAGGAAATAGAGAGAGTACAATGCCAACATGTTCCCGTAAAGGCCAAGGGTGGGACCAACAAGCCCAGGGAACCCTGGATGTCAAGGGATATACAAGAATGGATTAGGAAAATAAGGGAGGCTTTTGGCAGATACAAAGGACTAAAAACAGTGGAAGCCCTAGAGGAGTATAGAAAGTGCAGGGGGGTACTTAAAAAAGAAATTAGGAGAGCTAAGAGGGGGCATGAAAAAACACTGGCGGGCAAAATAAAGTAAAATGCCAAGGTGTTTTATAAGTATATTAAGGTCAAGAGGATAACCAGGGAAAGAGTAGGGCCCATTAGGGACCAAAGTGGCAATTTGTGTGTAGAGCCGGAAGATGTAGGTGAGGTTTTAAATGAATATTTTGCTTCTGTGTTCACTATGGAGAAGGACGATGTAAGCATAGAAATCAGGCTGGGGGATTGTGATATACTTGAACAAATTAGTATTGCGAGGGAGGAGGTACGAGCGGGTTTAGCGGGCTTAAAAGTGGATAAATCCCCAGGCCCAGACGAGATGTATTTGAGGTAAGGGAGGAGATTGCAGGGGCTCTGACACAAATTTTCAGAACCTCTCTGGCCACAGGGGAGGTGCCAGAGGACTGGAGGACAGCTAACGTAGTACCATTATTCAAGAAGGGTAATAGAGGTAAACCAGGGAATTACAGGCCAGTGAGCCTAACATCAGTGGTAGGGAAATTATTGGAAAAAATTCTGAGGGACAGAATTAGTCTCCACTTGGAGAGGCAAGGATTAATCAAGGATAGTCAGCATGGCTTTGTCAGGGGGAGATCATGTCTAACCAATTTGATTGAATTTTTCGAGGGGTTGACTAGGTGTGTGGCTGAGGGTAGTGCAGTTGATGTAGTCTACATGGACTTCAGTAAGGCTTTTGACAAAGTCCCGCATGGGAGACTGGTCAAGAAGGTAAGAGCCCATGGGATCCAGGGCAATTTGGCACATTGGATCCAAAATTGGCTTAGTGGCAGGAGGCAGAGGGTGATGGTCGAAGGTTGTTTTTGTGACTGGAAGCCTGTGTCCAGTGGGGTACCGCAGGGATCGGTGCTGGGTCCTTTGCTGTTTGTAGTGTGCATTAATGATTTAGA
The DNA here is from genome assembly GCA_030390025.1 of Squalus acanthias. Lineage (NCBI taxonomy): Eukaryota > Metazoa > Chordata > Chondrichthyes > Squaliformes > Squalidae > Squalus > Squalus acanthias. Next base: position 86,350,335 of record CM059425.1, read on the forward strand.
TATGAATGTAGGAGGTATGATCAGTAAGTTCGCAGATGACACGAAAATTGGTGGAGTGGTAAATATAGACGGGTTGGTCAGATGGGCAGAACAGTGGCAAATGGAATTTAACCCTGAAAAGTGTGAGGTGATACATTTTGGGAGGACTAACAAGGCAAGGGAATACACAATGAATGGTAGGACCATAGGAAGGACAGAGGATCAGAGGGACCTTGGTGTGCATGTACATAGATCCCTGAAGGCAGCAGGACAGGTAGATAAGGTGGTTAAAAAGGCATATGGGATACTTGCCTTCATTAGCCGAGGCATAGACTATAAGAGCAGGGAGGTTATGATGGAGCTGTACAAAACGCTAGTTAGGCCACAGCTGGAATACTGTGTGCAGTTCTGGTTGCCACACTATAGAAAGGATGTGATTGCATTGGAGAGGGTGCAGAGGAGATTCACCAGGATGTTACCTGGGCTGGTGCGCTTCAGCTATGAAGAGAGACTGGACAGCCTGGGGTTGTTTTCCTTAGAGCAGAGAAGGCTGAGGGGGGACCTGATTGAGGTGTATAACATTATGAGGGGCATAGATAGGGTAGATAGAAAGGAACTTTTCCCCTTAGTAGAGGGGTCAATAACCAGGGGGCATAGTTTCAAGATAAGGGGCAGATTTAGAGGGGATTTGAGGAAAAACTTTTTCACCCAGAGGGTGGTTGGAATCTGGAACTCACTGCCTGAAAGGGTGGGAGAGGCAGGAACCCTCACAACATTCAAGAAGCATTCAGATGAGCATTTGAAACGCCATAGCATACAAGGCTACGGACCAGGTGCTGGAAAATGGGATTAGAATAGACAGGGCTTGATGGCCGGCGCGGACACGATGGGCCGAAGGGCCTCTTTCTGTGCTGTATAACTGTATGACTCTATGGGCTGCTAGCTCCGCATGTGGGAAGGAAAGGGGATGTAAATTCACGCCCCTTGGCCACAAGATGGCTGCTAGGAGTTGTAGTCTAGTTTCTATCCTCAGAATGTCGGGACTAAACTGGGTGGGCTGGGTCGTGAAGTATTGAAGAAGGTGTACTCAAATGCAAGTACATTTCATAAGGCCCTTCAGGGTACATAGGAACGTAGGAAAAGACTCCACAGTCTTGGCCAGTACCAACAAACAATACCTCTCAATCACCCATTAAAATTCCTTTTATATATATTTGTTCTTTAGATGTAGACAGCACAGCATTTGTTGCCCATCCGTAGTTGCCCTGAGATCCTCTAGGCCCCCACTAGTGACCAACCCCCATACAGAGCTGCTAACATACCACTAACCCCTGTCTATGTGAATGCAACCTAGTTGCTATCCTACCTAAGATCTACCTGACAATCCCACAAGATGCAACGTTACTTGGCAGCTTTCTGTGTGGTACGTTATCAAAGACCTTTTGAAAAAAATCAAGATATACCATATATATATACCACCATCTTCCATCATCCATCCATTTTTGTAATCTCTTCAAACGGTTCAATAAGGTTGGCCAAACAGGAACTCCCTTTTCCAGAGGCCACGCTGGGACTCCCTAATAACCTCTGCTCTTCCTAGATAATCACACACTGCATCTCTAATAATTACTTCTAAGCGAAAGAAAGAACTTGCATTAATTTGGTGCCTTTCACGACGTCCCAAAGCACTTTACAGCCAGTGAAGTACTTGTTGAAGTGTTGTAATGTAGGAAATGCGGCACCCAATTTGCGCGCAGCAAGGGTCTCACAAACAGCAAAGTGATGATGACCAGATAATCTATTTCGGTAATGTTGGTTGAGGGATAAATATTGGCTAGGACATCGGGGAGAACTCCCCAGCTCATCTTCATCTGAGAGGGCAGACGGGACCTCAGTTTAACATCTCATCCAACAGTGCAGCACTCCCTCAGTACTGCACCGGAGTGTCAATCTGGATTATGTGCTCAAGTCTTATTGGAGTGGGTCTTGAACCACAACATTCAGACTCAGAGGCGAGAGAGTGCTACCACTGTGCCACAGCTGATTAGGCCGATATGAATGGTGGGTTTTATGGACACCAACAACCCACATGATGAGGCAGGGGCCACTCATACCCACCAGGCACAAGTATCCCACGGGATGACAACCCAGAATGAGAGCCATACTTCACTCCCTTGGATTGTCTGAAGCAGGGTTTGAACCCCACACCTTTTGACTTGGAGGCGGGAATGTTACCACTAATCCAAAGGCTCACTCTCCAGTATGTGGTGATCTGAGATCATTTGTAGCAGTTCTGCTATCAGTTCAGCTGAATTCAGCTAATTCAGCACACACATAGGGGAAGGAACCTCACTCCCATACATCAGTGCATCAAACTACTGAGTAATCAAGGGAGAACAAAGCACTCATTTTTTAAGAGCAGAGGTTATTTAAAATAATTCATATTATTTAAAATAATTATTTAAAATAATTTATATAGCACTTTGGCTTTACTGATGATGCGGAGATGCCGGTGTTGGACTGGGGTGGACAAAAGTGAGAAGTCGCACAACACCAGATTATAGTCCAACAGCTTTATTTGAAATCACAAGCTATCGGAGCGCTGCTCCTTCGTCAGGTGAAGACTTCACCTGACGAAGGAGCAGAGCTCCAAAAGCTTGTGATTTCAAATAAAGCTGTTGGACTATAACCTGGAGTTGTGTGACTTCTCACTTTTTACTGATGAGAGTATTATCTCAAATCAATATCTTGCCTCAATCCAGTAAAACCTTCACTCTGAACTAATTTCAGAGTTCCTTGTATAATACTATTGAATAAATCACTTCCACATCATCATGTATTCCTTTTCATGAGTTAAGTAACTTATTTTCATATTTTTATGTGGAGATATCAAACCTCTGACCAAGGTGACTGGCAGAAATTAAGTATTTTTAATGCTTAGTGTATTAGGTGGGTGTAAAAGATCCCATGGCACTATTTGAAGAAGAACAGCTGATTCTCCCTGGTATCCTGGCCAATATTTATCCCTCAACCAACATCTGCTCATTTATTTCATTGCTGTTATAGTGTAGGAAACGTGGCAGCCAATCTGCACACAGCAAGCTCCTACAAACAGTGATGTGGTAATCTGTTTTTTAAAGTGATGTTGGTTGAGGGATAAATATTGACCAGGACACCAAGGAGAACGCCCCTGTTTTTCTTCGATTAATACCATGGGATCTTTTAATGTCTCATCCGAAAGACAGCACAGATTATCTGGCCATTTATTGCATTGCTGTTTGTGGGACCTTGCTGTGCGCAAATTGTTTCCTACATTACTACAGTGACTACACTTCAAGAGTACTTCATTGGCTTTAAAGTGCTTTGGGATGTCATGAGGTCGTGTAAGGCGCTACATAAATACAAGTCTTTCTTTCTTCACCGCCCCAAACGCTGCCTTGGCTGTGTTGAGTGATCTCAGGGCAGACTAGGAGTTGGACCATGGGACCTAAGGCACTCATCCCATGTGATTACTCTGGGTCTTATAATAGATTCTAGATGATCAAGACCATTCAGTGCCCACATGCTTGGCTTGATTGTCCAGCGAAAGGGAGCCTCTGACTCCAGCCATCCACCCGAGAGCTGCTTCATTGATTAAGGGACATTTGGTTGGTGGCCATTCAGTGGGAGGATCCAATTCCTGGATATCTATCAAGAGTCGAATTTAAAATTCTCATTCTTGTTTTCAAATCCCTCCATGGCCTCGCCCCCCTCCTTATCTCGCTAACCTCCTCCAGCCCTACAACCCACCGAGATCTCTGCACGCCTCCATTCTGGCCTCTAGCGTTTCCCCGGTTTTCATTGCTCCACCATTGGCGGCTGTGCCTTCAACTGCCTAGGACCTAAGGTTGGAATCCCCTCCCTAATCCTCTCCGCGCCTTTACCTCTCTCTCCTGCTTTAAGACGCTCCTTAAAACCGACCTCTTTGCCCAAATATTTCCTTATGCGGCCTGGTGTCAATTATTATCTGATCACACCCCTGTGAAGCACCTTGGGACGTTTTACTACATTAAAGGCGCTGTATAAAAGCAAGTTGTTGCTGTTGTTGAAGAGTAGAGAGGTATCTGGGTCTTGGCCGTTCAGTGGAGCAGGAGGTATTATATTCCTTTTTTCTTCAGTGGGAAGGAGACTCCAATTCTTCGCTATCTTGTCTGATCCTTGGCATCCCTGATGGAACACAGATTTGATCCCTGGTAGCAGAGTAGAAAGGGAAAGAGGCTGCTGCAGTGGATTCCTTCACCTAATCCCTGGAAATCGCCTAATGGTGGTAGGACTTTTCAAACCAATGGTGGCTCCTTGTCCCAGTGATGAGTGACACACCAGCCACATCTAATGAGCTGCTGTTAATGTAATTTTGTCCTCCAGGGAAAACAGGGACAACAGAGAAGGAGTTGTTGACCTAATACAGACAGGCACATTGAGGGGCTTGAGTTGTGTGGAGAGACTAGAGAAGCTGGGATTGTTCTCTTTAGAGCAGAGAAAGCCAAGGGGAGACTTGAAAGAGGTGTTCAAAAATGTGAAGGGTATTGATAGACTTAATAAGGAGAAACTGTTTCCAGTGGCATAAGGGTCAGTAACCAGAGGTTTCTGGAGCGCATGCGATTGTGGGTATTCTAGCTGCCATTTTTGACCAATTGCAGTGAGGATGGACATGGCAGGCGACCAATGGTGGGAGAGTGGGGGCGGGGCAGTTGGAGGCATCAGGTCATGTGATGAAACCTGCCAGAATACAGTACAAGCAGAGATGACAACCCGAACAGACACTCATCGGGGTTGCATTTGAACATGTGCTTGCTTGCATCCCTCGGGGGTGGGGGTGGGGTAAATTTCCTCGGGGATTCTCTTGATCAGCCAACGTAACTTTGGTGGATACCCCGTTTGTGCATGTAAGCCCAAAAATTCCCGGCACCAGTCTCTAAAATCGAATTGTATTTTTACACCTGGGATGAGGAACTTCAGTTATGTGGAGAGACTAGAGAAGCTGGAATTGTTCTCCTCAGAGCAGAGAAGGTTCAGAGGAGATTAATAGAGGTGTTCAAAATAATGAGGAGGTTTGGAAGAGTAGATAGGGAGAAACTTCTTTAACCTGGCAGGAGGGTCGGTAACCAGAGGACACAGATTTAAGATAATTGGCAAAAGAACCGCAGCAAGTTGTTGTGATCTGGAATGCACTGCCTGAAAGGGCGGTGGAAGCAGATTCATTAGTAACTTTCAAAAGGGAATTGGATAAATATTTGAAAAGGAAAAATTTGCCGGGCTATGGGGAAAGAGTGAGGGAGTGGGAGGCGGCGGACCTGGGTGGAGCGACAGCGGCGAGGCGGCGGCCATAAAAGGCGGCAGTGACCAGGTAGGCGACCAATCTGAGCCCTGAGAGCGGGAGAGAGAGAAGTAAAAAATCATCAAAGTGTGACGTCACCAGAAAGCAGGTAAGTGATTGGTTGGTGAGTATTTCTCTTTTTCTCCTTTTTCCAAACTTAAATTTTGTGGTTTAAAGTTTCTAGGGTCTCTGTGGTGTAGCGGGGAAAGTTGGTAAACAAGGGCCCTATATCATTTAATTATAGTATAATTGGTGGGATTGATTTGATTTAATTTAAGTTCAATTAATTCAAGCGGAGAGTGCTTGGAGAGCGCCAAACCTCGGGAGATTTCAAAGGTGAGCGAGAGCGGCTGGAGAGCACCAAACCTCGGGAGATTTCAAAGGTGAGCGAGAGCGGCTGGAGAGCACCAAACCTCGGGAGATTTCAAAGGTGAGCGAGAGCGGCTGGAGAGCGCCAAACCTCGGGAGATTTCAAAGATGAGCGAGAGCGGCTGGAGAGCGCCAAACCTCGGGAGATTTCAAAGGTGAGCGAGAGCGGCTGGAGAGCGCCAAACCTCGGGAGATTTCAAAGGTGAGCGAGAGCGGCTGGAGAGCGCCAAACCTCGGGAGATTTCAAAGGTGAGCGAGAGCGGCTGGAGAGCGCCAAACCTCGGGAGATTTCAAAGGTGAGCGAGAGCGGCTGGAGAGCACCAAACCTCGGGAGATTTCAAAGGTGAGCGAGAGCGGCTGGAGAGCGCCAAACCTCGGGAGATTTCAAAGATGAGCGAGAGCGGCTGGAGAGCGCCAAACCTCGGGAGATTTCAAAGGTGAGCGAGAGCGGCTGGAGAGCGCCAAACCTCGGGAGATTTCAAAGGTGAGCGAGAGCGGCTGGAGAGCGCCAAACCTCGGGAGATTTCAAAGGTGAGCGAGAGCGGCTGGAGAGCACCAAACCTCGGGAGATTTCAAAGGTGAGCTACAACGGTGAGTGTAAAGAAGTAAAAAGTAATCGAAGTGTGACATCACCAGAAAGCAGGTATGTGATTGGTTGGTGAGTATTTCTCTCTTTCTCCTTTTTTCCATACTTAAATTCTGTGGTTTATAGTTTCTAGAGTCTCTGTGGTGTAGCGGGGACTGCTGTTAAGCAAGGGCCCTTGAGTATATCATTTAATTGAAGTGAAATTGGTGGGATTCATTCAGTTTAATTTTAATTAATTAATTAAAGGGTAAGTCATAGCAGGAGAGCTCCGCCCCGTGATATGCTCCTCCTGCTATATGTGGGAAATCAGGGACGCTTCCTGTGTCCCTGACGACCATGTGTGTGGGAAATGTATCCAGCTGCAGCTACTGACGGACCGCATTGCGGCGCTGGAGCTGTGGATGGATGCATATTGGAGCATTCGCGACGCTGAGAACGTCGTGGATAACACATTTAGTGAGTAGGTCACACCGCAGGTAAAGGGTGTACAGGCAGGAAGTGAATGGGTGACCACCAGGCAGAGTAAGAGGTGCAGGCAGGTAGTGCAGGGGTCCCCTGTGGCCATCCCCCTCTCAAACAGATATACCACTTTGGATGCTGTTGGGGGAGATGACTTATCAGGGGAAGGCAGCAGCAGCCAACTTCCTGGCACCATGGGTGGCTCTGCTGCACAGGCTGGGAGGAAAAAGTGTGGAAGAGCTATAGTGATAGGGGATTCAATTGTAAGGGGAACAGATAGGCGTTTCTGCGGCCGCAAACGAGACTCCAGGATGGTGTGTTGCCTCCCTGGTGCAAGGGTCAAGGACGTCTCGGAGCGGCTACAGAACATTTTGGAGGGGGCGGGCGAACAGCCAGTTGTTGTGGTGCACATAGGCATCAACAATATAGGTAAAAAACGGGATGAGGTCCTAAAAGCAGAATATAGGGAGTTAGGAGGTAAATTAAAAAATAGGACCTCAAAGGTAGTAATCTCAGGATTGCTACCAGTGCCATGTGCTAGTCAGAGTAGAAATAGCAGGATATTTTAAATGAATACGTGACTAGAGGAATGGTGCAAGGGGGAGGGATTCAAATTCCTTGGACATTGGAACCGGTTCTGGGGGAGGTGGGACCAGTACAAACGGGACGGTCTGCACCTGGGCAGGGCCGGGACCGATGTCCGTGGGGGAGTGTTTGCTAGTGCTGTTGGGGAGGGTTTAAACTAAAGTGGCAGGGGGTTGGGAACCTGAGCAGGGAGACAGAGGAAAGGGAAACAAGGATAAAAGCTAAAGACAGGAAGGAGAAAAACAAAAGTAGAAGGCAAAGAACTCAACGGTTTAAATCAAACATAGTCACAGTGAATAATAATTCATATAGGTCTGAGAGCGTTAAAAAAGCAAGCCTGAAGGCTTTGTGTCTTAATGCAAGGAGCATTGGGAACAAGGTGGATGAATTAGCTGCGCAAATAGAGGTAAATGAATATGATTTGATTGGGATTACAGAAACATGGCTCCAGGGTGGCCAAGGCTGGGAACTCAACATCCAGGGTTATTCAATATTTAGGAAAGATAGGCAAAAAAGAAAGGGAGGTGGGGTAGCATTGCTGGTTAAAGAGGGGATTAACACAATTGAAAGGAAGGGTATTAGCTCTGATGATGCAGAATCTGTATGGGTAGAACTGAGAAATAACAAGGGGCAAAAAACGTTAGTGGGAGTGGTATATAGACCTCCAAACAGTAATACGGAGGTTGGGGACGGCATTAAAAGGGAAATTAGAGAAGCATGCAGTAAGGGCACAGCAGTCATCATGGGTGACTTTAATTTACATATAGATTGGGCTAACCAAATTAGTAAAGATACTGTGGAGGAGTAATTCCTAGAATGTTTACGGTGTGGCGGATCGCCACCTAAACGGGCATTATCCACTTTTCTGTCCGTGGACAATATATCGAGCACCTTGCCTTTAAGGCACCTTGCCTTTAAGGCAGGAGAGAAGAAGTGGGCGGGGCCTCAGGGTTTTCCCAGAGAATTCTGGGAGCAGTCTGTTCAGCCATTTTGGACCATGCAGTGGTATTAAAAAGTCTCTGTTTTTCCACACATGGATTCAGTCTTAATTCGTGTTTCGCGGCAGCCTCAACATTGGTGACCCCGACGCTCAGAACGTATTCCGAGCACTGCAATGGCGGACACGAACGCAGTTTCCGTGAAACTGCCGGAGTTTTGGGAAAACCAGCCCGAAGCCTGGTTTCTCCAAACTGAATCCCGCTTCCAGCTGCGAAACATCACCACAGATGGGACGCAGTACAACTACCTCGTCACATCACTCGGTAGCGCCACAGTTTCGAAGGTTTGGACAGCGCTGCAGAACCCACCAGAGGAAGGCAAGTATGCACATCTCAAGGCAGCGCTCCTTAAAAAATTTACGGCCTCGGCATATCAGCGAAACTGCCACCTCCTCGACCTTCCAGGCCTCGGTGATGCCTCACCGTCAGACCTCCTCTCCCACATGCTCTCCCTCACCGACGAGAGCCCACCCGGATCCCTCTTCCGCATGCTAATCATCCACCAGCTCCCTCTCAGCATCCGCCCAGCGATCGTGGCGTCCGGCCTCACGAACCTGGAAGCCCTGGCCGATGAGGCCGACAAGCTGCTGTCCGCTCACTCCAGCCGCGACGTCACTCCGGATCTGGCAGCCAATGCCTGGGCACGCCCCTCACCGGCCACCACGCGGCCACAAGGACCAGCCACCAGGCCCACGGGGCCTTCACGCCCCACTAACCCGGGCCACTGTTACTACCACGCACGGTTTGGCGCCAGGGCACAACGGTGCACACCTCCCTACTCTTTCAAGTCCGCCCCCGTACCAGCCCACACGATGGCCGTGGGCCATGCGGGCTCCCTGATGTATGTCACGGATGACAAAACCGGCCGCCGGTTCCTGTGCGACACTGGGGCTCAGCACAGCATCATCCCGGCCTCCTCCCTCGACATCCAAAAGGGCAAACGAGGACCGGCGCTGGCTGCTGCTAACGGCTCGGAAATCCGGACGTATGGCACCCGGACAGTCACCCTCGACCTCGCTGGTCGCCACTACCGATGGGAGTTCATCACTGCCAAGGTGCTCTCCCCTCTCATCGGCGCAGATTTCCTGTGCGCCCACGGCCTACTGGTAGACATCCCCCGTCACCGCCTCGTGGACATGAACACCATGTCCCCCATCCTGGGCGCCATGGCCCCCCGTCAACCCGCCGACATGGCGTCACAGTGCCACGCCCCGGCCACGGATGACTACTCGGCACTCCTGGCCGAATTCCCGGCCCTTACCAATCCGGCATTCTCCGTGGAGGCTGCCAAACACGGGGTGGAACACTTCATCCCCACCACAGGCCCCCCAGTGTACGCCGACACCCGCAGGCTGGACCCGGCCAAACTGGAGATCGCGCGGACCGAATTTGCCACCATGGAACAGCTCGGTATCATCCGCCGCTCCAACAGTCCCTGGGCCTCCCCACTCCACATCGCCCCCAAACCAGGCGGAGGTTGGCGCCCCTGCGGGGATTACCGCCGCCTCAACGACGCCACCACCCCTGATCGGTACCCCCGTGCCGCACATTCAGGACTTCTCGGCGAGACTGGCCGGCCGCTCAGTCTTTTCCAAGGTTGACCTGGTGTGCGGATACCACCAAGTCCCCGTCCACCCCGCGGACGTCCCCAAGACGGCCGTAATCAACCCCTTTGGCCTGTTTGAGTTCCTGCGGATGCCCTTCGGCCTCAAAAACGCGGCCCAGCCATTCCAACGGCTCATGGACTCGGTCCTTCGGGACCTGAAGTTCCTGTTCGTCTACCTGGACGACATCCTGGTAGCCAGTTCCTCCAAGCAGGAACACCTCGAACACCTTCGCATCCTGTTCGGGCGCCTCAGCGACCACGGGCTCATCCTCAGCCCAGCCAAATGCCAGTTTGGCCTGGACAAGATCGACTTCCTCGGCCACCACATCACCCATGCTGGGGCCATTCCCCTGCCCACCAAGGTGCAGGCCGTCCAACAATTTCCCCGCCCCACCACCATCAAAGGCCTCCAGGAGTTCCTCGGGATGGTGAATTTCTATAACCGCTTCATCTCCAAAGCAGCGTTCCTCATGAGGCCACTATATGAAGCCCTCCTGGGCAGGAACGGCAAGATGGCGGTCGAATGGACGGCAGACGCGTCCGCCGCCTTCGACTCCACCAAGACCGCGCTCGCCAACGCCACCCTGCTCGCGCACCCACGGCCCAATGCCAGGGTAGCGCTCACCACGGACGCCTCCGACCACGCAGTTGGCGCCGTGTATGAGCAGTGGGTCGACAACGCCTGGCAACCACTTGCCTTCTTCAGCCGCCAACTACGCCCCCCGGAGATCAAGTACAGCCCCTTCGACCGCGAGCTCCTCGCGCTGTTCCTGGCGGTCCGCCATTTCCGGTTTTTGCTTGAGGGCCACCCCTTCACTGCGTTTGTCGACCACAAGCCCCTGACTTTCACAATGGCAAAGACAACCGACCCCTGGTCCGCCAGGCAGCAGCGCCAGCTCGCGGCAGTCTCCGAGTTCACCACGGACATCCAACACGTCTCCGGCCGAGACAATGTGGTAGCCGACTGCCTCTCCCGCCCCGCCATCCACGCCGCACACCTGGCAGTCGACTACGCTCAACTCGCAGCAGACCAGATCACCGACCCTGATGTGCTCTCCGCACCCACCAACCTACCAGGGCTACGCCTGGCCGACGTCGCCTGTGGCCCGACCGCAGTCACGGTCAAGTGCGACATATCCCTATGTCAACCTCGGCCCGTCGTCCCAGCGTCCTGGCGCCGCCGAGTATTCGACATTCTCCACAACCTCTCCCACCCCGGCGCCCGCGCATCCATCAAATTGATAGCCAACCGCTTTGTCTGGCGCGGCCTTCGCAAGGATGTGCGTACTTGGGCCAACTCCTGCCTAGCCTGCCAACGGGCCAAGGTACAGCAACACACGAAAGCACCCCTTGAGGAGTTTACCGTCCCCTCGCGGAGATTCGACCACATCCACGTGGACATCGTTGGGCCCCTGCCGCCGTCGCAAGGCCACACGCACTTGCTGACCATCGTTGACCGCACCACACGCTGGCCTGAGGCAATTCCACTGACCTCTACCACCACCGTCGACATCGCCAGAGCCTTCGTCAGCACCTGGGTCGCACGGTTCGGCGTCCCCTCCGACATGACGTCGGACAGAGGTCCGCAATTTACCTCTGAACTCTGGACCGCCATCGCACGCAATCTTGGGGTGACCATTCACCGCACCACAGCGTACCACCCCCAAGCCAACGGACTGTGTGAGCGGTTCCACAGATCCTTGAAGGCATCTCTTCGAGCCAGCCTCCAAGACGGCGCCTGGACCGACCGACTTCCGTGGGTCCTCCTCGGCCTGCGCACTGCGGTTAAAGAAGACCTCCACGCATCGGCAGAAGAGCTCGTGTTCGGTCAGCCGCTGCGCATACCCGGCGAGTTCTTGCCCTCCGCCATGACACCCTGGTCAGCCGACCAGCAACGCCACGACTTCGCCTCACCGGCGCTGCAGTTCGCCCCGGTGCCCATTGCCCGACACGGCGAATCCACCTCACACGTCCCACTAAGCCTGCACCAGGCACGGTTCGTTTTCGTCCGGCACGACGCCCACCGCGGACCCCTTCAACCCCCGTACGACGGGCCCTACAAGGTGCTACAGGCTGGGGACAAATTTTTCACCCTGCAAGTGGGCGACAGGACCGAAAAAGTGTCGGTTGACCGACTCAAGCCAGCACACTCGGAGCCCGGTGAGCAGGTCCCTGTAGCTTGTCCACCACCACGTGGCCGACCTGCCCTCAAGCCGGTTCACCCGGCGGCTCCACGCCCGGCCGTTCCACGTCCACCGGCATCCTACAAGAGCTGATCCGGCCGGCCCATCAGACCGCCGCACCGTCTCGTCCACACCTCCTAAGCGGATTCTGGGGGGGAGCTGCGTGGCGGATCGCCACCTAAACGGGCATTATCCACTTTTCTGTCCGTGGACAATATATCGAGCACCTTGCCTTTAAGGCACCTTGCCTTTAAGGCAGGAGAGAAGAAGTGGGCGGGGCCTCAGGATTTTCCCAGAGAATTCTGGGAGCAGTCTGTTCAGCCATTTTGGACCATGCAGTGGTATTAAAAAGTCTCTGTTTTTCCACACATGGATTCAGTCTTAATTCGTGTTTCGCAGCAGCCTCAACAACGGGATGGTTTTCTGGAACAATATGTCGAGGAACCAACCAGAGATCAGGCCATCTTAGACTGGGTATTATGTAACGAGAAAGGATTAATTAGCAATCTTGTTGTATGAGGCTCCTTGGGTCAGAGTGATCATAATATGATAGAATTCTTCATTAGGATGGAGAGTGAAGTAGTTGAATCAGAGACTAGGGTCCTGAATTTAAATAAAGGAAACTACGATGGTATGAGGCGCGAATTGGGTAGGATTGATTGGGGAATGTCACTCAAGGGGTTGACGGTGGATAGGCAATGGCAAACATTCAAAGACTGCATGGATGAACTACAGAATTTGTTCATCCCAGTGTGGCATAAGAATAAAACAAAAAGGGTGACTCAACCGTGGCTAACAAGGGAAATTAGGGATAGCATAAGATTCAAGGAGAGGGCATATAAATTGGCCAGAAAAAGCGGTAACCCTGAGGATTGGGAGCAGTTTAGGATTCAACAAAGGAGGACAAAGGGATTAATTAAGAAGGGGAAAATAGAATATGAAAGTAAGCTTGCTGGGAACATAAAAACTGACTGTAAGAGCTTTTATAGATATGTGAAGAGAAAAAGATTAGTGAAATCAAGTGTAGGTCCCTTGCAGTCAGAAGCGGGGGAAGTTATAATGGGGAACAAAGAAATGGCAGACCAATTAAATGCATATTTTGGTTCTGTCTTCACAAAGGAGGACACAAATAACCTCCCAGAGATGTTGGAGAACATATGGTCTGATGAAAGGGAGGAACTGAAAGAAATCAGTATTTGCAGGGAAATGGTGTTAGGGAAATTGACGGGATTGAAGGCCGATAAATCCCCAGGGCCTGATAATCTACATCCTAGGGTACTTAAGGAACTGGCCCTAGAAATAGTAGATGCATTGCTGATCATCTTCCAACAGTCGATGGAATCTGGAACTGTACCCATGGATTGGAGGGTAGCTAATGTTACCCCACTATTCAAAAAGGGTGGTAGAGAGAAAGCGGGGAATTACAGACCGGTAAGCCTGACATCGGTAGTGGGGAAAATGCTAGAGTCCATTATAAAGGATGTAATAGCTGAGCACTTGAAAAACAGTGACAGGATCGGACAAAGTCAACATGGATTTACAAAAGGTAAATCATGCTTGACTAATCTACTGGAATTTTTTGAGGATGTAACTGGGAAAATAGATAAGGGAGAACCAGTAGATGTGGTGTATTTGGACTTTCAAAAGGCTTTCGATAAGGTCCCGCATAAGAGATTAGCGTGTAAAGTTAAGGCACATGGGATTGGGGCAAGGTATTGACTTGGATAGAGAACTGGTTGGCGGACAGAAAGCAGAGAGTAGGAATTAATGGGTCTTTTTCCGAGTGGCAAGCAGTGACTAGTGGGGTACCGCAGGGATCGGTCCTTGGACCCCAGCTATTCACAATATACATTAATTATCTAGATAAGGGAACTAAATGTAATATCTTCAAGTTTGCAGATGACACAAAGCTGGGTGGGAGTGTGTGCTGCGAGGAGGATACCGAGAAACTCCAGGATGATTTGGACAGGTTGGGAGAGTGGGCAGAAGCGTGGCAGATGCAATATAACGTGGATAAATGCGAGGTTATCCACTTTGGTGTCAAAAACAGAAAGGCAGATTATTATCTGAATGGAAATAGATTGGGAGAAGAGGAAGTGCAACGAGACCTGGGTGTCCTTGTGCACCAGTCGCTGAAAGTAAGCATGCAGGTGCAGCAGGCGGTGAAGAAGGCAAATGGTATGTTGGCCTTCATAGCGAAAGGGTTTGAGTATAGGAACAGGGATGTCCTGCTGCAGTTGTACAGGGCCTTGGTGAGACCACACCTTGAGTACTGTGTGCAGTTTTGGTCGCCTTATCTGAGGAAGGATGTTCTTGCCATGGAAGGAGTTCAGCGAAGATTCACAAGGCTGATACCTGGGATGGCAGAAATGACATATGAGGAGAGATTGGGACGATTGGGCTTATACTCGCTGGAGTATAGAAGAATGAGAGGGGATCTCATCGAAACATATAAAATTCTGACAGGTCTGGACAAACTAGATGCAGGAAGAATGTTCCCGATGATCGGAGAGTCCAGAACCAGGTGTCATAATCTAAGGATAACGGGTAAGCCATTTAGGACAGAAATGAGGAAGAATTTCTTCACCCAGAGAGTGATGAACATGTGGAATTCTCTACCACAGAAGGTAGTTGAGGCCAAGTCATTAAATATATTCAAGAATGACTTAGATATATTTCTTAAAGCTAAAGCTATCAAGGGATATGGGGAGAAGGCAGGTACAGGGTACTGAGTTTGGATGATCAGCCATGATCTCATCGAATGGCGGAGCAGGCTCGAGGGGCCGAATGGCCTACTCCTGCTCCTATCTTCTATGTAATTGGAGAGCTCTTACACAGGCATGATGGGCCGAATGGCTTTCTTCTATGTTGTAAGATTCTATGTGACATGCTCACTCAGCAGTGTGATCATCTGTTGCATTGATCAGGTGGAACGTTACGATTAATTAATTCAGCCCAAAGCCACATTCTTTTTCAAATTAAAAGGTTCAAATGTTCATCTGTATCCTGTAACTAAAGCAGTGACTAGGCAGGACTTTTCAAGGCACAAGGGAGTATGGCAAGGCTGGATGGCATTTATTTTAATGCAAGGAGTCTTGCGAGTAAGGCAGATGAATTGAAGGTGTTGATGAACACATGGGAGTATGATATTGTTGCTATCACAGAGACATGGTTGAGGGAGGGGCAGGACTGCCAGCTCAATATTCCGGGGTATAGAGTCTTCAGGCGAGACAGAGGGGGGTGTAAAAGAGGAGGGGGTGTCGCAATATTAATCAAGGAGTCAATTACTGCAGTAAGGAGGGATGATATCTTAACAGGTTCCTCTAATGAGGCCATATGGGTACAACTTAAAAACAAAAAGGGGGCAAGCACTTTGCTGGGAGTGTACTTTCGGCCCCCAAACAGTCAGGGGGAGATGGAGGAATAGGTATGTAGGCAAATTTCAGAGAAGTGTAGAAATAATAGGGTAATAATAGTAGGGGATTTCAACTTCCTCAATATTAACTGGGATAGTCAGAGTGTGAAAGGCTTAGAGGGTGCGGAATTCTTAAAGTGCATCCAGGATAGCTTTTTGAGCCAGCATGTAGAAAGTCCTACAAGAGAGGGGGCGGTACTGGACCTAATTCTAGGGAATGTAGCCGGGCAAGTGGTAGAAGTGTCAGTAGGAGAGCATTTTGGTGACAGTGACCATAATTCGGTGAGATTTAAGGTAGTCATGGAAAAGGACAAAGATGGACCGGAAATAAAGGTACTAAATTGGGGGAAGGCCGATTTTAATATGATAAGGCAGGATTTGGCCAAAGTGGACTGGGATCAGCCGGAAGATGTAGGTGAGGTTTTAAATGAATATTTTGCATCTGTGTTCACGATGGAGAAGGACGATGTAGGCATAGAAATCAGAGAGGGGGATTGTGATATACTTGAACAAATTAGTATTGAGAGGGAGGAGGTACTAACGGTTTTAGCGGGCTTAAAAGTGGATAAATCCCCAGGCCCAGATGAGATGTATCCCAGGCTGCTGTGTGAGGCAAGGGAAGAGATTGCAGGGGCTCTGACACAAATTTTCAGAACCTCTCTGGCCACAGGGGAGGTGCCAGAGGACTGGAGGACAGCTAACGTAGTATCATCATTCAAGAAGGGCAGTAGGGATAAACCAGGGAATTACAGGCCAGTGAGCCTAACATCAGTGGTAGGGAAATTATTGGAAAAAATTCTGAGGGACTGAATTAGTCTCCACTTGGAGAGGCAAGGATTAATCAAAGATAGTCAGCATGGCTTTGTCAGGGGGAGATCATGTCTAACCAATTTGATTGAATTTTTCAAGGTGGTGACTAGGTGTGTGGATGAGGGTAGTGCAGTTGATGTAGTCTACATGGACTTCAGTAAGGCTTTTGACAAAGTCCCGCATGGGAGACTGGTCAAGAAGGTAAGAGCCCATGGGATCCAGGGCAATTTGGCACATTGGATCCAAAATTGGCTTAGTGGCAGGAGGCAGAGGGTGATGGTCGAAGGTTGTTTTTGTGACTGGTAGTCTGTGTCCAGTGGTGTACCGCAAGGATTGGTGATGGGTCCCTTGCTGTTTGTAGTGTACATTAATGATTTAGATATGAATGTAGGAGGTATGATCAGTAAGTTCGCAGATGACACAAAAATTGGTGGAGTGGTAAATAGCGAGGAGGGAAGCCTCAGGCTACAGGACGATATAGACGGGTTGGTCAGATGGGCAGAACAGTGACAAATGGAATTTAACCCTGAAAAGTGTGAGGTGATGCATTTTGGGAGGACTAACAAGGTAAGGGAATACACAATGAATGGTAGGACCCTAGGAAGGACAGAGGATCAGAGGGAACTTGGTGTGCATGTACATAGATCCCCGACGGCAACAGTTCAGGTAGATAAGGTGGTTAAGAAGGCATATGGGATACTTGCCTTCATTAGCCGAGGCATAGAATATAAGAGCAGGGAGGTTATGATGGAGCTGTACAAAACGCTAGTTAGGCCACAGCTGGAATACTGTGTGCAGTTCTGGTCGCTACACTATAGGAAGGATGTGATTGCATTGGAGAGGGTGCAGAGGAGATTCACCAGGATGTTACCTGGGCTGGAGCGCTTCAACTATGAAGAGAGACTGGACAGGCTGGGGTTGTTTTCCTTAGAGCAGAGAAGGCTGAGGGGGGACCTGATTGAGGTGTACAAAATTATGAGGGGCATAGATAGGGTAGATAGAAAGGAACTTTTCCCCTTAGTAGAGGGGTCAATAACCAGGGGGCATAGTTTCAAGGTAAGGGGCAGGAGATTTAGAGGGGATTTGAGGAAAAACCTTTTCAGCCAGAGGGTGGTTGGAATCTGGAACTCACTGCCTGAAAGGGTGGTAGAGGCAGGAACCCTCACAACATTCAAGAAGCATTTTGATGAGCACTTGAAACACGATAGCATACAAGGCTACGGACCAAGTGCTGGAAAATGGGATTCGAATAGACAGAGCTTGATGGCCGGCGCGGACACGATGGGCCGAAGGGCCTCTTTCTGTGCTGTATAACTTTATGACTCTGTGAATCTATTCATTGATTCTCGCTTCTCCCTCCCCGCCACCAAGTAAATATTTTAATATTTAACTAGTCTGCTTGCAAATGCAGATTAAGCTTCTGTACGAATCAATTACCTCCTTGGCAAGTGGAACACAGAACATATAAGACAGTAGAGCAACCTACCAGTGTTGTGTTCATTTCGATAACATGTAACATTGCGGATTAGCTCGTACAGGAATGAAAGCCATTAATCGTTTCAACAGTGCTTGTCGCTGACAAGCACAGAGGTCGGTTTTGGACTATGGGCTGCCCGTGGATAAGCAGTCTGCAGTGCTACAGTAACAGTGTTAGCCGTGGCTCAGTTGGCAGCACTCTCACCTCTAAGTCAGAATATCGTGGGTTCAAGCCCCACTCCAGCAAATTGAGTACATAATCTAGGTGACACTCCAGTGCAGTACTGAGGGAGTGCTGCACTGTCAGAGGTGCCGTCTTTCAGACATTAAAGCGAGGCTCCGTCTGCCCTCTCAGGTGGGTGCAAAAGGTCCCCTGGCACTACTTTGAAGAAGAGCAGGGGCGGTCTCCCCGGTGTCCAGGCCAACATGTATCCCCTCAACCAACATCACAAAAACAGATTATCTGGTCATTATCTCATTGTTGTTTGTGGGACCTTGCTGTGCATAAATTGGCTGTCGCATTTCCTACATTATCACAGTGACTACACTTCAAAAAGTACATCACTGGCTGTAAAGCACTTTGGGATGTTCTGAGGTCGTGAAAGGCGCTATAGAAATTCAAGTCTTTCTTTCTTACTTTTTTTTCAAATGCTGAAGCATTAGAACAAGGTTTCGGATAGTTTATTGGGTGAATGCATGCAATGACATACAACAACAACAACTTGCATTTATTTAGCGCCTTTAACGTAGGAAAACGTCAGGAGCCTAATCAGACACTGAGCCAAAGAAGGAGATATTAGGTGGGCGTGACCAAAAGCTTGGTCAAAGATGTAGGTTTTAAGGCATAGATCGGTTGGGCCGAATGGCCTGTTTCTGTGCTGTAAATTTCAATATAATTCCATGTGCTGGGTGGTTTAAAAATAGACCATCAGTAAACGGCATCAGTCACAGTACATTAACTAACGCAATAAATGTACCTTGGCATTAAATCAGGAGGAATGACTGCATACACCAGGGAGTAATGGTTGCGGCAGTTTGGCCAGATCATAAAAGGTAGCACCATAAAGCTGGGATCACGGTGTGCATGGTGATCTATAAACATTCATCTATTACAAACACATTTCTCTAGGAGATAACACTGGAGTTAATATGACTGGGTGAAATTAACATACAAATCCTATGAAATGACTTTGGCACCTATCCCAATTGTTGTCTAATATTCTGTGTCTTATTGGGAGCTTTCATAGACCAGGGACACAATCAGTTGGTGATGATGTGGGATGCAAGGATCTGGGACTGAATGAACGCCCGCCTTCACCCATCACACTCAGTGGTAGCTCTCTCGACTCCGAGTCAGAAGCTCATGTGTTCAAGTCCCACTCCAGAGACTTGAGCACATAATTCAGGCTGGCACACACATAGCAGTACTGAGACAGTGCTGCACTGTCGGAGGTGTCGTCTTTTGGATGAGACGTTAAAATGAGTCCCTGTCTGCCTTCTCAGGTGGATGTAAAAGATCCCATGGCGCTATTCAAAGCAGAGCAGGGGCGTTCCGGCATTCCCTCAGTACTGCACTGGAGTGTCAGCCTAGGTTATGTGCCCGGTCCGGTCACTGAATTAACAGCAAGACTTGGGGAGGAGTGGGACTGGAGGGACAGGAGTTTAGCCTATTTTTGTTGGAAAATGTTGACACGCTGACTGGGTCACTAAAGCAACGAATGTTGGAGTGAAAGCTTGAGGTTGGCATGTATGTACACTGCGAGCTTCAGGAGTCGATTCAGACTCTGATACACACTGCGAGCTTCAGGAGTCGATTCAGACTCCAATACACATTGTGAGATTCAGGAGTCTATTCAGACTCCAATACACATTGAGAGATCCAGGAGTCCATTCAGACTCCGATACACATTGTGAGATCCAGGAGTCCATTCAGACTCCAATACACATTGAGAGATCCAGGAGTCCATTCAGACTCTGATATACATTGAGAGATTCAGGAGTCGATTCAGACTCTGATACACATTGTGAAATTCAGGAGTCGATTCAGACTCTGATACACATTGAGAGATTCAGGAGTCGATTCAGACTCCGATACACATTGTGAGGTTCAGGAGTCCATTCAGACTCCGATACACATTGAGAGATCCAGGAGTTGATTCAGACTCCAATACACATTGTGAGATTCAGGAGTCCATTCAGACTCTGATATACATTGTGAGGTTCAGGAGTCCATTTAGACTCCGATACACATTGAGAGATCCAGGAGTTGATTCAGACACCAATACACATTGTGAGATTCAGAAGTCCATTCAGACTCTGATACACATTGTGAGGTTCAGGAGTCCATTCAGACTTTGATACACATTGTGAGATTCAGGAGTCCATTCAGACTTCGATACACATTGTGAGATTCGGGAGTCCATTCAGACTGTGATTCACATTGTGAGATTCAGGAGTCCATTCAGACTCTGATACACATTGTGAGATTCAGGAGTCCATTCAGACTCCGATACACATTGTGAGATTCAGGTGTTCATTCAGACTCCGATACAACTATGAATGTTTATACATCACCATGCACACCGTGATCCCAACTTTATGTTGCTGCCTTTTATGGTCTGGCCAAATTGCCGCAACCATTACTCCCTGGTGTGTGCAGTCATTCCTCCTTCTGTGTGGCATCATTCTACAATTCTATGATTCTAAGATGGCACCTCCATCTGGGATTGTCAGACTGGATTTTGTGCTTAAGTCTCTGGAGTGGGACTTGAATCCACAACCGTCTGACTCAGATGCTAGAGAGATACCCACTGCGTCACAGCTGACACTGACCTGACATAAGGATGCTCTAAGAAGTTGTTGGGGCTTTGAGAATGTTACCTGACTCCCATGGAGTGTTTGTTCTTAGACTGCACGCATTCAGCTACATATCGCCATCTCCGGAGGGTCTGATCTTTAGCCTATTCTTCCAATTTTCATCTTCTTCTCTCCGAGTTGCCCATCTGTGACGTTTGAACTGCATCAGAACCGTGTCGCTGGCAGAGCTTACGAGCGCTGAACCGCGCAGAAAATTATTTTTTCCAACCCTCACAATTCATTACCCAGAAAGGCCACGGAAGCCGTCTTAAGATGAATTATAGAACGACCGTGACTAAAATAACTAAAGGTCAGTGCGTGCTGTGGTGTCTCTTCTGTATACAGGGCAGTAACAGTGCAGCAACATTTTCTGACATAGGAAGAGTTTTTCTACAGAATAGCACGTTACAAACACTAAAAGATAAAAAGGAATGCTTGCATTTATGTAGCATCTTTCATGACCTCAGGACATCCAAAAGCGCTCCACAGCCAATGAAATACTTTTAAGGTGTAGTCACTGTAGTAATGTAGGAAACACAGCAGCCGATTTGCGCACAGCAAGCTCCCACAAACAGCAAAGTGACAATGACCAGATAATCTGTATTTTTATTGATGTTGGCTGCAGGATATATATTGGCCAGGACACCGGGGAGAATTCCCCATCTCTTCTTCGATATAGTGCCATGGGATCATTTACATCCACCTGAGAAGGCAGTTCTCCCTCAGTACTGCACTGGAGTGTCAGCCTGGATTATGTGCTCGAGTCTCTGGAGTGGGAGTTGAACTCACAATGCTCTGACTCAGCAGCGAGGAGTGCTATCAACTGAGCCACGGCTGACACAATAAGGTTATCTTTATTTTTGAATTTTTTTTTTTGATAATGAAACCCTCACCATTGCAGAGCACCCCTACCACAGCCTGTCTGTCTACCTCCACTATATGACTAACTGAGCAAGTCTCTCTATAATATACTCCTTCCCCGGATGCTCAACAGTCACTGCAACACACCCAACACCCCCACCTCCTTCCAGTGAATCCCTAACACAGCTGCTCCCACTTCACATCAAGCCAACCGGCTTGTGCAGCAGGACTAACCCTGCCTCAAGTTGATCTTTACCCCAGCAGGTCACTTCCTCCCTCAGATACCTGCACTCTAGAAATAGCTGTTTCCCTCCAATACCTGCAGCCTAGGAGCATCTGCCTCCCCCCCAATACCTGTAACCAGGAATATCTGCCTCCCTCCAATACCTGTAACCAGGAGTATCTGCCTCCTCCCAATACCTGTAACCAGGAGTATCTGCCTCCTCCCAATACCTGTAACCAGGAATATCTGGCTCCCCCCAATACCTGTAACCAGGAGTATCTGTCTCCCTCCAATACCTGTAACCAGGAGTATCTGCCTCCTCCCAATACCTGTAACCAGGAGTATCTGCCTCCCCCCAATACCTGTAACCAGGAGTATCTGTCTCCCTCCAATACCTGTAACCAGGAATATCTGCCTCCCCCCAATACCTGTAACCAGGAATATCTGCCTCCCTCCAATACCTGTAACCAGGAATATCTGCCTCCCTCCAATACCTGTAACCAGGAGTATCTGTCTCCCTCCAATACCTGTAACCAGGAGTATCTGTCTCCCCCCAATACCTGTAACCAGGAGTATCTGGCTCCCCCAATACCTGTAACCAGGAGTATCTGCCTCCTCCCAATACCTGTAACCAGGAGTATCTGCCTCCTCCCAATACCTGTAACCAGGAGTATCTGCCTCCTCCCAATACCTGTAACCAGGAGTATCTGCCTCCTCCCAATACCTGTAACCAGGAGTATCTGCCTCCTCCCAATACCTGTAACCAGGAGTATCTGCCTCCTCCCAATACCTGTAACCAGGAGTATCTGTCTCCTCCCAATACCTGTAACCAGGAGTATCTGTCTCCTCCCAATACCTGTAACCAGGAGTATCTGGCTCCCCCAATACCTGTAACCAGGAGTATCTGCCTCCCTTCAATACCTGTAACCAGGAGTATCTGCCTCCCTTCAATACCTGTAACCAGGAGTATCTGCCTCCTCCCAATACCTGTAACCAGGAGTATCTGCCTCCCTTCAATACCTGTAACCAGGAGTATCTGCCTCCCTTCAATACCTGTAACCAGGAGTATCTGCCTCCTCCCAATACCTGTAACCAGGAGTATCTGCCTCCCTTCAATACCTGTAACCAGGAGTATCTGTCTCCCTTCAATACCTGTAACCAGGAGTATTTGTCTCCTCCGAATACCTGTAACCAGGAGTATCTGTCTCCTCCCAATACCTGTAACCAGGAGTATCTGTCTCCTCCCAATACCTGTAACCAGGAGTATCTGGCTCCCCCAATACCTGTAACCAGGAGTATCTGTCTCCCTCCAATACCTGTAACCAGGAGTATCTGTCTCCTCCCAATACCTGTAACCAGGAGTATCTGCCTCCTCCCAATACCTGTAACCAGGAGTATCTGTCTCCCTCCAATACCTGTAACCAGGAGTATCTGTCTCCTCCCAATACCTGTAACCAGGAGTATCTGCCTCCTCCCAATACCTGTAACCAGGAGTATCTGTCTCCTCCCAATACCTGTCACCAGGAGTATCTGCCTCCCCCCAATACCTCTAACCAGGAGTATCTGCCTCCTCCCAATACCTGTAACCAGGAGTATCTGCCTCCCCCCAATACCTCTAACCAGGAGTATCTGCCTCCCCCCAATACCTGTAACCAGGAGTATCTGCCTCCCTTCAGCATCTGTAGCTACCATCGCTGGACACCCAAAACCTAGATGGTTCTGCCTCCCTCCCACTCCTGTCGCCTATCATCAACGTCCAGATTTTCCAACCTCCGAACACACATCCCAGAAATTTAACATCTTTACTTCTGTGTCACTTCACTTCCTGAAATCCCCAAAAGATCCTCTCCTTACTGTGATACACTGGTCCTTCTCTGCTGTATCATTCTATGATTCTATGACTGGCTGTTCTGATAAAAGATCAAGATTAGTTACAGAATGTTCTTATATGAAGACGGAGATGGTCCATAGAATGGAGAAGGTGCAGTGACTGGAGATGGTTCAGAGAGTGGAGAAGGTACAGTGACTGGAGATGGTTCAGAGAGTGGAGAAGGTACAGTGACTGGAGATGGTTCAGAGAGTGGAGAAGGTACATGTAAGGGATTCGGGTGGCTCTGTGCTTAGCCTGGTGCTAGTGCGGGGTTAGGCCTTGTTGCCTGTTCTGGTCTCCAGCCAGCCTGGTAGCACTAGACACCTGTGAGTGGTTCGACCCACTCGCCCTTACGGTTCTGACACTGGACTTAGGTGCGAGAGCAGTAATGCAGAGAAAACTCAGGTAGACCCGGTTGAATAGTACGAAATGGAAAATCTTTATTGCATATTGTTCAAGATTACGAAATACATGTCATAAGCACAGATTAATGACAGTACAAGCTTACATACATTTATGCAACTAGGTTTAGGGAAACGAGGAGCGCACGACACATCGTAAAAGGGGACACACATTATAATTATCCTTAAAACAAAAACCCTCCCCTATCAATACCTGTCCTAATCTAGATCTGTAGGATCGAGAACCATGCTCACCACTCGTGATAACTCGGAGAATTCTAAAACGATGCTCGGATGTTTTCGCCACAGCACCTGACTATTCACGTGTTGATCAGGGGTCTCTGTACCCCACTTGTTTACTCGCTCTGCTCCCGGCTAGCAGGCTGGACCGTCTGCTGTCATGAAGATCTGTGTTGACCTCGGATTTCTGATAAAACTCAAAGAAGAGTCTTCCTGTGCCCGACACCGGTTGGCAGTAGAATTCGTGTGGTAACCTGTAAATGGTCTTTATAGTTCGGGCGCGGTCGGGGTTTACTGACCGCGGCGGCACGTGTAGTCATCTTGGGTCCGGCTGTAGAACTCAAAGAAAAGTCTTTCTGGACCGACACCAGTTAGCCGGTAGAATTCAAAGAAGAGTCTTTATATTTACGGGCGCGGTCGGGGTTTACTGACCGCGGCGGCACGTGTAGTCGTCTTATTCTTCTTCTTGTCTTGTTTCGTTTCGTCGGGCCTTCGGGTCCCTACACCGTTTACCGACCCTCGGGATGGTGCACCCGCTTACCGGCCTTCGCAGCCCAGCTCTTCACAGATCTTCGCGGCAAGCCACGAGGTTGACTCCCGGAAGATCAGCGGACCAAGAGCTCGGTGGGCAGCAAGCAAGAGCCAGGAGTCCAGAGCATAAGCGAGTCAAGAGTCAAGAGAAAGATGGACGTTTGTTCACTACAGTTATAGTACTGTAATTCATTATCTCCCGCCCAATCTTAATGTTCATCTTTTGTCATGTTTTGGCGCTCAAACTTCTTGTATGGGGTGGTTCTTGTCGTTAATGGGTTTCGGTGATACTTGTAACTGTCTAAGTACCCGTTAATATTTCTCCCATTGTGGAACCGGCTAGGAGTCTCCCTGGAGGGGTTTTGGGGGCCTCCGAATTCTTGTTGTGAGTACCCGCGAACGGCTCTCTCATCGTAGAGCCGTGGGGAATTTGCGTATCAATGTCTTTGGATGGGCCCTTGATTGCCCAGTACAATAGCCCCCGTTTGTGTATGGAAAACCGATTCCAGCACTTATATTTCTTGCTTAGGTGTTAAAAATGCAAAACGATCGCGTCTTGTCTTATATCAATATGCTGAGTACTGTCCGATCTTGCTGAAATGTTTATTGAAACGCCATCTTGTCTGCCTACTGAAAAATCTGGAACCTTCTGCCACGAGGCGCGGCGGCCATTTTACAGGCTTCTTGTGTCCGTTTTTGAACCTGACAGCATTTTGCTGAAATAAAGCTGTTTTTACGAAACTGTATGTCTCTATCTCGTTATTTCGAAATCGCGATAATTTGCGAATTCTACATACAGTAGTTCTACCTGTAGAAGACTCCGTAGGTAAATAAGGTGAAGTGGCTGGAGAAATAAATATGTTGCCTTGCTTCTCACAGAAGAGTGTGGTAGTGGGAATGAGGGCGTACCAGACGAGGTAGAACAATTAGATAAGAAAACTAAGTAGTACTGAAAACAATTGGTGGAACTCAAAGTGGAAAAGGCACTGGGTCCTAATTGCAAACAACCTAGGCACCTTTGGGAAGTCAGAGAGGAAATAGCAGGAGCCCTGGCCAGCATCTTTCAAACATCACTGGAAATGGAAATTGTTCCAGAAGACTAGAGGGTCTTTAATGTAACCGCTCTGTTCAAAAATGGAGAAAGGTAAAAAAAAAACCAGGTAATTACAGGCCAGTTAGCTTAACACTGGCAGCGGGTGAGCTTGTAGAGGGAGAAGATGCAGCGGATCAAGTTAATACTCATCAAGGAAGTCATCCAGCCCTTATTTGTAAAAGTCAAGTCATGCCTGACAAACTTAATATGGGTCTTCGAGAAAATAACAGAGTGTATTGATAAAATAAATGCTGTGTAAGATGTTAACACACAGGATGCTTGTGGATAGAATTAAGGAACACATTGTTAAAGGGACTTTGATAGCATGGATAGGAAGTTGGTTACAGGACAGAAGAGAGAGAATCATGGTTAATGGATGTTCTTCAGACCGGAGGGTTGTAAACAGTAGTATCATCCAGGGTTCAGTGTTGGAACCACTGCTCTTCTCAATATATACAAATGTTATGGACGTGGGTATAGGGCACAATATCAGAATTTTCAGACAGCACAAGAATAATGAGCGTGGTTAACTATGAAGAGGACTGTAAGTGACTTCAAGAGGGCATAGACAGATTGGGCAGATAGATATCAGATGAAATTTAACGTGGAGAAACATGAGACGATGTGATGGGAAGAAGTATAAGGAGAGGAAATATTCACAAAAACCTGAGAAACAACAACAATTTGCATTTATATAGCACCTTTAAAATAGTAAAACGTCCCAAGGCGCTTCACAGGAGTGTAATCAGACCAAATTTGACATTGAACCACATAAGAAGATATTAGGACAGGTGACGAAAAGCTTGGTCAAAGAGGTAGGTTTTAAGGAGTGTTTTAAAGGAGGAGAGAGTGGTGGGAGAGGCAGAGAGGTTTAGGGAGGGAATTCCAAAGTTTAGGGCCTAAGCAGCTGAAGGCATGGTCATCAATGGTGGAGCGAAGGAAATCAGGAATGCGCAAGAGGCCAGAATTGGAGGAGTGCAGAGTTCTCGGAGGGTTTTAGGGCTGGAGGATGTTACAGAGATAGGGAGGGGTGAGGCCATGGAGGGATTTGAAAACAAGGAGGAGATTTTTTAAATCAAGGCGTTGCTGGACCGGGAACCAATGTAGATCAATGAGCACAAGGGTGATGGGAGGAGTGGAGGAGCAGATCTTTAAAATTGGGAGGACCAATTGATTAAGCTTTAAAAAGGCATATGGGATCCTAGTTTTATAAATAAGGATATGGAATGCAAAAGTGAAAAGGTAATGCTAAACCTTTCCAAATCCTTGGCTAGGCCACAGTTAGAATACTGGAGCCGATTTCCCTCTCATTTGTGCCCACGAAACACACAGCACTGGAAATTAGAGGAGACCCACGGTGCCAGTCTCCTTCCACGTTACCTTGCCCCAGTATTTTTTTAAATTAGTTCCTGGGATGTGGGCATCGCTGGCAAGGCCAGCATTTATTGCCCATCCCTAATTGCCCTTGAGAAGGTGGTGGTGAGCCGCCTTCTTGAACCGCTGCAGTCCGTGTGGTGAAGGTACTCCCACAGCGCTGTTAGGGAGGGAGTTCCAGGATTTTGACTCAGCGACGATGAAGGAACGACGATATACTTCTAAGTCAAGATGGTGTGTGACTTGGAGGGGAACTTGCAGGTGATGGTCTTCCCATGCGCCTGCTGCCCTTGTTCTTCTAGGTGGAAGAGGTTGCGGGTTTGGGAGGTGCTGTCGAAGAAGCCTTGGCAAGTTGCTGCAGTGCATCTTGTAGATGGTACACACTGCAGCCACGGTATGCCGGTGGTGGAGGGAGTGAATGTTTAAGGTGGTGGATGCGGTGCCAATTAAGCGGGCTGCTTTGTCTTGGATGGAGTCGAGCTTCTTGAGTGTTGTTGGAGCTGCACTCATCCAGGCAAGTGGAGAGTATTCCATCACATTCCTGACTTGTGCGTTGTAGTTAGTGGAAAGGCTTTGGGGAGTCAGGAGGTGAGACCTGGCCGCAGAATACCCAGCCTCTGACCTCCTAATTTCCCTCTTGATCGGCCTTGCTCTAATTTTAAGATTCTGTCCTCTCGTTCTTGATTCCCCTACCAGAGGAAATGGTTTCTCTTTATCTACCCTATCGAATCCTTTTAACATTTTAAACACCTCGATCAGATCACCCCGCAATTTTCTATACTCAAGGGAAGTTTACGCAACCTGTCCTCATAATTTAACCCTCTGGTATCATTCTGGTGAATCTGCGCTGCAGCCCCTCCAAGGCCAATATATGATTCCTGAGGTGCGGTGCCCAGAACTGAACGCAATACTCCAGATGAGGTCTGACCAAGGCTCTGTACAACTGAAGCACCACTTCTTCCCCATTGTAATCCAGCCTCCTTGAGATAAAGGCCAACATTCCATGAGCCTTTTTGATTGCTGACCCACCAAATTCAGACCTGGTACGGTCAGGCCAGGGACAACACACTTCAAGATGATTGTGCCTAAACTAAGGCAGGCGGGCTAGGAATATTGGAACCATCGGGGCCAGTAGGATGTCAAAGGCATTGAGAAGGTCAGAAGAGATTCAACATAGCTTTAGTTCTGAAGAGAGACTCGAGAAACTAGGTTCTTTGCTTTAGGTTGGAGAAGGGACAGAGGTTGGAGAAGGGACAGAGGTTGGAGAAGGAAGGAGAGGTTGGAGAAGGGACAGAGGTTGGAGAAGGGGCAGAGGTTGGAGAAGGGGCAGAGGTTGGAGAAGGGGCAGAGGTTGGAGAAGGGGCAGAGGTTGGAGAAGGGGCAGAGGTTGGAGAAGGGGCAGGGGTTGGAGAAGGGGCAGGGGTTGGAGAAGGGGCAGAGGTTGGAGAAGGGGCAGAGGTTGGAGAAGGGGCAGGGGTTGGAGAAGGTAGGAGAGGTTGGGGAAGGTAGGAGAGGTTGGAGAAGGGGCAAAGGCTGGAGAAGGTAGGAGAGGTTGGAGAAGGGGCAAAAGTTGGAGAAGGTGTAGTCGGTATCAACAGTGCAATGGATGAAGAAAGTGAAGAGAGTGGAGAAGGTGAAGGAATAGAGAAAGTCTAAATAGTGAAAAGGTGCATGTGGGTGTGAAAGATCCAGTGCTGGTGCAGGTAGAGAGAAGAGAAGCTGCAGTGGGTACAGAATCGATATTATATTTAAAAGGCACAATATATGTAGAAGGAATAGTAGATGAAGGAAGTATGTGCAGAAGGTACATTATATGAAGCAAATATAGTACACATAAAAAGTACAAAACATGTGAAAGTGTAGATTCAGAACAGATCTAGCAGTTCAAAACTGGGCATCCATGAGGAGCTGTGGGCCATCAGCAGCAGCAGAATTGTATTCCACCACAATCTGTAACCTCAAGGCCCAGCATATCCCTCACTCTACCATTACCATCAAGCCAGAGGGTCAACCCGGGTACAATGAGGAGTGCAGAAGAGCATGCCAAGAGCAGCACCAGGCGTATCTAAAAATGAGGTGCCAACCTGGAGAAGCTGCAACACAGGACTACATGCATGCTAAACAGCGGAAGCAGCAATCTAAAGACAGAGCTAAGCGATCCCACAATCAACGGATCAAATCAAAGCTCTGCAGTCCTGTCACAACCAGTCGTGAATGGTGGTGGACCATTAAACAACTAACAGGAGAAGGAGGCTCCATGAACATCCCCATCCTCAATGATGGCAGATCCCAGCACGTGAGTGCAAAAGACAAGGCTGAAGTGTTTGCAACCATCTTCAGCCAGAAGTGCCGAGTGGATGATCCATATTGGCCTACTCCCGAGGTCCCCAACATCACAAAAGCCAGTCTTCAGTCAATTCGATTCACTCCACGTGATATCAAGAAACGGCTGAGCGTACAGGAAACAGCAAAGACTATGGGCCCCGACAACATCCCAGCTATCGTGCTGAAGACATGTGCTCCAGAACTAGCCGCGCCTCTAGCCATGCTGTTCTAGTACAGCTATAATACTGGCATCTACCCGACAATGTGGAAAACTGCCCAGGTATGTCACGTCCACAAAAAGCAGGACAAATCCAATCCGGCCAATTACCGCCCCATCAGTCTACTCTCAATCATCAGCAAAGTGATGGAAGGTGCCATTGACAGTGCTATCAAGCGGCACTTACTCACCAATAACCTGCTCACCGATGCCCAGTTTGGGTTCCGCCAGGACCACTCGGGTCCAAACCTCATTACAGCCTTGGTCCAAACATGGACAAAAGAGCTGAATCCAGAGGTGAGGTGAGAGAGACTGCCCTTGACATCAAGGCAGCATTTGACCGAGTGTGGCATCAAGGAGCCCTAGTAAAACTGAAGTCAATGGGAATCGGGGAAAACTCTCCACTGGCTGGAGTCATACCTAGTGTGGTAACACAATACAGCTTCCTGTGACTCGAACTTTATTGCATCACTTCCTGTGATTAGTCCAGGATAAATACTGGACTGATCAGTTGGATCCTGGAGAGGCATAGAGTAAGACCTCTTTTGTATGTAGTACCTTTTTAGTTGATTAAAGCTTACTTTAAGCTCATTCTTACGACAATTTAATCAACTTTGAAAAACTTCGCACTCAAACTTTTTGGACGAACTCGGAACTAAGGATCCAGGGAATCACCCATCATGGAAAACATCCTTAAACCATCGCGTCTTGACTTGGACCCAAACACCCCAGCAGCCGGTAAGGTGTGGAAACACTGGTATCGCACGTTTGACAATTTTCTCAAATATTGCAAGGCTGATGATGACTCAAAGTTGCGGATACTCATCAACTGTGTCACCCCAAATGTATTTCAGTATGTGGAGGAATGGGGCAGTTACGAGGAGGCAATTCGGACGCTTAAAAGACTATATACTAAGACACCGAATGAGGTCTATGCCAGACATCTACTAGCTACAGCCCAACAAGGGCCGGAGGAATCCATTGATAAATTCCTCCAAGAGCTTCGCAGACTTAGTATGGACTGTAACTTTCAGGCGGCCTCAGCTGAGCTGTACCGTGAAGAAATGATCCGTGATGCTTTCATCTGTGGGCTTGCCTCCCCATTTATACACCAGCGTCTACTGGAAAGTAAGACACTTGAGCTTCAGAGAGCTTATGACATGGCTTGCTCTCTAGATCTGGCAAAAAGAAATGCAGACCTTTATACAGTGCCCAGACCTCGGTCTGCTGCCTTAACTACAGTCAGGCAATTTAAGAGGCCACAGGTGAACTCTATTAGGGAGGACTTTATCCCTGACGATCAATCTGATGACTTCACTGATGAAGAGGATGATGACCCCACTGTGGCAGCCTCTTGGCAATCTAAGAAATGCTTCTTTTGTGGTGATGAGTTTCACCCTCGGAAATTCTGCCCTGCTCGCAATGCGTTTTGCAGTCATTGCAACAAAAAGGGTCATTTTGCAAAGGTTTGCCTATCAAGAGCCTCTACGAGGGCTTATCAAGCTAAGTCCTACCGAACTGCCCCGGTAAGGGCCTATCAAGATGTTCCGGCTAAAATCTATCGTGCTTCCTCTCGGGTTTCCTCTCGAAGAAACACACCTAGAGTTTCAGCCACTCTTTGTGCAACGACACCAATTACAGCTGCTTGTCCTCAGAACCTATTCCATGCAGCTACAAAAGCATCAATTAATGGACATACTTTAGATGCCTTAATTGACTCAGGTAGCACTGATAGTTTCATTAGGGAACAAATTGTTGCAGAGTTAAAGCTACATGTTTTCCCATCGGACCAGGCAATTGCGATGGCTCAGTCATCACTTAATACCAGAATTTCTGGCTTTTGTATGGTTGAAATAACACTTAATGGTCACAGGTATCCCTCCACCCAGCTTTCGGTGCTCAAGGACTTATGTAGTGATCTTATCTTAGGGCTGGATTTTCAAAAGCAGCATAAGAAGCTCACCATTGAGTTCGGCGGATCCAAACCTGAACTCACTATTTCTAATATACGACCTCGATTACCATTCTGTGCATTGTCAGCAGCTTCACTGGATGAACCCTCACTGTTTACCAGTATCCCTCCTCGATGCAAACCGATTATAACAAAGTCACGACGTTTCAGTCAGGAAGACCAGTCTTTTATTGCGGCTGAGATTTCTCGGCTTTTAGCAGAGGATATCATCGAGTCTTGTTCGTCGCCATGGCGCGCCCAGGTCGTTATTGTTAAGAACCCTCTACAACCTCACAAGAAACGGCTGTGCATTGACTATTCACAGACCATCAATCAATATACGGACTTGGACGCATACCCATTGCCGCGCATCGATGATATGGTTAATAAACTGGCTGAGTACACGGTGTTCTCAACATATGATCTGAAAAGTGCCTATCATCAGGTACCCTTGAAGGTCTCAGACAAGCAGTATACGGCCTTTGAAGCCAATGGACGGCTGTATCAATTTTGTCGCCTCCCCTTTGGGGTCACTAATGGAGTGGCTGTCTTCCAGCGAGCAATGGATGACCTGGTCAAACAGGAAGACTTGAAGGATACGTTTCCTTATCTGGACAATATTACTGTCGCAGGTCGCAATCAGCGGGAACATGACGCCAATCTCCAACGATTTTGGGATGCACTCCAGCACCGTAATTTGACATTAAATGCGGCTAAATCCATTGAGTCACAACCAACCATCAACATCCTTGGCTATTGTGTGGGCAATGGCATCATTAAACCTGACCTTGAAAGGCTTCGCCCACTCCAAGAACTCCCGCCACCTAAGAATCCGGCCTCCTTGCGCCGGGCCCTCGGCCTATTTGCATACTATGCTAAATGGATTCCTAACTTCTCGGACCGAATCCAACCTCTACTGAAGGCCAGCACATTCCCACTAGACACAGCGGCTGTTGCAGCCTTTAACCTCCTGAAAAAACAGTTGGAGAAAGCGGCTCTTCACTCCATCGATGAGAGTCTTCCTTTTGTTGTTGAGTGTGATGCCTCGGAGGTGGCGATCTCGGCCACTCTGAATCAGGAAGGTCGTCCGGTGGCATTTTTGTCCAGGACTTTTCAAGGGGCTGAGCTACATTATCCTCCAGTCGAGAAAGAAGCTACAGCCATCATAGAGGCAGTACGGAAGTGGAGTCATCTCCTAGCTCGCCAGCACTTTACCTTAATCACGGACCAGCGATCGGTCACCTTCATGCTCGATAATCGAAAACGGACCAAAATTAAAAATAATAAAATCCAGCTTTGGCGGCTGGAATTGGCCTCTTTTGGTTACACCATCCACTATCGACCTGGCAAGGAGAATGTGGCTCCGGATACCCTCACACGAGCATTCTGCTCCGCCATGGCACCCTCTATGCTCGTAGACATCCATGATGGGTTGTGTCATCCGGGCGTTACTCGCATGCTACACTTCGTGCGGTCCCGAAATCTCCCATTCTCTACCGGGGATGTAAAGAAGATGTGCTCGGACTGCAGAGTCTGTGCGGAATTGAAACCTCAGTTTTTCCGCCCCTCGGGTGGTATACTCATACATGCGACCCAGCCAATGCAACGGCTTAGCATCGATTTTAAGGGGCCGTTGCCCTCTTCAACTCGCAACACTTATCTATTGACCATGGTCGATGAGTATTCCCGTTTTCCGTTTGCCTTTCCCTGCCCCAATATGCTGACGACCACGGTTATCAGCTGCCTTGAGCAGGTGTTTGCTTTCTGTGGCATGGCATCCTATGTTCATTCGGATCGGGGCCCTTCTTTTATGTCAGGAGAACTCAAGGCCTATCTCTCGGAACGGGGTATTGCTGCCAGCAGAACGACGCCTTATCATCCGGTCGGGAATGGGCAAGTCGAGCGTTTTAACGCTATCATCTGGAATGCGGTACGTCTGGCTTTGAGATCTCGGGGCCTACCCAACCAGCAATGGGAAGCAGTACTTCCAGACGCATTACACTCCACACGGTCCCTCCTTTCGACCGCCACAAATATGACGCCTCATGAACGGTTCTTCCGATTTCAGCGTCGCTCATCCTATGGGATATCTCTCCCGTCGTGGCTGACTGCACCGGGACCAGTGCTACTCCGAAGATATGTTCGGGCGTCTAAGAATGACCCCCTGGTAGATGAGGTTGAGCTCACTGACGTCAACCCTACCTACGCCTATATTCGGTATCCTGACGGTCGGGAATCTACTGTGTCATTGCAGGATCTGGCTCCCTGCCTGCCAAAACATAGAGGGACACCAGGGGATGATATTGTACCAGGCACATCTCTGGGCTCGCCAGGTGCCTCTCATCACGATCTGGATCTGACGCCGGCTGGTACCTCACTCCAGCGTGCCGACCTGGGGCAGACTGACTATGAGCCCGTCGGGGCTCGCACGCGCAGCCACGATCCACCCCGTAGCGTACGCTCGGAAACGGATCTGCCACAGCCCTGCCCGACACCCGTTCGGGCACCAGTACACAGTCAGGATCGTCCTGACCCCTCACAGAGCGGGCTGGATCACTCGGACTCTGGTCCACGGCCCGCGGCGGGTAAACGGGCTAGGGGCCCTCTACCGCTACGAGAACCCAAACGGGTGCGGCTCTCCCTCGTCCGGCAGCTATGAAATGGAGGGAGCATCCCGGCCTCCTAATCTTTTGGGGGGGGGAGAATGTGGTAACACAATACAGCTTCCTGTGACTCGAACTTTATTGCATCACTTCCTGTGATTAGGCCAGGATAAATACTGGACTGATCAGTTGGATCCTGGAGAGGCATAGAGTAAGACCTCTTTTGTATGTAGCACCTTTTTAGTTGATTAAAGCTTACTTTAAGTTCACCACGCGTAAGGCTCATTCTTACGACACCTAGCACAAAGGAAGATGTTTGTGGTGGTTGGAGGTCAATCATCTCAGCCCCGGGACATCGCTGCAGGAGTTCCTCAGGTCAGTGTCCAAGTCCCAACCAGCTTCAGCTGCTTCATCAATGGCCTTCCCCCCAATCATAAGGTCAGAAATGGGGATGTTCGCTGATGACTGCACAGTGTTCAGTTCCATTCACAACTCCTCAGATAATGAAGCAGTCCATGCCCGCATGCAGCAAGACCTGGACGACATTCAGGCTTGGGCTGATAAATGGCAAGTAACATTCGCGCCACACAAGTGCCAGGCAATGACTATCTCTAACAAGTGAGAGTCTAACCACCGCCCCTTGACATTCTACGGCATTACCATCGCCGAATCCTGCATCATCAACATCCTGGGGGTCACCATTGACCAGAAACTTAACTGGACCAGCCACATAAATACTGTAGCAATAAGAGCAGGTCAGAGGCTAGGTATTCTGCAGCGAGTGTCTCACCTCCTGACTCCCAAAAACCTTTCCATCATCTACAAGGCACAAGTCAGGAGTGTGATGGAATACTCTCCACTTGCCTGGATGGGTGCAGCTCCACCAACACCCAAAAAGCTCGACACCATCCAGGACAAAGCAGCCCGCTTGATTGGCACCTCATCCACCACCATAAACATTCACTCCCTCCACCACTGACGTACCGTGGCTGCAGTGTGTACAATCTACAAGATGCACTGCAGCAACTCATCAAGGCTTCTTCAGCAGCACCTCCCAAACTCACGACCTCTACCGCCTAGAAGGACAAGAACACCACCACCTCCAAGCTCCCCTCCAAGTTACACACCATCCTGACTTGGAAATATATCACCGTTCCTTTATTGTCGCTGGGTCAAAATCCTGGAACTCCCTCCCTAACAGCACTGTGGGAGTACCTTCACCACATGGACTGCGGCAGTTCAAGAAGGTGGCTCACCACCACCTTCTCAAGGGCAATTAGGGATGGGCAATAAATGCCAGCAACACCCACATCCCATGAACAAATAATAAAAAAGTATATACAGAAGGTATTGTACATATCGGCATCCTCCTGCGTTCCCACCATCACAGAAGCCAGTCTTCAGCCAATTCAATTCACTCCACGTGATATCCAGAAACGGCTGAGCGCACTGGATACAGCAGAGGCTATGGGCCTTGACAACATCCCGGCTGTAGTGCTGAAGACTTGTGCTCCAGAACTAGCCGCGCCTCTAGCCAAGCTGTTCCAGTACAGCTACAACACTGGCATCAATCCGATAATGTGGAAAACTGCCCAGGTGTGTCCTATCCACAAAAAGCAGGACAAATCCAATCTGGCCAATTACTGCCCCATCAGTCTACTCTCAATCATCAGCAAAGTGATGGAAGGTGTTGTCGACAGCGCTATCAAGCGGCACTTACTCACCAATAACCTGCTCACTGATACTCAGTTTGGGTTCCGCCAAGACCACTCAGCTCCCGACCTCATTACAGCCTTAGTCCAAACATGGACAAAGGAGCTGAATTCCAGAGGTGAGGTGAGAGTGACTGCCCTTGACATCAAGGCAGCATTTGATCGAGTGTGGCATCAAGGAGCCCTAGTAAAACTGAAGTCAATGGGAATTGGGGGGGAAAACGCTCCACTGGCTGGAGTCATACCTAGCACAAAGGAAGATGGTTGTGGTGATTGAAGGTCAATCATCACAACCCCAGGACATCACTGCAGGAGTTCCTCAGGGCAGTGTCCTAGGCCCAACCATCTTCAGCTGCTTCATCAATGACCTTCCCTCCAACATAAGGTGAGAAATGGGGATGTTCGCTGATGACTGCACAGTGTTCAGTTCCATTCACAATTCCTCAGATAATGAAGCAGTCCATGCCCGCATGCAACAAGACCTGGACGACGTTCAGGCTTGGGCTGATAAGTGGCAGGTAACATTCGCGCCACAGAAGTGCCAGGCAATGACTATCTCCAACAAGCGAGAGTCTAAACACCGCCCCTTGACATTCAATGGCATTATCATCACCGAATCCCCCACCATCAACATCCTGGGGGTCACCATTGACCAGAAACTTAATTGGACCAGCCACATAAATACTGTGGCAACAAGAGCAGGTCAGAGGCTAGGTATTCTGCGGCGAGTGTCTCACCTCCTGACTCCCCAAAGCCTTTCTACCATCTACAAGGCACAAGTAAGGAGTGTGATGGAATTCTCTCCACTTGCCTGGATGAGTGCAGCTCCAACAACACTCAAGAAGTTCGACACCATCCAGGACAAAGCAGCCTGCTTGATTGGCACCCCCTCTACCACCTTAAACATTCACTCCCTCCACCACCGGCATACCGTGGCTTCAGTGTGTACCATCTACAAGATGCACTGCAGCAACTCGCCAAGGCTTCTTCGGCAGCACCTCCCAAACCCGCGTACCTCTTCCACCTAGAAGGACAAGGGCAGCAGGTGCATGGGAACACCACCACCTGCAATTTCCACTCCAAGTCACACACCATCCTGTCTTAGAAGTATATCGTCGTTCCTTCATCGTCGCTGGGTCAAAATCCTGGAACTCCCTACCTAACAGCACTGTGGGAGTACCTTCACCACACGGACTGCAGTGGTTCAAGAAGGCAGCTCACCACCACCTTCTCAAGGGCAATTAGGGATGGGCAATAAATGCCAGCGACGCCCACATCCCATGAACAAATAATAAAAAAATATATACAGAAGGTATTGTACATTAAACCGATTCACTGATTGTAAAGCGCTTTGGGACGTCCTGAGGACATGAAAGGCGTTACAGAAATACACGTTCTTTCTTTATATAAATGCATGTTCTTTCTTTCCCACATTTAGAAGGTTCACTAGATACAGATGAGAAGCCAATTAAAAATTAAAGTTGATGAATGTTCGGCAAACGTGTCTGTATTGATGTCTCCTTCATACAATTTATTGCAATTTTGGTACAGTAATTTCTGTGCTGATCGCTATTTAGAATTCAGCTGCAAACATAAATGACATACCCTATTGAGTTCAAATTACAGCTTGTTAATAGCTTCTACAGCAACTATTAAAATGTATTGATGGCTTTTGGAAGTGTTCTTATATCATTCTAAATTTAAAAACCCACCGTGTTTAACTGCTTAAACTAATCTTTAATTATCCAAATGCTTCCAAACCTATCGTGGAATGTCCCAATTACTGAACTGGGAGCTCACTGTTATTGCTCACCATCGGCCTGCTTTCATTTCAGCTGTACCCTGTTTGTTGATGACAAACTTTTATAATTCTTTCTGACACTCTCTGCCAACCATTGTGCTCCATTTTGAGATACATTTTGACATCTTGCAGACTCAGATGGCTGATTGATAACTCTCTTTCCTTGGAGTCAGAAGGTTGTGGGCTCAAATCCCACTCCAGAGACTTTAACACGTTGGGCTGAATTTTGCCGGCGCTCAGAGTGCGGGTTTGGAGGCGGGTCCGCTGTCAAAATCTAAATGATTGACAGCGGGTTGGGAGCCTGCTCCGAACCCGCCTCCATGTAAGTTTCCAAAGTGTCGGGTCTGCGATTTCAGAGGTATTTTACCAGCCTATTTCTATTTTACCGCTTTTTTAATGAGGTCCACATCGTTCGGAGATCACGTCAGGTAAGTATGTCGGGTTCTCTATGTCTCCCCATTGCTGTGAATAGATGACAGCTGCAAAAGTGGTATGAAAGCTACCATTTCACAGCTGGTCACTTTCCAATGTCAGAAGCTTGAGCCTTCAGGACTTGGAAGACACTTTTGAGCTTCATGCAGTTTGGAAGTGTTTGGAGTAAACTCTCTATCCACTGTCGCCTCCTTGGTGCAAGCTCTCTCACCACTGACAGATCGCTTCTGTCATCTCAACTTCAGCTGCCATCTATTCCAGCAACATCGGTGCCCTTGAAAAAATCTCACCTTGGTCCTCTGAATCCCCCCAACACCAACATCACCAGGCACACCAACATCACCAACAACACCAACCTTCTCCGCAATCACCTGATGTTACACAGGACACAGGGCATCAGCACCCGACAACATTGCTGCCCGGGAGGCCAGCGATGGCATCACCATGGCCAGATTTACTTCACTTGACGCTGTACACCCTGGCTGCCACATGATGTGCCAGGTTGACACCATTCCACAACAGCACCATAAAGCATCCCTGCAATGTCCTTTCACACTCATCACAATTGGCGGGGGGAGGGAGAGGGGGGCGGCGGTGGGGAAGTTATATCTCAACATTCACTGGAACTCACCTAGACACTTCTAAAGGTGAGCACAGATCTGTCCAATAAGGTAAAGTGTTGAAAATGTAGATTTCAATGTTTGACAACACATTAACAGAAACTTCACATGAACATTGCATAAAACACCCAAGTGCCTACCCTTGTGTGTTGTTAGTTGGTATGATTGCACCAGGATGAGGGTGAGTGTGAGGGGTGGCTAGTGAGATGGGGAAGTAATAATGTAGATAGAGAGGGATGGGTGGAGATGCAAGGTAAGTTGGTGTGAGTAAGGATGTGCGGGAGTAGGGTAGGGAAAGCAGAGTGATGGGGATGTGATGAGTGGCACAGCAGGATGAGATTGAGTGTGGCTTTACAGTAACGTTTCGTGATCTACTGAGATCATTGAAAGGTTTGCGCCACTGCAGCCTGGTCCTCCTGACGACATCCCTGCTTGTGTCCTCCTGTGCAATGTGCAGCCAGGCTGCATTGGTCTCCTGGGGAGGTCTCTTCCGCCCATTGGAAGGGAAGAGAACCTCCCTGCATGCTGTGACTCTCTGTAAAGCATATGGAGGGAGTCATGGGAGAGCCTGGGTGCAGCCGTGCACTTTTGTGCAGTGCTTGTCAGTATTTGCAGCACCTCAATGCTGTAGAACACTGACAAAACGACTGTCAAAATGAACGTGGCCATGGTCCCTTTATGGAAACCGGCTGATGACACGTCATCAAATGACACCATCAGACCCGCTTCCTTTTCATTGGCCGGGAACCTTGCAGGGCGGGCTTAACAAGCCCAATCAGGGGAAAATCCTTTTCACAGAGCGGCTGGAGCTGGGAGCAGGACCGGGACCTGCCAACGACCTCTTCTCTCGTGATCCCGAAATCGCGGCCAAAATCTAAGCTCGCACTCCAGGGCAGTACTGAGGGCGTGCTGCACTATAGGAGGTGCCGTCTTTCAGATGAGACGTTAAACTGAGGCTCCGTCTGCCCTCTCAGGAGGATCTTAAAAATCCCCATGGTACTATTCAAAGAAAAACAGCGCAGTTCTCCCCGGTGTCCTGGCCAATATTTATCCTTCAACAAACATCACTAAAACAGATGATCTGGTCGTTTATCACATTGCTGTTTGTGGGATCTTGCTGTGCCTAAACTGGCTGCTGTGTTTCCTACATTACAACAGTGACTACACTTCAAAAGTATTTCATTGGCTGTAAAGTGTTTTTGAACGTCCTGAGCTCAAGCAAGTTGCTGTATAAATGCAAGTTCTTTGCTTCTTGCTTTTTCAATGAGCTTCACAGGGCACGAGAGTATTGATGGAGGCAACTGTTTGCTGAAAATCCAGCTGATCCCCTTGGTTAAACTCCAGTTTGCGACTCACTCCTGGCTAGCCATTATTCTATATGGCCAATTGCAATTAAGTGGAGCTGGGAATGGCTAGTTGCTCTCCTTTCCTCTGACTCTGGCATCTTGTGCCAGCATAGCCCCACCATTGGCAGCTGTATCTTCAGACACCTTGGCCTTACGATCTGGAATTCCCTCCCAAAGCCTCTCTACCTCCTTGAAGCCTCTCCTTAAAACCCACCTCTTTGAACAATCTTTTGGTCACTCCTAATATATTGGCTCGGTATTCATTTTTAAAGTTATGCCTGTGAAGCGCCTTGGGATGTTTTTCATTACATTAATGGTGCTCTATAAATGCAAGTTGTTGTTGTTGCCAGTGAGCAGTGAGCCAACAGTGCATTGAGTTGATTGGCTGCAGTTGTTCGGGATCAGCTTATTCAAATAATTAGCCAACTACGGTTTTGATCTTTGCATTGGAAGCTAACCTAATGTGGGATGTGGAAAATCTGGCTCACAGCTCAAATTTAAAGCAAAGGGTTAACTTAGGTGTCAGCTGTGGCTCACTGGTAGCACTCTGGTCTCTGAGTCAGAAGGTCCCACTCTAGAGACCTGAGCACATAATCTAGGCCGACACTCCCAGTGCAGTACTGAGGGAGTGCTGCACTGTCGGAGGTGCCGTCTTCGGATGAGACGTTAAACCGAGGACCTGTTTGCCCTCTCGGGTGGCTGTTAAAGATCCCATGGCACTATTGAAGAAGAGCAGGAGAGTTCTCTCCGGTGTCCTGGCCGATATTTATCCCTCAACTAATATCACTAAAGCAGATTATCTGGTCATTATCATATTGCTGTTTGTGGAATCTTGCTGTGTGCAAATTGGCCGCTGCATTTCCTTCATTACAATAGCGACGACACTTCAAGAAATTAACTCTGGCTGAAAAGCACTTTGGGATGTCCTGAGGTTGTGAAAGGCGCTCTATAAATGTAAGTGCGTTTACTTTAATGGGCCAGAAATTCGGCTCTTGTCGGGTGAGTATGCGCTGTGTACTCACCCGTAAGGCCACCTGAAGTGCAGGTTTCACGCATGCACTGCGCATGCGCGGGAAACCGGAACTTCCTTTCCCCTGAAGGGAGGGGTTCAGAAGTCGAACGCGTGCGCGGGAGAGGCTGCGCGCACGCAGCAAACTTTGTTTTTTTTTGAGGTTTCTCCGTGAGGGTAAGTATGGAGAAGCTGCATTTTTAAAAAGGAGACGCAAGGCCTGTTTTTAACAAGGTAAGTGGTTAATTAAGTACAATTTAAACATTTTTCAACAGGTTTATCTTTTTTACATACTTTAAAGAAAGGTAAGTTTATTTTTAGCACCGTTAAAAAGTATAATTAATTTTTTCAAAAATTTAAATTTTTGTTTAAAGTAGTTAATTTATGTAACTTATAGTTATTTTAAAAATGTGATGTTTTTTAAAAAAATTATTTGAAGTTTAAGTGTGGTTTTGGGGCCGATCTCTATTCATAGATTTGAAAGGTCTTCCTGTCAAATCTATGAATGAAAATGCCCTGCTCCGATTGGCTCTCCATGGCCCACGTGATCCCAGGGGACGCTTTGAACTAACTGCACCCCTGGGATACGCAAGCACTGCGCGCCGACAGCTGGAGGAGGCCCAGGACCCGAAGTCCTCGTGGGCCCGAAGCACAACAGCAGGCATGGTAGGTAAGTACGCGTGTGATGCTTGCACCCGCAGGAAGCCGGAGAGCCGAATTTCTGGCCCAATATGTGATTAGGATGGATTGCTGAAAATGCTAAACTCTGAAGACCCTTGTTGGGTCTATGATTCTTGGGATCGCACTCAGTGCACGGTGTGAATAATGCGGGTGTAGAGCCTGAGTGGGAATTAAGGTGTGGTGCGTTTTCAGCAGCGACTGGGTGGAAGTGCTTTTCCCCCCATTTCACTGGTTTTCGTTCTCCCAGACTGTCCCGGAGTCTCCAGGAATTGAAGATTAATCTCCTGTACACTGCTATGAGCAATCCCGGGAGAAACGTCAGAGGGGCATTAAAAATAATTGTGCGTTTTCTTTCATTTGCTTTGAACACTTTCATTTATTAGTTATAAAAATATCGGAGTATCATAAGGTTTAGATTAGCAATGGAAAAGGACAGGGAGCAATCTAGAGTAAAAATACTTAATTGGGGGAAGGCCAATTTCAGTGGGTTGAGAACGGATCTGGCCTGGGTAAATTGGAATCAAAGATTGGCAGGCAAAACTGTACTCGAATAATGGGCTATCTTTAAAGAAGAGATGGTTTGGGTACAGTCGAGGTACATTCCCACAAGGGGGAAAGGTAGGGCAACAAAAGAGATAGAGAGTAAGATGAAGCAGAAAAAGATGTCAGGTTGCGAATACAAGTGAGAACCAGGCTGAATATAGAAAGTTAAGAGGGTAAGTGAAAAAGAAAATAAGAGGGTCAAAGAGAGAGTATGAGAATAGACTGGCAGCTAACATAAAAGGGAATCCAAAAGTCTTCTATAGGCATATAAATAATAAATGGGTAGTAAGAGGAGGGATGGGGCCGATTAGGGACAAAAAGGAGACCTACGCATGGAGGCAGAGGGCATGGCTGAGGTACTAAATGAGTACTTGCATCTGTCATTACCAAGGAAGAAGATGCTGCCAAAGTCATAGTGAAAGAGGAGGTAGTTGAGATACTGGATGGGATAAAAATTGATAAAGAGGAGGTACTAGAAAAGCTGGCTGTACTTAAATTAAATAAGTCACCGAGACTTGATGGGATGCATCCTAGGATGCTAAGGGAGGTAAGACTGAAAATTGCAGAGGTACTGGCCATAAACTTCCAATCCCCCTTTGATACGTGGGTGGTGCCAGAGGACAGGAGAATTGCAAATGTTACACCCTTGTTCAAAAAAGGGTATAAGGTTAAACCCAGCAACTACAGACCAGTCAGTTTAACCTTGGTCGTGAGGAAGCTTTTAGAAACGATAATCCGGGACAAAATTAACAGTTACTTGGACAACTGTGGATTAATTAAGGAAAGCCAGCATGGATTTGTTAAAGGCAAATCGTGTTTAACTAACTTGATTGAGTTTTTTGATGAGGTAACAGAGAGGGTTGATGAGGGCAATGCGGTTGATGTGGTGTATATGGACTTCCAAAAGGTGTTTGATAAAGTGCCCCATAATAGGCTTGCCAGCAAAGTTGAAGCCCATGGAATAAAAGGGATAATGGCAGTATGGATACGAAATTGGCTAAGTGACAGGAAACAGAGCGTAGTGGTGAACGGTTGTTTATCA
Source organism: Squalus acanthias (assembly GCA_030390025.1). Lineage (NCBI taxonomy): Eukaryota > Metazoa > Chordata > Chondrichthyes > Squaliformes > Squalidae > Squalus > Squalus acanthias. Next base: position 86,393,888 of record CM059425.1, read on the forward strand.
GACTGGAGGTAGGTACACAGTGGTGTTCCCCAGGGGTTGGTACTAGGACCACTGCTTTTTTTGATATATATTAATGACTTGGACTTGGGTGTACAGGGCACAATTTCAAAATTTGCAGATGACACAAAACTTGGAAGTATAGTGAACAGTGAGGAGGAGAGTGATAGACTTCAGGAAGACATAGACAGGCTGGTGAAATGGGCGGACACGTGGCAGATGAAATTTAACGCAGAAAAGTGCGAAGTGATACATTTTGGTAGGAAGAATGAGGAGAGGCAATATAAACTAAAGGGTACAATCCCAAAGGGGGTGCATGAACAGAGAGACTTGGGGGTATATGTGCACAAATCGTTGAAGGTGGCAGGGCAGGTTGAGAAAGTGGTTAAAAAAACATATGGGATTCTGGGCTTTATAAATAGAGGCATAGCGTACAAAAGCAAGGAAGTTATGATGAACCTTTATAAAACGCTGGTTCGGCCTCAACTGGAGTATTGTGTCCAATTCTGGGCACCGCACTTTAGGAAAGATGTGAAGGCCTTAGAGAGGGTGCAGAAAAGATTGACAAGAATGGTTCCAGGGATGAGGGACTTCAGTTACGAGGATAGACTGGAGAAGCTGGGGTTGTTCTCCTTAAAGCAGAGAAGGTTGAGAGGAGATTTGATAGAGATGTTCAAAATCATGAGGGGTCTAGACAGAGTAGATAGAGAGAAACTGTTCCCATTGGCGGAAGGGTCGAGAACCAGAGGACACAGATTTAAGGGGACTGGCGATATGAGGAAAGACGTAGGATCTGGAATTCACTGCCTGAAAGGGTGGTGGAGGCAGATTCAATTGTGGCTTTCAAAAGGAAATTGGATAAGTACCTGAAGGAATTTTTTTACCGGGCTACGGGGAAAGGGTGGGGGAGTGGGACTAGCTGAAGTGCTCTTGCAGAGAGCTGGCATGGGCTCGACAGGCTGAATGGCCTCCTTCTGTGCTGTAACCATTCTATGATTCTATGGGAAAAAAGGCTGTGTGACTAACAGTCAAGAATCATCCAATGCTATAGACAGGGCTAAGCGATCCAACAATCAACGGATCAGATCAAAGCTCTGCAGTCCTGCCACATACAGTCGTGAATGGTGGTGGACCATTAAACAACTAACGGGAGGAGGAGGCTCCATGAATATCCCCATCCTCAATGATGGTGGAGCCCAGCACGTGAGTGCAAAAGACAAGGCTGAAGCGTTTGCAACCATCTTCAGCCAGAAGTGCTGAGTGGATGGTCCATATCGGCCTCCTCCTGAGGTCCCCACCATCACAGAAGCCAGTCTTCAGCCAATTCGATTCACTCCACGTGATATCAAGAAACGGCTGAGCGCACTGGATACAGCCAAGGCTATGGGCCCCGACAACATCCCGGCTATCGTGCTGAAGACTTGTGCACCAGAACTAGCCGCGCCTCTCGCCAAGCTGTTCCAGTACAGCTACAACACTGGCATCTGTCCGACAATGTGGAAAATTGCCCAGGTATGTCCTGTCCACAAAAAGCAGGACAAATCCAATCCGGGCAATTACCGCCCCATCAATCTAATCTCAATCATCAGCAAAGTCATGGAAGGTGTCATCAACAGTGCTATTAAGTGGCACTTACTCACCAATAGCCTGCTCACTGATGCCCAGTTTGGGTTCTGCCAAGACCACTCTGCTCCCGACCTCATTACAGCCTTGGTCCAAACATGGACAAAGGAGCTGAATTCCAGAGCTGAGGTGAGAGTGACTGCCCTAGACATCAAGGCAGCATTTGACTGAGTGTGGTATGAAGGAACCCTAGTAAAACTGAAGTCAATGGGAATCGGGGGGAAAACTCTCCACTAGCTGGAGTCATACCTAGCACAAAGGAAGATGGTTGTGGTGATTGAAGGTCAATCATCACAGCCCCAGGACATCGCTGCAGGAGTTCCTCAGGGCAGTGTTCTAGGCCCAACCATCTTCAGCTGCTTCATCAATGACCTTCCCTCCAACATAAGGTCAGAAATGGGGACGTTCGCTGATGACTGCACAGTGTTCAGTGCCATTCACAACTCCTCAGATAATGAAACAGTCCATGCCCGCATGCAACAAGACCTGGACGACGTTCAGGCTTGGGCTGATAAGTGGCAGGTAACATTCGCGCCACAGAAGTGCCAGGCAATGACTATCTCCAACAAGCGAGAGTCTAAACACCGCCCCTTGACATTCAATGGCATTACCATTGCCGAATCCCCCACCATCAACATCCTGGGGGTCACCATTGACCAGAAGCTTAACTGGACCAGCCACATAAATACTGTGGCAACAAGAGCAGGTCAGAGGCTAGGTATTCTGTGGCGAGTGTCTCATCTCCTGACACCCGAAAGCCTTTCCACCAATGGTCAGAAAGCCAATTTGGTGCCTGTTTTAAATTATAGGGATTCTCGTCCTCTGTGCCACACACCAGACAGGGGAGAAACCTACTGACTGGTCATCTGCCTCTGACTGAATTTACTACAGTTTCACCATATATATCAACGACTTAGATGAAGGAACAGAGAGCCATAGATCCAAGTTTGCTGACGACACTAAGTTAGGCCACACAGTAAGTCGTGTAGATGGGAGCAGAAAGTTGCAAAGGGACATTGATAGATTAAGTGAGTGTGAGTGAACTCCACAACTGTGGCAGATGGAGTTCAGTATGTGGAAGCGTGAGCCATCTACTTTGGACCTAAGACAGATAGATCAGAGTGTATTTCTAAATGATGAGAAACTAGGAACTGTGAAGGAGCAGAGAGATTTAGGGGTCCAGGTACAGAAGTCACGAAAAGCTAGTGAACAGGTATAAAAAATAATTAAAAGGCTAATGGAATGTTAGCCATTATCTCAAGGGGGCTGGAATGTAAAGGGGTGGAAGTCATGTTACAGTTATATAAAGCTCTGGTTAGACTGCGCTCAGTTCTGGGCACCGCACCTCAGAACGATATATTGGCCTTGGAGGGCGTGCAGTGCAGATTCACCAGAATGATACCGGGGCCAAAAGGCTTAAATTATGAGGACAGGTTGCATAGACCAGGCTTGTATTTCCTCAAGTACAGGGGTGATTTAATTGCAGTGTTTAAGATGATTAAAGGATTTGATAGAGTAGATATAGAGAAAATATTTCCTCTGGTGGGGGAGTCCAGGACAACAACAACTTGCATTTATATAGTGCCTTTAATGTAATAAAATGTCCCAAGGCATTTAATAGAACAAGGGGGCATAACCTTCAAATTAGGGCGAGGCCATTCAGGGGTGATGTCAGGAAGCACTTCTTCACACAAAGAGTAGTAGAAATCTAGAACTCTCCCCCCCAAAAAGCTGTGGATGCTGAAGGACAACTGAAGCTTCCAAACTGAGATTGATAGATTTTTGTTGGGTAAGGGGAAAAATTTGGTTGCTTTGCGCCTCCTGTTAGCGCCCCCTGGGGGTGCTAATGGGGCGCAAATCCCCAAACGCCTGGGTGCGGCGCCGCTAACGCCTCCCGCGAAATTCAGCGGGAGATTAGCGGTAGCGCCCCGCGGCGCTGCGCCTCCGGCGATGGCGTCATCAGCGTGCGCAGCGCCCCGACCACAAGCTTCAGTTGCGCCCCCTGACCTATCGCCGGACGATATGTCCGACAGGGTCAGGGTGGCGTTTCTGCAGCCGCGGCGGCGCAAGTTAAAGGGCAGGTGTTGGGCGGCCATTTTTTTTGGGCCGCCTGCCAGCACCCGCCCCCTTCCCCTTTTTTATTCGGGGTTCTGGCCACGATCACTCAGCCCGGCTCTCCTCTTGAGTGCCAGGCTGTTTACCCGGCACCCCGCTCCCCGGTGGTCCAGCAGGGCCCTGGTGCGCGCAGCGCTAGGCCCCTCTCATTTAATCAGGGGAGGGAGGCCTGCAGTATCGTGGCACTACGTGCCGATGCTCGTGGCGCTGTTGCATGTAACGCCGCGATATTCACTTGTAGCGCCCCAGGAAGCAGGGGGAGTGCTTCCAGTAGCACCCTGCCTCCTGCTTGGGACGCTACCACTGAATTTACAGCGCACGGGCGCTAACTTGTTTGGGGTGCTAAAACTAGCGCGCCGGCGACATTAGTGCCGAATTCCGGCCCCCCTCCCCCCCCCGGAGTAAAGGCAGGTAAATGAGTTGAGAGACAGAACAGCCATGATCTAACAGAAAGGCGGAACAGGCTCTAGGGGCTGAATGGCCTATTCCTGTTCCTATAAAATGTGACTGTAGGTGATCAGTTCGTCAGAAAGTTATAAAACATGTCTAACTTCCAGCTAGAGGGAGCTCTTCCATTACTCTACAGACTACACTAGTGCTATATACTGTAGTGTACTTCTGACCTCCAGGTGCTGTCTGTAAATTTCACATTAGCATTTACATTTGGCACAGCATCTTTTATTAAAGACTATTGCCTGAAACTGTTTTAAAAATACATTCTTAACAATAATGTCCATGTGCAAAAGAACTGGCTGGAGGGAGAGGGGGTGACTCTGGGGGGAGGAGGAGACAATGGGGAGAGGGGGAGACAACGGGGGAGAGCGGGTAGACTATGGGAGACAGGGGAGACCATGGGGGGGAGGTTCAGCCCTTTGATTCATGTCTGTAGCCAACGTCTTGCAGAGTCGTTGAGTGAAAAATGCAAGCACGTGATGGACGATTGCATCATTGATTGAAAGCATTTATACCTCTAATAAAGTTAAATACTTATAACCAAGTGTAATTAGTTGGGGAAACAAAGGGCTCGATTTTAACTCCCGGGCGGGAACGCGGATTGCGAACAGTGAGCGCGTCCGGTGACGGTAAGAAGAAGGCTCGGCCGACTTTAACCACATTTACATGCCATTTTCCGAATTCCTAACTAAAACAACAACAACTTGCATTTATATAGCGCCGTCATCGGGAGCCAATGTAGGTCAGCGAGCACTGGGGTGATGGGTGAACAGGACTTGGTGCGAGTTAGGGGATGGGCCGGGAAATTGGTGGGAAGCGACTGTCTGGCCGTTAAAATCGGGCAGCAGGGGCCTGCTGCCAGGGACCCGCGGGAACAGGCCTTCTGAATTAATTTACCACCATCCAAGCTTGTAGAAAGAAAGTGCAGCCAGCGCGCTGACCAATCTATTCTCTTGTCTGCACCCTCGCCATCGACCGTAGTCCTTACTCGGTTCTGAGGATGCTCAGTCTCCGGTGCAAGGAAGAACCGCCTGTGACTACCTTTCATGTTGAGGAACGAGGAATTGGTCAGAACATTCATTACCAGGAAGACCTGTTACAGCAATTAGTCATTGGTACAGCTCATTCCTTCTCTTCCTCCTGTCATTTGGGAGTGTTCTGCTTCTAGACTGCTCCAGCATCTGGCCAGTAACACTCCGAGACACATCCCGATCTATATATCGATATACAATAAGGAATTCAGTTCTTCTCCCCCCCTCCCCCCCCCTCCCCTTAACCCCATAAAAATGATTTAACACACTGGCCGCATCTTTTCCCCTCTAATTGCTTTGGGTAGCAGAATTAAAGCAGTTCATTTCCGTAGAACCAATTTCAGATCGCAAGGCAATCACTCAATGACCGAAGCAGCCCAAAATAAATCAGGCATTGCAGTACCTGCTGGAAATTAGAACCCGTAAACATGTCGTTTTATCGTGCCTCCGTCACACGATGGCTCGTCACTTTAGAAATTTTTAAAAATTGGTCAGTGAGTTTGGTGTTACCACTGATCCACGCTTTCAAAGCTATTTCTACATCGCGTTGATCCTGACAGCAGGCGTTAGTTAGTATCCTGTCTGACAGGGTGGCTGGTCCGCCTGGGGACAGGGGTTGTGTTTTACTTGACACGGTGTCCCCCCGATAAAACTGCTGGTTTTCTGAACACCAGCCAGATACAGGAAAGGAGGCCCCACTCGATGCCTCCGAGCTTCATCATGTTGGTTTTTTTTCTTGGAGGGTTGCTGCAGAAGATCGACACGGGCAAGAGCGCTGGTGGAAAGAGCTGCCCGATAATTGGTCACCCTGTGTTATAACTGACGGCAAGAACATAAGAACATAAGAAATAGGAGCAGGAGTAGGCCATTCAGCCCTTCGAGCCTGCTCCGCCATTCAATGAGATCAGGGCTGATCTTCTGCCTCAACTCCATTCACCGGTCCTATCGCCATATCCCTTGATGCCCTTACTAGTCAGAAATCTATCGACTTCTGTTTTGAATATACTCAATGACTGAGCCTCCACAGCCCTCTGGGGTAGAGAATTCCAAAGATTCACCACCCTCTGTGTGAAGAAATTTCTTCTCATCTCAGTCCTGAATGGCCTACCCTTTATCCTGAGGCTGTGGCCCCTGGTTCTAGACTCCCCAGCCAAGGGAAACATTCTCCCAGCATCCATCCTATCAAGCCCTGTAATAATTTTGTATGCTTCAATGAGATCCCCTCTCATTCTTCTGAATTCAAGAGAATACAGGCCTAGTTTACTCAATCTCTTCTCATACGACAGTCCCGCCATCCCAGGAATCAATCTCGTGAACCTTTGTTGCACTCCCTCTATGGCAAGTATATCCTTCCTTAGGTAAGGAGACCAAAATTGTACACAGTACTCCAGGTGTGGTCTCACCAAGGCCCTATATAATTGGAGTAAGACTTCTTTATTCCTGTACTCAAATCCTCTTGTAATGAAGGCCAGCATACCATTTGCCTTCCTAATGGCTTGCTGCACCTGCACATTCAATTTTAGTGACTCATTTGGTTAAAGAGGAGATTAACACAATAGTAAGGAAGGATATTAGCTCTGATGATGTGGAATCTGTATGGGTAGAGCTGAGAAATACCAAGGGGCAGAAAACGTTAATGGGAGCTGTATACAGACCCCCAAACAGTAATGCTGAGGTTGGGGATGGCATTAAATGGGAAATTAGAGACGTGTGCAATAAGGGCACAGCAGTTATCATGGGTGACTTTAATCTACATATAGATTGGGCTAACCAAATTAGTAACAATACTGTGGAGGAGGAATTCCTAGAGTGTATACGGAATGGTTTCCTGGACCAATATGTTGAGGAACCAACTAGAGATCAGGCCATCTTAGACTGGGTATTATGTAATGAGAAAGGATTAATAGCAATCTTGTTGTGCGAGGCCCCTTGGGGAGGAGCAATCATAATATGATAGAATTCTTCATTAAGATGGAGAGTGAAGTAGTTGACTCAGAGACTAGGGTCCTGAATTTAAATAAAGTAAACTACGATGGTATGAGGCGCGAGTTGGGTAGGATGGATTGGGGAATGTTACTTAAAGGGTTGATGGTGGATAGGCAATGGCAAACGTTTAAAGATCGCATGGATGAACTACAGAATTTGTTCATCCCTGTTTGGCATAAAAATAAAACAAAAAAGGTGACTCAACCGTGGCTAACAAGGGAAATTAGGGATAGCATAAGATCCAAGGAGAGGACATATAAATTGGCCAGAAAAAGCAGCAAACCTGAGGATTGGGAGCAGTTTAGGATTCAGCAAAGGAGGACAAAGGGATTAATTAAGAGGGGGAAAATAGAGTATGAGAGTAAGCTTGCAGTGACATACAAACTGACTGTAAAAGCTTCTATAGATATGTGAAGAGAAAAAGATTGGTGAAGTCAAGCGTAGGTCCCTTCCAGTCAGAATCAGGGGAATTTATAATGGGGAACAAAGAAATGGCAGACCAATTAAATACATACTTTGGTTCTATCTTCACAAAGGAGGACACAAATAACCTCCCAGAGATGTCGGGGAACATAGGGTCTAATGAGAGGGAGGCACTGAATGAAATCAGTATTTGTAGGGAAATGGTGTTAGGGAAATTGACGGGATTGAAGGCCGATAAATCCCCAGGGCCTGATAATCTACATTCTAGGGTACTTAAGGAAGTGGCCCAAGAAACAGTAGATGCATTGCTGGTCATCTTCCAAAACTCTATAGACTCTGGAACAGTTCCCATGGATTGGAGGGTAGCTAATGTAACCCCACTATTTAAAAAAGGTGGTAGAGAGAAAATGGAGAATTATAGACCGGTAAGCCTGACATCGGTAGTGGGGAAAATGCTAGAGTCCATTATAAAAGATGTAATAGCAGAGCACTTGGAAAACAGGGACAGGATCGGACAAAGTCAGCATGGATTTACAAAAGGGAAATCATGCTTGACTAATCTACTGGAATTTTTTGAGGATGTAACTGGTAGAATAGATAAAGGAGAACCAGTGGATGTGGTGTATTTGGACTATCAGAAAGCTTTCGATAAGGCCCCGCATAAGAGATTAGCGTGCAAAGTTAAAGCACATGGGATTGGGGGTAAGGTACTGACTTGGATAGAGAACTGGTTGGCAGACAGGAAGCAAAGAGTTGGAATAAACGGGTCTTTTTCCGAGTGGCAGGCAGTGACTAGTGGGGTACCACAGGGATCGGTGCTAGGACCCCAGCTATTCACAATATATATAAATGATCTAGATGAGGGAACTAGATGTAATATTTCCAAGTTTGCAGATGACACAAAGCTGGATGGGCGTGTGTGCTGTGAGGAGGATGCAGAGAAACTCCAGTATGATTTGGACAGGTTGGGTGATTGGGCAAATGCATGGCAGATGCAGTATAATGTGGATAAATGCGAGGTTATCCACTTTGGTGGCAAAAACAGGAAGGCAGATTATTATCTGAACTGCAATATTGGGAAAAGGGGAAGTGCAACGAGACCTGGGAGTGCTTGTGCACCAGTCGCTGAAGGTAAGCATGTAGGTGCAGCAGGCAGTTAAGAAGGCAAATGGTATGTTGGCCTTCATAGCGAGAGGATTCAAGTACAGGAGCAAAGATGTCTTGCTGCAGTTGTACAGGGCCTTGGTGAGACCACACCTTGAGTATTGTGTGCAGTTTTTGTCGCCTTATCTGAGGAAGGATGTTCTTGCCATGGAGGGAGTGCAGCGAAGATTCACCAGACTGATACCTGGGATGGCAGGAATGACGTATGAAGAGAGATTGGGTAGATTAGGCTTATATTCGCTAGAGTTTAGAAGAATGAGAGGGGATCTCATTAAAACTTATAAAATTCTAAAAGGACTAGACAGACTAGATGCAGGAAGGATGTTCCCGATGGCGGGGGAGTCCAGAACCAGGGGTCACAGTCTAAGGATAAGGGGTAAGCCATTTAGGACTGAGATGAGGAGGAATTTCTTCACCCAGAGAGTGGTGAACCTGTGGAATTCTCTACCACAGAAGGCAGTTGAGGCCAATTCATTAAATATATTCAAGAAGGAGAGAGATATATTTCTTAAGGCTAAAGGGATTAAGGGATATGGGGAGAAAGCAGGGACAGGGTACTGAATTTGGATGATCAGCCATGATCTCATTAAATGGTGGAACAGGATCGAGGGGCCGAATGGCCTACTCCATCTCCTATCTTCTATGTTTCTATGTTTCATGTACAAGGACACCCAAGACCCTTTGAGCATCTGCATTCCCCAATCTTTCACCATTTAGGAAATACTCTGCCTTTCTGTTTTTTCTACCAAAGTGGATAACTTCACATTTATCCACATTATATTCCATCTGCCATGTTCTTGCCCACTCACTGAGCCTGTCGAGATCCCCTTGAAGCCTCTTCACATCCTCTTCGCAACTGCCACTGCCACCTAGCTTTGTATCATCAGCAAATTTGGAAATGTTACATTTAGTTCCCTCATCCAAATCATTGATATAGATTGTGAATAGCTGGGGCCCAAGCACCGATCCTTGCGGTACCCCACTAGTCACAGCCTGCCATCCTGAAAAAGACACGTTTATCCCTACTCTTTGTTTTCTGTCTGTTAACCAATTCTCAATCCATGCTCATATATTACCCCCAATTCCATGTGCCCTAATTTTGTTCACCAACCTCTTGTGTGGGACATTATCGAAGGCCTTTTGAAAATCCAGATGCACCACATCTACCGGCTCCCCTTTGTCTACTCCACCAGTTATATCCTCAAAGAACTCCAATAGGTTTGTCAAACAGGACTTCCCTTTCATAAATCCATGTTGACTCTGCCCAATCTTACTATTAGTTTCTAAGTGCCCAGTTATTGCATCCTTTATAATAGATTCCAGCATTTTCCCAACTACTGATGTGAGGCTAACAGGTCTGTAGTTCCCCGTTTTCTCTCTCCCTCCTTTCTTAAATAGCGGGGTTACATTTGCTATCCTCCAATCTGCAGGAACTGTTCCAGAATCTATAGAATTTTGGAAGATAACAACCAATGCGTCCACTATTCCAATGGCCACCTCTTTCAAAGCCCTAGGATGTAGGTCATCCGATCCTTGGGATTTATCGACTTTTAGTCCAATTAATTTTGCTAGTACTGTTTTTTTACTAATAATAATTTCTTTAAATTCCTCATTCTCGTCACACCCTTGGTTTTCTCATATTTCTGGGAGGTTTTTTGTGTCTTCCTCCGTGAAGACAGAAACAAAGTATTTATTTAATTTCACTGCCATTTCCTCATTCCCCATTATAAATTCTCCCGTCTCTGACTGTAAAGGACCTACATTTACCTTCACCAGTCTTTTCCTTTTCACATACCTATAGAAGCTTTTACAATCCATTTTTATATTTTTCGCTAGTTTGTGCTTGACGTAAGAAAACTACTAGGCACTTGGTCTAAGTGTTAAACAAAGCTTTAATCAACTGTTTTTCAACATGGAGATCTAGTTGTGTCCTTCCCTAGTTCCTGTTGAGGAATGTCCTAAGCAAGCTGGGCCCATGCCCGAGTATTTATACTCTCCCTGGACAGCGCCACCAGCAGGCCGCCCAGTATTATTTCATACATGAATGACAAGATTCATGTCAGTGCTCATATTCCATTTTCCCTTTCTTTTTCAATTTCTTGGTCCCCCTTTGCTGATTTCTAAAAAGATCCCAATCCTCAGGCTGACCGCTTTTTCTTGCATCTTTATAAGCTTCCTCCTTTGACTTAATACTAGCTTTAATTTCTTTTGTTAGCCATGGTTGGATCACTTTTCCTTTTGGGTTTTTATGCCCCAGAGGAATATATGTTTGTTGCAAATTATGCATTATTTCCTTGAATGTTAGCCATTGTATGTCCACCTTCATACCTTTTAGTGTACTCTCCCAATCTACCATGGCCAACTTGTCCCTCATACCCTTGTAGTTTCCTCTGTTTAGATTGAAGACCTTAGTTTCAGATTGGACTACATCACTCTCAAACTTAATGGAAAATTCAATCATATGGTCACTTGTCCCTAAAGGCCCCTTTACCACAAGATTATTGATTAGCCCTTTCTCATTACACAGTACCAGATCCAGAATAGCCTGATCCCTGATTGGTTCCTCCACATACTGATCCAGGAAACCATCTCGCATGCATTCCAAGAATTTGTCCTCCACACCATTAGTGGTAATTTGATTTGCCCAGTCAATATGTAAATTAAAGTCCCCCATGATTACCGTATTGCCCTTGTTACATGCACTTCTAATCTCTTGATTGATACTGTGCCCTACATTACCATTACTGTTTGGTGGCCTATACACAACTCCCACCAATGTTTTCCTCCCTTTGCTGTTTCTTAGCTCCACCCAAACTGATTTCAGTTCTACATCATGATCTGCCAAGCCAAGATGTTTTATCTCTACCGTACCGATCTCATCCCTTATTAACAGGGCTACGCCACCTCCTTTTCCTTTTTGTCTGTCCTTCCTAAATGTTGAGTACCCTGGAACATTCAGTTCCCAGCTTTGGTTACCCTGCAACCATGTCTCTGTAATGGCAATTACATCATACCCATTTACTTCTATTAGTGCCATTAATTCATCCACCTTATTGTGAATGCTACTTGCATTTAGATAAAGTGCCTTCAACTTTGCCTGTTTAATATTTTTCTGCACTTTGACCCTCTTTACCGTTGGCCTTTGTTTCTGCTCCCTACTAGTTTTGCTGACTACTTTTCTAACTTGCACTTCCAGCTTTGTTTCTCTCCGTTCTGGGCCCACACTTAGGTTCCCAGCCCCCTGACAAACTAGTTTAAATCCTTCCCAAAAGCACTAGCAAACCCCCCTGCGAGGATGTTGGTCCCGTTTCTGCCGAGGTGTAACCCGTCCAGCTTGTACAGGTCCCACCTTCCCCAGAATCGGTCCAAATGCCTCAGGAATTTAAATCCCTCCCTCCTACACCATCTCTCCAGGTGAGGGGTGACGGCCGCCAATTCCAGGCTTGCTTTCTGCTCCTCTCTACTTCTTTCCTGAAGGTGTTGACTCGTGTTGAGGACGTCAGCTCCAGACTGTAGAGCTAGGCCTGACCCTGGTTGCACCCATTGTGTATTCTCTCATACGCATATACACACACACACAGGCACACAGGCACAGACACGTGTGAACACACACAGGCACACAGGCACAGACACGTGTGAACACAGACACACAGGCACAGACACGTGTGAACACACACAGGCACACAGGCACAGACACGTGTGAACACACACACACAGGCACAGGCACGCATGCACACACACGTACACATACACGCATGCATACAAATACATGCATACAAAAGCATGTATGCACATATGTTGGACATGTTGGAGAGTTAAGAGTCAATAATCTAACTGAACTGTATAAACTATAACGGTCGATGGGACAGCATACCACGAGTGATCAATGTATAACTTTAGTGATTATTGTAGCAAATATAAGCAGCGGGATCAATTAGCCATAGTATGGAATGGTTTTTGTGGTATATATCAATGATCTAGACTTGAATATAGGGGGTATGATTAAGAAGTTTGCAGATGATACTAAAATCGGCTGTGTGGTTGATGCTGGAGAAGGAAGCTGCAGACTGCAGGAAGATATCAATAAATTGGTCAGGTGGGCAGAACAGTGGCAAATGGAATTCAATCCGGAGAAGTGTGAGGTAATGCATTTAGGGAGGGCTAACAAGGAAAGGGAATACACATTAAATGGTAGGACACTGAGTAGTGTAGAGGAATAAAGGGACCCTGGAGTGCACGTCCACAGATCCCTGAAGGTAGCAGGCCAGGTAGATAAGGTGGTTAAGAAGGCATACGGAATGCTTGTCTTCATTAGCCGTGGCATAGAATACAAGAGCAGGGGGGTGGTTATGCTTCAACTGTATAAAACACTAGTTAGGCCTCAGCTAGAGTACTGTGTGCAGTTCTGGTCACCACATTACAGGAAAGATGTGATTGCACTAGAGAGGGTACAGAGGAGATTTACAAGGATGTTGCCGGGAGTAGAGAATCTTAGCTATGAGGAAAGACTGGATAGGCTGGGGTTGTTTTCTTTGGAACAGAGGAGGCTGAGGGGAGACCTTATTGAGGTGTATAAAATTATGAGGGGCCTAGATAAAGTGGATAGAAAGGACCTATTTCCCTTAGCAGAGGGATCAAAAACCAGGGGGCACAGATTTAAAGTAATTGGTGGAAGGTTTAGAGGGGATTTGAGGGGAAATTTCTTCACCCAGAGGGTTGTGGGGGTCTGGAACTCCCTGCCTGAAAGGGTGGTAGAGGCAGAAACCCTAACCACATTTAAAAAGTACTTGGATGTGCACTTGGGATGCTGTAACCTGCAGGGCTATGGACCAAGAGCTGGGAAGTGGGATTAGGCTGGATAGCTCTTTGTTGGCCTCCTTTCGTGCTGTAAATTTCTATGATTCTATGATTCTATGTGAGGGAGCTGAATTAACATCAGTAGAGATACAGTTAGTAACACAGGGTGCTGGGGGAGTGGTTACTGAGTGACAGTGTGCGGGAGCTGGATTAACATCAGTAGAGATACAGTCAGTAACACAGGGTGCTGGGGGAGGGGTTACTAAGTGACAGTGTGCGGGAGCTGGATTAACATCAGTAGAGATACAGTCAGTAACACAGGGTGCTGGGGGTGGGGTTACTGAGTGACAATGTGAGGGAGCTGGATTAACATCAGTAGAGATACAGTCAGTAACACAGGGTGCTGGGGGAGGGGTTACTGAGTGACAGTGTGAGGGAGCTGGATTAACATCAGTAGAGATACAGTCAGTAACACAGGGTGCTGGGGGTGGGGTTACTCAGTGACAGTGTGAGGGAGCTGGATTAACATCAGCAGAGATACAGTCAGTAACACAGGGTGCTGGGGGAGGGGTTACTGAGTGACAGTGTGAGGGAGCTGGATTAACATCAGTAGAGATACAGTCAGTAACACAGGGTGCTGGGGGAGGGGTTACTCAGTGACAGTGTGAGGGAGCTGGATTAACATCAGTAGAGATACAGTCAGTAACACAGGGTGCTGGGGGAGGGGTTACTGAGTGACAGTGTGAGGGAGCTGGATTAACATCAGTAGAGGTACAGTCAGTAACACAGGGTGCTGGGTGGGAGTCAAGTGATCTGAATTCATAGACACAATTGTAATTGAACACTGAATACGCTGATGCTTTTGTGTTTCTCCATCATAATTTAACAAACTGACTGGGCTTTTCTGGGGGTGGGGTTAAGTTAAAAATATCCAGTCTGCCTCCCCCCTCCAATGAATGTAAGAATGAAGCAATTTGGAACGTGATCAGAAGCTACCCAAGGATTTACTACTATTTGATTGTGTGCATTAGATCCACATAGACCAACGGCCCAACCTTTGAGACCTTTCTTCATGTCGGTAAGGCCCAACTGAATCTTCGGGACACCAATAAATGATCTTGACCCACTCAAAAGCTGAGCCAGTTCATTGTACAAGATCTCCAATGTGTCTCTGTAGTGTCTTGTAATCAACAAGTCAGTAAAGCAAATACACAAAACATGGATAGAATTTAATCTTCTGAATACAATTTTTTAAATTGCATTCCCCAGCATCCCCAGCCACCCTCCAAGCATTCTTCACAAACCCTTTGAACATATTCGTAAATAGATAGCGCTTTACACACAGTCTGTATCCCTTCAGTACAGTCACCTCAGCCACAAGTCCCAACCGACAAGCGAGAAAGCTTTGAAATGCAAACCGAGAATGCAATTCTATCAGCTCCCAAGACTGCTGATTAGACGCTCATCGCCTGAAACAGTTTGCAGAGGAAGGGAGGAAACGATGAAGAGACGACCAGAGCTTCTTCAAAGCTGCCGTTACTCTGAGTCTAATGATGGAGAGATAAAAAGAAGCTGGTAATCTGAAATAAATACAAAATAATGAATGTTGGAGATACAGTGCGTGAGAGTAAATGTATTGGGTGTAGATCCTGGGTTGGAGCCCTCTGAAGGAAACCTTAAAGATACCCACAAGCTCAACCAATCTCTTTACCGTATCAGTCAAGGTTTAATGTTGGTTCTTCAGGTGTGTCTGCAGCCGCTTGGAAAAGCATAAGAGGCATATTTGTGGACACTGTCCTTTATACACTTCAGTCTCCTGATGCATGGACACAGATTTAAAGTAATTGGCAAAAGAACCAGGGGGGAGATGAGGAGAATTAAAAAAAAAAAATTATTCAGCGAGTTATGATGATCTGGAATGCACTGCCTGAAAGGGTGGTGGAAGCAGATTCAATAGTAACTTTCAAAAGGGAATTGGATAAATAAATGAAGGGGAAAAATTTGCAGGGCTATGAGGAAAGAGCGGGGGAGTGGGACTAATTGGAGAGCTCTTTCAAAGAGCTGGTGCAGGTATAATGGGGCGAATGGCCTCCAACTGTGCTAAGATTCTATGAAGCATGTGCTGCTTCTGAGCTTTGTTGGTAAGAACAGCTGCGTAAATTGGTTGAGATTATTACCACAGAATGATACCGGGGCTTAAGAGGTTAAATTATGAGGACTGGTTGCATAAACTTGACTTGTAGGGGGCTAAATTCGGTTGATTTGCGCCTCCCGTTAGCGCCCTAACGGGGCGCAAATCAACTAGCGCCTGGGCGCGGCGCCGCTAACGCCTCCCGTGAAAGTCATCGCCGTGCGCAGCACCCCGCTCGCGCACCGGCTGTAATATTGGGTGGCGCCCCCCGACTTACCGCCGGACGCTATGTCCGCCGGGGTCAGGGGGGCCTTACCCGTGGTCGGGGCGACGTTAGTTAAAGGGGAGGTGGCGGGCGGCCATTTATGTTGCTGGCCACCTGCCAGCACCTGCTCCCGTTGCCGTCCCCGGCTCCCGTGATCCCCCCGCCCCCCGTGGGGTGCCGGCTGCTCTCCGTGAGCCCGGCACTCCTCTTGAGTGCCGGGCTCGTTTGCTGGCACTCCCGATCACTGGTGGTCCAGCTGGGCGCCGGGACACGCTGCGCCAGGCCCCTCCCCTTTAATAAGGGGAGGAAGGCCTGCAGTACCGCGGCGCGACGTACCACAGGGCGTGGCGCTGCGGCACGTAGCGCCACGATATTGGCTCGCAGTGCCCCAAGAGGGACGCGTGGCGCTTCCAGTCGCGCCCCTCCTTCCCTCTCGGGGCGCGACCTTGGAAAATTGGCCGCGGGGTTCGATAACTTTTTCGAGGCGCTAAACATAGCACCCCAGCAAAGGTAGCGCCCAATTTTTACCCCGTATTCTCTTTAGTTTAGAAGATTCAGGGGTGGTTTGATTGAGATATTTAAAATGATAACAGAAGAAACTATTTTCTTTGGTGGGAGGGCAGAACCTTAAAATTAGGACTAGGCCATTTAGGAGTGAAATCAGGAAGTACTTTTCCACACAAAGGGTAGTAGAGATCTGGAACTCTCTCCCCAAAAGGCTGGGGTTCAATTGGAGCTTTCAAGGCTGAGATCTATAGATTTTTGCTAGGTAAGGGTATCAAGGGATATAGAGCTAAAGTCCGTAAATGGAGTTGAGATATAGATCAGCCATGATCAAATTGAGTGCTGGAGGAGGCTCGAGGGGCTGAATGGCCTCCTCCTAGTCCTATGTTTCTGTGACCAGCTGGACTGTGAGTGTGAAGCCCGTGGTTATAATGTTGGAGAAAAAGAACCAGAAAACATTGATAACCAAGTCTAGGAGTTTGAAAATTCTAACTTGTGTAGACTTTTGACCAGTAAGAGAAAGAATATTTGCAAGGCTAACAATAATATCCTGGGATTTCTACAATATCAGAGCAATATACAGGCATTAACGTGGGCACCTAAGGGTTTTTGTATGAAGGTTCAAGGTAGACCAGGGTACTAGAACAAGGAAGTATACATTAAGGGGGCTAAATTTGGTTGATTTGCGCCTCCCGTTAGTGCCCTAAGAGGGCGCTAACGGGGCGCAAATCAACTAACGCCTGGGCGTGGCGCCGCTAACGCCTCCCGCGAAATTCAGCGGGAGGTTAGCGGCGGCACTAACCGTTAGCGCCACGTGGCGCTGCGCCACCGGCGATGACGTCATCGCCGTGCGCAGCGCCCCGCTCGCGCCCCGGCTGCAATATTGGATGGCGCCCCCCCCCCGGCTTACTGCCGGACGCTATATCCGCCGGGGTCAGGGGGACCTTCCTGCGGCCGGGGAGGCGTTAGTTAAAGGGGAGGTGGTGGGCGGCCATTTTTGTTGCTGGCCGCCTGCCAGCACCTACCCCGTTGCTGTCCCGCGGCAGCCAGTTTGCACACAGCAAGCTCCCATAAACAGAAATGAGATAAATGACCAGATAATCTGTTTTAGTGACGTTGGTTGAGGGCTAAATCTTGGCCAGGACACCGTGGCGCTACCTGGGAAAATCGGCCGTGGGGGCGCTAACTTTTTCGGGGCGCTAAAAAGCTCTCACAAACAGCAATTAAATAATGACTAGATAACCTGTTTTTAGTGATGTTGGTTGAGGGATAAATGTTAGCTGGGACAGCGGGGAGAACTCCCCTGCTCTTCTTCAAAACAAGTCCATGGGATCATTTACATTCACCTGAGCGGGCAGACGGGGCCTCGGTTTAACGTCTCACCCAAAAGACTACTTGGAACGGGGTGGTGGGGCTGTTTGTAAGTGAGTGCAAAAATCTCACAACATCCCTCCCACTCATACACGCAGGTATGCATGTGTCCTGTGCGGATTAAATAATAATTTAGACCTGTGAAGCTGTCCAGTTGAAACTAGTGGCTCGACCACTTGCACAAACTTTTGACAGCGCCCTATAAAACCCTCTCCACTATTTTACCCATTACTGACGTCAGGCTAACTAGCCTATAAGTTCCTTGATTCAAGTCTCCATCCTATTCTCGTAGGATTGCAGTGACTATCTTCTAATCCTCAGGCACAAGCCCAGTGTTCATTGACCTGCTGACGATATCAATCACATCCCTGCCTCTATCTTTGAGCGTTCCAGTGTAAATGCTGTGGATAATTAATGCTTTGCGTTTCCTCATCCAAGACCTCTGTGTTTTTTTCTTTTCACGATAAAGCGAAGCGAGCTGGAAAATGCAATCCCCCACCAATTAAAAATGTAATTTAACTTATAGATTATAGAAAGAAAGAAAGACCTGCATTTATATAGCGCCTTTCATGACCTCGGGACGTCCCAAAGTGCTTTACAGCCAATGAATTACTTCTTGAAGTGTAGTCACTGTTGTAATGGAGGAGACGTGGCAGCCAATTTGCGCACAGCAAGATCCCGTAAACAGAAATGCGATAAATGACCAGATCATCTGTTTTAGTGACGTTGGTTGAGGGATAAATATTGGCCAGGACACCGGGGAGAACTCGCCTTCTCGCCTTTGAAGTAGCACCATGGGATCTTTTACTGAGCCACTGCTGACACTTTCTCTGTAGGGCTGCTTGGCTCCACTTATCCAGAGACTTGAGCATAAAGGATGCAGATATGAGGAGCTGGCTTCCCACATCTGGCTTGTGTGAAGGGAGGCTGTTGACCCGAGAGCAGATCAGCAGGCCCAGATTTTCACAGGGTCCCAGAATCAGATTACTTGCACCGAGAAGTGCCATCGACAATCCTCTAGTATAAAAACACCTTGGGCTCGATTTTGCCAGGCCCGAGGAGGCGGGAATGGAGGTGTGTGGGGTATTAAAATTGCAAAAAATGGTGGGCGGGCCCGACTCCGCCTCCATCCCGCCTTCAAGCAATTTTCCCATATGCGTGGTTTCTGATCCCGTCTCTGTCCCGCCTCCAAGAGGCGGGATAGGCCCTTAAGGCCCTTAACAACCACTTAATTGCCTCTATAATCCCATTTTGAGAGGCCTTTCTGATTTTAACACTTTTCCGACGTGATGCACGCCTCCTCTGAAACACGATGGTGAAACCTGGCGGTAGCACACTTGGATTGCTGACTATCAGTTGCAGCTCCACCATTAAGAAGGAGATTTGATCAGTCATCATTCTGGGGGAACTTTTAGCAGTCATAACCATTGTTGTGGAACTTTGGAGCCTGGAGTAGTAGTAGTGGCAGTGGTGGAAAATGAAAATGAAAATGAAAATGAAAATGAAAATTCTGGGAGCAGACTTGGGTCTCCTGCTGCTCATTTTGCCTCCAGGTCCCTCTCACACCAAAGGCCAAAAGCTTCCCAGTCTTTGCAGACCTTAAATGCAGCAGCAATGATGACATCATCAGAGGCGACTTTCAGACTGAAAACACTAATTGGTTCATGGGTTCCCACATGCTGAAACTCAATTGCCCAATTAGGGGAAAATCAAATAATTCTCCCACATCCAATTGGAGTCGGGTGGCTAACATGAAAAGTGGATGACACGCCCCCAACCCACCCCAATGACAAAATCGAGCCCCTTATCTCCTGTGTTTTTCTTCTCTTTCATGTACATAGCCTCAGGGAACATTTCCCAGAGTCCCCTGAAAGGTTCCTAAATAAATGAAAATAAGATTGTTATGGGTTAGACCCGAGGGGTAATCCAGTGGAGCAGACCATTAGCCTGTTGTAGAACCCGCCCAATCAATGGGATGAAACCCGAACGGATTCCACAATGAGCGGTCAATCAAACTCTGCCAGTGTCCTTTTAATTCCAATTCAAATCTAGCCTGAATTGAGGGGATGAAAGTCTCCTCTCTCTCGGCTGCTGGCATGAAGTGGGATTTGGTTTTTTATTCATTCGCGGGATGTGGGCAGCGCTGGCAAGGCCAGCATTTGTTGCCCATTCCTAGTTGGCCTGATGGAGTGGCTTGCTAGGCCACTTCAGATGGTAGTTAAGAGTCAACCACATTGGTCACATGTGGGCCAGACTGGTGTTCTGTCCAATATTTATCCCTCAACCAATATCACCAAAAACAGATGATCGAGTCATTTATCTCATTGCTGTGCACAAATTGGCTGTCGCATTTCCCTGCATTCTCTCTCTCTCTTAGGCAGTCCCTCGGAACTGAAGATGACTTGCTTCCACATTAAAAATGAGTTCTCAGGTGACTGATGAGTCCAATGCGGGACCTACAGTCTCTGTCACAGGTGGGGCAGACGGTGGTTGAAGGGGCGGGTGGGTGGGGTGCTTGGGTTGACGTGCGCTCCTTCCGCTGTTTGCGCTTGGCTTCCGCTTGCTCCCGGCGAAGAGACTCGAGGTGTTCGGCGCCTTCCCGGATGCTTCTCCTCCACTTTGTACGGTCTTGGGCCAGGGATTCCCAGGTGTCGGTGGGGATGTTGCACTTTTTCAAGGAGGCTTTGAGGGTGTCCTTGAAGCGTTTCCTCTGCCCACCTGGGGCTCTCTTGCCGTGTCGGAGCTCCGAGTAGAGCACTTGCTTTGGGAGTCTCGTATCGGGCATGCGGACGACGTGACCCGTCCATCGGAGCTGATCGAGCGTGGTCAAAGCTTCGATGCTGGGGATGTTGGCCTGAGCGACAACACTGACGTTGGTGCGCCTATTCTGCCAATGGATTTGCAGGATCTTGCGGAGGCAGTGTTGGTGGTACCTCTCCAGTGCTTTGAGGTGCCTGCTGTACATGGTCCATGTCTCTGAGGCATACAGCAGGGCGGGTATCACTGCTGCTCTGTAGACCATGAGCTTGGTGCCGGGTTTGAGGTCCTGGTCTTCAAACACTCTCTTCCTCAGGCGACCGAAGGCTGCACTGGCACACTGAAGGTGGTGTTGGACTTAGTCATTGACGTCTGCCCATGTTGACAGTAGGCTCCCGAGATATGGAAAGTGGTCCACGTTGTCCAAGGCCTTGTCATGGATTTATTGTTATATACATTATAACAGTGACGACACTTCAAAACTACTTTATTGGCTGTAAAGCATTTTGGGACATCCTGAAAGGCTCTGTATAAATAAGTTATTTCCTTTCTTTTACACACCATGATGAGCAGAAAAATGGACAGCAATTTCTTTGAAAATGCTTCGTGTATAGACTCAGTTGTAAATGCTCCCTGAGACAGATCACAGCAAACCTTTTCAATCACAGCAAGGGATAACATAGCATTTCTCAGCAAAGCAAAGTTGGTTGGAGGCATAGGAGTAAGTGCGTCAGCTTTCTAGAATTGGATTTCTGGGGTTCGAACCGTAAGAGCGCTCTCCAACACAGAAGCAGGCTGATATTTCCTCATCGCGCACGCTCTTCAAAGTGAAGAGCTGCAAGTTGTCCAAATATGATAATCAATTTTTCACAATCAAAGGCTACTAAATCCACTTGAGGGACGTAGGCCTCACATCAAAAGTCTAGCTGTGCCTGATCCCCCTCATCTCCAAATGTCTGTTGGCAGAAAGCAACCATTCAGAGCTCATCAAAAGCACCAATCTCAGTTATTGACTCTCTCTGGGAAAGTGAGCCCTGGGAATCGCCAAACTAGTCTTAAAACACTTAGGCTGACAGGAGCACTTCAGCTGCTCCAGTTTGAACTGTTTGTTCTTATCCACTGCCCAGAAATGCGACCTTGGGTTTAAGAACTTTGTACCCTCAATGAGGCTGATGTTGGTGTTAGTACACTGTATATCGAAGTTGAGAGGTCACAGTCATTTACAGAAATAAGTAGATCTATCTTTTGTCTAGAAAAACTTGCAAACTGAAAGCTTTAGCTCCCTCAATACTGTCCCATCAAACACTCCCAGGTCAATGCTCGCTATTGATAGATGCTCTGTACTGAGTTACATGGTCCTACCATCTCAGAGCCTCCTTTCTCCTACAGACAGTAGTCCGAGACACCACTCAGAATCTTTCAGCTTTTCTTACTTTGCTTGAACCCCGTCCTTTTATGCTCAGCTGGCTGGGAAAGTCTCCTCCCACTCCAGTTGCAATTACCTATTAAAGGTAATTGGGGATCGCCCATTTTGGGGCGCTAATATCGGCCGGGTGCAAAGTTTAGCACCCGGCGCTAATTATCGCCTCCGACTGCAAAATTCGCCTCTATCGCCCCTGGAGGTGATTTGAGCGCTAAATCAGGTGCTACACACCTCTCTTAAGGCGCAAACGTCAGGGAGCGAGGCGCTACCTCAGAACGTTACCGAAGCTCAGGTGGTGCCAATTATCATGGAAGCCAGACAGACTGGCGTCGTCCAGTTCTTAAAGGGGAGGGGCCATCTTGCTGGCCAGCCACTCCCTGCTCATTGCAGCCTTGAATCTCGGCCTGGAGAGACCCCAAAAGCAATTGTGTTGGAGCCACTAATGGATAGGCCCAGGGAAAGAGCTCGGCGCTTAGGAACCTCAAAATTGTCTTGAGGGCCAAAACTCTTTAGGACAGCGTTAAATCTCTCCAGACGTCTCTCTCCCTCTTAACCTGCGTGTACCAAAAATTTTGCCGACAAGAAAAGGCAGGAAGCGCCCGCCTTTAAATAGCGCTCACCCAGCCCCTTTCCAACTTGAAAACGTTCCCCTCTACCTGTCGTTCCTAGCGGCAGGCGCTAAGGCAGGGGGCGAGAATCAATTTCCGGTCCAGGGCGCTACTGGGGTGTTGCACGCTCGACTGACATCACGATCTGCGGGAGCAGGAGATCGTGGCGGTATTGTTTAGCGCCGCTGCAAAACGACTGGTCAATTTCGCGAGCGGCGCTAAAATCGCCGCGTTCGGGCGCTAACTTCCTAGCGCCCCGTTAGCACCCCCCGGAGGCGCTAACGGGAGGCGCTAACCAACCGAATTTTTCCCCCCTAAAGAGGCCATACCCTTCCTCTTAAAGATGTGGGGGGGAAAATTGGGTTGCTTTGCGCCTCCCGTTAGGGTGAACAAATTTCTCCTCAACTCCCCTCTAAACCTCCGACCAATTCCTTTAAATCTATGCCCCCTAGTTATTGACCTCTCTGCTAGGGGAAATAGGTCCTTCCTATCCACTCTATCTAGGCCCCTCATAATTTTATACTCCTCAAACAAGTCTCCTCTCAGCCTCCTCTGTTCCTTGAAAACAACTCTAGCCTATCCAATCTTTCCTCATAGCTAAAATTCTCCAGTCCTGGCAACATCCTCGTAAATCTCCTCTGTACCATCTCCAGTGCAATCACATCTTTCCTGTAATGTGGTGACCAGAACTGTACACAGTACTCTAGCTGTGGCCTAACTAGTGTTTTATACAGTTGAAGCATAACCTCCCGGCTCTTATATTCTATGCCTCGGCTAATAAAGAAAAGTATTCCGTATGCTTTCTTAACCACCTTATCTACCTGTTCTGCTACCTTCAGGGATCTGTGGATATGCACTCCAAGGTCCTTCTGTTCCTCTACATGTCTCAGTATCCTACAATTTAATGTGTATTCCCTTGCCTTGTTAGCCCTCCCCAAATGCATTATCTCACACTTCTCCAGATTGAATTCCATTTGCCACTTTTCTGCCCACCTGACCAGTCCATTGATATCTTCCTGCAGTCTACAGCTTTCTTCCTCACTATCAACCACATGGCCATTTTTGTATCATCTGCAAACTTCTTAATCATGCCCCCTACATTGAAGTTTAAATCATTGATGTATACCAGGAAAAGCAAGGGACCTAGGGGGAAAAATTCGGTTGGTTTGCGCCTCCCGTTAGCGCCTTAAGAGGGCGCTAATGGGGTGCAAAGCAACTAGCGCCTGGGCGCGGCGATGTCTGCGCCGCTCGCGAAATTGACCAGACATTTTGCGGCGGCGCTAAACAATACCGCCCCGATCTCCTGCGCCCGCAGATCTTGACGTCAGTCGAGCGTGCAACGCCCTTGTGGCGCCCCTGACCGGATATTGAGTGGCGGCCCCTCCTTTCCGCCTGGCGCAAGCAACAACAGGTAGACTGGAACGTTTCCCAGTCGGTGTGGGGCTGGGGGGTGGCGCTATTTAAAGGCGGCCTCTTCCTGGCTTTTTCTGTGGTAGACATTTTTGCACTACTCATTCTGACAGAGAGAGAGATTCTGAGAGAGAGAAGGAGAGACTTCTGCATAGAGTCAATGCTGTGTGAGGTAGTTTTCGCTACTGAGCATCATTTTGCAGGTACTTTGGATTTTGGCCTTCATTACTTTGATTGCCAAGAGACTATGGGGGCTGCACTGATTCGGGGCGTCATCCTGCGCCTGCAGATTTGGATGCAACAGAGGCGCAGAGAGAGAGTGGCAATCATGGCCAGACGGAGGAGAGCCAATAGGTCTCTGTATAGGAGACCTTACCCTCCCAGGGTATTTCGGCAACAACTCTCCTACATTAATTTGTCTGAGGAGCAGTGTTTGCGCAGGCTGCGCTTCAGCAAGGAGGTAGTCACTGAGCTCTGCCACCTGCTGCAGCCAGATCTGCAGCCTCAACTGAGGACCAGGATGTCTCTGTCGGTGGCAGTGAAGATCACAGTGGCTCTGAACTTTTATGCCACCGGCTCCTTTCAAGCAGCTACTGGGGACATCGCCAATATCTCCCAGTTCACGGTCCATTGCTGCATCCGTCAGGTCACAAATGCCCTCTATAAAAGGAGACGCCAGTACATCTCTTTCCCGATGACCCAGGCCAAACAGCATGAACGCACATTGGGCTTTGCGAGGATAGCGGGCTTCCCCATGGTGCAGGGCGCCATTGACTGCACGCATGTGGCATTGCGTGCACCGCATGAGAATGCAGAGGTTTTCCGAAACCGCAAGGGGTTCCACTCCTTAAACGTCCAGTTGGTCTGTGACCACAGACAGCTGATACTCGCTGTCAATGTCCGCTATCCTGGCAGCAGCCACGATGCATTCATCCTGCGCCAGACTGCTGTGCCAGAACTTTTCCAGGCACCGCATCAGCCAAGTGGTTGGCTCCTCGGGGACATGGGTTATCCACTGTGCACCTGGCTGAGGACACCGCTCCATAACCCCAACACCCCTGCTGAGCTGCGGTACAACGAGAGCCATCTCGCCACCAGGAACATCGTTGAGCACACAATCGGCGTGCTCAAGCAACGGTTCCGCTGTCTGGACTACTCAGGAGGAGCCCTGCAGTACTCGCCTGAGTGAGTCTCCCTCTTCATAGTTGTGTGCTGCATGCTGCATAACCTGGCAATCCTCAGGACCCAGCCCATGCCACCAGGCCTTGGAGCACCACCGGAGGAGGAGGAGGAAGAGGAGGAGGAGGAAGAGGAGGAGGATGATCAGCAGCAGCACCAAGGCGGGAGGGAGGCCCACAATGTTGAAACTGCAAGGGCCGTCCGTCAACGGCTGATGGCAAGCCGCTTCTAGGCCCCTGCTGAGGAAATGGCTTCTGCCATGGAGAACAACATGAATAAAACCAACCCGCAACCCCTAAGCCGGCTACGGCAGCAATGAGTCCAAAGACCAAACATGTACATGTTGAATACAAAAACTTATTTATTTTACAAACTCTGTGTGTGTCATTTCTTCATGACAAGCTAATAGAAACAAACACAAAAAATCATTCATTAACATAACTAGTTCCCACAATCTGGAGATAATGTCCAAAAGACTAAACAAAAGTTTGAACGCGAACCTCAGCCTTTAATAAAAAATTGACCAACATTTCGTCACACCTCCTACTTTTTGCTCTTTGAGGGTGATCTCCTTCCCTTGCGCACTTCCCCCCTTCTCACCCTACTGCTCCTCCGTAATGGGACCCCAGTGGCTGCAGCAAGGCTGGTGGAAGGCTGCTGATTGTCAGAACCTGAGACTACAGATGCCCTTGAAGGACGGCCTCGACCAGCTCTGGGCCTGGAGGGCCTGGCTGCAGACTGCACCAACTCTGCATGGGCGGCAGCAGTCTGACCTACAGGTGGTGGCAAGTGCAGTGGAGAAGTGACAGTGGTGTCAGCAGGAATGCTGTCATCTTGAGAGAGGACAGCAACTCCCTGCTCGACTGACACACTGGCACTCCCACAAGGCAGCACTTCAGCATCCGGAGCAATCTGCTGGAGCACAGATTGCTGGCCTGCTGCGGCGCGGGGAGAGCCCCGGGGAAATGTGTCCGAACCAGCGAGAATGGCAGCAGTCAGTGCTTGCGTGACCTCAATCTGAGTCTGCATGAGAGCAGTCTGAGATGGGATCGCGGCAGCCACTGACTGAATTGCAGCACTAAGCTTCAGCGTGGCATCCGCCTGTGCTACAGCATAGTGCTCCACACTCCTTGCCAGTGCTTCAATGCATTCGGGCACCCTTCCCACTGCACCCATGAGCTGAGTGTGCATGTGCACCGCCTGGGTGTTCATTTCAGCGATGAGCCGCTCCTCCTCTGCGTCCAGTGCAGCAGGACTCGCTGGCCTACTCTCCCTCCGGGGAGAAGCCCCCCGAGCTTCCCTAGCCACATCGCGTTGCTGCAGCCCGCTGGGTCCTGGAGCTTCACCCTCAGCAGACCCTTCCCCCCTGCTCCCCTCCAGGGAAGGTGTGTTCCCAGTGTGGGCATGGGCTTCCTCGGGAGAGGGTGGCGCTGATGCTCCGGCTTCCTCTTCCTCCTCGCCTGCAGCTTCACTCCCACTGGCAGCTTGAGGACCTGTCTCCTCAGCTGGTGAATCACCATCTGAAAGCAGGGAGTTACAAGAGTGGCTTTAGCGTCAGGACAGGGGGGCAGTAAGGGAGGAAGGAGTGCAGCGATTTTTTAAGTTGGATTAAAAGTGTCAAAGGCTGGTGTTGTGAGGGACAAGTGGAATGAGAGAGGACAAAAAGGTGATGACCTTACCATTGCTGTCCCGAACGGGGTCGGCCTCTCCAGGGGCGACGGGACCGATCACCTGGCTTGCCACAATCCTGTGGACGCGCGCCTCAAGATCGCTGAGGGGTTGCAGCTGAGGCCGCCCTCCACCCGTCCATTGCTGCTGTCTCCTATTATGAGATAGCTTGGCCTGCAAGAAAAAGGACGGCGTCTGAGTAAATATACAGCCATGGTCTTGCCTGATGTGCCTCCCATAATTGAATAGCCCTTAATGTAAGCAGCCATGGTCTTGCCTGATGTGCCTCCCATAGTTGAATAGCCCTTACTGTATGCAGCCATGGTCTTGCCTGATGTGCCTCCCATAGTTGAATAGCCCTTAATGTAAGCAGCCATGGTCTTGCCTGATGTGCCTCCCATAATTGAATAGCCCTTAATGTAAGCAGTCATGGTCTTGCCTGATGTGCCTCCCATAGTTGAATAGCCCTTACTGTATGCAGCCATGGTCTTGCCTGATGTGCCTCCCATAGTTGAATAGCCCTTAATGTAAGCAGCCATGGTCTTGCCTGATGTGCCTCCCATAGTCGAATAGCCCTTACTGTATGCAAAGTGTGGAATGTGCGTCTGTGTTTCATGAGAGGGCCATAGGTGTTGGATGATTGTTGGGCATTGGGGTTTTAAGACCCTCTGGCATAGAGTGAGGTTGAGATGGAGGGATGGAGAGGTATTGAAAAAAAGTCACTCACCCTGACGACCCGAGTGAGGTTGTTGAACTTTTTGCGACATTGAGTATGGGTCCTGGGCACCATGCTCCTGGAGGAGACGTGCTGAGCCACCTCCCTCCACACTCTTCTGTACTCGCGCGGCAAAGGCCTCCTGCCACTCTCAGGGAAGAGTATAGATCTTCTGCGCTCCACCGCACCAACCAGAGTCTCCAAGGCCCGCTCGCTGAAGCGCTGAGCTCATTCTCTCACCCTCTCCATAGTCCTTGGCTGGAAAATGTAGTCCCAGGTCTCTCCAGGCCGAGATTCAAGGCTCCAATGAGCAGGGTGTGGCTGGAGAGCAAGATCGACCCTCCCCTTTAAGAACTGTCCAGCGCCAGTGTGTCTGTGTTCCATCGCTAACTGACATCACCTGCGCTGCGCCCGCGCTCTGAGTTAGCGCCTCGCTCCTCGGCCTTTGCGCCTTAAGACAGGTGTGCAGCGCCTGATTTAGCGCTCCAATCACCTCCAGGGGCGATAAAAGCCAAGTTTGCAGTTGGAGGCGATAATTAGCGCCAGGCGCTAAACTTTGCGCCCGGCCGATAATCGCGCCCCAAACGGGGCGATACTGAATTTCTCCCCCCTAGTACTGAATCCTGCGGAACCCCACTGAAAACAGCTTTCCAGTCACAAAAACATCTGTCGAGCATTACCCTTTGCTTCCTGTCACTGAGCCAATTTTGGATCCAACTTTCCACTTTCCCTTGAATCCCATGGGCTTTTACTTTTCTGACCAGTCTGCCATGTGGGACCTTGTCAAAAGCCTTGCTGAAATCCATGTAGACGACATCAAACGCGCTACCCTCATCGAGCCTCCTTGTTCCCTCCTCAAAAAATTCGATCAGGTTAGTCAGACACAACCTTCCCTTAACAAATCATTTATTGTTAAGGCAGATCATTTTTCGATATCCTTTGGGGGCGAAGATGGATGTCATGAATTTTTAAAATGAGAAGTCGCACAACACCAGGTTATAGTCCAACAGTTTTATTTGAAATTACGAGCTTTCGGAGCTCTGCTCCTTCTTCAGGTAAAGTGAGGGAACTTCACCTGACGAAGGAGCAGCACTCCGAAAGCTCGTAATTTCAAATAAAACTGTTGGACTATAACCTGGTGTTGTGCGACTTCTCATTTTTGTCCACCCCAGTCCAACACCGGCATCTCCGCATCATGAATTTTAAATTGACTGCTAAATTAAATACTGACATAACAATTTACAATGGCAAATACTGACACAAAAACGAGTCCAAAATTCGTGACAACCAGTGGTTGTCCTGCTTGCCCTACACAAGATTTTTAATAACATGTAGTAAATATAATAAATTATCCGTTAGCAATATCACCGCACAGCAACTAGTATATCATTAGCTTTTTATGTTGGGGTAAATTACATGACACTATCAATATCCGTCATTGCTGGGAGCTACACATGTATTAATATAGACAACAAGTGATGCTCACCAACCAACATGTTGTCAACTATGAGAGCAACGTCTGATTGCAACAGTTGTCGGTAATCTGCAGACTGAAGCTCAGACTTACAGATCCCTCTCATCAATGTACAAGGTACAGAGGCTGCCTTCAAACGAACTGAGAGCGTTTCCCATTAAGGAGATGGTGCCATCATTAGGATTCCTCTTTCAAGAGGTTGGCCTACATTTCCCGTTCAGCGTTATTTTGGTATCCCGTTCAAAATAAATGGGATACTGCTGGCACTAAAATAATGCCGATTAAGTCCCACTCCAGGGACTTGAGCACACAATCCAGGCTGACACTCCCAGTGCAGTAATGAGGGAGTGCTGCACTGTCGAAGGTGCCGTCTTTCAAATGAGACATTAAACTGAGGCCCCGACTGCCCTCTCAGGTGGATGTAAAAGATCCCACGAGACTATTCAAAGAAGAGCTGGGGAGTTCTCCCCGGTATCCTGGCCAACATTTATCCCTCAACCATCATCACTAAAAAACATTATCTGGTCATTATCACATTGCTGTTAGTTGGATCTTGCTGTGCTCAAGTGTTGGCTGCCGTGTTTCCTACATTACAAGAGTGACTACACTTCAAAAAGTACTTCATTGGCTGTAAATTGCTTTGGGATGTCCTGAGGTCGTGAAAGGTGTTATATAAATGCAAGATCTTCTTTCTTTCTTCTCCATCCCTTCCTCCCTTCCCCATCAAACTCTGTTCCTCTAGCTCTGGTGTCCTGTACCTCCATCTTCCTTCACTGTATTCACAACTGCCTGGGTTTCGGACACTCCATAAAACCGATCTCTTTAACCAAGCTTTTGGTCATCACTCCTAATCTTTCCTTCTCTGGCTTGACTTCTGTTTTCCTTATGCCTCCATGAAGCCCTGTCACATTTCAGGAATCTTTGGTCATTTTCCCCACAGAAAGGATCTAGATAGGAGTTATTTTAAAATGTGTTTTGAGTTAAAGCTTGCTTTCATGGGGTTATTTTCTCAGGGTCGCCCCATGCTGGGTGGTGAATCCAAAGTCAGATGCAAGGTGGTTAATAAACTAATCAGACGTTGTTTCTCACAGGGCTATGAATGCTGAGTCTTTGAGTATATTCAAGGCTGAGATAGATAGATTTTTGGACTCTAGGGGAATCAAGGGATATGGATATCGGGTGGGATAGTTGAGGTCGATGATCAGCCATGATCTTATTGAATGGCGGAGCAGGCTCGAGGGCCCGTATGGCCTACTCCTGCTCTTATTTCTTATGTTCTTATGTAAACAATAAGCAATTTGGTGACTCGCCTCCATAAATGATAAACATCTTGGACCCATTGTGTTGGGAGGGTTTAGATCTCTTTTAGAGTAACAGTCTGTCTTCTGGAACAGATTGCAAGATTACAGTATCCTCTCCATCACTAAGACCGCCTACTTCCATCTCCGCCCCTGCCTCAGCCCCTCTGCTGCTGAAACCCTCATCCGTGCTTTTGTTACCTCCAGACGTGACTATTCCAAAGCACTCCTGGCCAGCCTCCCACCTTCCACCCTCCATAAACTTCAGCTCATCCAAAACTCTGCTGCCTCTATCCTAACTCGCGCCAAGTCCCGGTCACCCATCACCCTTGTGCTCGCTGACCTACACAGGCTGGATGAACCAGTAGATAATTTCCTGTCTGTCATTGTTCGCAAAGCGCTTTGGGATGTCATGAGGAAGTGGAAGACACGATGGGGTAAAAATTGGGTAGCGCCCGCTTTGGGGTGCTACCTTCGCCAGGGCGCTAAAATTAGCGCCCCGAAAAAGTTAGCGCCCCCGCGGCCGATTTTCCCAGGTAGCACCCCGAGAGGGAGGAGGGGCGCTACTGGAAGCACCCTGCATCCCTCTTGGGGCGCTGCGAGCCAATATCGTGGCGCTATGTGCCGCAGCGCCATGCGCTGCGACACGTCGGGCCGCGGTACTGCAGGTCTTCCTCCCCTTATTAAAGGGGAGAGGCCTGGCACAGCGTGTCCCGGCGCCCAGCTGGGCCACCAGGGATTGGGAGTGCCGGCAAACGAGCCCGGCACTCGAGGAATGCCGGGCTCACGGAGAGCAGCCGGCACCCCGCGGGGGGGGGCTTCATGGGGGCCGGGGACAGCAACGGGGGCAGGTGCTGGCAGGTGGCCAGCAACAAAAATGGCCGCCCGCCACCTCCCCTTTAACTAGCGCCGCCCCGGCCGCAGGTAGGCCCCCCTGATCACGGCGGACATAGCACCCGGTGGTAAGTCAGGGGGCGCCACCCAGTATTACAGCCGGGGCGCGAGCGGGGCGCTGCGCACGGCGATGATGTCATCACCAGCGACGCAGCGCAGCGCCGCGTGGCGCTAAAAGTTAGCGCTGCCGCTAACCTCCCACTGAATTTTGCGGGAGGCATTAGCCCAGGCGCAAATCAACCGAATTTAGCCCCCTATATATAGTGTTTGGTTCAAACAAGCCTTTGACAAATGTCTCAGAAACATAAATTGTAATTCAAAACCTCGCTATTGATTCTAATCTCCTGGTAGATTAACTAATAACTTATAAGAAACAACAGAATATTATTTAAATAGCCCCAACATGCACACCATTACTCTGTTAAAAGCCCCATTAACCAATCCAGTACTTTGTCCTTTAGATTCTTTTAAGATTGCTATCTTTTTTTTGGCACATTCCAATTTTTTCACATTATGAATTGACAGAATTTATTGCATTTTCATTCTCGAGGTAATATAATCATTTGTTTTTTAAAATAAAATTATTTTTTTCTCAAGTAAGTCCAGTTCCTGATGCATGCAAACTTAATCTACATGGAAGTAATCTGCTGGATCAGGGTTCCTGTTAACTACTGAATTAAAATATCCAATTTGCAGATTCCCCATCTCACAGCCCATTTAATCGTTTATGAGGCAACTCAATCAAAACAAAAGCATATGAAGCGTGAAAATGAGTCGTTGTTAAAACTCTACTTTTAGTTCTGAAGAAAGGACATCGACTCTACTGGGTTGGATATTGCAATGGATAATTTTTCACTTGGATTAGAATATAAAAGATGAGCTTCTATTGGGTAGAGAGAGAGAAACTGTTTCCTCTGGTGAGGGATTCCAGAACAAGGGGGCATCACCTTAAAATTAGAGCCAGGCCGTTCAGGGGTGATGTCAGGAAGCACTTCTTCACACAAAGTGGAAATCTGGAACTCTCTCCCTGTTGAGGCTGGGGGGGTCAAGTGAAAATTTCAAAACCTGGATCGATAGATTTTTGTTAGGCAAGGGTATTAATTAATCGATACAGAAGCAAGGCGGCTAGATACAGATCAATCATGATCTGATTGAATAGTGGAAAAGGTTCGAGGAGCTGAATGGCCGACTGAGGTCCTGTGTTCCTACAAACAAATATGAAGTGAAAACACGCTGGAAATTCACAGCAAGCCAGTCAGCATCTGAAAGAGAAAGGCATATAACAGGTGCTAAGTATTCCAATTGAGCAGTGGGACGGCCTGTGCCCTATCTGCGCAGACATTGGTCCCACTGCTAAAATTCATGGGGGCCTTTTTTTAGGCATCTTGGGTGGACGCCTCAAACAAGCGTTACAACCTTTCAAAGATGTAAATTAGGGGCCTACCGTCTGTTGAAGGGCCCCATTCAGAATTTAGTTAGCGATGAGCGGGGCAGGTATTGGGCCTGCAGGATTCTTCAGCGACCCCTCGTGGCCGCCAACAAGAGATAGGTTGTAAAGAAACGTTCCTGTGGAGCTGTGAGTAGCAGGAGCATCTCCCTTGTGTCCACAGGAGTGGCTATGGCCCCCTCCACCCACAGCCCAATCCAGTCCCCCCCTCCCGAGACTCACCTGAGGGCCACTGCTGGCGAGTATGTTGACGAGGCCCGAGGACCATTCCCATCGATCCTCGGGCTTCACGGTTGAGGCACGTGCCAGTTGGGCAGTGCCAAGTCTGGGCCTGAAAACTGGGCCTGAAAACTGGGCCCAGACCAAAATCTAGCCCTCAGAAATTGCTGGAAGTGCATAGCAGGTGAATGAGAAAAGAAAAGAGGTTAACCTCTGGGATGAAATTCTCCTGCCAAAACACATCGTACAAAGGGCCTCCACCCCAAATGTTAACCCACTTCCTCTCATCCAGATGTTGATGGGCCTGAGGTATATTTTCTGACAGTTTCCTGAATGCTGCTATCTAAAGAGTGCTGTGGTTATTTTTTCCCTGCGTTGCTATGGAGACACACATCATTCTGATGTGCAGCCCACAGCTTCACTCTGTAACTAAAGCCACTTTTATTAGTGTGAGGCTCTCAGAATCGTGATCGCGGACTGAGACGGAGGGAAGGTTGACTGCTCCTCTGTATTGCAATAAGCAGTCTCTGAGATATTTAATTGAAAGTACCCTTTGTGAGTGATGCGTTCTGATTGTGTAACAAAGGGCGATTTGAAATTCAGATTGAGCAGCTGTGGATGAATCAACATGGCCCAGAGAAGCAACTCAAAAGCCTGGGAATCCTCTCGCTCCAATCCTAATTTCCCCGCATTTGCTGCAATCTTAGCAGCAGGACCTAAATTCCTTAGCGCCCTAAATCGGGTGCGAATCTGTGCCCGGGACAGATTGACTCGCCTGATTTATTCTGATGAGGCCCGAGGATGTCAGTCAATCAGGCGCTCCGATGCCAGCTCGCCTATCGGGGCCTTACGAATTTCGGCCCACGCCGAGGCTCTGAGGTAAATTCGAGAAGGGGAGGCGATCGGTGGGGGGGGGGGGGGGGCGGTGGTAGGTAGACCAATAACGGCCCGCAGTTGTTTTGGAACCAGGAGGAGCACCTTTGTATTCCTTCCCCAGCCTTTAAGGAACCTCAAGTTAGGCCGCATTAGGAACCAAGCACAGCTCCTCTCAGCGTCGACAAATTTAAACAGGCCCTTCACTAACATATTCAAGGGGCTTAACATCTGTTTAATGCGACCTCCCGGGATGCCTGCAAAGCTGCCTTTATCAACATGGCACTGCCCGTTACGCAGGTGCAGATTGGGCACAGGACATTGCACCTTACATTCCTAATGGAAATGGTAGCATAGTGGTAATGTCACTGGACTAGTAATCCAGGGGCCTCTACTAATTATCTGGAGACGTGAGTTCAAATCCTACCACTGGCAGCTGTGGAATTTAAATTCAGCTAATTAAATAAATCTGGAATAAAAAGCTAGTATCAGTAATGTGACCATGCAATTGTTGGGAAAAACCCACATAATGTGGTTCACTAAATCCTTACCCAGTCTGGCCTATATGTGACTCCAGACCCACAGCAATGTGGTTGACTCTGAAATGGCCCAGCGAGACACTCAGTTGTATCAAACTACTACAAGAAACTAAAATAAGACCTTCACCACATGGGCTGCAGCGGTTCAAGAAGGTGGCTCACCACCACCTTCTCAAGGGCAATTAGGGATGGGCAATAAATGTTGGCTTTGCCAGTGACGCCCATGAATGAATTTAAAAAAAATAGTCCTTTTTTTTGCTCCCGTTATCTGCCTGTGAAATGGGCACAACGACCTCCGTTGACGTCCGGCCAACCCACGCTATTTTCCTTTGATTGCCCAGCGGGTTTAGCAGGCCAATTAAGGGAAAGCCGGTGACAGAGAACGTCAGCGTAGGACATTTCATCTATCAAAGATTTTTGACAGCTGAATTGTCATCGTTTGACAGCTCCGTGAAGCTGTCAAACACTGACAATCTGTCTTCTAAGTTGAGACCTAGGGCACAGGCTCACTCAGATAGCTTTCCTGAGCAGAAAGCAGAAGGCTGCTGCATCTGAGAATGCAGCGGCCATTCTGCTTTCTCTGCCGGTGAGATGAGGCAGCTCCGCAGCCTAAAGGGATGAAACCTGGAGGAAGAAGCAAAGGTAAATAAACTTCTTGGAACACTTTAGACTCACCTCACACACTTACCTCTCCACACTTGCACTCATCACTCACCTGCAAACTGGACATTTCGGCCCCTCCGACCCCCGCAGACCCACGGCTCGCCTCGTTGACCCTGGCGAGGTTCAGAGCTGTCGGGAAGCCCACACTTTAGGGATAAAATAGGGATTAGCCATAAAACTGCCTGTTAACTGTTAACAGGCAGTTAATTGGCACTAATCCCCTTCCCGCCTCGAGGAGACGGGACCCGGCGCGAGTCGGGTACCCGCCTCCTGGGAAGATGGCACAGAGGCAGGTTGGGGGCGGGATGGGTACCCGCTCCCAGATTCTGACATTTTCCTGGCAGTCCCGCCTCCATACCCGCCTCCCCAGGACTGGCAAATCGCCCCCAAAGTGTTTAGGAGATAAATGGCCAGTTGTAAATGTTGGAAGTCGGCCAATTAGCATCTGAAAGAAGAAGACAGCGTAAGATTTTGGGTGGATTTCGTCATCAGAATTTTACGTAGAGTACTTGACAACAACAACAACAACTTGAATTTAAATAGCACCTTTAATGTAGTAAAACGTCCCAAGGCGCTTCATAGGAGCGTAATCAGACAAAATTTGACACCGAGCCACATGAGAAGATATTAGGAGGGGTGATCAAAAGCTTGGTCAAAGTGGTAGGCTTTAAGGAGCATCTTAAAGGAGGAGGGAGAGGCGGAGAGGCGGAGAGGTTTAGGGAGGGAATTCCAGAGCTTAGGGTCTAGGCAGCTGAAGGCACGGCCGCCAATGGTGGAATGATTAAAATCGGGGATGCGCAAGAGATCAGAATTAGAGGAGTGCAGAGTTCTCGGGGGGCGGTTTGGGGCTGGAGGAGTTTACAGAGATAGGGAGGGGTGAGGCCGTGTTGGGATTTGAAAACAAGGATGAGAATTTTACAATCGAACAGTTGCTGGACCGGGAGCCAATGTAGGTCAGCTAGCACAGGGGAGAAAGGAAAATGGGACTTGGTGCGAATTAGGATACGGGCAGCAGAGTTTAATGCTCCTTAATGTAAAAGATCCCATGACACTATTTCAAAGAAGAGCAAGGGAGTTCTCCCCGGTGTCCTGGCCGAGGGTTTGGGACATCATGAAAGGTGGTATATAAATGCAAGCTCTTTCTTAAAATCTGGAGTTACTAAATTCTCAGCACCTTTGGTTCTACTAACCAAATGAAATCAAATAATATTGTTAAAATTATTGCCTGCGTGTTCCTCCACGTGGAAGTCTGATAGTGAGTTAGGCTCACTACTGGGGCCTAGAAATTCAGTGGTGCCACGCCTGATTTTTGGGTGCTAAACGGGCACCTGAGCCTCCAATATGGCGGGCAGAAAGTGCGCGCTCAGCACGCAGCCTGCCATATTGGGAACGGCAAAAAAAATAGGTGCCCAAAGCCCGTGCCTGAAAAGGTTTAGGCCCGTTCACTATGCAAATAAGAAGCCCCCCCCCCCTCCACAATATTGGTTTGCCCCGAGGCAGCCGGCTACACTCAGGAAAACCAGGCCAGCGTACGGCCTAAACAGGTGGTCCTTAAAGGGAGTGCAGCAGGCTGCCACCAGAAAGGTAAGTTTGTTTTACAATACTTGTCAGAATGTGGAGCTGGGAGGGCCAGGAGTTTCTAAGGCCTAGACCTGGTACAGCGACAGACCTGTGGGAACAAACCTGGATATCTATAAGTGACAATGCATCACTCAGCGAGCTTCCTTTTTAACAATTTGAGGCGTTCTGACCTCGGAGTCTGCCAGTGCGTCAATTCTAAGCAGTGCCCTGAACCCACTGAAGTACGGGCAAGCATAAGATGCAACAAAAGGGATGTCGGTTGTGTCAGAGCTTAGCATAGGCAAGTGGTAAATGTGGAACAGGTTCATTGGCTACACTCTGTAGCAGTCAATCTTGGGGCATCTATGTGATGCTGTCGAGTTGTCTTTCCTTACCAGATTCATAGGAACACAGGAACAGGAGTAGACCATTCAGCCCCCCGAGCCTGTTCCGCCATTCAATTAGATCATAGCGAATCTGCATCTTAACTCCACTTACCTGCTTTGGTTTCATATCCCTTAATATCCTTAACGAACAAAAATCTATCAATCGCAGTTCTGAAATTTTCAATTGACCCCCCAGCCTCCGCAGCCTTTTCAGGGAGAGAGTTCCAGATTTCCACCACCCTTTGTGTGATTCCTTTAAGTTCACTGCTTTCTTTCCCAGATGCTGCAGCATTGAGACTGGGTACCGCGCTCTCTCTCTCTCTCTCAGAAAAGACAAGCTGCTGCCCTCTAGGGAGCATGCCCCGAAATGCCAACTAGGCCAATCCATCTCACGCAGCTGCCCGTCCATTTGGCCATCCGTCAGACAGGGGGGTCGGGTGCGGGACCAGCCTGTCATTTACCTATAGTATCTGTTCTGTGGCTCCAAATTGTTTCTTGTTTAATACTGTTTATGCCTGGCCGTTCCCTTCCCTCCCCCCCCCACCCCCCCACTGCACCCCCACTCCCAAACGTGCCCAAGGCTGACAAATATCTAAATCCATTTTGGAGCTTGATAAAAGGCTGAAAGGGCCTCGCCCCCCCAGTGTGCCATTATGTGCGCACATTTCTTTCATTTGGACCGGCTGGTCAGATTTTCACTCCCCCGGCCCCTCCCCCCCATTAAATGTGCTCCTTGCAGAAGGTGAAAGCTGAACAGAATAATAACAGCTGAATAATTACTCAGAAAATATTGTGTTGGCAATGAAAGATTGAGTGGACCGGTCACATAGAACTTTACAGCACAGAAACAGGCCATTCAGCCCAACTGGTCCATGCCAGTGTTTATGCTCCACACGCGCCTCCTCCCACCCTACTTTATCTCATCCTATTAGCATATCCTTATATCCCTTTCTCCCTCATGTACTTATCTAGTTTCCCCTTAAATGCATCTGGGCTGTTTACCTCAACCACTCCATGTGGTAGCAAGTTCCACACTCTCACCACTCTCTGGGTAAAGAAGTTTCTCCTGAATTCCTCATTGGGTTTATTGGTGACTAATTAGTGTTGCTGGCTAGTTTTACTGCAGCAATGAGCACAAAAGCCTCAATTGAGCCAGAAACATATAGTCTCCTCCTTTCATTTATTAAAGTAGCTTGGAGTCGAAGGGGCGTATTGGATGGGCTGGGTGTGGTGGGGAGGAGAGCGTGTTGATATTCCATCCATTCCACCTAATAGACGGGAAATGGGGTAAGTTCCCATACATTCCCACGCTCATTCATTCCCCTCTACTCGCTAAGTCCAGGCCATCCAATAGCTCCTGGTGTGGGAACAGGAATGAATGCAACAAAATGTATTCTCATCTGACCTTCTTTAACTTTCTCTAGCTTTGTTGTCAAAACGGTATTAAAATTAAGTTATGTCTAAATCAGTAACCCCTGACTGCACCAGCAAAAAAAAATTACTAATCATTTACATAATGTTTGTATATATTAAATGAGCTTTTAACTGCACAAATATTTAATTAGTACTAGGAAGAAGACTTTTCAATAAATCTGTTTTAATATCTTCACACATGACCTTCCAACGAACATACACCCGAAACAGCCCTTGTGCTGGCTGGGAAATGACATTCAACGAAATGGTCAATTCATTTACTACTGAGGGGATAGTGGGTGACTTTTTCACATTCAGCGACAGCATCAAAGACTCCCAGGGCAGGTACAGCACCAGTTAGATACAGAGTAAAGAGTCATAGGGGTAAAAATTCACTTGGTTGCGCCTCCCGTTAGCGCCTTAAGAGGGCGCTAATGGGGCGTTAAGCCGCTAACGCCCGGGCGCAGCGATGTTTGCGCCGCTCGAGAACTTAACTTGAGATTGTGCGGCGGCGCTAAAACTTACCGCTGCGACCACCTGCGCGCGCAGATTGTGACGTCATTCCATGGTGCAACGCCCTTGGGGCGCCCCGGAGCGGAAATTGAGTGGCGCCCCCTGCCTTACCGCCTGGCGCTTCCAACGACCGGAAGACTGGAACGCTATCAATCGGTGTGGGGCTGGGGGGGGCGCTATTTAAAGGGGGCCTCTTCCTGTCTTTTTCTGTGGTCGACATTTATGCACCACTCGTTCTGAGAGAGAGAGAGAGATTCGGAGAGAGAGAGAGAGAGACTTCTACATTGACTCAACGCTTTGTGAGGTAGTTTTGCCTATTCATCCTAACTTTGTTGCTACTTTAGTTGCTGTACCTCATTACTTTTCTGGCAAAGAGAATATGGGGGCTGCAATGATTGGGGGCGTCGTCCTGCTCCAGCTGAATCGGAGGATACCAAGACGCAGACAGAGAGTGGCAATGATGGCCAGACGGAGGAGGGCCATCAGGCGCATGTACAGGAGAGCTTACCCTCCCAGGGTATATCGTGAACAGCTCTCCTACATCCATATGTCTGAGGAGCTGTGTTTGCGAAGGCTGCGATTCAGCAAGGAGGTGGTCACTGAGCTCTGCCACCTGCTGCAGCCAGATCTGCAGCCTCAGCTGAGGTCCAGGACGTCTCTGTCGGTGGCAGTGAAGGTCACAGTGGCTTTGAACTTCTACGCCACTGGCTTATTCCAAGCTGCTGTTGGGGACCTCGCCAATATCTCCCAGTTTGCGGTGCATCGCTGCATCCGGCAGGTCACCAATGCCCTCTTCAGAAGGAGACGAGACTTCATCTCTTTCCCTATGACCCCAGACAAGCAGCGTGACCGTGCTCTGGGCTTTGCGAGGGTAGCGGGCTTCCCCATGGTGCAGGGCGCCATTGACTGCACGCATGTGGCTTTGCGTGCTCCGCGAGAGAATGCAGAGGAATTCAGGAACAGAAAGGGGTTCCATTCCTTGAATGTGCAGTTGGTCTGTGACCACAGACAGGTGATACTCGCTGTCAATGCCCACTATCCGGGCAGCTGCCACGATGCTTTCATCCTGCGCCAGACTACTGTGGCAGAAGTTTTCGAGGCACCGCATCAGCCAGTTGGTTGGCTTCTGGGGGACAAGGGGTACGCATTGAGCACCTGGCTGATGACACCGCTCCGTACGCCAAACACCCCTGCTGAGCTGCGGTACAATGAAAGCCATCAAGCAACCAGGAACATTATTGAGCGCACAATCGGCGTGCTGAAACAACGGTTCCGCTGTCTGGACCATTCCGGAGGAGCCCTGCAGTACTCGCCTGAGCAAGTTTCGAACTTCGTAGTCGTGTGCTGCATGTTGCACAACATGGCAATCCTCAGGACCCAGCCAATGCCACCAGGCCTTGTAGCACCACCAGAGGAGGAGAAGGAAGAGGAGGAAGAGGACGAGGACGATGATCATCAACAGCACCAAGGCAGGAGGGCGGCCCACAATGGTCAAACTGCAAGGGCCGTCCGTCAACGACTAATAGCAAGCCGCTTCTAGGGCCCCTGCCATTGCTACAAACACTAATCAACCCAGCACGCAACCCCTAAGCCGGCCAAGGCACCAATAATTCCAACCACCAGCCATGTATATTTTGAATACAGAAACTTATTTATTTTACAAACTCTGTGTGTGTCAATTCCTCATGACAAACTCATAGAAATAAACACAAAAAAACAGTCAATAACATAACTGGTTCTCACAACCTGGAGATAATGTCCAAAACACTAAACAAAAGTTGGACCATGAACCTCGGCCTTTAATAAAAAAATGACCAGCATTTTGTCACACCTCCTACTTTTTGCCCTTCGAGGGTGATCTCCTTCCCTTGCGCACTTCCCCCCTTCTAACCCTACTGCTCCTCCGTAATGGGACCTCAGTGGCTGCAGCAAGGCTGGTGGAAGGCTGCTGCTCGTCAGACCCTGACACTGCAGATGCCCCTGAAGGACGGCCTCGACCACTTCTGGGCCTGGAGGGCCCGGCTGCAGACTGCACCAACTCTGCATGGGCGGCAGCAGTCTGTCCTACAGGCGGTGGCAAGTGCAGTGGAGAAGTGACAGTGTTGGCAGCAGGAATGCTGTCATCGTGAGAGAGGCCAGCAACTCCCTGCTCGCCCGACACACTGGCACTCCCACGGGGCAGCACTTCAGCATCCGGAGCAATCTGCCGGAGAACAGATTGCTGGCCTGCTGCGGCGCGGTGACAGCCCCGGGGACATGTGCACGAACCATCGAGGTTGGCAGCAGTCTGTGCTCGCGTGGCCTCCATCTGAGTCTGTATGAGAGCAGTCAGAGGTGGGATCACGGCAGCCAGTGACTGAATTGCAGCACTAAGCGTTAGTGTGGCATCCGCCTGTGCTACAGCGAAGTGCTCCACACTCCTTGCCAGTGACTCAATGCAATCGGGCACCCTTCCCACTGCACCCATGAGCTCAGTGTGCATGCCCACCGCCTGGGTGTTCATTTCTGCAATCAGCCGCTCCTCCTCTGCGTCCATTGCAGTAGGAGTGTCTGGCATACTCTCCCTCTGGGGAGAAGGCCCCCGTTCTTCCCTACCCCCCCCATGGCGTTGCTGCAGCCCGCTGGGTCCTGGAGCTTCACCATCATCAGCCCCTTCCCCCCTGCTCCCCTCCGGGGAAGGCGTGTTCCCAGTGTGGGCATGGGCTTCCTCGGGAGAGGGTGGCACTGATGCTCCGGCTTCCTCTTCCTCCTCAGCTGCAGCATCACTCCCAGTGGCAGCTTCAGGGCCCGTCTCCTCAGCTGGTGAATCACCATCTGAAAGCAGGGAGGTACAAGAGTGGCTTTAGCGTGAGGACAGGGTGGCAGTAAGGGAGGAATAAGTGCAGCGAGTTAGCAAGTTGGATTGAAAGTGTCAAAGGCTGGTGTTGTGAGGGACAAGTGGAAGGACAGAGGACAAAAAGGTGATGACCTTACCATTGCTGTCCAGAACGGGGTCGGCGTCTCCAGTGGCGACGGGACCGATCACCCGGCTTGCCACAATCCTGTGGACGCGCTCCTCCAGATCGCTGAGGGGTTGCAGCTGAAGCCGCCCTCCACCTGTCCGTTGCTGCTGTCTCCTATTATGAGCCAGCTTAGCCTGCAAGAAAAAGGACAGCATCTGAGTAAATATGCAGCCATGGTCTTGCCTGATGTGCCTCCCATAGGTGAATAGCCCTTACAATATGCAGCCATGGTCTTGCCTGATGTGCCTCCCATAGGTGAATAGCCCTTACAATATACAGCCATGGTCTTGCCTGATGTGCCTCCCATAGGTGAATAGCCCTTACAATATACAGCCATAGTCTTGCCTGATGTGCCTCCCATAGGTGAATAGCCCTTACTGTATGCAAAGTGTGGAATGTGTGTGTGTGTTTGATGAAAGGGCCATAGGTGTTGGATGAGTGTTGTGCATTGGGGTTTAAGACCCTCTGGCCATAGAGTGAGGTTGAGATGGAGGGATGGAGAGGTATTGAGAAAAAGCCACTCACCCTGACGACCCGAGTGAGGTCGTTGAACTTTTTGCGGCATTGAGTATGGGTCCTGGGCACCATGCTCCTGGAGGAGACGCTCTGAGCCACCTCCCTCCACACTCTTC
The DNA here is from genome assembly GCA_030390025.1 of Squalus acanthias. Taxonomy (NCBI): domain Eukaryota; kingdom Metazoa; phylum Chordata; class Chondrichthyes; order Squaliformes; family Squalidae; genus Squalus; species Squalus acanthias. The sequence goes on from CM059425.1 coordinate 86,436,421, forward strand.
TGAACTCGCGTGGCAAAGGCCTCCTGCCACTCTCAGGGAACAGCATACATCGTCTGCGCTCCACTGCGTCAACCAGAGCATCCAAGGCCCGCTCGGTGAAGCGATGAGCGCGTTCTCTCACCCTCTCCATGCTTGGCAGCAAAATGGATTACAGGTCTCTCCAGGCTGAGATTCAAGGCTGCAATGAGCAGGGTGTGGCTGGGGAGCAAGTGGCCCCCCCCGCTTTAAGAAGTGTCCGGCGCCAGTGTGTCTGTGTTCCCTCGCTAACTGGCAGCAGCTGCGCTGCGCTCGCGCGCTGAGTTAGCGCCTCACTCCTTGGCCTTTGCGCCTTAAGAGAGGTGTGCAGCGCCTGCTTTAGCGCTCCACTCACCTCCCGGGGCGGTAAAAGTGAAGTTTCCTGTCAGTGCCGATAATTAGTGCCAGGCGCTAATATTTGCGTCCGGACGATATTTGCGCCCCAAATGGGGCGCGACCTAATTTCTACCCCATAGAGTCATAGGGGGAAAAATTCAGTATCGCCCCGTTTGGGGCGCAATTATCGGCCGGGCGCAAAGATTAGGGCCTAGTGCTAATTATCGCCTCCGACTGCAAACTTGACTTTTATCGCCCCTGGAGGTGATTGGAGCGCTAAATCAGGCGCTACACATCTGTCTTAAGGCGCAAAGGCTGAGGAGCGAGGTGCTAACTCAGAGCGCTGGTGAAGCTCATGTGATGTCAGTCAGCAATGGAACACAGACACAATGGCCCCGGCCAGATCTTAAAGGGGAGGGTTGATCTTGCTTTCCATTCACATCCTGCTCATTGCAGCCTTGAATCTCGGCCTGGAGAGACCTGTACATCAAATCTGCTGGAAAGAACAATGGAGAGGCCCAGGGGAAGAGCTCAGAGTGCAGCCCCCACAGTCTCTTCTAAATCGATACAAGGAAGGGCAAATCAAAATGAACCTGCAAAGTGCTGCTCAGTACCCAAAACTCCTTCACACAGCGTTGAATCTCTCCAGAAGTCTCTCTCTCTCTCTCTCAGAATGCATGGTTCAAAAATGTCGCCAACAAAAAAAAGGCAGGAAGCGGTCACCTTTAAATAGCGCTCCCCCGTCCCTTCCTGACTGCAAAACGCTCCCCTCAACCTGTCGTTGCTGGCGGCAGGCGGTAAGGCATGGAGCGCCACTCAATATCCGCTCCGGGTCGCTACCGGGGCGTTGCGCACTCGACTGACGTCACGATCTGCCGCGCAGGAGATCGTGGCGGTACTGTTTAGCGCCGCCGCAAAATGTCTAGTTAATTTCGCGAGCGGCGCAAACATCACCGCGCCCGGGCGCTAGTTGCTTTGTGCCCCATTAGCGCCCTCTTAAGGCGCTAATGGGAGGTGCAACCAACTTAACTTTTCCCCCATAGAGTCATAACGGCACAGAAGGAGGCCGTTCGACCCATCGAGTTCGTGCCGGTTCTCTGCAGAGCAACCCAGTCAGTCCCATTCCCCCGCTCTATCTCCATATCCCTGCAAGTTTATTTCCCTCAAGTGCCTATCCAGTCTCCCCTTGAAAACATTGAGTGTCTCTGCTTCCACCACTTCCGTCAGCAGCGAGTTCCAGGTCCTCACCACTCGCTGCTTAATCACGTCCCCCCTGTATCTCTTGCCCAAAACCTTAAATCTGTGTCCCCTAGTCCTTGTACCATCAACTAGTGGGAACAGCCTTTCCCCGTCTAGCCTATCCAAACCGGTCATAATCTTGTACACCTCTATCAAATCAACCCTCAACCTCCTTTGCTCTAATGAAAACAAATCCAGCTTCTCCAACCTGTCCTTGTAGCTAAGATCTCCCATCCCCGGAACTATTCTGGTAAATCTCCTCTGCACACTCTCAAGGGCCTTCACAAATTTCCTAAAGTGTGGTGACCAGAACTGGACGCAATACTCCAGTTGTGGCCTAACCAACGCTTTATAAAGGTACTCAATAGCTCCATTTATGAAGCCCAAGATCCCATATGCTTTGCTAACCACTCTCTAAATATGTCCTGCCACGTTCAGGGACCTGTGCACATTAACTCCCAGGTCCCTCTGTCCCTGCACACTCTTTAATACTGTGCCATTAAGTGTATATTGCCTCTCCCTGTTCCTTCTGCCAAAATACATCACCTCACACTTCTCTGTATTAAATTCCATCTGCCACTTGTCTGCCCATCTGCTAGCCTTTCTATGTCCTGTTGCAGTCGATTGGTATCATCCTCACTGTTTGCCACACCCCCAAGTTTGGTGTCATCGGCAAATTTAGAAATTCTACCCTGTATTCCAATATCCAGGTCATTTGTATATAACACAAAAAGCAGTGGCCCTGCACTGACCCTTGGGGAACACCACTGTCTACCATCCTCCAGTCTGAAAAACAGCCATTTACCACAACTTGCTGTTTTCTATCCTTAAGCCAATTCCTTATCCAAGCTGCCACTGACCCACCTATTCCATGAGCCTCAATTTTGTAAACCAGCCTTCTATGTGGTACTTTGTCAAACGCCTTCCGAAAATCCATGTAGCCAACATCCATTGCATTCCCTTCATCAATCCTCCCTGTTACTTGATCAAAAAATTCAATTAGATTAGTCAAACACGATCTGCCTTTTACAAATCTGTGTTGGCTCTCTTTATTTAGCTTAAAGCTCTTCAAGTGCCCGTTAATTTTTTCCTTGATTATTGTTTCTAAAACTTTACCCACCACTGATGTTAAACTGACCGGCCTGTAGTTACTAGGATTGTCCTTACATCCTTTCTTGAACAATGGTGTCACATTTGCCACTTTCCAATCCTCAGGCGCCTCCCCCTCATCTGGGGAAGATTGGAAAATTATGGCAAGCCCTTCCGCTATCTCCTCCCCCAATTCCCTTAGCAACCTGGGATGCAAGCCATCTGGACCAGGCGACTTGTCCTCTCTAAGCATACCCAGATGACGTTGCAGGACGACCTCGAGCAGCTCTGGCCCTGGAAGGCCCGGCTGTAGATTGCACCACCTCGGCACGGGTGGCAGCAGTCTGGGTTGGCTGGCTGACAGGCAGCGACAAGGGCAATGGCGGAGTGGCAGTGGTGGGAGCAGGAATGCTGTCATCCTGAGAGAGGACATCAGGGTCCTGCTCAACTGACCCACTGCCACTTCCCCCGGGGCGGTGCCTCAGCATTCATAGCAATCTGTTGGAGCACAGATTGCTGGCCTGCTGCAACACCCTACAAGCTCCAGTGACAGTGGTAAACCCAGCCTCGATGGCAGCAGTCTGTACTTGGGTGGCAGCAAGCTGAGATTGCATGAGAGCAGTCAGATCTTGCATGGCAGCAAGCTGGCACTGCAGGACTGTAGTCTGTGCTTCCGCTGCAGCACTAAGACGTTGGGTTGCTTCCGCCTGTGCTGCAATGGCTGCCACGACATCGCCCATCACACGCAGCATCATGTCTGGGCTGACACGGTCTTTCCGGGAGTTGTCCATCATTTCCAGCCTGGAAATCCTGGACTCCAATCTCTGCACAAAGCCCCGTTCCATGTTGGAGGCAGACTCTTCCATGCTCCTTGACATTGCCAAGAGGCTCTCTGGCAGGCTTACAATTCGGTGTGCATGCCCATACCCTTCTTCTGACGGCCGCCCCATCGAGGTCCTCATCTGAGTCCTGTGCAGCAGAACTCACGCGCGAACTTGACCTCCAGGGAACTTTCCCCCAAGTTACCCTTTCCCCCTGGCCTTGCTGCAGCCCACTTGCGCCCGGTGCCTCACCCTGTGCAGATCCTGCTTCTACACTGCCCTCTAAATTATGCGCAGTACCAGTTTCTGAGCTGGTGTCTGCGAGTGACAGATGCAGTGACGCTGTGTCGTCTTCTTCTCCCCCCTCGCTCTCCTCCATCACCTCGGAGACAGGCTGGGCTGGTGCTTGGTCTTGATTATCTGAAATCAGGAAGGCACAAGAGTCGGATTATGGTGAGGGGAGAAGGGGCGGGGAAACAAGATATGCATGCATACAGCATCAGCAGCTTGAAGGTGAGAAGAGATTGTGGGATGAGAGGGAAGTGGGATGTGAGAAAAGGATTAGGTATAAGCATATCGTTGTTGTCCTCAAGGGCTTCAACCTCGCCATTAGCCACGGCCTCCATGCCTTGCTGCCCAATGATCTCCAGCACTCACTCCTCCAGTTGGCTGAGGTCCTGTATGGCAGCTTGCCCTCCACCCATCTGCTGCTGCTCCCGGCAATTATGCGCCACTTTTGCCTGCAAGAGAACGGGGTGTGTGTCAGTGAGTGTAGTGCAATGTGTTTGGGTGATGTGCCTGTCATGGTTGAATAGCTGTCAGTGTGTGCAAGGTGTGAGATGTGGGTGTGAGTGTTGCAGCAGTGGTAAGGTTGTGAGGGTGAAGTGAAGCTATGATTGTGAGGTCTGAGTGGCGATAGTTAGAGATTGTTGGTAGGTGAGTGCTGGGGGTGTGGGGCATTGAGCAGTGTTTGAGGCTTGTGGTGCAGATGGTGGGACATGGCATTTGCTGAAGCCTTCACTCATCTTGACCTGCCGAGTGAGGTCATTAAACTTCTTGCGGCACTGGATCGCCGACGTGGGGACCACAGTGGTGGCCGTCACATAGTTGGCTATCTCCTGCCACAGCCTTCTGGATGTATATAGTGATGGCTTCCTGCGAGTCTGTGGGAAGAGGAGAGCCCGCCTCCTCTCCACGGCCACCAACAGTGCCTCCAGAGCCGCGTCTGAGAATCTTCGGGCTCTCTCCCTGTGCTGAGGCTCAATCATCTGTTTCCAGCACCCTCTGCTTCCAGGTGAAGTTGGAAGTGGATTGACAATGAGGTGCTGTAGCATCAATGCACCTCCCCTTTAAGTACTGAAAAAAGCCTGTCCTAAAAATGACTGGGAATTAGACTGGATCTGATATTGGCCCATCTGTTGAGCAGTAAGCCAATGAGCAGCGGTTTTAGCACTGAGATCAGCATTATAGCCTTGTTAATGAGGACTGAGCACGAAATTTGCGTGCTACCTGGACCATTTTCACCTGACGCAGCTTAATATCATTGGGCCATGAAACCGCCTGTTTTCTGGCCATATCCAATTTTTAGTCCCTGGTTCCTAACGCTCTCCACTACTGGGGTTTTCCTCGCTTCATGTCTGAGGCTGATTGATTGCCATGATTAGTCAACAACTCCATTATTGTTGTATCAGGCGATGACCAGGATGGTAGAAGGTGAACTAGATGGACCGTGGTCTTTTCTTGTCGAGCAATTACTTTGTTCCAATTAAAGGCAAGTTGTTGTTGGAACTGCTGTGCCCCCAGTGTGTCATGTAACGTGTGCTTTGAGTGTCACTTATAATAGAGATAGGTTAGCTCTCTGCACTGCAGGTGTGTCCAATGCTCAATGAGTCCCGGTCCCACTTCAGTAGCACCAAATTATTAGCCCCCAATATTGTCAGCCATGGCTCAGTTGGTAGCACTCTTGCCTCTGAGTCAGAAGATCGTGGGTTCAAGCCCCACTCCAGAGACTTGAGCACATAATCTAGGCTGACAATCCAGTGTTGCACTGTCGGAGGTGCCATCTTTTGGATGAGACACTAAACCGAGGTCCGTCTGCCCTCTCAGGTGAATGTTGAAGATCCCGCAGCACTGTTTCGAAGAAGAGCAGGGGAGTTCTCCCCATTGTCCTGGCCGATATTTATCCCTCAACCAACATCACTGAAACAGATGACCTGGTCATTCGCACATTGCTGTTTGTGGGAGCTTGCTGTGCGCAAATTGGCTGCTGTGTTTCCTACATTACAACAGTGACTACACTTCATAAAATTGGCTGTAAATTGCTTTGGGGCGTCCAAAGGTCGTGAAAGACGCTGCATAAATGCGAGTGTTTCTTTCTCCCTCAGGACAGAAGCATTTCCACACTACTCTCTGCGCACCTTCCGTGTTTGCTCAGGTGCCGGAACGCAGACTGGGGCCACACTGAGGGTTCACACCTGCAGCGGGACCGTCGGGGGTCCATGCTCAAATACCTGGACTGCCACCTCAGTTCCAGGAATCTATCCTGGGGACACAGCTGGACCCATACTCCCAGTCTCCTGTTACTGGGAGTTCACTAAATGGGCAATAAATGGGAGCCTTGCTAGCGACACTCACATCCCGAGAATGACTGGAAACTTAGAACGAGCACTAGAATAGATAGTGGGGCACCACAAAACTGCTTTAGAAGAAGATGGAGTGGGAAGGCCCAGTGGGGAAGGACTGTGGTGACAAAACACTGCACGAAAACACAAGTGCTTTTACAAGTACGCACAATCCACACTTGCACACAATTCTGCATAAATAAAGCACTCTTGGGAATCATTAACTGTGTTAGCCGAGTATTCCTATTGTAGAGGAATAAAGAAGACACGTGCTGCCAGGGTCTTGAGCACATAATCCAGGCTGACACTCCAGTGCAGTACTGAGGGAGTGCTGCACTGTCGGAGTCGCCATCTTTCGGACGAGATGTTAAACCAAGGCCCTGTCTGCTCTCTCAGGTGGACGTAAAGCAGGGAGCTAAACGCAACTAAATATCAACGCCTCTTTCAAAAAAAAATGACAACTTTCAGGGTCGATATTAACCTCCCCGAGCCCCGATCTCTCCCTCCTGATTGCCAGGCTCTGACCCACCCCTCCCCCCTCAACCAAACTCCAAAATTGAGCCCCAATCCTTCCCAATCTCCCGATTGCCGAGCTCCAATACCAACACTCCACCCACCAAGCCCCCAAGGCTTCTTCGACAGCACCTCCCAAACCCGCAACCTTTACCACCTTGAGGGACAAGGACAGCAGATGCATGGGAACACCACCACCTCCAAGTTCCCCTCCAAGTCACACACCATCCTGATCTGGACATATATCGCCGATCCTTCATCGTCGCTGGGTCAAAATCCTGGAACTCCCTCCCTAACAGCACTGTGGGAGTACCTTCACCACACGGACTGCAGCGGTTCAAGAAGGCGCTTCACCACCACTTTCTCGAGGGCAATTAGGGATGGGCAATAAATGCCAGTGATGCCCACGTCCAAAGATTGAATTATTTTAAAAGTACAGTTCTTGGGCGGTTAGAAGATTCATTGGCAATGATTATCCTTTGTTCGTACTCCTCTCATTGGCTTTATTTATCAGATACAACTGAACAAAGTTGCTCATCATGGGTTTGTCACCATTGAGAGATTTCTCTGTCATATCTTAATTAAATGCCAACAAAGCATGGCTGGACTCTGGACAATTGAGAGTTCAGAATCCACCAAAGATATTGGTGAGATGTGTTTTTGTCAAAGACTTGTTTTCTCACCCTCATGTTCTCCACTTGTGAGTCTCTCTCCATTTCACTTCCTCCTCCAGCTGTCAGGATGGGACAGAGGAAACCAATCATGTTCATTTGATGGGATGAAGGTCTCATTGCCTCCGCTGGTTTTCAGAGCTTCTGCGAAATGAGTTTGGAGCAGTTTGAATCGAGTTTCTAGTAGGGACAAGTGACAGCACAAAATTGTCCAAACCCAATACAAATTGGCAACCTCATTCAGATGGTCTGTGTGGGAAATGGAAATACCACACTGGTATATCGGGGGTTGATCACTGAGGTTGGATTCAGAAGATTGCTAGGAACAAAGTGGATGGAATTGTAGGTTGTTAACGCCCCCCCCCCGCCCCCACACACACGTACACATAGGTTTATACATACACATGTACACACACCCATACACACATGTATGCACACACATAAACACGTACGCACACTCAAAGACACACACGTATGCGCACACACGTACGCGCACACATGTACGCACACACGTACGCACACATGTATGCACACACATAAATACATACACGTACACACCGTCTGCACACTGGAACACACAGACACATCACACACACATACGCACACACACGCGTATGCACATACACGTACACACATGTAAACACGTACACACACATGTATGCACACACACGTACGCACATATAGATGTACACACACACGTACACAAACATGTACACACATGTATGCACACACACCCGCACGTACGCACACACGTACGCAAACAAAGACATACACACACGCGTACACACACATAAACACATGTACGCACACACACATGTACGCACACACACATGTACGCAGACACATGTACGCACACACACGTACACACACACACGTACACATATGTATATATACACACAGACACACACACACACACACACACATCTAATCCATGCTGTATCGGACCTGGGAAAGCTTAATAGAGCAGCGTAGGGAGTGCTTTACACAGCAAGTCGATCAATGCTGTACCTGACCCATAAGTGCTTCACGCTGATACTGGAATAAAATGCCTCATTCCCCAGAACTGGATTAAAAAAAGTTGCCCAAAAGTATATGTACAAGTACTACACTAATTAAATTCTGAAAGCTAATGGCTCTGCCACAGTTCAAAATCTTAAATCTATGCCTTTCATTTGATTACCTGAATGATATTGTTCCTTTTCTTTGATAAGTTGCTCCTGGTGGAAGAAGGTGAGGAGCATGGCTGAGACTCTATTCATGATATCATCGGGGGAACAGTCCACCAGCAATCCTGGAAATTTGACAATTAAAATTAGAAATATATTCCGGAATACGACATTAGAACATTCACAAAGCATTGATTGCTTGTCAGGGGTATAATAATTGAGGTAATCGATTCGGGCTGGGAATTTATTAGCGACAGCAATTAGCAAACTTAAGGTCAAATCGCTGCATAAATACAGCTGACAAGGTCCAAGAGGGATCTTTCAAGGTTTCCAAATTCAATTGACCTTACTCGCTATGGGCCTTGCTTTTACTGCATGGCCGAGCTAATGACTGATTTAATTGCGTATGAATTTCTCCCTGTACATATTAATGTGTTAAACCAGATATTCACCCAAATTCAGCATTTCTTATTTTCTATCAGATTTCCTCCTTCTTTCTCTCACTGGGGTACGGCTCTATGGCACCTTGGCCGAGTGGCCATTCTTGGTGCGTGACCTCAGAAAGGGAGCGCTGGTAGATTTTAAAAGAAATTCATTCTTGGAATATAGCCGTCGCTGGCAAGGCCGGCATTTATTGCCCATCCCCAGTTGCCTTTGAGAAGGTGGTGGTGAGCCTTCTTCTTGAGCCGCTGCAGTCCGTGGGGTGAAGGTACTCCCACAGTGCTGTAGGGAGCGAGTTCCAGGATTTTGACCCAGCGACGATGAAGGAATGGATATATATGTCTATGTCAGGATGGTGTGTGACTTGGAGGGGAACTTGGAGGTGGTGGTGTTCCCATGCGCCTGCTGCCGTTGTCTCTCTAGGTGGTAGAGGTCACGAGTTGGGGAGGTGCTGTCGACCTATTGGTTGCTATTCAACCATTGAGGATGATGACAGCCAAGCTCAATCCTGGTGGGACACTTCATTAACATATTTAAATCAGGCTCCCACATGCAGTTGGGAGCCTGATTTAAATTTAACTGCTGCTGGCTGGGTTTCCCAGGGCTCGGGAAACCCGGCAGTGAAATGGCGATGGGAGCTGCCGGCTCCAAAGGTAAGTCCTTTTGTAGCACTCCTTGTGGGCCAGGAGGAGCAGGATTGCTCCACCCACCCCGGCCCCTCAAGGAAGCCTTTGTCCTCCCCTTTACCGATCGTGGCCTCTCTCTCCCCCCTGCCGCTCTCTTCCTCCCCCCCCCCACCCACCGCTCTCTTCCTCCACCCCCAAGCCCCGATCTGTAGCTCCATCCCTCCCACTTGCCTCTCTCCTCCCTCTCACCCCCACCAAGCACCGATCTCTCCCTCCTCCTGATTGCTGGGGACCGTCCCCAGCGTTCCCGGCTGCTGCTGGTTTTGCCGCCCGGCAGCTGGGCAGCCTGCCAATTTGTCCGGCTATCGGGCAGGAAATGGAAGAAAAAAATTATAATGACGTCCTGCCGATAAATTCGGCAGAAGCTCCGGGTCCCAGCCTTGCTGGGTTTCTCCCGCACTATCGTGCTCCCACACACCCTCTTCACAAATATCGACCCCATAGAAGCTTACATCACAGAAGGAGGCCATTCGGCCCATCGTGCCTGTGCCGGCTCTTTGAAAGAGCTGTCCAATTAGTCCCACTCCCCTGCTCTTTCCCCACAGCACTGCACATTTTTCCCCTTCAAGTATTTATCCAATTCCCTTTTTAAAAGTTACTATTGAATCTGCTTCCACCACTCTTTCAAGCAGTGAATTCCAGATCATAACAACTGCCTGCGTAAAAAAAAAATTCTCATCTCCCCTCTGGCTCTTTTGCCAATTATCAGCTCGTTCAACTAAAAACAAAGCAACGATGGGATTTCCACAATCGGGGCTGCATCTGAATTGTAGAGTTGGAAATCCTTTAATCATTGGACAGCAGGAGACATGTTATAGTGGGATCTGGGAAGCAAAAATGTTAATTTCTTACGGGTGGCTGCCATTTTTGATCCATTAGATTCAGCACATCGGTAAGGGACTTTGTCTGGTCAGGTAAATTTCCAATGTCACGTCCAGCCAATTGATCTTCTGATAGAGCGCAAGTGGAGATCTGGCCGCACACTGCGGCTCCCAGTAACAGCTGGGATTCTGTTTGATTTGCAGCTCCCTGTCGCATCTCATAATAAAAGTATACAGTCACTGAAATGTAGCACAATGTATTTCTACAAAAAGAATATTAAAATTCATGTGGTATTCGAGCAGAGAGTAAGTAATAGGACAAATGAGCTAGAAAGTGAAAGAGGGATACAGCGCTAGAATAGAATGACCCAGGGACAATGAAAACATTCTGTGATCCAAGGTGGAACATTGCACATTTAGAAGTTTACGTGACAATGTGATTGAACATCTTTTAGACAGCGACGGGAGAAATGTTGAATCCCTCAAGAAAAATCACACTGGTACCTTCAAAGACAATCAGAGCTAAGGCATCAGTCAGATAGCAGCTACCGATCTAGACGGGTAACAGCAGTGCGCAGTCAGCAGACCCTAGTTATACTGTTAACCGCAGCCTGACTGGCACCAAGGTGGAGTGACCTGCTCCTTCAGCTGGTGTTTCAAAACATGTGCATAACCCCGCCTCCATCATCTAATTCCTTAATGTTAGGAGAATGTTGGGGGAGCATCCGTTTTGTGCTAATAAAAGATTTGACTTTATATCGTGCCTTTCACGACCTCAGGACATTCAAAAGTGTTTTACAGCCAATAAAGTACTTTTTGAAGTATAGTCACTGTTGTAATGTAGGAATCGTGGCAGCCAATATCTGCACTGCAAGATCCCACAAACAGCAATGTGATAATGACCAGATAATCTGTTTCAGTGATGTTGGTTGAGGAATAAATATTGGCCAGGATACCGGTGAGAATTCCCCTGTTCTTCTTCGAAATAGTGTCATGTAATCTTTTACATCCACCTGAAAGGGCGGACGGGGCCTCGGTTTAACATCTCATCCGAAAGACGGCACCTCAGACAGTGCAGCACTCCCTCAGCACTGCACTGGCGTGTCAGCCTGGATTTTGTGCTCAAGTCTCTGGAGTGGGGCTTGACATCTGAGTTGTGAGGGTAATCCCAGAGTGCAGCCTAGTTTGCCGAGAATCGGGTGCAGAGGTCAGCACAGCTAATTCGTGCTGTTCCACGTTCACCAGTCATTAAATAACCAGAACATCTGAAAATCAGGAGCATTGAGTTGTCCAATTCATGCTTGTGGTGAGCAGGGCTCTGAGCCATGAGCCTCATCTTGCAAGATTAACTCTTTACTGCTACTTTGGCATCAATGTGCATCTGAATCTGCTTTGTATTGATGGACATTTACAGTGTCACTGATACCCAAGAGTCAACTGGACTTCAAGAACCATAACTCGATCCCAATAATCAAACAGATATAGGATTATGGCCCATCGTATAGGATTATTCAATGGAGATGGTTCTGGGTGACCAAATATCATAGAATCTTAAGAATATAAAACATAAGAATATAAGAACTAGGAGTAGGAGTCGACCATTTGGCCCTTCGAGCCTGCTCTGCCATTCAATAAGATTATGGCTGATCTTCTACCTGAACTCCACAAAATTCTATCGATCTAACCTGAATGTACTCAACGACTGAGCCTCCACAGCACTCTGGGGTAGAGAATTCCAAAGATTCACCACCCTCTGAGGGAAGAAATTTCTCCTCATCTCAGTCCTAAATGGTCGACCCATTATTCTGAGACTGTGACCCCTGGTTCTAGACTCCCCAGCCAGGGGAAACATCCTCCCTGCATCTACCCTGTCAAGCCCCTTAAGAATTTTATACACTTCAATGAGATCACCTCTCGTTCTTCTAAACTCTAGAGAATATGGGCCTAGTCTACTCAATCTCTCCTCATAGGACAATCCCCCCCCATCCCAGGAATTAGTCCAGTGAACCAGCACAGAAGGAGACCATTCGGCCTCTCGTGCCTGTGCCAGCTCTTTGAAAGAGCTCTCCAGTTAGTCTCAATCCCCTGCTCTTTCCCCATAGCCCTGTAAATTTTCCCCTTTCAAGTATAAATTCAATTCCCCTTTGAAAGTTACTATTAAATCTGCTTCCACCAGCCTTTCAGGCAGTGCATTCCCGATCATAATAACTCGCTGCATAAAAACAGTTCTCATCTCCCCCCTGGTTCTTTTACCAATTATTTTAAATATGTGTCCTGTGGTTACTGACCCTCCTGCCAGTCTAAACCCCTCATAAATTTGAACGCCTCTATTAAATCTCCCCTTAACCTTCTCCGCTCTAGGAAGAACAATCCCAGCTTCTCTAGCCTTTCCATCAAAGCGCCCTCAGTACTAGTTTGAAATCTTACAGCAATCCTAGGAAATACTTAGAGTTTCTCAACATTTCAATCAGTGACAGATGCCGAAAGTGTGAGGACACAGGATGAAGTTTGTTCTGGATAGGTTAGGTGGCCATCCAGTCTGGAAAGCCATGTGTGAAAGACCTGAGGTGCATCTTTCAGGTCATAAGAACCGACATTGCATATTTTTATCAGAATTTATTGCTTTCCGGTATTGTAACAAGGTTTAAATGAATGCTTTTGGGGCGGGAGAACGCACGAACTGGATGGGCTTCACTATGAAGCAGAGGAGTAAGTCCGTCTGGCTTCTGTATATATCTTTGTAAATAGTCGCTCAACAAATCTAGATTGGTGGGCCCCACACCTCAGGCTGGAACAATGTTGATGCACATCAACGTATCACTTAAACAGAAAGAGGCTTGTTGTCACCTCCTAATCCATTTGAAGAGCTAGTCAGGTAGCCATTCTATTCAAATTAGCATCTCTTGGTTGAAGCAGATGCATTTTGTCACATAACTGAGTGTTGCTGTATTAGTGTTAGAAATACAGTCAGGTGATAGTATTGATCATTGAGCTATCACTTGCCTGCTGTCTGGTTGCAGACCACAATCCATTATCTGTATTGGTAATTCTACCAGTGGAGAACCATTGTGGTTGCACTGCTCTGGAGTGATGCAAGTTGAATCAGAAAACCTGACAGGCAACTTTTGTGCCATTGATCTTTTTGATTAACAGTTCTGATAAATCGTTAATGTACTTAAAAAAAATAACCTTCGTTATCTTCGAGTGTCAGTGTGGCTCAGTTGGTAGTACTCTCGCCATTGTCAGAAGGTTGTGGGTTCAAGCCCTTCTCCAGGATTTGAGCACATAATCTAGGTTGACCTTCCAGTGCAGTACTGAGGGAGTGCTGCACTGTTGGAGGTGCTGTCTTCAGAAGAGACATTAAACCCAGGTCCTGTCTACCTGTTCAGGTGGATATTAAAGATTCCATGGCACTATTTGAAGAAGAGCAGGGGGATTTTCCTAGTGCTGCGGCCAATATTTATCCTTCAGCCATCACTATCAAAACAGATTAATTAGTCATTCTTCTCATTGCTATTTGTGGGAGCTTGCTGTGCACAAATTGTTTGCTGTATTTGCCTACAGAACAACAGTGACTAACTACACTTCAAAAGTACTTCATCGGCTGTGAAGCACTTCAAGACGTCCTGCGGATGTGAAAGGTGGTATATGAGTGGAGGTTCTTTCTCTTGTCTCAGCTTGGGTCAAATGGGAGAGAGGCATATAAACAGGACGCCTGCCTTGCTCACTAGTGCCTTTCTTGCTCTGTGCTACACAGGCCGACAGCAAACAGAGAACTCGCTGTCTTTTGGATGTAAAAACTTCTCTTCATGGATGTGAGGTCCAAAGCTATCAGCACTACTGGGGCTTTTATTAGTGTATGTTAGGAGGCCAGCTAGTTGTTATCAAGAGCTGGTAAGAGGTATTTGAAAAAATGAATGAGCCAAGCCACATTTGCACAAATGTAAGACATGTCTGGTTGGAATATAAGATATCCAATGTGAGGCGCTATCACCAGTAGAGTGAACAATGTTGATTGAGAAGATAAATTGGGAGAATAAGTGTTGAAGATTGGGAATATACCAATACCGAGGCACCTTAAAAATATACTATCCAACAATTCTGCACTGCTTGGGACCGAACAACATTCAGGTTTGTGATTTAATCGGAAATGCGTTTGGGATTTGAGTGTACAGTACATGCATTGTAAAAGATAGATGTGCATTCAAAGGGCACCAAGTGTCAGAGAGTGGTGTCATAGGCAAGGTGACTGATCAAAAGATCAGCTGATAGGTTGTATTATTGGTCTGTGTGAGGTTTGGACTTTTGGATTTGTGGCATTGGATTGAATAGGAGATACAGGGAGAGGAGAAAGAGCATTGGGAGTCACACAAGAAAAACTAGTGCGGCACCTAGATTGTTACTTGATCCATTGCTGATCAAATGGATACGAAACAAGATTTGTGTAACAAGGTGAAAGGTGAATCATCAGCCACCCGAAGTCTGACTTTGAATTAATGTTATCCTATGTGACACTGTTCCAAGTAGCCATCTTCCAATTAACTAGTATTGACACTCTTGATAATCTCATTATCAGTCTCTCCTATAGGATAGCATCGTGTTATTCTCTAATGCTCTCAATGATCCTGGGTTGTTCTTTTATTTTGTCAAAGACTTGCATTGACTGCACTAATGTGGGATTTTACTCATCATTGTGAATCGATCAACATTTCTTGTTAACATGCTTGGCATTAAGTAACTAAATGAAGCATTACCTTATGAAGAGTCATGTAGACTGAGGCAGTTACCCTGGGAATATTAAGCTGAAGATAGAAAGACTAGAAAGTTCTGTCTACCAGCTAAGTGGGAGCAAGTTACTGTACAATTTAAGGTGATCAACATATAACCAATCACCTCACAAGTGTACTTTACCTCCGACTGACAGGGGAAGTAGAAGACCTCATCGCAAATAGTTATTTTATTGGTCATTCGGAGGCATGTAAGTGCAGGTTAATGAAACAATAAATGGATTTCTGGTTGATTGAAAGCATTGTGTGGTTGTAATGGGTTTCAGAAGTTTCATTCTTGCACTTCAAGTAATCTGAACATCAAAAGTAGGGCAGGACGATTCCTCTCAGCGAAGTTACTACCTATCTGTGGCTGTTCTGAAACATTAATCAACTCTCCAGTAGTGTATCTCTCCTGCCCTTCAGTTTGTCGTTCTCTCCCTGTTTCGCATCCTTAATTCCGCACATCTTTGCCAACTCTACTGGTTCATTTTAAGATTCATCTTTCCTGCTGAAAGCACTTAAGCACTTACCCTCCATTAGTAGTGCAGTACTGAAGGAGTTTGGCATTGTCAGAGGTGCTGTTATTTAAGCGAGACATGAAACTGAGGCCTGTTCCAGTGGTCCTGGTGAATGTTCAAGGTCTCATGGCTTTTTTTTTACAGAAGAGAGGAGAGTTCTCCCGGCATCCTGACCAACATTCCTCTCTCAAGCAGCACTCCCAAAAAAAAACAGATTTACTGATCATTCATCCCACTGCTAGTTGTGGAACCTTAGGGCTGGATTTTGATACTGGGTCAGGCTGGGGTCGTGTTATCCACTTTTCGTGTTATCCACCCGACTGCAATTGGATGTGGGAGATTGATGCGATTTTCACCTAATTGGGAAATTGAGTTCCAGCATGTGGGGACCCATGACCCAATTAGTGTTTTCAGTGTAAAAGTCGCCTCTGATGATGTCATCATTGCTGCTGCATTGAAGGTCTGCAAAGACTGCCTGGCCTTTGCTGTGAGAGGACCTGGAGGCAAAATGAGCAGCAGCAGCCCTAAGTCTGCTCCCAGATATTTTTGTACCACCACCACCACTCCCAGTTATTATTATTCTTCCTCCTCCTCCTCCTCCTCCTCCTACTACTACTACGTTGTAATAGTGGACCTGCAGCTGATAGTCAGCTATCAAAATGTGCTACCGCCAGGTTTCACATTCGTGGTTCAGAACAGGCGTGCTTCACGTAGAAAAAGGGTTAAAATCACAAAGGCCTTTCAAAATGGCATGATAGAGGCAATTTAGTGCTTGTTAAGGGCCTTAACAGCCTATCTCGCCTCTTGGAGGCGGGACGGAGTCGGGAGCAGCAGACACGATTTAATGAAAATTGCGTGGAGGTGGGATGGAGGCGGACTTGTGCCCGCCCGCCAGTTTTCGCAATTTTAACCCCCCACACGCCTCCAAACCCACCTCCACGGGTCAATGAAAATTCTGCCCTTACTGTCCGCAAAATGGTTCCCGTGTTCACCTAGATCACAGCAGTGATTACTTTAAAGTAATTAATCGGCTGTGTAGTGCTTTGGAGTGTTTTCGAGACGTGATTCGAGATATGAGTGTCCTGAGGTCAGGAAAGTCGCTATATAAATGCAAATTTTATGCAACAATCAACTGGCTGAGCTTCAAACCCATGGTAGGTTCACTCAGGATTTTCACTGGCTTATTATAAGATGGTGAAAGGGATTGAGGAGCCAAAGGCTAATTGCTGGATTGACTAATCTTATTCTTCTAATCCCCAGATGGGTGCTATAAACTTAACAAGCTCTCCCACACTTTTGGAAGGGTGTCAAGGCCTTGGAGAGGGTACAGAGGAGTTTACTAGAATGGTACCAGGAATGCAGGGCTTCAGTTATGTGGAGACATTAGATAAACTGGGATTGTTCTTCTTCGTGCAGAGAAGATTCAGAGGAAATTTGATAGAAGTGTTCAAAATCATAAAGGGTTTTGATAGAGTAAATAAGGAGAAACTATTGCAAGAGGGTCGCTAACCAAAGGACATAGATTTAAGGTAATTGGCAAAAGAGCCAGGAGGCAACATGAGGAAACAAATTTTACACAGCGAGTTGTTGTGATCTGGAATGCGCTGCCTGAAAGGGCGGTGGAAGCAGATTCAATAATAACTTTCAAAAGGGAATTGGATAAATACTTGAAGGGGAAAAATTTTCAGGGCTGTGGGGAAAGAGCAGGGGAGTGGGACTAATTGGAGAGCTCTTTCAAAGAGCCGGCTCAGGCACGATGGGCTGACTGGCCTCCTTCTGTGCTGTATCATTCTATGATTCCATTCCACTTTCCTGTTACAGTTAGTGACCTTTTAACTCAGTGGGGGGGGGGGGGGGGGGGGGCGTGAAACTGATCTTGGGCAGTAGCGAATTGGGCGCCTGTTTAACCCCAGCCCAATATTCCTTTTCATTTGAGGCGGGTGTAAAACGGACGGCCAATTCGCTATCGCCCAAGCTCAAATTGAGCCCTAGTATTTTTACTTAAGAAATAGGGGGGGGGAAATTCGGTTGCTTTGCACCTCTTAGGGCACTAACGGGGCGCAAAGCAACAAGCGCCCTGGCGCGGCACCGCCAACGCCTCCCGCGAAATTCAGCAGGAGGTTAGCGGCAGCAGTAACCGTTAGCGCCCCGCGGCACTGCGCTGCCGGCGATGACAGCATTGCCGTGCACAGCGCCCCTCTTGCGCCCCGGCCGCGACCTTCGGTCGTGCCCCCTGACTTACCGCTGGACGCTATGTCCGACGGGGTCACGGGGGCCTACCTGTGGCCGGGGCGGCACTATTTAAAGGCGAGCTGCCGGGCTCCTCAGCACCCACAACCCCCTCCCCCCCCCCCCCCCCCCCCCCACGGAGTGCCGGCTGCGCTCCATGAGCCCGGCACTTCTCGAGTGCCGGGCTCTTTTGCCAGCACTCCGATCCCGGTGGCCCAGATGGGCCCCGGGTCGTGCTGCACAAGGCCCCTCCCCTTTAAGAAGGGGAGGAAGGCCTGCAATACCGCGGCGCGTGGCACTGCGGGACGTAGCGCCGCGATATTCCCTCGCAGCGCCCCAAGAGGGAGGCGGAGTGCTTCCAGTAGCACCCCCGCTACCACTCAATTTTGGCCGCGGGGGTGCTAATTTTTTCGGGGCGCTACTTTGAAGTTAGCGCCCCAAAGGGGGAGCATCAATTTTTCCCCCAGGGATTCTTCATAGCGCTTGCCCCAAAGGAGATTTGACGCAAGTGTCCTATTTCAATATGAACCACAGTCCATCTGATCATCCAGTATATCTTCCAATTCGGGCCTCTTGTACATCCCCAATTTTCTTTGCTCCATCGTTGGCAGCCGCGTCTTCAGCTGCCTGGGCCAGAAGCACTGGAATTCTCTCCCTAAGCCTCTCCGCCTCTCCACCTCTCAGCCCTCCTTTAAGACGCTCCTTAAAACCTACCTCTCTGACCAAGCTTTGGGCCGCCTGTCCTAATATCTCCATATATTGGATCGGTGTCAAATTTTGTTTGATAACACTCCTGCAAAGTGCCTTGGGACATTTTACTGTGTTAAAGGTGCTATATAAATGCAAGTTGTTGTTGTTGTTGGTCTGCCCCCATGTGCAACTCTGGACAGCCTACTACAGGGTGAGGGCAACATCTCTGCCCCCAAGTACAGTACTGGGGATGGTAGCACAGGGGAGACAATTTGTCCTTGGAGTCCTCAAGTACAGTTCATAAGAAATAGGAGCAGGAGTAGGCCATATGGCCCCTCAGGCCGGCTCCGCCATTCAATAAGATCATGACTGAACTTCTACATCAACTCCACTTTCCTGCCCTATCCCCATATCCCTTGATTCCCTTAGTGCCAAGGTGTTTTATAAGTATATTAAGGGCAAGAGGATAACCAGGGAAAGAGTAGGGCCCATTAGGGACCAAAGTGGCAATCTGTGTGTAGAGCTGGAAGATATAGGTGAGGTTTTAAATGAATATTTTGCATCTGTGTTCACTATGGAGAAGGACGATGTAGGCATAGAAATCAGGCAGGGGGATTGTGATATACTTGAACAAATTAGTATTGAGAGGGAGGAGGTACTAGCGGTTTTAGCGGGCTTAAAAGTGGATAAATCCCCAGGCCCAGACGAGATGTATCCCAGGCTGCTGTGTGAGGCAAGGGAGGAGATTGCAGGGGCTCTGACACAAATTTTCAAAACCTCTCTGGCCACAGGGGAGGTAATCAAATTTGAGAGGTCGCACAACACCAGGTTATAGTCCAACAGTTTTATTTGAAATCACAAGCTTTCGGAGCTTACTACTCCTTCGTCGGGTGAAGTAAAAAGATACAGAATCGCCAAAGCATATATAGATAGAGAACAATGCATGTGTACCTTACAATTGCAGACATATGCTTTGGTGATTCTGTATCTTTTTACTTCACCCGACGAAGGAGTAGTAAGCTCCGAAAGCTTGTGATTTCAAATAAAACTGTTGGACTATAACCTGGTGTTGTGCGACCTCTCAATTTTGTCCACCCCAGTCCAACACCGGCATCTCCGCATCATGACCACAGGGGAGGTGCCAGAGGACTGGAGAACAGCTAACGTAGTACCATTGTTTAAGAAGGGTCGTAGGGATAAACCAGGGAATTACAGGCCAGTGAGTCTAACATCAGTGGTAGGGAAATTATTGGAAAAAATTCTGAGGGACAGAATTAGTCTCCACTTGGAAAGGCAGAGATTAATCAAGGATAGTCAGCATGACTTTGTCAGGGGGAGATCATGTCTAACCAATTTGATTGAATTTTTCGAGGGGGTGACTAGGTGTGTGGATGAGGGTAGTGCAGTTGATGTAGTCTACATGGACTTCAGTAAGGCTTTTGACAAAGTCTCGCATGGGAGACTGGTCAAGAAGGTAAGAGCCCATGGGATCCAGGGCAATTTGGCACATTGGATCCAAAATTGCCTTAGTGGCAGGAGGCAGAGGGTGATGGTCGAAGGTTGTTTTTGTGACTAGAAGCCTGTGTCCAGTGGTGTACCGCAGGGATCGGTGCTGAACCCTTGCTGTTTGTAGTGTACATTAATGATTTAGATATGAATGTAGGAGGTATGATCAGTAAGTTCGCAGATGACACGAAAATTGGTGGAGTAGTAAATAGCGAGGAGGGAAGCCTCAGGCTACAGGACGATATAGACGGGTTGGTCAGATGGGCAGAACAGTGGCAAATGGAATTTAACCCTGAAAAGTGTGAGGTGATGCATTTTGGGAGGACTAACAAGGCAAGGGAATACACAATGAATGGTAGGACCCTAGGAAGGACAGAGGATCAGAGGGACCTTGGTTTGCATGTACATAGATCCCTGAAGGCAGCAGGACAGGTAGATAAGGTGGTTAAGAAGGCATATGGGATACTTGCCTTCATTAGCTGAGGCGTAGAATATAAGAGCAGGGAGGTTATGGTGGAGCTGTACAAAACGCTAGTTAGGCCACAGCTGGAATACTGTGTGCAGTTCTGGTCGTCACACTATAGGAAGGATGTGATTGCATTGGAGAGGGTGCAGAGGAGATTCACCAGGATGTTACCTGGGCTGGAGCGTTTCAGCTATGAAGAGAGACGGGACAGGCTGGGGATGTTTTCCTTAGAGCAGAGAAGGCTGAGGGGGGACCTGATTGAGGTGTACAAAATTATGAGGGGCATAGATAGGGTAGATAGAAAGGAACTTTTCCCCTTAGTAGAGGGGTCGATGACCAGGGGGCATAGTTTCAAGGTAATTGGCAGGAGGTTTAGAGGGGATTTGAGGAAAAACTTTTTCACCCAGAGGGTGGTTGGAATCTGGAACTCACTGCCTGAAAGGGTGGTAGAGGCAGGAACCCTCACAACATTCAAGAAGTATTTCGATGAGCACTTGAAACGCCATAGCATACAAGGCTACGGACCAAGTGCTGGAAAATGGGATTAGAATAGATAGGGCTTGATGGCCGGCGCAGACACGATGGGCCGAAGGGCCTCTTTCTGTGCTGTATAACTCTATGACTCTATGACTAATCTATCAGTCTTGAATATACTCAACGACTGAACATCTACAGCCCTCTGGATTAGAGAATTCCAAAGATTCACCACCCATTGAGTGAAGAAATTTCTCCTCATCGAAGTCGTAAATAGCTGACCCCTTATCCTGAGACTGCGACCCCTGGTTCTAGACTCTCCAGCCAGGGGAAACAGCCTCTCAAGTTCTCTAAAAATGTTATATATTTCAATGAGATCACCTCTCATTCTTCTAAACTCCAAAGAATATATGTCCATTCTACTCAATCTCTCCTCATGGGTGAGCCCTCTCTTCCCAGTTCTGGGGATGGTAGCACGGAGGGGGGGGGGGGCGTGGGGGGGACATTTTGCCCTTGGAGGGAGTTCAAAGGAGGACAATTAAGTTGATACATGGGTTTGGCCCAATTTGCTCTGAGAGATGTCTGAGTGTAATGAAGATCTTCACATTGTCCAAAGGGATCTTAGAGGTGATCTTATTGAGGGAGTTACAAATCTCAAGGGAATGCTCAATATTAACTTTAGCTTTAGGACAAGGGAACATGGATTTAAGCTTGATGGGAAATGCAAAATTAAGAGCACTGAGCTCTGAAAGTACCAAATATCACATCCACGAGTTTTGATTTTGTCATGGTGGGCGAAAGCAAAATGCCATTATGTAAATCTTGGTATTTAGCCGAAGCCCGAATGTTTTAATTGTATTGAAATAAATCGTTGGGTTGCATTTGCAATTATAAAAATATATATACACAAGGCTGGAGCCCCAAGGTTGATCAGTGATTTCAGTATTAAAATGTCAATCTGTCCCAACCAATCAATCGAGGCCAAGGAATGTGTCAAATCCACACCAGTATATTTATTCTTTGCGCCATTAAATTTAAAGTTTCAACTTATTTAACCATCATTCATGCCCATCAGGCTCAGCATGTTTCAGAACCTGCAAGCCGTTGAATTTTTAATGTGATTTATACTTTGTCATAAAGATCCATTGAAAGAAACAGATAATATAGAGTTGGGTACGCGCATTTGAGAGTTGGGGGCATGGCCAGTTTTGTGGCCGGAGATTCATTCGGACGGAAGGTTTGATGGACGTGCGTAAAAGATTGAGGCGACTTGTGCGTACTGTTGTTACAGGCGTGACTCACTCACGTCCAAAATTCCGTGATCTTGGAGCCACGTAATTGGTTTGCGCCCAAGTTACGTGCATCTCTGGGTGCAAAAGCGGAGGAAACTCCAGGGAACCATGTACTAGGGAATGTCGTGGTTACGACGGAAGTTTATCAGGTGTCAGCAGCTGTTAAAGGGCTGCAATATATTGTGAAAGTTAAGACTCCAGTAACCTTTGATCCATGGCTATTCAAATAGGACAGTGTTTGAAAGGACAGTGTAAACAGTAAGCGGGTAGTAAGACAAAAAGAAAATACTGCAGATGCTGGAAATCTGAAATAAAAACAGAAAATGCTGGAGATACTCAGCAGGTCAGGCAGCATCTGTGAAGAGAGAAACAGACTTAATGTTTCAGGTCGATGACCTTTCGTCAGAACTCTTACTACGGGTAGTAAGAGGCAGGGTGGGGCCTATTAGAGACAAAGAAGGTGATATATGCTTAGAGGCACAGCGCAAGGCTAGAATACTCAATGAGTATTTTGTATCGGTGTTTACTAAGGAGGTGAATGCTGACAAAATATCAGGAGAAGTGGAAAAGGTAGAAGCAATGGAAGGGGTGAAAATTGATAGACAGGATGTACTAGAAAGGCTGGGTATGCTTAGAGTGGATAAGTCGCCTGGTCCAGATGGCTTGCATCCCAGGTTGCTAAGGGAATTGGGGGAGGAGATAGCGGAAGGGCTTGCCATAATTTTCCAATCTTCCCTAGATGCGGGGGAGGTGCCTGAGGATTGGAAACTGGCAAATGTGACACCATTATTCAAGAAAGGGTGTAAGGACAATCCTAGTAACTACAGGCCGGTCAGTTTAACATAAGTGGTGGGTAAAGTTTTAGAAACAATAATCAAGGAAAAAATTAATGGGCACTTGGAGAGGTTTCAGCTAATTAAGGAGAGCCAATACGGATTTGTAAAAGGCAGATCGTGTTTAACTAATCTAATTGAATTTTTTGATGAAGTAACAGGGAGGATTGATGAAGGGAATGCAATGGATGTTGTCTACATGGATTTTCGGTAGGCGTTTGGCAAAGTACCACATAGAAGGCTGGTTAACAAAATTGAGGCTCATGGAATAGGTGGGTCAGTGGCAGCTTGGATAAGGAATTGGCTTAAGGACAGAAAACAGCGAGTTGTGGTAAATGGCTGTTTTTCAGACTGGAGGGTGGTCGACAGTGGTGTTCCCCAAGGGTCAGTGCTGGGGCCACTGATTTTTTTGATATATATAAATGACCTGGATATTGGAATACAGAGTAGAATTTCTAAATTTGCCGATGACACCAAACTTGGGGGTGTGGCAAACAGTGATGATGATACCAATCGAGTGCAACAGGACATAGAAAGGCTAGCAGAATGGGAAGACAAGTGGCAGATGGAATTTAATACAGAGAAGTGTGAGGTGATGCATTTTGGCAGAAGGAACAGGGAAAGGCAATATGCACTTAATGGCACAGTTTTAAATAGTGTGCAGGGACAGAGGGACCTGGGAGTTAATGTGCATAGGTCCCTGAAGGTGGCCGGGCATATTTAGAGAGTGGTTAGCAAAGCATATGGGATCTTGGGCTTCATAAATCGAGGTATTGAGTACAAAAGTAGAGAAGTTATGCTGAACCTTTATAAAGCGCTGGTTAGGCCACAACTGGAGTATTGCGTCCAGTTCTGGTCACCACACTTTAGGAAGGATGTGAAGGCCCTTGAGAGGGTGCAGAGGAGATTTACCTGAATGGTTCCGGGGATGGGGGATCTTAGCTACAAGGACAGGTTGGAGAAGCTGGATTTGTTTGCATTAGAGCAAAGGAGGTTGCAGGGTGATTTGATAGAGGTGTACAAGATTATGATGGGTTTGGATAGGCTAGACAGGGAAAAGCTGTTCCCACTAGTTGATGGTACAAGGACTAGGGGACACAGGTTTAAGGTTTTGGGCAAGAGATACAGGGGGGATGTGAGGAAAAACTTTTTTACGCAGCGAGTGGTGAGGACCTGGAACTCGCTGCCAACGGAAGTGGTGGAAGCACAGACACTCAATGTTTTCAAGGAGTGACTGGATAGGCTCTTGAGGGAAATAAACTTGCAGGGCTATGGGGATAGAGCTAGGGAATGGGACTAACTGGATTGCTCTACAGAGAGCCGGCACGGACTCGATGGGCCGAATGGCCTCCTTCTGTGCCGTTATAACTTTATGGGCTGGATTTTGCCAATGGGGCGCTTTTGGAGGCGGGACTCCCATTTGTCGGGTTTCAGTCCCGCCTCCATCAACTTCTGGCCAACCCATGCTATTTTCCCTTGATTGACCTTGTTAAGCCTGCCCAGTGGGCTTAGCAGGCCAATTAAGGGAAAGCCAGTTACAGAGAACATCAACGTATGACGTTTCATCTGTCAAATGAATTGTCATCGTTTGACAGCTCTGTGAAGCTGTCAAACACTGACATTCTCTGTAGTTTGATGAGTTCTTGAATTCAAGACCTCATCAAACCTCTTTCTTTTGTAGAAATTAGATGGTTGCTGCATTGGAGAATGCAACGGCCATCTGCCATCTCTACCGCGGAGGTGCGAGGCTCTCCGCATACCCACCGATTGAAGCCTGCAGGAAGAAACAAAGGTAAGTACACTTTTTCTAACACTTTGCACTTACCTCAGATACTCACCTCTCCACACTTGCACCCATCACTCACCTCCACAGAACACATTTGGACCCCTCCGACCCACGCAGACCCACTACTCGTCTCGGTGACCCTGGCGGGGTTCGGAGCCTTCGGGAAGCCCGCACTTGTGTGGGCAAAATGGGGATAATCCTCTTTTCTGCCTGTTAACAGGCAGTTAAGTGGCTGTAATCCCTTCCCGCCTCCAAGGAGACGGGACCCGGCGCGGGACGGCTACCCACCTCCTGGCAAGATGGCATGGAGGCGGGTTGGGGACGGGTTGGGCACCCGCCCCGAAATTCTGCCATTTTCCCGGCAGTCCCGCCTCCAAACCCGCCTCCCCAGGGCTGGCAAAATCGTCCCCTATGACTCGATGACAATGGTTTTTCTCTGATGACACTAATTTCATTGAGGACATGTGTATGACTTGGGACTGACTGCTGGTGGGAAGTTCTCCAACATATCTACAAAATGGTGTTGGCGCACTACTATCTCCAGGAAGATGGGCAGGAGCTTTGTTCGACAGGCTGGCCAGCTATCAGATTCATCAAGGCTAGACACAGATGTGAGAGACTTCAAGGAGTGGCGGATCGGTAGTTAATTCAGTTGGTGCAACGATGTGAATGTTTTTGACGCTGGTTCTGATTGACAGCTTTATACTTGAAAGGTCACCCTGATCGCGTTGCAATCTATCTTTGATTGACAGTTTTGATTAATCCTGAAGGATAAATTTTTTTTATCTTCCTTTGTACAGATTGTACAAATATAGGAGAGAGACATAGCAAACCAGATTGATGACACTCTGAGGGGAAGCACAAAAACATGGAGGTGGGGGTCAAATTCAGCTAAAGTGAGGGTGAAAATTGGGATTGGCCGCCCCTCATACACCCCGCCCGATTTTCCTTGTCATTGCCTTTAATTTTATTGTTCTGCGATAGATGGAGCAAAGTGAAGTGAAGGTCTGTGATCTATCTAATCTGTGGAGCTATTTTTGCTAATTCTCTAATTTTACTTCTTAATAAACACAAATTGCTAGTTTTCTAAGCCTGATCTACAAATTCTGGCATTGTGGCATTTCCCATTTGTTGAGAGAGATCTGGGCACACGGTGTGCAGGTTGTATTATTTCTTCCACTTCCCTCAACAGAAGAGTCCCACACCAATGTGGTTGACTCCTAACTGCCCTCTGAAGTGACCTAGCAAGCCACTCAGTTGTATCAAGCCTGCAACGGTTCATGAAGAAGGCCCACCACCATCTTCTCAGGGGCAACTAGGGATGGGCAATAAATGCCGGCCTTGCCAGTGATGGCCACATCCTGAGAATTAATAAAAAAAGGTAGACGCGCACGTGAAGAACAGCAATGTACTGTAAGGCAGTGATGCTTCTGGGACAGTAAGGCCCATATGAGTCAAAGCCTTTAGGTAAGGAGGGGAGCCACCTATAGTGGAAAGCAAAGGAGGAAAGAACTGTGTGAAACTGAAAAGTCACATTGGAACCGCAGGGCTAGCTTTCCTGAGGCTTAAGATAAGAAACATCAGGGTGAATTTTAATGCCCAAAAACGGGTGAGTTTGGGTCGGGTGGGATGTTAAAATGTTAAAAATCTGAAACCCGAACCAAACCCGCCACGAGCCCGCCCACTTCCGGTTTTAACGGAGGCGGGCTGAACTGGCGGACGGTTGGCGGGGGGGGAGGTTGCGCGATCAATCGTTTGCAGGAGGTGTGACCCTCATTTAAATATTTTAATGAGGCTGTGTGCCTCAATTTTTTCTCCATTTTAGGTTTAACCTGGCAGCTAAAAGGAGGCAAGGACTGCTGCGTGGAAGGGGTGAGTGCCTTTCCAGCACTGCTCAAGGGCCAGGAGGAGCAGGTGTGCTTTCCCCGGTTCACCAAGCTAACCGGTTCCCCCCCGATCCCCGTGATCAGCCGTTTCTCCCCTCCCACTGATCAGACCTTCCCCGTGATTGCTCTCCACCGCAATTGGACCTCCTATACGATCGGACCCCCCGCAATCCTATCTCCCGCCCAAGACATGATTTCCCCCATCCCAGGCTTTCCGATCCCTCCCTCTCCTGTTCCCCAGCTGCGTCCTCCGAATTCCCCCCGACCCTTCCGAGCTCCCCCTCCCTACACCGGCCTTCGATCTCCACTCCCCCTGCCTCCGATCCCCCCACTGCCGGTCTCCCCTCGCCCCCCGCGTGCCCAACCCCCGGCCTCCGATCTCCCTACACTGACACAGACTTCCGATATCCCACCTCCCCCGCCCCCGCCCGGCCTTCAGCCTCCGATCTCTCCCCTCCCCTGGCCTTTCCGATCCCTCCCTCCCTCCTCTCCACTCCCCGGCTGCGGCCTGGTGCCGAAGGCCTACCCGCCCGACAGCCTGCCAGCCTCTCAATCTGACTGGCTGCGGCCGGGAAACGGAGACAAAAAGTGTTAATCAGGTCCTGCCAAATCTGAGGGAAACCCGTTCTTCCACAAAACTGCATCCCGGCTCCCTCCCGGCCTCCCCGTTAATATCGGGGCCGTTGTCGGGTCAAGATTTTACTCTGTATCTGACCTGTGAGTGTTTAATGGAATAGTGGAGAGGAATCTTTACTCTGCATCTTGACCTGGGAATGATTGATGGGACAGTACAGCAAGAAAGAAAGAAAGAACTTGCATTTATATAGCACCTTTCACGACCTCAGGACGTCCCAAAGTGCTTTACAGCCAATGAAATACTTTTGAAGTGTAGTCACTGTTGTAATGTAAGAAAATGTGGCAGCCAAATTGCGCACAGCAAGCTCCCACTAACAGCAATGAGCCATATGACCAGATAATCTGATTTAGTAATATTGGTTGAGGAAAGGAACAATAACAATTTAGAATTCACTGTCGGTCAGATGGCATTTATTTGGCAGCAATCTGTCATAGAAATAAGTTGCTCAATAACCAAAAGAAGCAAGCCTGTTTTTTAAAAAACCTGTATATAATAATTTTAATGAATCTAGACAAGTAGAATGATAAATATTCTCTGGAATAAATTGCACCATTTATCAAAAAAAGAAGGCACTGTGTGTACAGTCTAGTCAACTGCAAAATAAATATCACTTTTGTCACATTTAATTAGCCAGCGTTATGATGTATTGCTAAGGAGGTCTCCCTGTCTGTGTGAGTGTTTGTAAGATGCTGACTTTGGCACTCGCTGGACTGCAGCGTGTATATGTTATCCAGTGTAATTGAATGTGCAGTTGCCTGTGAAATCAGTCCTGTGGCATTATGCCGTGCCAGTGGGTTTGTAAAATCTGCTGTCAGTGCCCAGTCTGTGCCTGATTGAACTCAGAAGTTGTCAAGCGTGACTGCGAGGAAACGGTTAATTCTTCTTATTAACTTTTACTTTTGCCTGCTAAGTGAGTTTCTGATAGAAGGCTGGAAACGCTAGTTTCGTTTCCAGTGAAATTAAAAGTAACCAGACACTGATTTTAGCTGATAAGCATTCAGCTACAAGCATTCTTTGTCCGAGCAGCTGTCCTCCTAGGGATTAACGCCTCGAAGGACCCATCTGCACGAAGCAAGTGATAACGCGCCTGTAGGAGAGTCTTGGGGCCCTATAACTATCTGCAGTTGAATGACTTGATTGACAGGTCAGTCAATTTGATTGACAGCTTGGGGAGTGATTCTTGTTAAAACTGAAGTCCAGCTAATTGGATGAGATAATACTGTGAAACATACAAATTCTCAGGTAGCCAGAGTGAAAGAAAGGTATAAAAAGAGGTGTTAGAATAGATACCTCAGAAGTCGACAAGGCTTGTCCAGCTGCTCCTGCTCCTCTGGCCCTGGATCCACTCGCTGCCAGGTTGGCTTGCTGGGGAAGTCACAACAGATTTCCCACGAAGACCTGGGTTAAAATTATAGTTGGGCCTCGATGAGGCCTCTCAGTCAGAAGGTCGTGGGTTCAAATCCCACTCCAGAGACTTGAGCACAAAATCCAGGCTGTCACTCCCAGTGCTGTACTGAGGGAGCGCTGCACTGTCGGAGGGGCAGTACTGAGAGAGCGCTGCACTGTCGGAGGGGCAGTACTGAGAGAGCGCTGCACTGTCGGAGGGGCAGTACTGAGAGAGCGCTGCACTGTCGGAGGGTCAGTACTGAGGGAGTGCTGCACTGTCGGAGGGGCAGAACTGAGGAAGCGCTGCATTGTCGGAGGGGCAGTACTGAGGGAGCGCTGCACTTTCGGAAGGGCAGTACTGAGAGAGCGCTGCACTGTCGGAGGGGCAGCACTGAGAGAGCGCTGCACTGTCGGAGGGGCAGTACTGAGAGAGCGCTGCACTGTCGGAGGGGCGGTACTGAGGGAGCGCTGCATTGTCGGAGGGGCAGTACTGAGGGAGCGCTGCATTGTCGGAGGGTCAGTACTGAGGGAGCGCCGCACTGTTGGAGGGTCAGTACTGAGGGAGCGCTGCACTGTCGGAGGGTCAGTACTGAGGGAGCGCTGCACTGTCGGAGGGTCAGTACTGAGGGAGCGCTGCACTGTCGGACGGTCAGTACTGAGGGAGCGCTGCACTGTCGGAGGGTCAGTACTGAGGGAGCGCTGCACTGTCGGAGGGGCAGTACTGAGGGAGCGCTGCATTGTTGGAGGGTCAGTACTGAGGGAGCGCTGCACTGTCGGAGGGTCAGTACTGAGGGAGCGCTGCACTGTCGGAGGGTCAGTACTGAGGGAGTGCTGCACTGTCGGAGGGTCAGTACTGAGGGAGTGCTGCACTGTCGGGGGGGGGGGGCAGTACAGAAACATAGAAACATAGAAGATAGGAGCAGGAGTAGGCCATTCGGCCCCTCAAGCCTGCTCCGCCATTCGATAAGATCATGGCTGATCATCCAAACTCAGTACCTGTCCCTGCTTTCTCCCCATATCCCTTGATACCTTTAGCCTTAAGAAACATATCTAACTCCTTCTTGAATATATTTACTGACTTGGCCTCAACTGCCTTGTGTGGTAGAGAATTCCACAGGTTCACCACTCTCTGGGTGAAGAAATTCCTCCTCATCTCTGTCCTAAATGGCTTACCCCTTATCTTTAGACTGTGACCTCTTGTTCTGGACTCACCCGCCATCGAGAACATCCTTCCTGCATCCAGTCTGTCTAGCCCTGTTAGAATTTTATAAGTTTCAATGAGATCTCCTCTCATTCTTCTAAACTCCAGCGAGTATAAGCCCAATCAACCCAATCTCTCCTTGTACGTCATTCCTGCCATCCCAGGTATCAGTCTGGTGAATCTTCGCTGCACACCCTCCATGCCAAGAACATCCATCCTCAGATAAGGTGACCAAAACTGCACACAATACTCAAGGTGTGGTCTCACCAAGGCCCTGTACAGCTGCAGCAAGACATCCTTGTTCCTGTACTCAAACCCTCTCGCTACGAAGGCCAACATACCATTTGCCTTCTTAACCGCCTGCTGTACCTGCATGCTTACCTTCAGCGACTGGTGCACAAGGACAACCAGGTCTCGTTGCACTTCCCCTTCTCCCAATCTATTGCCGTTCAGATAATAATCTGCCTTTCTGTTTTTGCCACCAAAGTGGATAACCTCGCATTTATCCACATTATACTGCATCTGCCATGCTTCTGCCCAATCACCCAACCTGTCCAAATCATACTGGAGTGTCTTGGCATCCTCCTCGCAGCACACACGCCCACCCAGCTTTGTGTCATCTACAAACTTGGAGATATTACATCTAGTTCCCTCGTCTAGATCATTAATATATATAGTGAATAGAAGGAGCGCTGCACTGTCGGAGGGGCAGTACTGAGGGAGCGCTGCACTGTCGGGGGTCAGTACTGAGGGGGTGCTGCACAGTCGGAGGGGCAGTACTGTGGGAGCGCTGCACTGTCGGAGGGGCAGTACTGTGGGAGCGCTGCACTGTCGGAGGGGCAGTACTGAGGGAGTGCTGCACTGTCCGAGGGGCAGTACTGAGGGACCGCTGCACTGTCGGAGGGGCAGTACTGAGGGAGCGCCGCACTGTCGGAAGGGCAGTACTAAGGGAGCGCTGCACTGTCGGAGGAGCGGTACTGTGGGAGCGCTGCATTGTCGGAGGGGCAGTACTGAGGGAGTGCTGCACTGTCGGGGGGGCAATACAGAAGGAGCGCTGCACTGTCGGAGGGGCAGTACTGTGGGAGCGCTGCACTGTCGGAGGGGTAGTGCTGTGGGAGCGCTGCACTGTCGGAGGGGCAGTACTGAGGGAGTGCTGCACTGTCGGAGGGGCAGTACTGAGGGACCGCTGCACTGTCGGAGGGGCAGTACTGAAGGAGCGCCGCACTGTCGGAAGGGCAGTACTGAGGGAGCGCTGCATTGTCGGAGGGGCAGTACTGAGGGAGTGCTGCACTGTCGGGGGGGCAATACAGAAGGAGCACTGCACTGTCGGAGGGGCAGTACTGAGGGAGCGCTGCACTGTCGGGGGGGGCAGTACTGAGGGGGTGCTGCACTGTCGGGAGGCAGTACAGAAGGAGTGCTGCACTGTCGGAGGGGCAGTACTGAGGGTGCGCTGCACTGTCGGGGGGGCAGTACTGAGGGAGCGCTGCACTGTCGGGGGGGCAGTACTGAGGGAGCGCTGCACTGTCGGGGGTCAGGACTGAGTGAGCGCTGCACTGTCGGGGGGCAGTACATAGGGAGCGCAGCACTGTCGGAGGGGCAGTACTGAGGGAGCGCCGCACTGTCGGAGGGGCAGTACTGAGGGAGCGCCGCACCGTCGGAGGGGCAGCACTGAGGGAGCGCCGCACTTTCGGAGGGGTAGCACTGAGGGAGCGCTGCACTGTCGGAGGGGCAGTACTGAGGGAGCACTGCACTGTCAGAGGGGCACTACTGAGAGACTGTTGCACTGTCGGAGGGACAATTCTGAGGGAGCGTTGCACTGTCGGAGGGGCAGTACTGAGAGAGCGTTGCACTGTCAGAGGGGCAGTACTGAGGGAGCGCTGCACAGTCGGAGGGACAATACTGAGGGAGCGCCGCACTGTCGGAGGGGCAGTACTGAGGGAGCGCCGCACCGTCGGAGGGGCAGCACTGAGGGAGCGCCGCACTTTCGGAGGGGTAGCACTGAGGGAGCGCTGCACTGTCGGAGGGGCAGTACTGAGGGAGCACTGCACTGTCAGAGGGGCACTACTGAGAGACTGTTGCACTGTCGGAGGGACAATTCTGAGGGAGCGTTGCACTGTCGGAGGGGCAGTACTGAGAGAGCGTTGCACTGTCAGAGGGGCAGTACTGAGGGAGCGCTGCACAGTCGGAGGGACAATACTGAGGGAGCGCCGCACTGTCGGAGGGGCAGTACTGAGGCAGCGCTGCACTGTCGGAGGGGCAGTACTGAGGCAGTGCTGCACTGTCGGAGGGGCAGTACTGAGGCAGTGCTGCACTGTCGGAGGGGCAGTACTGAGAGAGCGTTGCACTGTCGGAGGGGCAGTACTGAGGGAGCGCCGCACTGTCGGAGGGGTAGCACTGAGGGAGCGCCGCACTGTCGGAGGGGCAGTACTGAGGCAGCGCTGCACTGTCGGAGGGGCAGTACTGAGGGAGTGCTGCACTGTCGGAGGGGCAGTACAGAGGGAGCGCTGCACTGTCGGAGGTGCTGTGTTTGGGATGAGGCTATTAACTGAGGCGTCGTCTGCCCTCTCAGGTGGGAAAGGTCGACAGAGCTCACTGGTCAGAAAGACCACCAGCAGCCAGAAAGAAATGCTGGCCTCGGCCCCCGAGGCAGTGATCACTTTTGGCCGCAGGATGCTGGAGTGCCACAATATCCAGGTAGGTGGGTCTCAGACCTCACGGAGACAGCACTGTCTTGAGGCTCCATCTGCAACTGCACCACCTGCATGCAAGTAAAGAAAGAAAGACTTGCATTTATATCGCGCCTTTCACCACCACCGGACGTCTCAAAGCGCTTTACAACCAACGAATTACCATAATCAGTTCCTGAAAACCTCCCAGCCTGATTCTCACAGGGCGTGGTTGTAACCTCATTTAGATTACCAAATTTAAATAGAGTGCTGGGGACAGTTCAGGAGATAGCTACACAGTAACACAGGGTGCTAGGGGAGGGTTTACTGAGTGACACTGTGAGGAGCTGGATTAACATCAGTAGAGATACAGTCAGTAACACAGGGTGCTGGGGGAGGGGTTACTCAGTGACAGTGTGAGGAGCTGGATTAACATCAATAGAGATACAGTCAGTAACACAGGGTGCTGGGGGAGGGGTTACTGAGTGACAGTGTGAGGGAGCTGGATTAACATCAATAGAGATACAGTCAGTAACACAGGGTGCTGGGGGAGGGGTTACTGAGTGACCGTGTGAGGGAGCTGGATTAACATCAGTAGAGATACAGTCAGTAACACAGGGTGCTGGGGGAGGGGTTACTGAGTGACAGTGTGAGGGAGCTGGATTAACATCAGTAGAGACACGGCCAGAAATTCGGCTTTCCGGCTTCCTGCGGGTCCAAGCAATGCGCACGTACTTGCCTACCGCGCCTGCAGTTGTGCTTTGGGCCCACAAGGACTTTGGGTCCTGGGCCTCCTGCAGCTGCCGGTGTGCAGTGCTTGCGTATCCCAGGGGCGCAGTTAGTTTGAAGCGTCGCCTGGGATCACGTGGGCCCTGGAGAGCCAATCCTAGCAGGGCATTTTCATTCATAGATTTGACAGGAAGACCTGTCAAATCTATGAATAGAGATCGGCCCCAAAACCACACTTAAACTTCAAATAAATTTTAAAAAAAACATCACATTTTTAAAATAACTATAAGTTACATAAATTAACTACTTTAAACAAAAATTTAAATTTTTGAAAAAATTAATTGTACTTTTTAATGGTGCTAAAAATAAACTTACCTTTCTTTAAAGTATCTAAAAAGATAAACCTGTTGAAAAAATGTAGAAATTGTAATTAATTAACCACTTACCTTGTGAAAAACAGGCCTTACGTCTCCTTTTTAAATGTGCAGCTTTTCCATACTTACCCTCCCGGAGAAACCTGAAAAAAAAAACGAAGTTCGCTGCATGCGCGCAGCCTCTCCCGCGCACGCGTTCGACTTCTGAACCCCTCCCTTCAGGGGAACGGAAGTTCCGGTTTCCCACGCATGCGCAGTGCATGCAGGAAACCGGCACTTCAGGTGGCCTTACGGGTGAGTACACAGCGCGTACTCACCCGACAAGAGCCGAATTTCTGGCCCGAACATAGCACAATCCTGTGACTGGGATGCTGCCATTTTTCTCAGTGCAGTTGTTCCTGTTTACTCCTTATTTTTGTGCAATTGCTGTCGCTCTTTGAGTTAAAGTCTGCTGTTTATCACCTGGTGCATGATGATTTAAAACACTAATTAATCATTAACACCAGTGAGGGATCCTGACTAAAATCGCCCAGAATTCCTCCAAAAGGCATTTCTTTCTGCAGTGAAGAAGTGCCACAAGGCATAAATGGTTGCATTAGGTTTTAATATCAGCCTTGTGTAAAGGAATTGTTTACTCACGGATCTCTCACATCATCTGCTACATATCAGTGCAGTAAGGTATAGAGCTATTGGGATTCATTAACAATCATTGGAATGCAACCACAAAGCTTCAAAGTAGTGAAATATTATTTCAAAGCAGCTATACCTCCTTTATTGTATATTTTCTTAAAGCTGTAGTGACAAACTGCACTGTGTTCAACCATTGTGAGGACATAGAGCAAGCTACCTTCTGTATCGATGCATTAAAGCAATGATGTCCTTCAGGAGAGGTTCAGCAAATAAGTGCGAGGTCAGCAAGAAAGTAAAGAAAGGACTTGCATTTCTCTCGCGCCTTTCACCTCAGGATATTCCAGAGCGCTCTGCAGCCACTTAAGTACTTTTGCAGTGTAGTCACTGTTGTCCAATTTGGGCACAGCAAGGCTCCACAAACAGCAATGTGATAATGACCAGATCATCTGTTTTAGTGATGTTGGTTGAGAAATAAATATTGGCCCTGTTCTTCTTCGAAATAACGCCATGGGATATTTTAGCTCTACCTGAGAGGGCAGACGGGGCCTCAGTTTAATGTCTCATCCGAAAGAGGGCACCTCCAGCAGTCCCGCACTCCCTCAGTACTGCACTGGGAGCGTCAGCCTGGATTTTGTGCTCAGTCTGTGGAGTGAGGCTGGAACCTACGGCCTTCTGACCCAGAGGAGAGAGTGCTACCAATTTAGTCACGGCGAACACCAGGCACCGGAGGAATAGTGAGGTAGATTTATCTCAGCCCCAAAGTTCGGAGAGGTCTGCTCCCTCGGCACAAGTGCGACACAGAGTAATAATACCCATCTGCGCTAGTCCCAAGCCAGAGACCCATCTCAAAACCCAGGATTGTTATAGTGTGTGTGACTGGGTTAAGCATTGTAACCACCAGGAATCTTCAGCGGCACTCAACCCCAATACACGTTCCAGAAGGTGCAGTGGCTCGCTCCAGCTAACCCCCATTCCCTTCTGGGCTGAAGGAGGAAATAAAATACCACATTCAGTCTTCACTCCCAGCGGAGCCATTGGGGGAAAAATTGGGTTGCACCCCCTTTGGGGTGCTAACTTCGCCGGGGCACTATTTTAGCGCCCCGAAAAAGTTAGTGCCCCCGCGCCCGAAATTGAATGGTAGCATCCCAAGCGGGAGGCGGGGCGCTACTGGAAGCGCTCCCCCTCCCTCTTGGGGCGCTCCCATTGAATATCACGGCATTACATGCAGCAGCGTCACGCGTGCTGGCATGTAGCGCCGCAGTACTGCAGACCTCCCTCCCCTGATTAAAGGGGAGGGGCCTAGCGCTACACGCACCGGGGCCCTGCTGGCCCACCGGGGAGCGGGGTGCCGGCAAAAGAGCCCAGCACTCAAGAGGAGTGTCTCCCAATTTCTATTTCCATTGACTTCACCCATTTTACACTATCATACAAAGTCAAAATATACCCCGTATTCTCTGGTTTATTAGTCCAGGCCTCTGAATTACTGAAACTACAAGAAAAAAGTGAAGAAGACACTTAAATTGAATACCCCATCAAAATAAAAGGAATGCAAAGTGCCATCTGTTCAAGTGGTAATTGCAATACGCATTTATGAAGTCTGAGTTTTAATGGTACGTCTCGCTGCACTGGATAGTAACAGTAGAAAATAAAGAACCTTTGTATAGTTATGCAAGAGTCTAGAAATTGGAGCTAATTTTGTGGGGGTCAATTTTGCTGGCCCTCCCCCTGGTCACACCCCTGGTGCAGGCTTGGCCCTTGGTACGGCCTTACACGGAGACCCCGAAATAGGAAAAGGACTGTGCATGCACTCTGACCTGAATTTGCAGGGAAATGGTGTTAGGGAAATTGACGGGATTGAAGGCCGATAAATCCCCAGGGTCTGATAATCTACATCCTAGGGTACTTAAGGAAGTGGCCCTAGAAATAATAGATGCATTGCTGGTCATCTTCCAAAATTCTATAGACTCTGGAACAGTTCCCATGGATTGGAGGGTAGCTAATGTAACCCCACTATTTAAAAAAGGTGGTAGAGAGAAAATGGGGAATTATAGACCGGTAAGTCTGACATCGGTAGTGGGGAAAATGCTAGAGTCCATTATAAAAGATGTAATAGCAGAGCACTTGGAAAACAGGGACAGGATCAGACAAAGTCAACATGGATTTACAAAAGGTAAATCATGTTTGACTAATCTACTGGAATTTTTTGAGGATGTAACTGGGAGAATAGATAAGGGAGAACCAGTGGATGTGGTGTATTTGGACTTTCAGAAGGCTTTTGATAAGGTCCCGCATAAGAAATTAGCGTGCAAAGTTAAAGCACACGGGATTGGGGGTAAGGTACTGTCTTGGATAGAGAACTGGTTGGCAGACAGGAAGCAAAGAGTTGGAATAAACGGGTCTTTTTCCGAGTGGCAGGCAGTGACTAGTGGGGTACCGCAGGGATCGGTGCTAGGACCCTAACTATTCACAATATATATAAATGATCTAGACGAGGGAACTAGATGTAATATCTCCAAGTTTGCAGATGACACAAAGCTGGGTGGGCGTGTGTGCTGTGAGGAGGATGCAGAGAAACTCCAGTATGATTTGGACAGGTTGGGTGATTGGGCAGATGCATGACAAATGCAGTATAATGTGGATAAATGTGAGGTTATCCACTTCGGTGGCAAAAACAGGAAGACAGATTATTATCTGAACGGCAACAGATTGGGAAAAGGGAAGTGCAATGAGACCTGGGTGTCCTTGTGCACCAGTCGCTGAAGGTAAGCATGCAGGTGCAGCAGGCGGTTAAGAAGGCAAATGGTATGTTGGCCTTCATAGCGATGTCTTGCTGCAGTTGTACAGGGCCTTGGTGAAACCACACCTTGAGTATTGTGTGCAGTTTTGGTCACCTTATCTGAGGACAGACTAGATGCAGGAAGGATGTTCCCGATGGCGGGGGAGTCCAGAACCAGGGGTCACAGTCTAAGGATAAGGGGTAAGCCATTTAGGACTGAGATGAGGAGGAATGTCTTCACCCAGAGAGTGGTGAACCTGTGGAATTCTCTACCACACAAGGCAGTTAATTCATTAAATATATTCAAGAAGAAGTTAGATATATTTCTTAAGGCTAAAGGGATCAAGGGATATGGGGAGAAAGCAGGGACAGGGTACTGAATTTGGATGATCAGCCATGATCTCATTAAATGGCGGAACAGGCTCGAGGGGCCGAATGGCCTACTCCTGCTCCTATCTTCTATGTTTCTATGAAGGCATTGTGGCTGCTGTTGGAGACCAAGCACTGTGGCCTGAAAATGGAGGTTCGGTGAGGGGGTGAAAGTAAGGCTCCCCACCCTCAGGTCTGTTTTTTTGGCTTGCTGCCTGCTTCCCTTGGTCCTTCCCCTCCCCCCACCCTCCACCGCGATCTGAGGCACAAGCACCACTGCCAGCTTCTTGGGGTGCCACCTAGGCCACAAGCACAGCAAATCGGGGTGGGACCGGCTGGGAGTGCCAACATCCCACCTCACTATCATAGCAATGCCGGGCCTGCTCCACTCCTTGGGGGAAACCTCAGGAATCCGGGGACAATGCAAAGGGGATGATGACCTAGCGTTACTCGTCTCTATCCCTTCTTCCCCCTCATATTGAAAAGAAAGCGAGACCTGCATTTCTACAGCGCCTTTCATGACCTCCGGACGTCCTAAAGCAATTTACAGCCAATGAAGTACTTTTTGAAGTGTAGTCACTGTTGTAATGTAGAAAACACGGCAGCTAATTTGTGCACAGCAAGATCCCACAAACAGCAATGAGATAATGACCAGATCATCTGTTTTAGTGATGTTGGTTGAGGGATAAATATTGGCCAGCACACCGGGGACAACTCCCTGCTCCTCTTCGAAATAGTCATAGAATCATAGAGTCATAACGGCACAGAAGGAGGTTATTCGGCCCATCAAGTCCATGCCAGCTCTCTGCAGAGCAATCGAGTCAGTCCCATTCCCCCGCTCTATCCCATAGCCCTGCAAGTTTATTTCTCTCAAGTGCCTAGCCAGTCTCCCCTTGAAAACATTGAGTATCTCCGCTTCCACCACTTCCGTCGGCAGCGAGTTCCAGGTCCTCACCACTCGCTGCGTAAAAAAGATTTTCTCACATCCCCCCTGTATCTCTTGCCCAAAACCTTAAATCTGTGTCCCCTAGTCCTTGTACCATCAACTAGTGGGAATAGCCTTTCCCCACCTGTCCTTGTAGCTAAGATCCCCCATCCCCGGAACCATTCTGGTAAATCTCCTCTGCACATCCTTCCTAAAGTGTGGTGACCAGAACTGGACGCAATACTCCAGTTGTGGCCTAACCAGCGTTTTATAAAGATTCAGCATAACTTCTCTACTTTTGTACTCAATACCTCTATTTATGAAACCCAAGATCCCATATGCTTTGCTAACCACTCTCTCAATATGTCCTGCCACCTTCAGGGACCTATGCACATTAACTCCCATGTCCCTCTGTCCCTGCACACTCTTTAAAACTGTGCCATTAAGTGTATATTGCCTCTCCCTGTTCCTTCTGCCAAAATGCATCACCTCACACTTCTCTGTATTAAATTCCATCTGCCACTTGTCTGCCCATTCTGCTAGCCTTTCTATGTCCTGTTGCAGTCGATTGGTATCATCCTCACTGTTTGCCACCCCCCCAAGTTTGGTGTCATTGGCAAATTTAGAAATTCTACTTTGTATTCCAATATCCAGGTCATTTATATATATCAAATAAAATCAGTGGCCCCAGCACTGACCCTTGGGGAACACCACTGTCTACCATCCTCCAGTCTGAAAAACAGCCATTTATCACAACTCGCTGTTTTCTGTCCTTAAGCCAATTCCTTATCCAAGCTGCCACTGACCCACCTATTCCATGAGCCTCAATTTTGTAAACCAGCCTTCTATGTGGTACTTTGTCAAACGCCTTCTGAAAATCCATGTAGAAAACATCCATTGCATTCCCTTCATCAATCCTCCCTGTTACTTGATCAAAAAATTCAATTAGATTAGTCAAACATGATCTGCCTTTTACAAATCCGTGTTGGCTCGCCTTAATTAGCTGAAACCTCTCCAAGTGCCTGTTAATTTTTTCCTTGATTATTGTTTCTAAAACTTTACCCACCACTGATGTTAAACTGACTGGCCTGTAGTTACTAGGATTGTCCTTACACCCTTTCTTGAACAATGGTGTCACATTTGCCACTTTCCAATCCTCAGGCACCTCTACCGCATCTAGGGAAGATTGGAAAATTATGGCAAGCCCTTCTGCTATCTCCTCCCCTAATTCCCTTAGCAATCTGGGATGCAAGCCATCTGGACCAGGTGACTTATCCACTCTAAGCATACCCAGCCTTTCTAGTACATCCTGTCTATCAATTTTCACTCCTTCCATTGCTTCTACCTTTTCCACTGCTACCGATATTTTGTCAGCATCCACCTCCTTAGTAAACACCGATACAAAGTACCCATTGAGTATTCTAGCCTTGCCCTGCGCCTCTAAGCATATGACACCTTCTTCATCGCTAATAGGCCCCACCCCACCTCTTACTACCCGCTTACTGTTTATATGCTGGTAGAAGATTTTTGGGTTCCCTTTTATGTTAACCGCCATTCGACTCTCATATTCTCTCTTTGCCAATGTTATTTTCATCTTCACGTCCCCTCTCAACTTATTGCATTTGGTCTGGTTCTCCCTTGAAGAATTCACCTGACATGCATCACACACCCTCTTTTTTTGTTTCATCATCTTCTCTATCTCCTTCGTCATCCAAGGAGCCCTTGCTTTGGTTCCCTTACCCTTCCCTCTTGTTGGAATGTACCGAGCCTGTACTTGGAACATCTCCTCCTTTAAGATCACCCATTGTTCTGTTACAGTTTTTCCTGTCAGTCTTTGGTTCCATTTTACCCTGGCTAGATCCTTTTGCATCCCATTGAAGTTAGCCCTATTCCAGTTTAGAAGTTCCACTCTAGATTGTTCCTTGCTCCTCTCCATTGCTAATCTAAATCTTATGATACGATGATCACTCGTACCCAAGTGTTCTCCCACAGACACTTGGTCGACCTGGCCCACCTCATTCCCCAGCACCAGATCCAGCAATGCCTCCTTCCTAGTTGGACCAAGAACATACTGGTCAAGGAAATCCTCCTGAACACATTTCAGAAATTCCTCCTCCTCCTTTCCCTTTACCCTAGCATTATCCCAATCATTATTTGGGTAATTCAAGTCCCCCAATATCACCACTCTATAGCTTTTGTATATCTCTGTGATTTCCCTGCAGATTTGCTCCTCTACCTCCTTCTCACTATTTGGAGGCCTATAGAATACCCTCAATAGCGTGATCATACCCTTTTTGCTCCTCAACTCTAACCAAATGGATTCTGTCTTTGTCCCCTCAAGAACATCCTCCCTTTCCAACACTACAATGTCCTCCTTAATCAGCACTGCCACCCCACCTCCCTTTTTTCCTTCCCTATCTCTGCTGAACAAGTGCCCAGTCCTCACCGTTTTTAAGCCATGTTTCCGTTATTGCCACAATATCATATTGTCACATGGCTAATTGTGCTTGCAGCTCACCAACCTTATTCACCACACTTTGTGTGTTTACGTAGGTGCATTCTGAACCTATTTTTGAATTTTTCGTAGTCTTTCTTAGTCTGCTCCTATCTAATATGGTACTACTTCCACCTCTAGTACTAATTTCTTCTCTAGTACTATCCAATACACTCACTCTTTCATGCACCTTATTCCTCTTTTCTACTCCTATATGCTGGTGCCCAAACCCCTGCCAAGCTAGTTTAAACCCTCCCCAACAGCACCAGCAAACCTCCCCGCGAGAATATTGGTCCTGGCTCTGTTGAGGTGTAACCCATCCGGCTTGTACAGGTCCCACCTTCCCCAGAAACGGTCCCAATGCCTCAGGAATCTCAAGCCCTCCCTCCTGCACCATCTCTCCAGCCACGCATTCATCTGCTCTATCCTCCTGTTCCTGTACTCAAAGTCGAGAGCAAGTCCGGGATAGTGCCGTGGAATCTTTTACATCCACCTGAGAGAGTAGACGGGGCCTTGGTTTAACGTCTCATCCGAAAGACGGCACCTTCAAAAGTGCAGCACCCCCGCAGTACTGTACTGGGAATGTC
Organism: Squalus acanthias; assembly: GCA_030390025.1. Classification (NCBI taxonomy): domain Eukaryota; kingdom Metazoa; phylum Chordata; class Chondrichthyes; order Squaliformes; family Squalidae; genus Squalus; species Squalus acanthias. The sequence goes on from CM059425.1 coordinate 86,478,063, forward strand.
AGCCTGGATATTGGCCCAGATTTGCTGTCAGTGATGAAGGAACGGCGCTTGCCGTTCCTTATGCTTACAGATGCCCACAGATTTTCCGTGGGGTTTTGAGCGGCAAATTACAGTCATCGGGAGTCTGATACAGCACAGCGCCCTCTACAGGGGATCTGTGGCATGTGTGCACAGAGAAAGCAACAGTGTGTCTCTTCAACCAATCAGATTGAAGAATCCTCACTGAGCCACGCAGAGTCTAAACCAGGAAGTATAAATTAAAATATTTAATTCAATGTAAAATCATGTACAGAAAGCAAAATAAAGAGAGGGAACAACAGATGGGATTAAGAGTGAGAGATAAAATAGACTGAAAGGAAAAGTAAAAAAAAATTAAATTTAAATTTTTTTTAAATTTCCAACAATTTTTAAAGAATGAGGCTCCACACTGGTAAAAGTTAATTTTCAGTGCCAGAGAGGTTGTTTGGCAGTAATAAAGACTTATCAAACCATTAAAAATTTGCTTACACTTGAATGTATAAACCCTAACTTTGTCTGGCGTGTTTAGTGAATATCCAACTTCACACCCTTCATGTGATTTCAATGCCGAGTCACTCGGCGAGATAATGTTAGAGCAAAGTTTGTGGAGGAGCAGGACAAATCCTGATTTCTGCATTTAACTGCACGTGTGCGGACGCTGGGAGTTGCTGTCTGATTTATTCTCTGATAACGGTGAGCGCTGTTAGCCTTGCCGTTATTCTTAATGCAATATCCAGTCCTTTTTGTTCAAGTCTCTGGAGTGGGGCTTGAACCCACGACCTTCTCAGAGGTGAGAGAGTGCACCACTGAGCCACTGCTGATACAAGGATATTTGTAGCGCTCCTATTGCTGAGATTAGCCTATAGCATGGACCAGGAACAACCTACTTGCTTCTGTATGGCTCAACAACCCAGTGTGTAAACTCCCTTAGCCATCACATGAGCCTTGAGTGGAGCTAATTTCAACTTGGCCGTAAAAGAAATCAGTGCAAGGTTTAACCATCTACAAGATGCACTGCAGCGACTTGCCAAGGCTCCTATGGCAGCACCTCCCAAACCCACAAACTCCATCACCTAGAGCGCGATGTATGGGAACACCACCACCTCCAAGTTCTTCGCCAAGTCACATACCACCCCAACTTGGACATATATCGCCGTTCCTTCATCGTTGCTGGGACAAAACGCTGGAACTCCCTCCCTAACAGCATTGCGTGAGCACCGTCACCACATGGACTGCAGCAGTTCAATAAGAAGGCTCACCACCACCTTCTCAAGGGCGACTAGGGATGGGATTTAAAATGCTGGCCTTGCCAGCGACGCCCAGATCCCAAGAATGAATGAAAAAAGATACACCCTAACAGGTCAAGATTCTTTCCATTTCTGGAATAGTACAGAATTCCTGATGCAGATGTCACCGTTCACCTATTTTGCATAGTCCTACTGTCACTTTATCTTTATATATTCTTCACATATTTCTGATGCAGTTTCAAGATGAATTTCCCTAATGCGATACTGCTGTTGCTTGTTTCTCACTCCGGTTCATTGAAGAGAGAGGTTGGAACAACTAAGTTTATAATTTGGGTTGTAAATAACTAAAAGAGTGAAGTATCAGTGTGGATATAGGGAAAAACACTGAAGCAATTTAAAAATGATCACCACCCTGCCATTTTAAGTGATGAGGATTTTCTAGCTCTGGTTATTAAGCTTTCCCAGCTGCACACTTCCACTTCAAAAAAAAGGAAGCGACTCTCGTGATCAGGCCAAGTTTCTCTGTTATGCCTCCCAGTCTGTGTGGTTATTAATTTATTCATTCTAATTGGGTCTTATTAACCCTGATTGAACATCGTGGAGTGTTAGCACAGCTCATCCAAATGTCTTCCTTGGCTTAGATCCAGAATCTCAAATTGTGCTTAAAACTTATTTTTTCTCTCTGCGAATCCATTACTAATTATAACCCGATAAATTGTGTCACTCCAGAGGGGGGATTACAGCAGTGAGAATTAATTAAATATTCGATTACTCCAGAGAATATAGAATTTACTTTTGTAATGTATGCAATCCCATGGTTTATGGCCATACCCTGAGTCAGCGTAGTTTGTAGTTTGTGCTGTGATTCAGCTCAATATAATTGTGTCCCCTGCATTCGCTGTCATGTAAATGAGCCCCTCCGGCATAGAATCATACAGCATCAACAACAATAACTTGTATTTATACAGCACCTTTAACGTAGTAAAACGTTCCAAGGCACTTCACAGGAGAGTTATCAAAAAGAATTTGATACCGAGCCCCATAAGGTGCTATTAAGGCAGATGCCCAAAAGCTTGGTCAAAGAGGTAGTCTTTAAGGAACATCTTTAAAGGAGGAAAGAGAGGTATAGAGAGGCGGAGCGGTTTAGGGAAGGAATTCCCGAGCTTAGGGCCCAGACAGCTGAAGGCATGGCTACCAATGGTGGAGTGATTAAAATTGGGGATGCGCAAGAGGCCAGAATTGGAGGAGCGCAGAGCTCTCGGAGGATTGTAGGGCTGGAGGAGTTTACAGAGATAAGGAGGGGCGAGGCCAGGGAGGGATTTGAAAACAAGGATGAGAGTTTTAAAATCGAGGCGTTTTTCAACCGCGAGCCTATTTAGGTCGGGTGATGGGTGAATGGGACTTGGTGCGAGTTAGGATACAGCACAGGAGCTCATTCGGCCCATCGTACCTGTGCTAACTCTTTGAAAGAGCTATCCGATTGGTCCCACTCGCCCTGCTATTTCCCCAGAGCCCTCAAAATTTTTCCTTTTCAAGTATTTATCCAATTCCCTTTTGAAAGTTACTATTGAATCTGCCTCCACCACCCTTTCAGGCAGTGCATTCCAGATCATAACAACTCGCTGCATAAAAAACTCATCTCCCCTCTGGTTCTTTTGCCAATTACCTTTAATCCTCTGGTTACCGATGCCAGTGGAAACAGTTTTTCCCTACACACTCTACCAAAACCCTTCATAATTTTGAACACCTCTATTAAATCTCCCCTTAACCTTCTCTGCTCGAAGAAGAACAATCCCAGCTTCTCTAGTCTCTCCACATAACTGAAGTATTCTGCATCAGAAGTGTTTTCCTACTAACTAATTTGCAGGTAATAATCGCCTGCTTTCCGCATCACAGACACAGCTGAAGCAAGTGATAATAAAAAAGTACCTATTCAGCAGTGACAAAAGCTGTAAACTGGGAATCATTAGGGGCTGCACCATATTGGTGGTTCATGCACTCCCTCGGGGTCCACAGACAACACATGGATCTCTATCAAACTTTTACCTAAATGGTACATGGGATGGGGGACTTCAGTCATGTGGAGAGACTCGAGAAACTGGGACTATTCTCCTTAGAGCAGTGAAGGTTAATGGAAGATTTAATAGGTGTTCAATAAAATGATGAAGGGTTTTGCTAGAAATAACAACAGAAAACGCTGGAAAAACTCAGCAGGCCAGGCAGCATCCGTGGAGAGAGAAACAGAGTTAACGTTTCAGGTTGAAGACCTTTCGTCAGAACTGGAAAAAAGCAGGAAATGAAATAGATTTAAAGCAAGTATAAAGCTGGGAAAAGGGGGAGGGGATGAAAGAACAACAGGAGAGATTAAGAGACATTAAGAGATAATCAAGGCAAGAGGAGGTGTTAATGTGACAGGTTGAGGCTAAATGAAGTGTGAAATGCGCTGGCAGAATGAAGGACAGCTGCCAGCTTCTGGGAGGGAAAAAAAAAGGGGGGACCAAACAAAAGGGTGGATGAAAAAATAAAATATAAATGTGATAGGGGCCGAGGTTATGATCTAAAATTGTTGAACTCGATGTTGAGTCCAGAGGGCTGTAGGGTGCCTAAACGAAAGATGAGGTGCTGTTTCTCGAGCTTACGCTGAGCTTCTGTGGAACAATGCAAGAGGCCGAGGACGATGAGGTCAGAGTGGGAGTGGAGCGGAGAATTAAAGTGACAGGCCACCGGGAGCTCGGGGTCCCCCTTACGGACTGAATGGAGGTGTTCCGCAAAGCGGTCACCTAATCTGCGTTTGGTCTCCCCAATGTAGAGGAGACCACATCGTGAGCAGCGAATACAGTATACTAAATTGCAGGAAGTACAAGTAAATCGCTGTTTCACCTGGAAGGGGTGTTTGGGGCCCTGGACAGTGGGAAGAGGAGAGGTATAAGGGCATGTGTTGCATCTCCTGCGCTTGCACGGGAAGGTGCCGGGCGAAGGGGAAGGGGTGCTGGGGGTGGTAGAGGAGTGGACTAGGGTGTTGCGGAGGGAGCGGTCCCTGCAGAATGCTGAAAGGGGAGGTGAGGGGAAGATACGTTTGGTGGTGGGATCACGTTGGAGGTGGCGGAAATGGTGGAGGATGATTCGTTGAATGTGGAGGCTGGTGGGGTGAAAGGTGAGGACAAGGGGAACTCTATCGTGGTTCTGGGAGGGAGCGGCAGGGGTGAGGGCAGAAGTGCGGGAGGTAGAACGGACACGGTCGAGGGCCGTGTCAACCACAGTAGAGGGGAATCCTCGGTTGAGGAAAAAGGAAGACATGTCGGAAGCACTGGTATGGAAGGTGGCATCGTCAGAGCAGATGCGGCGGAGATGGAGAAAGGGTTTTGCTAGAATAGATAGGGAGAAACTGATAAGAGTTATTATTATAGAGAAAATAAGGAGAAGTTCTGGAGAGGAAAGTGGGATTGGACCTGTTTTTCTTTGTAGTTTTATGACAGGATGGTGTAGTTTTGAAACATCTGCAAATAGGGGTGCTGCAAAATGGTAAGACATTGTGCATGACTTCACGGGCTGGATAGCCAGGGCTTGTAAGGCGTATAGGGGGAAAAATTGAGTCGCGCCCCCTTTGGGGTGCTAACTTCGCCGGGTTTAGCGCCCCAGAAAAATTAGCGCACCCACGGCCGAAATTGAGTGGTAGCACCCCAAGAGGGAAGAGGGGTGCGAGGGAATATCGCGGCATGTCGCACTGCGGTACTGCAGGCATTCCTCCCCTTCTTAAAGGGGAGGGGCCTTGCGCAGCGTGACTCGGGGCCCAGCTGGACTCCCGGGGATCGGAGTGCCGGCAAAAGAGCCCGGCACTCAAGAGAAGTGCCGGGCTCATGGAGCGCAGTTGGCACTCTGCGGGGGGGCAGGTCAGGATGCCAGGGATGGCAGCGGAGGCAGATGCTGGCAGGCGGCCAGCAACAAAAATGGCCGCCTGACACCTCACCTTTAAATAGCACTGCCCCGGCAGCAGGTAGGCCCCCCTGATCCCGTCGGACATAGCGTCTGGCGGTAAGTCAGGGGGCGCTCCCGAAGATCGCGGCCGGGGCGCTGTGCACGGTGATGATGTCATCGCCGGTGGCGCAGCGCCGTGGAGCGCTAACGGTTACCACCACTGCTAACCTCCCGCTGAATTTTGCGGGAGGCGTTGGCAGCGCCGCGCCTGGGCGCTAGTTGCTTTGCGCCCCGTTAGCGCCCCGCAAAGCGACCAAATTTTTCCCCCATAATGTCCGCAGTTTGGGCAACTCTGGACTAAGGGATCTATTTTTTGAGAACATCTGCCATTATGGGGATTTCAGCAGTAACTGAGCACCAACTGTAGTCAGTTACTGCCTATCCAACACAGTGTCATAGTCATAGAGTTATACAGCACAGAAAGAGGCCCTTCGGCCCATCGTGTCTGCGCCGGCCATCAAGCCCTGTCTATTCGAATCCCATTTTCCAGCACTTGGTCCGTAGCCTTGTATGCTATGGCATTTCAAGTGCTCATCTAAATGCTTCTTGAATGTTGTGAGGGTTCCTGCCTCTACCACTCTTTCAGGCCGTGAGTTCCAGATTCCAACCATCCTCTGGGTGAAAAAGTTTTTCCTCAAATCCCCTCTAAACCTCCTATCCCTTACCTTGAAACTATGACCCCTGGTTATTGACCCCTCTACTAAGGGGAAAAGTTCCTTTCTATCTACCCTATCTATGCCCCTCATAATTTTGTACACCTCAATCAGGTCCCCCCTCAGCCTTCTCTGCTCTAAGGAAAACAACCCCATCCTGTCCAGTCTCTCTTCATAGCTGAAGCGCTCCAGCCCAGGTAACATCCTGATGAATCTCCTCTGCACCCTCTCCAATGCAATCACATCCTTCCTATAGTGTGGCGACCAGAACTGCACACAGTATTCCAGCTGTGGCCTAACTAGCGTTTTGTAAAGCTCCATCATAACCTCCCTGCTCTTATATTCTATGCCTCGGCTAATGACGGCAAGTATCCCATATGCCTTTTTAACCACCTTATCTACCTGTCCTGCTGCCTTCAGGGATCTATGTACATGCACACCAAGGTCCCTCTGATCCTCTGTCCTTCCTAGGGTCCTACCATTCATTGTGTATTCCCTTGCCTTGTTTGTCCTCCCAAAATGCATCACCTCACACTTTTCAGGGTTAATTCCATTTGCCACTGTTCTGCCCATCTGACCATCCCGTCTATATCGTCCTGTAGCCTGAGGCTTCCCTCCTCGCTATTTACCACTCCACCAATTTTCGTGTCATCTGCGAACTTACTGATCATACCTCCTACATTCATGTCTAAATCATTAGTGTACACTACAAACAGCAAAGGACCCAGCACCGATCCCTGCGGTACACCACTGGACACAGGCTTCCAGTCACAAAAACAACCTTCGACCATCACCCTCTACCTCCTGCCACTAAGCCAATTTTGGATCCAATGTGCCAAATTGCCCTGGATCCCATGGGCTCTTACCTTCTTGACCAGTCTCCCATGTGGGACTTTGTCAAAAGTCTTACTGAAGTCCATGTAGACTACATCAACTGCACTACCCTCATTAACTCACCTAGTCACCCCCTCGAAAAAGTCAATCAAATTGGTCAGACATGATCTCCCCCTGACAAAGCCATGCTGACTATCCCTGATTAATCCCTGCCTCTCCAAGTGGAGACTAATTCTGTCCCTCAGAATTTTTTCCAATAATTTCCCTACCACTGATGTTAGGCTCACTAGCCTGTAATTCCCTGGTTTATCCCTACTACCCTTCTTGAACAATGGTGCTACGTTAGCTGTTCTCCAGTCCTCTGGCACCTCCCCTGTGGCCAGAGAGGTTCTGAAAATTTGTGTCAGAGCCCCTGCAATCTCCTCCCTTGCCTCACACAGCAGCCTGGGATACATCCCGTCAGGGCCTGGGGATTTATCCACTTTTAAGCCCGCTAAAAGCGCTAGTACCTCCTCCCTCTCAATACTAATTTGTTCAAGTATATCACAATCCCCCTGCCTGATTTCTATGCCTACATCACCCTTCTCCATAGTGAACACAGATGCAAAATATTCATTTAAAACCTCACCTACATCTACCGGCTCTACACACAGATTGCCACTTTGGTCCCTAATGGGCCCTACTCTTTCCCTGGTTATCCTCTTGCCCTTAATATACTTATAAAACACCTTGGCATTTTACTTTATTTTGCCCGCCAGTGTTTTTTCATGCCCCCTCTTCGCTCTCCTAATTTCTTTTTTAAGTACCCCGCTGCACTTTCTATACTCCTCTAGGACTTCCACTGTTTTTAGTCCTTTGTATCTGCCAAAAGCCTCCCTTTTTTTCCTAATCCATTCTTGTATATTCCTTGACATCCAGGGTTCCCTGGGCTTGTTGGTCCCACCCTTGACCTTTACGGGAACATGTTGGCATTGTACTCTCTCTATTTCCTTTCTGAAAGACTCCCATTGCTCTGATGTGGATTTTCCTACAAGTAGCTGATCCCAGTCCATTTTGGCCAGATCCTGCCTTATCATATTAAAATCGGCCTTCTCCCAAGTTAGAACCTTTATTTCCGGTCCATCTTTGTCCTTTTCCATGACTACCTTAAATCTCACCGAATTATGGTCACTGTTACCAAAATGCTCTCCTACTGACACTTCTACCACTTGCCTGGGTACTTTCCTGAGAATTAGGTCCAGTACCGCCCCCTCTCTTGTCGGACTTTCTACATGCTGGCTCAAAAAGCTCTCCTGGATGCACTTTAAGAATTCCGTACCTACTAAGCCTTTCATACTCTGACTATCCCAATTAATATTGGGGAAGTTGAAATCCCCTACTATTATTACCCTATTATTTCTACACTTCTCTGAGATTTGCCTACATATCTGTTCCTCTATCTCCCCCTGACTGTTTGGGGGCCTATAGTACACTCCCAGCAAAGTGCTTGCCCCCTTTTTGTTTTTAAGTTCTACCCATATGGCCTCATTAGAGGAACCTGCTAAGATATCATCCCTCCTTACAGCAGCAATTGACTCCTTGATTAATATTGCGACACCCTCTCCTCTTTTACACCCCCCTCTGTCTCGCCTGAAGATTCTATACCCCGGAATATTGAGCTGCCAGTCCTGCCCCTCCCTCAACCATGTCTCTGTGATAGCAACAATATCATACTCCCATGTGTTCATCAACACCTTCAATTCATCTGCCTTACTCGCAAGACTCCTTACATTAAAATAAATGCCATCCAGCCTTGCCATACTCCCTTGTGCCGTTACATATTTGCTCTGCCTTCCAGGCTGATTTGTTTTTTCCTCTATATTTGGCTGTGCATCACCCCCTACTATAGCTCCACTCCGTATCCCATCCCCCTGTCAAGTTAGTTTAAACCCCCCCAACAGTACTAGCAAACCTCCCCGCAAGGATGTTGGTCCCGTTCCGGTTCAGGTGCAACCCGTCCGACTTGTACAGGTCCCACCTTCCCCAGAAGCAGACCCAGTGATCCAGGAAACTAAAGCCCTCCCTCCTGCACCAACTCTTTAGCCACGCATTCATCTGCTCTATCCTCCTATTCCTATACTCACTAGCACGTGGCACTGGGAGTAATCCAGAGATTACAACCTTTGAGGTCCTGCTTTTTAATCTGCTACCTAGCTCCCTAAATTCTTGTTGCAGGACCTCATCCCTCTTTCTACCCATGTCGTTGGTACCAATGTGAACCACGACCTCTGACTGTTCGCCCTCCCCCTTCAGAATGCCCTGCAGCCATTCAGTGACATCCTTGACCCTGGCACCAGGGAGGCAACATACCATCCTGGAGTCACGTCTGCGGCCACAGAAACGTCTATCTGTTCCCCTTACGATAGAATCCCCTATCACTATTGCTCTCCCACTCTTTTTCCTCCCCTCCTGTGCAGCTGAACCACTCGTAGTGCCACGGACTTGGCTCTTGCTGCATTCCCCTGAGAAACCATCTCCCCCAGCAGTATCCAAAACGGAAAATCTGTCAGAGAGGGAGATGGAGCCAGGGGACTACTGCACTACCTTCCTAGTTCTTTTACTCTGTCTGGCGGTCACCCATTTCCTGTCTGCCTGTGCACTCTTTACCTGCGGTGTGACCACCTTGTTAAATGTGGCCGTGCTTCTTAATGCACTGCCAGCACCCAATGGGAAGTTGCCTGGGTGGAGACACAGCATGACCAGATTGAGGCAGAGACCATGTCAGCATTTAAGAATAGGTCAGATCGGTGGTTGAAGGAAAAGGGGCATAAAGGGAAAAAGGAATAGGGCAGGCACATGCGATTAGGAATACTGCTCATGTGGAGGATAATTACCAACATGGATTAATTGGGCTGAATGGCCTGCTTCTGTGTTGCTTTTTCTATGTAATTTTATGTATGTGATTTCTGAGAATGTGATTCCTTTAACACGTCATTAATTACAGAGAAATTTCTCCTGTTTTCTGTTAAAAGAGGAATTTTAGCCCCAAACGTACATACAGATAGGGGGTGAAATTGGGTGCCCTTGCACCTCCCGTTGGGCGCTAACGGGGCGCAAGTGGTTTTGCGACCGGGTGAGGCGCTGCCATCGACTCCCGCCATATTTGGCAGGAGTTTTGCGGCGGCGTTACGGCGTTGCGCCCCGATTTCCTTCGCCCGGAGATTGTGACATCATCGCCGTGCCCATCGCCCCGGTAGCGCCCTGAACCCGAAATTGACTTCCGCCCCCTGCAGCAGCGCCGGTCGAAAACACCGACAGCTGCAGGAGGCGTGCATCGGGCAGCCGGCCACTTCGGGGGATGATGATTAAAGGCGAGGTGGCCAAGGTAAGTAAAAAAAAAATTACCTTCCTTGTTGCAGTTTTTATCGGGGGTTCCTGCCCGTGATCGATCAGCCCGGCACTCTGCTTGAGCGGGCTGATCGTGCTGGATCACGGCTGCCTTGGTGGTCCAGGTAGGTACTTTTTCTGTTGCAGAGCCTGCAGCGATGGCCCTTCCCTTTAAGGGAGGGAAGGAGCCTTTGAATGGGGCAGCGCTGCACGGCCCAGTGTGCAGCGCTGCTGAATTCTCCGCCCCACCTGCTGCCGATTGCGCTCCAAGAAGGAAGCTTGATTTAACGCTCCACTTCCTTCTTGGAGCGCAAATGGCGAATTTTTCAAAAGTTTGAAATCGTTAGGGCCTGGCGCTAACTTTTCAAACTTTTAAAAATTAGCGCCCCAGACGGGGCGACAGTGAATTTCTCCCCCATACAATTTTAGTGTGCTCTGTTGTGATATAACTGCAGGTGAAATTTGGACTGTCACCACATAAAGGTGTGCTCATTTCTGTCCTGCATTCATTTTGTGGGCTTTATCTGGAGTATTGCGTTCAGTTCTGGGCTCCGCACCTCAGGAAGGATGTATTGGTGTTGGAGGGGGTGCAGCGCAGATTCACCAGAATGATACCAGGGCTTAGAGGGTTAAATTATGAGGACAGGTTGCGTAAACTTGGCTTGTATTCCCTTGAGTTTAGAAGATTGAGCGGTGATCTGATCGAAGTGTTTAAAATTTTAAAGGATTCGATAGGATAGATACAGAGAAACCATTTCCTCTGGTGGGGGAATCCAGAACAAGGGGGTATAATCTTAAAGTAGAGCGGGGCCATTTAGGAGGGAAATCAGGGAGCACTTTTTCACATAAAGGGTGGTGGAAATCTGGAACTCGATCACCTAAAGGACGTGGATGCTGGGACAATTGGAGCTTTCAAGACTGAGATTGGTAGATTTCTGTTAGATAAGGGTGTCAAGGGACATGGAGCTACGGTGGGTAAATGGAGCTGAGGTACGGATCAGCCATGAAGTAGAATCATAGAATGATACAGCACAGAAGGAGGCCATTCGGCCCATCGAGTCTGTGCCGGCTCTTTCGAAGAGCAATCCAGTTAGTCCCACTTCCCCGCTCTTTTCCCATATCCCTGCAATTTTTTTCTCCTTCAAGTATTTATCCAATTCCCTTTTGAAGGCTACTATTGAATCTGTATCCATCACCCTATCAGGCAGTGCATTCCAAATCCTAACCACTCGTTGCGTAAATTTCTTTTTCCTCATGTCGCCTCTGGTTCTTTTGCCAATCACCTTAAATCTGTGCCCTCTTGTTATCGACCCTTCAACCATTGGAAACAGTTTCTCATTATTTACTCTATTTAAATCCTTCATGATTTTAAACACAATCAAATCTCCTCTTAGCCTTCTCTGCTCCAAGAAGAACAACCCCAACTTCTCTAGTCTATCCATGTAACTGTATTCCCTCATCCCTGGAACCATTCTAGTAAATCTCTTCTGTATCCTCTCCAAAACCTTCCGAAAGTGTGGTGCCCAGAATTGGACACAATACTCCAGCTGGGGCCGAACTAGTGTTTTATATAGGTCTAGCATAACTTCCTGGCTTTTGTACTCTCTGCCTCTATTTATAAAGCCCAGGATCCCATGTGCTTTTCGTTAACCTGTCCTGCCACCTTCAAAGATTTGTGCACAAGCACCCCCAGGTCTCTCTGTTCTTGCACCCCCGTTAAAATTGTACCATTTAGTGTTTATGGTCCCTCCTCATTCTTCCTACCAAAATTCTTCGACTAAAAACAAGGGCATATAAGGTAGCGAAATCTAGTGGGAGGACAGAGGATTGGGAAAACTTTAAAAGGCAGCAAAAAATAACAAAAAGATTGATTAAGAAAGGGAAGATAGATTATGAAAGTAAATTAGCAAAAAATATAAAAACAGATAGTAAGAGTTTTTATAGTTATATAAAAAGAAAAAGGGTGGCTAAAGTAAATGTTGGTCCCTTAGAGGATGAGACCGGGAAATTAATGGTGGGAAATATGGAGATGGCAAAAACACTGAATGAATATTTTGTATCAGTCTTTACAGTAGAGGACACTAAGAATATCCCAACACTGGACAAACAGGGGGCTATAGGGGGAGAGGAGCTAAACACGATCAAAATCACTAAGGAAGTGGTACTCGGTAAAATAATGGGACTCAAGGCGGATAAATCACCTGGACCTGATGGCTTACATCCTAGAGTCTTGAAGGAAGTGGCGGTAGGGATTGTAGATGCATTGGTAATAATTTTTCAAAACTCCCTGGATTCCGCTAAGGTCCCGGCAGACTGGAAAACTGCTAATGTAACACCCTTATTTAAAAAGGGCAGTAGACAGAAGGCTGGTAACTATAGACCGGTTAGCCTAACATCTGTGGTAGGTAAAATTTTGGAGTCCATTATTAAGGAAACAGTAACAGGACATTTGGATAATCATAATTTAATAGGACAAAGTCAGCATGGTTTTACGAAGGGGAAGTCATGTTTGACAAATTTGCTGGAGTTCTTTGAGGAAGTAACATATAGAGTGGATAAAGGGGAACCAGTGGACGTAGTGTATTTAGACTTCCAAAAGGCATTTGACAAGGTGCCACACAAAAGATTATTGCTTAAGGTAAAAAATCACGGGATTGGGGGTAATATTCTGGCATGGATAGAGGATTGGCTATCTAACAGAAAGCAAAGAGTTGGGATAAATGGTTCATTCTCAGACTGGCAATCAGTAACTAGTGGTGTTCCACAGGGGTCAGTGCTGGGTCCCCAACTCTTCACAATCTATATTAACGATTTGGAGGAAGGGACCAAGTGTAACATATCAAAATTTGCAGATGATACAAAGATGGGAGGGAAAGTAGTGAGTGAGGAGGACATAAAAAACCTGCAAGGGGACATAGACAGGCTAAGTAAGTGGGCAGAGATTTGGCAGATGGAATACAACACTGGAAAGTGTGAGGTGATGCACTTTGGCAGGAAAAATCCTAGAGCAATTTATTATCTTAATGGCAAGAAACTGGAGAGTACTGAAGTGCAAAGGGATCTGGGGGTCCTGGTGCACGAAACTCAAAAGGTTAGTATGCAGGTGCAGCAAGTGATTAAGAAGGCAAATGGAATGTTGGCTTTCATTGCTAGGGGGATAGAATATAAAAATAGGGAGGTATTGCTTCAGTTGTACAAGGTATTGGTGAGACCGCACCTGGAATACTGCATACAGTTTTGGTGTCCTTACTTAAGGAAAGACATCCTTGCTCTCGAGGCAGTGCAAAAAAGGTTCACTCGGTTAATCCCGGGGATGAGGGGGTGGTCATATGAGGAGAGGTTGGGTAGATTGGGACTCTACTCATTGGAGTTCAGAAGAATGAGAGGCGATCTTATTGAAACATATAAGATTGTGAAGGGGTTGGATCGGGTGGATGCGGGGAGGATGTTCCCGATGACGGGTGAGACGAGAACTAGGGGACATAGTCTTAGAATAAGGGGCTGCTCTTTCAAAACTGAGATGAGGAGGAACTACTTCACTCAGAGGGTGGTAGGTCCATGGAATATGCTGCCACAAAAAGCTGTAGAAGCTACAACATTAATTAAATTTAAAACAGAAATAGACAGTTTCCTAGAAGTAAAGGGCATTAAGGGTTACGGGGAGCGGGCAGGAATTTGGACATGAGTCTAGGTTCGGATCGGTCATGGCCCTGTGGGTAGTGGAGCGGGCCCAGGGACTGTGTAGCCTGATTCTGCTCCTATTTCGTGTGTGCAATTCTGTTAGATGCAGGAGATGGTTCTGTGATAGATAGTAGATTGGCGGTTAGGATCAGATCAGCCATGATCTTATTGAATGGCGGAGCAGGCTCGAGGGGCCGATTGGCCTACTCCTGCTCCTATTTCTTATGTTCTTATGTTATGTATCACCTCACACTTCTCTGCATTGAACTTCATCTGCCATGTGTCTGCCCATTCCACCAGCCTGTCTATGTCTTCTTGAAATCTATTACTATCTTCCTCACTGTTTACTACACTTCCAAATTTTGTGTCATCTGCAAATTTCAAAATTGTGCCCTGGTCCCCCAAGTCCAAGTCATTAATGTATCTCAAAAACAGCAGTGATCCTAGTACTGAACCTTGGGGAACGCTATTGTATACCTCCCTCCAGTCCGAAAAACAGCCATTCACCACAACTCTCTGTTTTCTATCCCTTAGCCAATTTTGTATCCATGCTGCTACTGTCCCTTTTATCCCATGGGCTTCAATTTTGCTAACAAGCCTAGTATGTGGTACTTTATCAAAAGCCTTTTGAAAATCTATACACACAACATCAACTGCACTGCCCTCATCCACCCTCTCTGTTACCTCATCAAAAAACTCAATCAAGTTAGTCAAACACGATTTGCCCTTAACAAATCTGTGCTGTCTCTCCTTTATTAGTCCATGCTTGTCCAAATGACTGTTAATTACTGCCAGCCTGTCTAGTACCTCCCCTTTATCTATTTTTATCTCATCCAGTATCCCAGCAACCTCCTCGTTTACCATAGCTTTTGCAAAGTCCTCTTCCTTGGTAAACACTGATGCAAAGTACTCATTTTGTGCCTCAGCCATGCCTTCAGCCTCCACTAATAGTTTTCCATTCTGGTCCCTAATCGACCCCACTGCTTCTCTGACAACCCTTTTACTGTTAATATGCCTACAGAAGACGTTTGGATTCCTCTTTATGTTAGCCGCCAATCTATTCATACTGTCTCTTTGCCCCTCTTATTTCCTTTTTCACTTCTCCTCTGTACTTTTTATATTCAGCCCGCTGGAGATTTGTATGCTGCACAGGCATTGTTCTCTGTCTATATATGCTTTGCCGATTTGTATTCTTCACTTCACCTGACGAAGGAGCAGCAGCTCCGAAAGCTGGTGATTTCAAATAAAACTGTTGGACTATAACCTGGTGTTGTGCGACTTCTCACTTTTGTCCACCCCAGTCCAACACCGGCATCTCCGCATTATGATATCTGATCACTATTCCCAAGATGCTCTCCAACTGTGACATTCTCCACTTGATTCACCTCATTCCCCAGGACTAGATCCAGCAATGCCTCATTCCTCGTTGGGCTGGAAACATACTGATCAAGAAAATTCTCCTGAACACACTTCACAAATTCCTCCCCTTCTCTGCCCTTAACACAATCACTGCCCTATTCAATATTGGGGTAGTTAAAGTCTCCCATTATCACTACTCTATAGTTCTTGCACCTCTCAATAATGTCTTTGCAGATCTGCTCCTCTATCTCCTTCCCAGTATCTGGCGGCCTATAAAATACACCAAGTAGCATAATAACTCTTTTATTGTTTCTCAAATCCAATAAATAGATTCTGTCCTTGACCCCTAAAGGACATTCTCTCCTTCTAGCACTGTAATATTTTCTTCAATCAAAACTGCTACCTCTCCTCCTTTTTTTTCTTCCCTATTTTTCCTGAATACCTTGTACCCAGGAATATTAAGCATCCAATTCTTCCCTTTTTTGAGCCAGGTCTCAGTTATCGCCGCTACATCATATTCCCATGTGGTTATTTGCGCCTGCAGCCCACCAACCTTATTAACCACACTTTGTGCATTTACACACATGCACTCCTAACTTAGACCTCTTTGTATTTTCTATGATTCCACCTAATTCTGTATTATTTCTAACTCTAAGGGCTGGATTTTCTCAGCCCCGAGGAGGCGGGTATGGAGGCGGGACTGCCAGTAAAGTTGCAGAATTCGGGGGCGGATGGCAAACCCGCCCCCAACCCGCCTCCGTGTCCTCTTGCCAGGAGGCAGGAAGCTGTTCCGCCCCGGATCCCGTCTCCTTGGAGGTGGGAAGGGATTAAAGCCTATTAACTGCCTGTTAACAGGTAGTTAACAGGCAGAAAATAGGATTATCTCCATTTTTCGTGCTGAAGTGCGGGCTTCCCGACCTCGGGGAACCCCGCCGGAGTGTAGGAGGCGAATAGGAGGTCTGCGGGGGTCGGAGGGGTCTGAAAGTGCGATGTAGAGGTGAGTGATGGGTGCAAGTGTGGAGTGGTAAGTATGTAAGGTCAGTGTAAAGTGTTAGAAAATGTTAACTTACCTTTGTTTCTACCTACAGCCTTCAGCCGCTGTGGAGCCGGAGTCCCCGACATCTCCATTGTAGAGATCACAGACTGGCTGTTGCATCCTCTGATCCAATAGCCAGCTGATTGCTGCAAAGTTGAAAGGTTTGATGAGTCCTGAACACAAGGACTCATCAAACTACACAGAATGTCAGTGTTTGATAGCTTCATAGAGCTGTCAAACGATGACATTTCTTCTTTCAAAAGTTCTTGACAGATGACACGTCATACGTTGACGTGCTCTGTCACTGACTTCCTCCTAATTGGCCTCCTGAGCCCGCAGGGCAGGCTTAACAAGGTCAATCAGGGGAAAATCCCGCTGATTCGCCAGAAACTGATGGAGGCGGGACTGACACCCGACAAGTGGGAGTCCCACCTCCAAAAGCTTCCCATTCAGAAAATCCAGCCCTAACTGTCTCTCCCAGTCTTCTGTGCACCTTGATTCTACTTTTTAATGAGCAAGTGGGCAATAAGGTAGCAGATGGAGCATAATGTGGGGAAATGTGAGGTTATTCACTTTGGTGGGAAGAATAGAAAAACAGAATATTTTTTAAATGGTGAGAAACTATTAAATGCTGGTGATCAGAGAGATTTAGGTGTCCTCGTACAGGAAACAGGAGAGTTAGCATGCAGGTACAGCAAGCAATTAGGAAGGCAAATGGCATGTTGGCCTTTATTGCAAGGGGGTTGGAGTACGAGTAAGGAAGTCTTACGACAATTGTACAGGGCCTTGGTGAGACCACACCTGGAGTACTGTGCACAGTTTTGGTCTCCTTATCTGAGGAAGGGCATAGTTGCCTTAGAGGTGGTGCAATGAAGGTTCACTAGATTGATCCCTGGGATGAGAGGGTTATCCTATGAGGAGAGATTGAGTAGGTTGGGCCTATACTCTCTGGAGTTCAGAAGAATGAGAGGTGACCTCATTGAAGCATATAAGATTCTGAGAGGGATTGACAGGGTTGTTGGCCCTGGCTGGAGAGTCTGGAACTAAGGGGCATAGTCTCAGGATAAGGGGTCAGCCATTTAAGACTGCGATGAGGAGGAATTTCTTCAGAGGCTTGTGAATCTTTGGAATTCTCTACCCCAAAGGGCTGCGGATGCTGAGTCATTGAGTATATTAAGGTTGAGATAGATAGAGTTTTGGACTCTAGGGGAATCAAGGGATATGGAGACCAGGTGGGAAAGAGGAGTTGAGGTCGAAGATCAGCAATGATCTTATTGAATAGCGGAGCAGGCTCGAGAGGCTGTATGGCCTACTCCTGCTCCTAATTCTTATGTTCTAATACTACATCCTGGTGCCCAACCTCCTGGTGAATTAGTTTAAACCCACCAGTATCCATTAATGACACACAGGTGTCAGCCATCGCTCAGTCAGAAGATCGTGGGTTCGTCCCATTCCAGTGACTTGAGCACAAAATCTAGGCACACATTCCAG
Organism: Squalus acanthias; assembly: GCA_030390025.1. Lineage (NCBI taxonomy): Eukaryota > Metazoa > Chordata > Chondrichthyes > Squaliformes > Squalidae > Squalus > Squalus acanthias. The sequence goes on from CM059425.1 coordinate 86,495,723, forward strand.
GGTAGTACTGTCGGAGGTGCCGTCTTTCGGATGAGACATTAAATCGAGGCCCCGTCTGCCCTCTCAGGTGGATATAAAAGATCCCATAGCATTATTTTAAAGAAGTGTAGGAGAGTTCTCCCTGGTGTCCTGGTTAAAATTTATCCCTTAAACAACATCACTAAAACAGATTATCTGGCCATTATGACATTGCTGTTTGTAGAAGCTTGGCCATTGAACAGAAACTTAACTGGACCAGCTAAGTAAATGCAATGGCTACTAGAGGAGGTCAGAGGCTAGGTATTCTGCGGCGAGTGTCTCACCTCCTGACTCCCCAAAGCCTTTCCAACACCTACAAGGCACAAGTAAGGAGTGTGATGGAATACTCTCCACTTGCCTGGATGTGTGCAGCTCCACCAACACCCAAAAAGCTCGACACCAGGACAAAGCAATCTACTTGGTCAGCACCCCATCTACTACCTTAAACATTCACTCCCTCCACCACAGGCGTACCGTGGCTGCAGTGTGTACCATCTACAAGATGCACTGCAGCAACTCGCCAAGTCTTCTTCGACAGCACCTCCCAAACCCGCGACCTCTTCCACCTAGAAGGACAAGGGCAGTAGGTACATGGGAACACCATCACCTCCAAGTTTTCCTCTAAGTCACACACCATCCTGACTTAGAAGTATATCGCCGTTCCTTCATCGTCGCTGGGTCAAAATGCTGGAACTCCCTCCCTAACAGCACTGTGGGAGCACCTTCACCACACAGACTGCAGTGGTTCAAGAAGGCGGCTCACCACCACCTTCTCAAGGGCAACTAGGGATGGGCAATAAATGCTGCCCTCGTCAGTGACGCCCACATCCCAAGAATGAATTAAAAAAAAATCACCTCCTGAGTTTTGAAATTTTCTTTGCATGATGGAGAAAATTCCAAACTTTAATAACTGCAATAACAAACACCACCACATCATGAGACACTGAGGGGGAATTTTTCCAGCCCTGGGGAGGCGGGTATGGAGGCGGGACTGCCTGGAAAATGGCAGAAACTGGGAGCGGGCACCGAAGCCGCTCCCAACCCGCCTCCATGCCATCTTCCCGGGAGGCGGGTCCCCGACCCGCGCAGGGACCCGTCTCCTCGAGGCGGGAAGGATATTACAGCCAATTAACTGCATGTTAACAGGTAGTTAACAGGCAGTTTTGAGGCTTATCCCCATTTTACCCCTGCAAGTGCAGGCTTCCCGACGTCGGTAAACCCCGCCAGGGTCAGCAAGGCGAGCAGTGGGTCTGCGGGGGTTAGAGGGGTCGAAAAGTGCGCTGTGGAGGTGAGTGATGGGTGCAAGTGTGGAGAGGTAAGTATGAGAGGTGAGTGTAAAGTGTTAGAAAAAGTTTACTTACCTTTGCTTCTTCCTGCAGCCTTAAACCCTTGGGGATGCGGAGGTGCCTCATCTCAACGGCAGAGATGACAGAATGGCTGCTGCATTCTCAGATGCAGCAGCATTCTGATTTCTGCTAAGGAAATAGGTTTTGGTGAGCCTTCAGTACAAGGGCTCACCATAGAAGAGTGATTGTCAGTGTTTGACAGCTTCTCTAAGCTGTCAAACGCTGACACTTCATCTGTCAAAAAAATGTTGTCCCTCCCCCAACGCCCATTGACAAAATCCAGCCCTGAAAGAATTCTAAGATAATAGACTTTAAGGCCGGAATTTTCTCAAGGGAGGCGGGTTGGGGGCGGGGGGCCTCCGAGGCGGGTGGGAAACCCGGGAGGCTGGGTTACCCGCAGGCCCTGCCGACTTTAACGGCAGAGACTGATTTGAATGTGAGGCCTCAGATTCCCGCCCGCAGCCAGCCAGATTGAGAGGCTGGCTGGCTGCGGGTGGGTAGGCCTCAGATGCGAGGGGTCAGTCCGGGGGAGGGATCGCGGGGTGGGCATGGTCAGGGACAGGTGGGGGGCGGTCGGGGATCGTCATGGTCTCGGGGATCGGTGTGTGGCGGGGGGGTGGGGGTCAGGAATCGGCATGGCAATATCGGGGATCGGGAGCAGGGTCAGTATCGGGGATCGGGAGCAGGGTCAGTATCGGGGATCGGGAGCAGGGTCAGTATCGAGGATCGGGAGGTTGCCGGGGGTGGAGTCAGCTGGGGATCGGGGGTGATCGGAGGGGTTTGGAGGATCGGCAGCGGGTCGGGGATCGAGGGGGGTCAGGGATCACGGGAGGTCGACAGGGGCGGGGTCAGCTGGGGATCGGCAGGGGGCTGGCAAGAGGATCAGGGCCGGCCACCGGAGGATGGTGGCCGGCCTCAGCAGCATTGGTGGAGTGGGGCGGAGGCCTCATGGTAGGGATCGGAGGCCTGGGGGGAGGTGGTGATCGGAGACCTCCTGAGGGGGTCTCCGCTCGCGGGGGTTGGGCTGGGTAGGGGCTCTGGATCCAGGAGGTGGGTATAAAACCACTTACCTCCTGGATCCAGCAGTCCCCGCCTCGGTTTAACTGCCGGGTTTCACGAGTTGTGTGAAATTCGTCCACAGGCAGTTAAATTCAAAATGGAGGTGAAAGAAGAGGCTTCCAGCCTCATTGCAATATTTATATTGACGTACCGCCCCCTGGGAGCGGGTTGGTCGCCCACCCCCCCCGTCCCGCCCCCGTCTCGCCTCTGTCAAAACCGGAAGTGGGCGGGTTGGAGGCGGGATCAGGTCGGGAATCCCATTTTTAACAATTTAACTGCCCCCACGCTCCAAATCCACCCGTTCTTTTTGGGGGGGGGGGGGGCAGGGAGAAATTCTGGCCTAAGTATCTGATTTACCCTTTGAATATTTGCAGATAAAAAGGGTCAAAGAATGGACTGCCTCCTATAATCTGAGCACGGTACGTTCTGTGAAAACTGACAGCTCATTTAAAATACAATACAGGTAATCATCCAAGCCCATCATCCCACCCAATGCTTCTTTCTAATTGGGTTCAGAGGAGGTCAAGGGAATTGTTGCACAGCAGCAGAGTTACAGGCAGCACTTTATTATAATGTTTCAATAAATCTATTAAAATTCCACAAGTTTTTCATCTTAGAGTAATAAAAAGATGATTCTTGATCTTGTCTGGCCCCATTATCAATGAACAAATGGAAACTTTGGGACCCTGATTATTAATTGCATTTAATTTAATCTTCTTTCTCTATTGGTTCATAATACAGTAGAGAACCAAGCTGAATTTAGAAAATACAGAGGAGATCTAAAAAAGGGACTAAGAGGGTCAAAGAGAGAGTATGAGAATAGATTAGCGGCTAACATTAAAGGAAACCCAATAGTCTTTTAAAAACACATAAATAGCAAAAGGGTAGTCAAAGAAAGGCTGGAGCCGATTAAGGAACGATAAGGAGATATTCTTGTGGAGGCAGAGGGCACGGCTGAGGTATTAAATGAGTACGTTGCATCTGTCTTCACTAGAGAAGAGGATGCTGTAAAGGAGGCGGTCGTAGCAATATTGGATAGGATAAAAATAGATGAAGAGGGGATATTTAAAGCAGTACTCAAAGTAGAAATGTCACCCAGTCCAGATAGGATGCATCCTAGGTTACTGAAGAAAGTAAGGGTGGAGATAGCGGAGGCTCTGGCCACAATCCAATCCTCCTTAGATATGGGGGTGGTGCCAGGGGACCGGAGGACTGCAGATGTTACACCCCTGTTTAAAAAAGGGGAGAGGGATAAACCCAGCAACTACAGGCCAGTCAGCCCAACATCGGTGGTGGGGAAACTTTGAGAGACAATAATCCGGGACAAATTTAATTGGCATTTGGAAAAGTATGGGATCATAAATGAAAATCAGCACGGATTTGTTAAAGGCAAATCGTGTTTGACTAATCTGATTGAGTTCTTTGATGAAGTAAGGTGACGGTGGATGAGGGTAGTGCGGTTGATATTGCATATATGGACTTTCAAAAGGCGTTTGATAAAGTACCACATCATAGACTTGTTAGCAAAACTAAAACCCACGGGATTAAAGGGACAGTGGCAGCATGGATATAAAATTGGCTAAGGGACAGAAAGTAGAGGGTTGTGGTGAACGGTCGTTTTTCAGACTGGAGGGAGGTGTACAGTGGTGTTATCCAGGGGTCGGTGTTGGAACCACTGCTCTTTTTGATATATGTTAATGTGCTGGACTTGGGTATACAGGGCATAATTTCAAAGTTTGCAGATGACACAAAACTCGGGAATGTAGTAAACAATGAGGAGGATAGTAACAGAAATCAGGAGGACATAGACTGGTAAAATCGGCAGACACGTGGCAGATGAACTTTAACGCAGAGAAGTGTGAAGTGATACATTTTGGTAGGAAGAATGAGGAGAGGCAATATGAACTAAATGGTACCTAGATGGGAGTCTTGGATGCTGCCACAGGGAAAAATGGGGGGGTTGGAAGGTACTGCATTTTCCATGCACCGACATCCCTCACTTCATCGAGCACTAAGCTAGAGAACAAAGTACCCGCTACAGTCTGGCCGTATCCTGCAGTCCATTCTTGCAGGCGGAACACAACGGGGAAGAATCTCCGCAGGGTGTCCCCAATCTCTCACCGTAATTCTGGCAGAAACGCCAGCGAAACGGCGCAAACTGGGGTTTTCCCCGATCTTCCACCAAAGTTCGAGTGGGAGACCGGGAGGGAGGAACCCTCTTGTGGAATTTCTCGGGGAAGATCCCACATTTGCTGTTGTTTCAGAGAACAGTTTGTAAATGAAATTAAAACCAGATTCTGAGACAAAAGAAAGAAGAATTTAGGAAGCAGGACCCATCTTCCCAAAGGCTTGCTTTTCATGGAGAGGATAGAAATTTTTAATGAGACCGGTCCAGTGTGGGTAAGGGAGACAAATCTCAGCCCATGGTTCTCTGCACTGTCTCAGGGCAAATGAAAGAGCCGCATTAATCTTTACATTGAATTTCAGAGTCCACCGGGAGGGGGGTGGGGCTGACAGATTAGAAACAACAAGTCTGTTCATCACTTTGAACAAACAGCAGCTGGAAACAATGTAAGGTCAGCATTCAGCAAAGTGTTGCGGTTTAACACGTTCACTGACCTGCCTCATTCGCTAAGGTCGCGGAGGTCAACGTCTGTGTTTTCTGGTAAATTTGTGGAGTGCGTGAGCTGACCGCTATTGGAGGTTGTTTTCTTAATGGCTTCATCTCCTGCCCATCTCTCTCTCTGCCCAACCCCCTTCCCGGTAAAGGAACTGATGGATGCCCTACCCCCGATCCTCTGCTTCCAGCAACTCGGAGGAGCACAAGAGCAGTCCAGGGCTCTTTCTCCGATTGTCCTTGCCTCCCAGTCTGGAAGCGCCTGGTCTTTGTTCTGTGGCTCTGCCTGGTGACCCAGCCCAGATTGGGAACTCTCCACCTGAGGAATTGTCAGGAGTGCCCCCACCACTCCATGGCACAGGTCATCATCAGCACAATGGGCTCTGTGTTACACTATTTTGTTGCTAGGATTCCTAATAATCCAGCATTGAACAACAAAGGTATATTCACTCGATTTATTATGAAAACAGCTTTACCTACAGCAGCATTTAGCAGTTTGCTGACCTCTTACAAACTCCGCCTTGCAGACTGATTCCAGTTCAGACATATCTTGTAGCTTAATTGCAACGTTGACCCACCATTTGCTAATAATAAGGGAAGGGCTCCATATTACATACTCAAACATGTATCATTACAGGCTGCTTACTCAGTGAATGATTCTCAGACAGAAAACTTCCTCTTACCTCTCTGCCCTCGCTAACTACCGCCCCATCTCTAACCTCCTGTTCCTTTCCAAAGTCCTTAAATATATTGATGCCTCCCAGCTCCATACCCACAACTCCCCGTTTGAATCCCTCACTCCCCTAACCAAATTCACAACTGGCATTTTCAGTGATTTTGACTGTGGTGCATTATCCCGCCCTGTCCTCCTCGACCTCTCCGCAACCTAGCCACAGTTGACTACACCATCATCCTCCAATGCCTCTTTTCTATTGTCCAGCTTGGTGGCATTGCCCTTGCTTGGTTCCATTCTTACATATCTGATCATAGCCAGAGCTTCTCCAGCAATGGCCTCTCTGCACTGTCACCTTGGGAGTCCCCCATGGATTTATCCTTCGACCTTCCTCTTCTTCATCTACATGCTGCAACACAGCATCATCGTTCAAATACATGGGGTAATCTCCTCATGTACCCAAATGACATCCAGCTCTTTTCACCTGTCCCAGGAGATTACATGGTTTCCAGGTGGGGGGGGGAAGTGTCTGTATTGTGATGCAAAGAACATCACAAGTGTATGGGACAGACTGGATGGACCCATTGGTCTTTTCCTGTTTGAAAAGAAATAAAGGAAAAGAGAAAGAAAGACTTATTTATATAGCGCCTTTCACGACCTCAAGCCGTCCCAAAGCTCATTATAGCCAATGAAGTATTTTAACGTGTAGTCAATTTGTAATATAGGAAACATGGCTGCCAATTTGAGCTCAGCAAGGTCCCAGAAACATCAATATGATAATGACCAGATAATCTGTTTTTTTAGTGATGTTGGTTGAGGGATAAATATTGATCAAAGAGAACGTTCCTGCTCTTGTACAAATAGTGCCGCAGGATCTTTTACGTCCACCTGAGAGGGCAGATGGGGGTCTCGGTTTAACGTCTCATCCGAAAGACGGCACCTCCGACAGTGCAGCGCTGCCTCAGTACTGGAGTGTCAGCCCGTAATTTTGTGCTCAAGTTTCTGGAGTGGGACTTAAACCCACAATCTACTGATTGAAAAGAAAAAAAATTGTGTGCATAGACAATATTTTTAATTTTATGAATATCAAAAAAAATTACATATATTCAGTTTAACTGCTTCCAAAAGAGCTTTATTGAAATAACTACAGTGAACTTTCAGCCCAACTTAGACACCAAAGGCCATGGATACTCTTAATTGGATTGATTTGAACGAGGCTGATTGCAAATGCTCTCCATGACAAGCAATTGCCGCTATATAACGTGCTACAGATGACATCTAGTTACCAATAACATTTAATTACAGCCAGGAATTGTGGCTGAATTCTTGAGGTCAGTGACCATGAGTTTGAACTAATGAAGTATCAGTAATATGGGGAAATAACAGTCCATTAGCAGCTGCTTCAGTGTAAAATGATAATCTGCGCTGAGAGCAAATCATTTCATTCCTCGCCACTGGAGCGTTAACTCTTTCCTGACCAGAGCATGGGAACTGCATTCGTCAGAAAGAATTTGCATTTCCTTAGCACCTTTCAGGACTCAGGACTTCCAAAGCGCTTTACCGCCAATGAAGTATTTCAGAATGATAAATGGCTAAAATAATTAAATTATTGCATAGACTAGGCTTGTGTCCAGAACAAGGGGGCATAGCCTTAAAATTAGAGCTCGGCCGCTCAGGGATGATGTTTCACACAAAGGGTAGTGGAAATCTCTTCCCCCAAAAAGCTGTTGAAGCTGTGGGTCAATTGAAAATTTCAAAACTGGGGTTAACGGTCATGGAACCAAGGCAGGTGGGTGGAGTTAAGATACAGATCAGCCATGATCTAATTGAATGGCGGAACAGGCTCGAAGGGCTGAATAGCCTCCTCCTGTTCCTATGTTCCGAAGTGTGGTTACTGCTGTAGGAAACACAGAAGCCAATTTGCACACAGCAAGGTCCCACAAACAGCACTGTGATAATAACCAGATCATCTTTTTTTTTAATGATGTCCTGAGGTCGTAAATGTGGTTATATAAATGCAAGTCTTTAACTCCGACGAGCCCATCGTTGCTGTGCTTTGTGCCCTCAGTGGTGCTTTGTAACACAGTGTTGTGGAACTGGAAGAGCATAATGTAAAGGGAGAATCTCTCTTCAATGGTTGCCAGATAGCCCCTCGCAGTTACACAAAGAACGATGCACTGCTGGATTGGAGAGAAAATTGCTTCCAATAATGCAGCAGAATCACCTGCATTTCAGTCGGAGCACACTACAGCTGAGCAAATACCAGAAACCGAACAACATTGGCCCAGTAATAATGGGGTACGGTAGCATAGGGGTTATGTTACTGGACTGGTAATCCAGAAGCCTGGACGAATGATCTGGAGTAACAAGTTCAAATCCCACCACGGCAGCTGGGGATTTAAATTCAGTTAATTAAATAAATCTGGAATGTAAAAGCTAGTATCAGTAATGGTGACCATGAAACTATTGGATTGTTGTAAAAACCCATCTGGTTCACTAATGTCCTTGAAGGAAATCTGCTGTCCTTACCCGGTCTGGCCTATATGTGACTCCAGACGCACAGCAATGTGGTTACTCTTAACCAGCTCACTGCTGCCTTCTCAAGGGCAATTAGGGTTGGGCAATAAATGTTCGACTTGCCAGTGACACCCACATCTCGTGAATAAATTTTTAAAAAGTACAGTCACTAGGATTGCCAACCTTCCCGGATTGTGTTCGAGTCTCCCGGAATTAAAACTTAATCTCGCAGACAGTCCCACGAGCAACCCGGGGAGGGGGGAGGGAGAAAAATCAGTAAGGGGAATTTTTTTCTCCCATATCACTCCAGCCAAACAGCACAAACTGCAGGGCCGCAACACACCCAGAATGCAATGTAGTACTGGCGCATGCACAAGCTAACTGGTCACACTGTACTCCCCAGAGGAACCATCGCCCTCACCAGTATACTGGTGAGGGCATTGGTTCCTCTGGGGAGTACAGCCAGAGCCAAGCCCATGGCACCACGGGTGGCTCAGCTGTACAGGGGTGGAGGAGGAAGATAGGGAAGGCAATAGTGGTAGGGGATTCGATAGTTAGGGGAACAGACAGGCGTTTCTGTGGCCGCAGACGTGATTCCAGGATGGTATGTTGCCTCCCTGGTGCCAGGGTCAAAGATGTCACTGAGTGGCTGCAGAACATTCTGAGGAGGGAGGGTGAACAGCCAGAGGTCGTGGTCCATATCGGTACCAACGACATAGGTAGAAAAAGGGATGAGGTCCTGCAGGCAGATTTTAGGGAGCTAGGAAAGAGATTAAAAAGCAGCAGGACCTCAAAGGTAGTAATCTCCGGATTACTCCCTGTGCCACGAGCTAGTGAGTATAGAAATAGGAGGATAGAGTAGATGAATGCATGGCTGGAGAGATGGTGCAGGAGGGAAGGCTTCAGATTCCTTGGACATTGGGACCGGTTCTGGGGAGGTGGGACCTGTACTGGCCGGACGGGTTGCACCTCAACAGAGCCGGAACCAATGTCCTTGCGGGGGGTGGGTGGGGGGGTTTGCTTGTGCTGTTGGGGAGGGTTTAAACTAAATTGGCAGGGGGATGGGCACAAGGATGTAGCATTAGAAAGGAGAAACAAAATTCATAAAGGATGGGGAGAGACAGAAAGCACTAGAGTAAGAAATAGTAAGGTATTAGGTGGGGTCATAGAATCATAGAATGGTTACAGCACACCGCTGTCGCAACCTGCCCAGCCACCTTCAACGATTTGTGCACATATACCCCCCAAGTCTCTCTGTTCATGCACCCACTTTACAATTGTACCCTTTAGTTTATATTGCCTCTCCTCATTCTTCCTACCATAATGTATCACTTCGCACTTTCTGCGTTAAATTTCATCTGTCACATGTCTGCCCATTTCACCAGCCTGTCTATGTCTTCTTGAAGTCTATCACTATCCTCCTCACTGTTCACTGTACTTCCAAGTTTTGTATCATCTGCTCAACCAGTATCTCCACTACCTTTTCTTTCACTATGACTTTGGCAGCATCTTCTTCCTTGGTGAAGACAGATGCAAAGTATTCATTCAGTACCTCAGCCATGCTCTCTGCCTCCATGCGTAGCTCTCTTTTTTGGTCCCTAATCGGCCCCACCTCTCCTCTTAATACCCGTTTATTATTTATATGCCTATAGAAGACTTTTGAATTCCCTTTTATGTTAGCTGCCAATCTATTCTCATACTCTCTCTTTGCCCCTCTTATTTTGTTTTTCACTTCCCCTCTGAACTTTCTATATTCAGCCTGATTCTCACTTGTATTCTCAACCTGACATCTGTCATACGCTCCCTTTTTCTGCTTCATCTTACTCTCTATCTCTTTCGTCATCCAGGGAGCTCTGGCTTTAGTTGCCCTACCTTTCCCCCTCATGGGAATGTACCTCAACTGTACCCGAACCATCTCCTCTTTAAAGGCAGCCCATTGTTCAATTACAGTTTTGCCTGCCAATCTTTGACTAAGCGAGAATACAATGGATAGAGTGATTTCTGGAGTGCAGAGGATTGTGGGTATTCTGACCACTATTGTTGACCATTGAATATGGGCCTGATGGGCAACCAATGGCAGGAACGTGGGGGCGAGGCAGTTGGAGGCGTGAGGTCATGTGATAAAACCTGCCAGAATACAGTACAAGCAGGGATGGCAACCCTAACAGACGGTGTTGCATTTGAACATGTAGGCTGAATTGCCTACTCCTGTTCCTATGTTCCTACCCAATCCCAGTTGCCCTGCAGGCATTCAGAGTCAACCACGTTGGCCGCGATTTCCCCTACCTCGGCGGGTCTGGTGCGGCCAGGGTTGGTGGCGGGGTGCAACTCCGCTGCTGGCTCCAGCCCGCTGTCCAAAGTGATCTTATGTTGATTGGGCTTGTTAAGCCCGCCCAACATGTTTCCCGGCCAACTGAAGGAAGCGGGTTTGATGACGTCACTTGATGACGTGTCATCAGCCGGTTTCCTTCAAGGGACCATGCACAAATTTATTTTGACAGTTGTGCTGTCAGTGTTCTGCAGCATTGAGGTGCTGCAAACACTGACGCAGGGAGATTCTCTTCCCTTCCAACGGGCAGAAGAGACCTCCCTAGGAGACCAACACAGCCTGGTTGCACATTGCACAGGAGGACACAAGCAGGGATGTCATCAGGAGGATCAGGCTGCAGTGGCACAAACCTTTCAATATTCACGATCACGAAATGTTACTGCAAAGCCACACTCATCCTGCTGTGTCACTCATCACATCCACATCATTCTGCCTTCCCTACCCTACTCCTGCACATCTTTACTCACACCAACTTACCTTGCACCTCCACCCATCCCTCTCTATCTACATTATCACTTCCCCATCTCAGTAGCCACCCCTCACATTCACCCTCATCCTAGTGCAATCATACCAACTAACAACACCCAAGGGTAGGCACTTGTGTGTTTTATCCAATGTTTATATGAAGCTTCTGTTAATGTGCTGCCATTGAAATCTTTATTTTCAACACTTTGCATTCTTGGACAGATTTGTGTACACCTTTGGAGTTGGCTTAGTGAGTTGCAGTGAATGGTGAGACATAACAGTACCCCCCGCAATGGTGGTGAGTGTGAAAGGAATGGCTTGGGCATTGTAGGGATGCTTTATGGTGTTGGTGTGGGGTGGTGCCAACCTGGTGCATCATGTGGCAGCCAGGGTGTACAGCATCAAGTGAAGTAAATCTGGCCATGGTGAGGCCATCCCTGGCCTCCCGGGCAGCAATGTGCTAGGATGCTGATGCCCTGTGCAGCGTCAGTTGATTGCGGAGAAGGTTGGTGTTGTTGTTGGTGCTGCTGGTGTGCCTGATGATGCTGGTGTTGGGGCTGATTGTGGTGGGATTCTGATGATCAAGGTGAGATAGTTTCAAGGGCACCGATGCTGATGTAATAGATGGCAGGTGAACTTGAGATGACAGAAGCGATCTGTCAGTGGTGAGAGAGGTTGTTCCAATGAGGTGACACTGGATAGAGAGTTTACTCCAAACACTTGCAACCTGCATAAAGCTCAATCTGTCTTCCAAATGCAGTAAGCAACAGCTTCTGAGCTTGGAAAGTGAACAGCTGTGAGATGGGAGCTTTTATAGCACATTTGCAGCTGTCAAGTAAAAAGATGATTTCATGGTCGTACAACTCCCAACCTGCTTACCTGACGTGCTCCTCGAGCAGCGTGGAACCCGTGGGCGAACTCGTAAAATGTAAAGGTGAGCTCAAAATAGTTTTTAAGTGTCTGCTAACAAGCTCTTAATCGCCTAAATTGCCTCCCCCACCGCTTGGTGTCGGGTCTGTTCAGCGTTGACAGATCCGACATCTGTGAAACTAGCGTGGTGGTGGGTTGACAGCGGGTTCCCTATCCGCTGTCAGCATTTTTTATTTCGCCACCCGACCCACCACCAAACGCGCCTGCTCACCCTCTGAAAAAATAGTGTGGGACTGGAGACAAATATAGGCCAAACCAGGTCGAGGTGGCAGGGTCCCTCCCCTGACCGTCATTAGTGAACCAGTTTACGGTCATTTTCCACAAATTACCAGATTTATTTAATTTAGTTTCATAATTTAGCTCAAACTCACCACTAGTTCAGTTCCATTAACTACTAGGCAATCATTTGGCCATATCTTACTGTGTGACTTACAAACATCTTTTGGGATCATGATTTGTGATAGCGGGCAAGATACTGGAGGAATCTGAGACGAGTTTAGACGCGGAGCGATAGCGTAACAGTGGCTGATGACAGTGAATAATATGCTTTGTGCGCTTAATACAGAATTAATAGTCACCATAGTGATGAGTGGAAAAAGGTCAAAGGGGCTAATTATTATAAGAGATACAGAAAGATATTCTGATTGGAATCTTCTCCACTGCGCTCTAAATAGCAAAAGGAAATAAATGTGTCATAGCTGTCATACAGTCGCTAGCTTGCACGCATCTCCCTAACAGTTTTTGAGGCATCTTTCCCTGGTAATTGATTGCACTATGATTTTGTCAAAGTTCTTCCCACAGTGACATTCAGGCGATTTATAATGATACATATGCCAGGTCCTCTCAAAACAAACAGCAAAGCATTTAACAAAGGTGTCAGCCGTGGCTCAGTGGGTAACGCTCTCGTCTCGGAGTCAGAAGGTCGTGGATTCAAGTCCTACTCCAGAGGCTGACCCTCTCAGTGCGGTATTGAGGGAGCACTGCACTATCTGAGGTGTCGTCTTTTGGATGAGTTGTCAAACCAAGGCACCGCCTGCCCGCTCAGGTGGACGTAAAAGTTCCCATGGCCACTATTCGAAGAAGAACAGGGGACTTTTCCCCGGTGTCCTGGCCAGTATTTATCCTTCAACCAACATCACTACGACATATTATCTGGTCATTATCACATTGCTGTTTGTAGGCGCTTGCTGTGCGCAGATTGGCTGCCGCGTTTCCCACATTACAACAGTGACTACACTTCAAAAGCATTTCATTGGCTGTGAAGCGCTTTAGGACGTTCTGATCTCGTGAAAGGCGCGATAGAAATGCAAGTTCTTTCTCCCTCACCGTCTTAATGACATAAACTCTGTACCGTGGGAGGAAATCACACTGTCTGCTATTAGTAATCACCTCATTAACATGTTAATGGTAGGCACTCAGCTATTTTAATGAAACCATTAAGCTGTTTACTTTACCTGGCTCACTGTCTTTGCTAAAATGGAGCATCGAGTAATTTCATGCGACACTTTAGTGTGTTTGTCATTGTTATCACATGTTCCTCCCCCCCCCTCCTCCTGACTGCTGAATTTCCTGGGTGTGCCGTTTGTAGTGAATGCTGGGGGGGAATTTCTTTGCTGCCAAAATTGCTAAATTGCGCACCCAATTCCCACTTTTCCGCTCACGAACAGATGTAAAATTGCAGGCTGGGATGCACAATTTCGCAGTGGGGGGGTTACAAAGTGGATTTTTTTTAGCTATCCGTCGCTAACTCATTTTACATAAACTGGGCAGGATCTTCATTGAAATAGCCCAGGCAGCAGATTAACAGCGGAGCTAAATATAGCGCACGGATCTAGTGACGTGTTTACTTTAATTTTGCCTTGAGCTCAAAATCTCATCACGGATTGTAATCCCTCAAATCATTAGCTGATGAGCCACTGCAGATGATGAATAAATACAGCTCAACCACTTTTAAAAGCGTTTCATTTAGGGGATTAACGAGTGCAGTTCCATTCTGAGCACCATCAAACCCACAGTAATTAGGCAATGCTAATAGACTTTCTTGCTAGACTTGTCAATGTTTTTACTTGGGGATTGACTGAGTGCACTCAGCATATTGCAGAGGATTTAAGCTGTCGCAAGGTGCTCGGCGTGTAACAAATACTAGCTTGAGTAATTAGTTTCGGTTTCAGGTAAAAAATATCACTGCTCTTCACATTTTCTTCTTGCTTGTTTTTGGTGAGCTTGTTCTCATTTCATGGGCCAGGTGTCAGCATCGATCACTTGCAGTACAGCACAGCAAGTCGCTCTCTTCTGACAAGATGCCTTGATCCCGACCTGAGATCACTCCCTACTGTACCATTGTGACTCCTTTCTCATTCCCCACACCAGCCAGTCTTCTGGACTTTCTGGGTGCCATGGCTAATTTAGTGCCGCGTCAGAGCAGTTTGGTGAAGTGGCTCGCACCCAGTAGGAGCCGAGTTACGTAGAGTTACATCGAATTTATGGCACAGAAACTGGCCATTCTGGTCTATACTGGTGTTTATGCTCCACATGAGCCTCCTCCCATCCTACTTCATCTAATACTATCTGCATAATCTTTTATTCCTTTCTCTCTCATGTACTTATCCAGCTTCCCCTTAAATGCAACTATACTGTTCGCCACAACTACTCCCTGTGGTAGCAAGTTCCACATTCTAACCACTCTTGGGGTAAAGAAGTTTCTCCTGAATTCCCTATTGCATTTGTTAGTGACTATCTTATATTCATGGCCCCTAGTTTTGGACCCCCCCCCCCCAGTGGAATCATCTTCACCACGTCTACCCTATCGAACCCCTTCGTAATTTTAAAGACCTCTATCAGGTCATCCCTCAGCCTCCTCCTTTTCTAGAGAAAAGAGTCCCAGCCTGTTCAGTCTTTCCTGATAGTTAATTACCTCTCAGTTCTGGCATCATTTGTGTAAATCTTTTTTGCACCTTCTCCAGTGCCTCTATATCCTTTTTGTAATATGGAGACCAGAACTTTACACAGTACTCTGTGTGGTCAAACCAAGGTCTTATACAAGTTTAACATAAATTCCCTGCTTTTCAATTCTATTCTTCTAGAAATGAACATTTGTTTTGTTTGTGTTTTTTATGGCCTTGTTAACTTGTGTTGCCATTATTAATGATTTGTAACTATGTACCCCTAGATCCCTTTGCTCCTCTACCCCATTTAGTTTCTTATTTTCCAAGGTGTATGTGGCCTCCTTATTCCCCCCAAAACCATAGGGCTGTTACAACCAACAGATGGAAGACTTTCATCCCGGGCTGGGTTCGAAGCACAGTGCTAGTGGTAAAGGTGGAGCTTGCTGACCCACTGCATGTAGCACTCTGTCCCCATCCCAAGCAACATTTAGAAATCAAAAGGTAAAAACATGAGAGGAATTTGGTTAAATGTTATGAACCAGTGACAGATTTGTTGTTGAGAATTGTGTGGCATCAGTGGGTAGTTCTCTCTCTCCTCCTGAGTCAGGAAGGTTGTGGGTTCAAGTCCCACTCCAGAGACTTGAGCACAAAATATAGGCTGACTCTTCAGTACAGTACTGAGGGAGGGCTGCACTGTCAGATGTGCCATCTTTTGGATGAGATGTTAGACCAAGGCAACGTGGATGTAAAAGATTCCATGCCACTATTTCAAGGAAGAGCAGGGGCGTTCGCTTTGGTGTCCTAGCCAATATTTATCCCTCAACCAACACCACTAAAAGCAGATGATCTGGTCATTATCTCATTGCTGTTTCTGGGACCTTGCTGTGCACAAGTTGACAAATGAATGTGTTTCTTACATTAGAACAATGACTACACTTCTAAAGTACTTCATTGGCTGTAAAGCGCTTTGGGACGTCCTGAGCGCATGAAAGGCACGATAGAAATGTCTTAATCCGCTGGTGCGTGGTCTTTTGCTCGATATAAAGGTAAGAGCCAGATGATGGCCATTTCGGTCTGGAGGGATGATGCCATTCATGCTCTGTAGGAAAATAAGTGCTTTGAAAAGTGATTGAACACTTGGACAAGTATGAGCTGATTAAAGAGTCAGCAGGAGTTGATGGAGAGAGACCAAGAGAAGGAAGCGTGGCTGATATTCGTTTTCCCTTCCTCATCCATATTTCTGTTACCTCCAGACTTGACTATTCCAAAGCTCTCCTGGCCGACCACTCATCTTTCACCCTCCGTAAACTTTATCTGATCCAAGATTCTGCTGCCCATATCCTAACTTGTACTAAGTCCTGTTCACCCATCACCCCTGGGTTCTCTGACCTACATTGACTCCCAGTCCAGCAACGCCTCAAATTAAAAATTCTCGTCCTTGTTTTCAAATCCCTCCGTGGCCTCGGCCCTCCCTATCTCTGTAACTCTGCGTTCCTCCAACTCTGGCCTCTTGCGCATCACTTATTTCCTTTGCCCCACCATTGGTGGCCTTGACTTCAGCTGCCGAGGCCCTAAGTTCTGCAATTCCCTCCCTAAACCTCTCCATCTCTCCACCTCTCTCCCCTCCTTTAAAATGCTTTTTAAAACCTACATCTGACCAAGCTTTTGGTTATCTGTCCTAATATCTCCTTATGTGGTTTGGTCTATAATTGTGTCTGACAGTGCTCCTGCGAAGTGCCAGGGGACATTTTACTGCGATAACAGCCCTATATAAATGCAAGTTGTTGCTGTTGCGTTAGTCCAAAGCTGCTGAGGCCAATTGTAGGGGACATAGTAGCTTCCTGGATTGTCATTTGCTGTTTTCAAAGTGAGAGCTATCCTTCCCCAGCGACCATTCCCTTCGAAGGACTGCCGGAACCATGCCATCATGCGACTCTCTCAGAATGAACCCGATGGGAATTTTCCACCTTCACACTCTTGGCGAGGAGTCTCACTCACCGGAGCGTATATCAGAAGTTCGGACGTATAGGGCTGGATTTTCATTGACCCGTGGAGGCGGGTTTGGAGGCGTGTGGGGGGTTAAAGTTACAGATTCGGGTGTCCCGCCCCCAACCCGCCTCCATGCCAGTTTCGCTGGAGGCGGGTACCCGACCTGTGCTGGGACCCGCCTCCCCAGGTAGTTAACAGGCAGTTTTTTGCCTAATTCCTATTTTGAAAGGTGAAATGTGAGCTTCCCAACAGGTTCGAACCATGCCAAGTTAGCAAGGCGGACCGTGGGTCTGCAGGGGTTGGAGGGGTCGATATGTCCGGTGGGCAGGTGAGTGATGGGTGCATGTGTGCAGAGGCAAGTGTGTAAGGTAAGTGCAAAGTGTGGGAAAAAGTTTTACTTACCTTAACTTCCTCCTGCAGGTGTCAGCCCTTCAGTTCTCGGGAGTCAGAAATCTCACCGGCACAGAAAGCAGAAAGGCCGTGGTGCTGTCAAAAGTTTCAGCCTCTGTTTTCTGTGGTGGAATGATTTCTAACTCAGCCTGAGAGGAAGGACTCAAGTTAGAAGACAGATTGTCAGTGTTTGACAGCTTCACAGAGCTGTCAAACGCTGATATTTCATCTGTCAAAAGCTCTTGACAGATGAAATGTCAATCTGTGACGTCACCTGTTGCCGGGTGGCCCTTAATTGGCCTGCTGAGCCCACTGGGCGGGCTCAACAAGGTCAATCAAGTGAAAATGCAGTGGGTTGGCCACAAGTCCCGACTCCATCACATCCCCAGTATCAAAATCCAGCCCATAATGTTTGAACCAACATGGTTGGGAAATCCATCTCTGGTATGGGCTCCTGGCAGCAAGGGTCCTTGACGTGAGCACACCATCAGAAAATGACATCTCAGAAGCAAGGGATGCACAAGTTCTGGAGGCAGTATAGTGAATGAGCCACCAGGCAGATCCCCAATGTCGGGGGTCTGAGTCATGAGTGATGCTGCCTGATCTGCTGAGTAATTCCAGCATTTTATGCTTTTATTTCAGATTTGCAGCATCCACTTGCAGAGGGAAGAGGAGGAAGCAGAAAGTAGGATGCAACCCAGACAGCCCCTTTCTGGCCAAGATATCCGGGATGATACCAGTGACCACAACCCCAATTCCCCTTTCAATATTTGTCCCACACCTTACCTTCCCTCTGTTACCGACCATCACAGTGTCCTCTTGGCCACAATGCTGAAATAAAAGCTACCACAAAGCAAACTTTCCAATCCAACTTTATACATCTATCCATCCAATATGACATCAAGAAATCAACTAGTCACCCTTATGCATTGCCATAGTGACTGTCTTGTGTGTACCTTTGCCTGTCCTAGTGATGTCACACAGTGCTATCCCAGTGGCTGCAGAAGTGGGGGCGACTGCAAATAGCTTTGTGGATCGACCTTGCGGAGCTGGTGTCTGGGAGTGTGCAATTGAGTGATGGTGCTTTTTCCTCTCCTCCCTCCACTGGCTGGGCAGGCTACATTTCTTGGGTGTGTGAAATGAGGAAGGCAAAAGGGTGGAGTTGTGGTGAGGGGAGGGTGGGAAAGCAAGCGGTGCATGCGATAAGCAGGATAACGTATGACGATACCAACATTTTGCATCCTGTCAGCTCCACCACTGGCCAAGGGCTCAGCCATGCCCTTGCCAAGAATGGCCTGCATCGTCTCCTCCAAGGGGATGAAGTGAGGCTAGGAATGGGAGATGTGCCTCATGATTGGAACAGATTGTTGGTAGGTGAGTGATTGGGGCGGTGGGGGGGAGTTGTGCATTGAGCAGTATGTGAGGCTAGTGGAGCAGTTGGTAGGAGATGGCTTTTGAAGATGCATTCACTGACCTTGACCAGTGCTCTGAGGTCATGAAGCTTCTTTGGGCACTGGAGCCAGGTGGTGGGGGGTGACACTGCTGGCAGTGACAGCCTTGGTGATCTGGTCCCACATCCTTCTTTCTGGAGGGCCTCCTGGCCCCCTGTGGGTAGAGGACCTCTCTTGCAGTGTTGACCCCCTGCACAAAGCTAGAGTGCTGCGTGCCAGACCCTGGGTGCCCCTTCCCTGGCTTGCTGAGCCATTTGTGTTCGTGCTGAAGCACTTTTCCCATTTTTTTAGGTGAGGAAGTCAGTTCAGCTTTAAGAGCTGAAGACTCCCATTTGGGAATTATTTTTAATGTTAATTTTTTATGGCAGAAGTTATGCTAAACATTTATAAATCACTGGTTAGGCCCCAGCTGGAGTATTGTGTCCAATTCTGGGCACCACACTTTAGGAAGGATGGCAAGGCCTGAGAGGGTGCAGAGAATTACATTGGATATACGGCACAGAAACAGGCCATTCGGCCCAACCAGTCCATGCCAGCGTTTATGCTCCACTCGAGCCTCCTCCTGTCTTTCCTCATCTAAATCTATCAGCATAACCCTCTATTCCCTTCTCCCTCATATGCTTATCTAGCCTCCTCTTAAATGCATCTATACTATTCGCCTCAACCACTCCCTGTGGTAGTGAGTTCCACATTCTCCCCACGCTCTGGGTAAAGAAGTTTCTTCTGAATTCCCTATTTGATTTCTTGGTGACTATCTTGTATTGATGGCCTCTAGTTATGCTCTTCCCCACAAGTGGAATACTAAAATTATACCAGGGATGAGCGACTTCACTTCTGTGGCGAGATCAGAGAAGATGGAATTGTTCTCCTTAGAGCAGAGAAGGTTAAGCGGAGGTTAAATTGAGGTGTTCTAGGTTATGAAGTGTTTTGATAGTTGCCGTTTTTACGGTGGCAGGTTTTGTGTCGTGCGAGTGTTCTGACGTTGGGAGGCGGGACACTTCATTAACATTTTAAAATCAGGCTCCCACAGTGCAATTGGGAGCCTGATTTCAATATAACTGTTGCTGCGTGGGTTTCCCAGGGCTCGGGAAACCCATCAATAAAAGGAAGGCGGGAACTGTCGGCTCCACAAGGTAAGTGCCTTTTTCTTGTGGTCCAGGAGGAGTGGGGGTGCTCCCCCGCCCCCTCCAAGAATCCATTGGCCTCTCCTCTGCCAAGAGCGGCCTGCCTCTCTTTTCCCCCCACCCCCCGCTGTGATCAGCATCCTTGCCCCCCCAACCCCCGATCTGTTGCTCCCTCCCTCCTGCGATCGTCTCTCCCCTCCCCCCCCAACCCAAATCTCTCACTCGCTCCCTCCCTCTCCCGATGGCTTCTCTCTTCCCGCCACCACCCACCACCCCCCCCCCCCCCCCACCACACACCCTGCCAAGCCCCGATCTCTCACTCCCTCCCGATTGCCCAGCTGCGGCCTCCTGCGCTGCTGTGCCCGCCCGGCAGCTGGTCAGTCTGCCAATTTGGCTGGCTGTCGGGCGGGAATTACAAAGAAAAAAATTAGAATGAGGTCCTGCCGTTAAATTCGGCAGGA
Source organism: Squalus acanthias (assembly GCA_030390025.1). Lineage (NCBI taxonomy): Eukaryota > Metazoa > Chordata > Chondrichthyes > Squaliformes > Squalidae > Squalus > Squalus acanthias. The sequence goes on from CM059425.1 coordinate 86,515,977, forward strand.
CCTCTGCGCCTCCAGGCTTGCTGGGTTTCCCCCGTGCTAATGCGCTTCCTCCCCGTAAATACGGGACTAATTAGTCTACAACAGACCCCAGACATGAGGTGAGGAAAACCCCAGTGGTGGAGAGCTTTGGGAACCATGGGTCCAAAGTCACCTGTTCCTCCCAAACATACTACACTTACCGCATGTCATGTCTCAACTTACTCATGTACTGTATCCCAAAATAATGGCCCAGAAATTTGACTCGGAGGCTTGCCGCGGGGGTAAGGATCGCGCGCGATATCACACACCGCGCCGGCCGTTGTGTTTTAGGTCCTGGGCCCTAGTGCCGGCGCGCAGTGCTTGCGTGTCCCAGAGGCGCAGTTAGTGCAATGCGACCTCTGGGATCACGTGGGCCATGGAGAGCCAATGGCAGCAGACCATCTTTCATTCATAGATTTGACAGGAGACCTGTCAAATCTGTGAATTGAAAGATACCCCAAAAGAACAGCTAAACCTCAAATAATTTTTTTTTAAAAACCATCACATTAATAAAATAACTATAGTTAAATAAATTAACCACTTTAAACAAAAATTAAAATTTTTGAAAAAATTAATTTTTTTTAAAAAAGTTATAAAAATAAACTTACCTTTCTTTAAAGTCTCTAAAAAAGATAAACCTGTTGAAAAAAATTAAAAATTATACTTAATTAACTACTTACCTTATTCAAAAGGGGTCTTACGTCTCCTTTTTACTTGTGTAGAATCTTCCATACTTACCCTCGCGTTGAAACCTGAAAAAAAACCTAAGTGTGCTGCGTGCGCGCAGCCTCTAGTGCGCACGCGGTTCACTTAGGAACCGCCCCCTTCACCATACCGGAAGTGCCGGTTTCCCGCGCATGCACAGTGCATGCAGAAAACCGGCACTTCGGGAACGAATACGGGTGAGTACGCAGCGGGTACTCTCCCGTATTCGGCCGAATTTTTGGGTCATAATTTCTGAAAGAAATCTGTTTAATTTTCATAAGAATGAATCAATACTACCTGCTTCTACCATCTCCCGAGGGAGCCTGTTCCATAGATTTACCAATTGCTCATTGAAACATTGGGGGCGATTTTGTCAATGGGGGCGCGTTGGAGGCGGGACTGCTGCTTGTCGGGTTTTAGTCCCGCCTCCATTGACTTCAGGCCAACCCACGCTATTTTCCCTTGATTGACCTTGTTAAGCCCGCCCAGCGGGTTTAGCAGGCCAATTAAGGGGAAGCCGGTGACAGAGAACGTCAGCGTATGACGTTTCATCTGTCAAAATTTTTGACAGATGAATTGTCATCGTTTGACAGCTTTGTGAAGCTGTCAAACACTGACATTCTATGTTGTTTGATGAGTTCTTGAATTCAAGACTCATCAAACCTCTTTTGTGAACAGAAATTAGATGGTTGTTGCATCGGAGAATGCAGCAGCTATTCTGTCATCTCTGCCGGTGAGATGCGAGACTCTCCGCATCCCCAACTGTTGAAGCCTGCAGGAAGAAACAAAGGTAAGTAAACATTTTCTATCACTTTCCACTCACCTCACATACTTACCTCTCCACACTTGCACCCATCACTTACCTTCACAGCGCACTTTTGCACCCCTCCGACCCCTGCAGACCCACTGCTCACCTCGCTGACCCTGGCGGGGTTCGCAGACTTAGGGAAGCCCGCACTTGTGTGGGTAAAATGGGGATAATCCTCTTATCTGCCTGTTAACTACCTGTTAACAGGCAGTTAAGTGGCTGTAATCCCCTTCCCGCCTCCAGGAGACGGGACCCGGCGCGGGTCGGCTACCTGCCTCCCGGGAAGATGGCACGGAGGCGGGTTGGGGGTAGGATGGGCACCCGCCCCCAAATTCTGCCATTTTCCCGGCAGTCCTGCCTCCCCAGGGCTGGCAAGATCGTGCCCATTGTTTCCGCAGACTCGTTTTGAATTTACCCCCCTTGAAGCGCAGGCCGTGTCCTCTGGTTCTACTGTTCCGGTCAAGATGAAACAGCTTGTCATGGTCTACGTTGTTATTAGATTTATTTCGCATTGAGTAACCGCAGAGGGGCAGATGGGGCCTCGATTTAATAGCTCATCCGAAATGCGACACCTCCGACAGTGCAGCACTCCCTCAGTACTGCACTGGGAGTGCCGGCATCGATTATGCGCTCAAGTTGTGCAAGATGGTGGAAGCGGAGACACTCAATGTTTTTAAGGGAAGACTGGATAGGCACTTGAGGGAAATAAACTTGCAGGGCTACGGGGATAGACCGGGGGAATGGGACTGACTGGATTACTCTACAGAGAGCCGGCACAGACTCAATGGGCCGAATGGCCTCCTTCTGTGCCATTATGATTCTGTGTGAGGCCACATCAAGGAGATAGTCTGAGAACACTTTGGCTTTACACCAGCTGGAATCTAACTGCAAGCAGCGTGCAGCAAACCTTAAAACGTTTTTAAACTTAAAATAATTTTATAACTTTCAAAAGGAATTGGAGAAATACATGAAAAGGAGAAATTTATAGGGCTATGGGGAAAGAGCAAGGGAGTGGGATTAATTGGATAGCTCTTTCAAAGAGCCGGCACAGGCACGATGGGCCGAATGGCCTACTTTTAAGTGATGTACGATTCGATTGATTCTAATTCTCAGGAGTGGGGCTTACATCCATGGCCTTCTGACTCAGGTGAGTGTTCAGACAAAGCTGACAAAAAATGCAATAGAAATAAGAATAAAATAGAGGCATAAGCATAGATGTCTCATAAAGTTCTTTCTGGAAGTTTGTGCTTCATTAGGCAAGATTTACAATCCTTGGCCTGGTTTATGATCAGTGGCAATTATCTTTTGGAGCGAGTTGTTCTGTTATCTGCCTATTTCTAGTTCACCTGATTTTTTTTTTAATGTTCAGCTCTGCTCCCATCTGGAGTAAGTAATTGAAGTCATATATTCATGTTTCTCAGGCAGCTTGTAGTTTAAAGTCCTTACTCTTCACGTTACCCTGGTGAGCCTTTCCGATAACGACTTTCATTTATATAGCACCTCTAGCATAGTAAAACATCCCAAGTCGCTTCACAGGAATGTTATCAAAGAAAATTTGACACCGAGCCACCTAATGAAAGGTGATCAAAAGCTTGGTCAAAGAGGTAGGTTTTCAGGAGCATCTTAAAGGAGGAAAGCGAGATCGCGAGGCGGACAGGTTTAGGGAGGGAATTCCAGAGTTTAGGACGCAGGCAGATGAACGCACGGCTGCCAATGGTGGAGCGATTAAAATCAGGGCTGCATAAGAGTCGAGAGTTGGAGGAACGCAGATAACTCGGAGGGTTAAGAACATGAGAAGTAGGAACAAGAGTAGGCCATTCGGCCCCTCGAGCCTGCTCCGCCATTCAATAAGATCAGGGCTGCTCTTCTACCTCAACTCCACTTTCCTGCACTATCCCCATATCCCTTGATTCCTTAAATATCCAAAAATCTATCAATCTCTGTCTTAAATATATTCAACGGCTGAGCCTCCACAGCCCTCTGCGGTAGAGAATTCCAAAGATTCACCACCCTCTGAGTGAAGAAATTTCTCTTTATCTCAGTCCTAAATGGCCGACCCCTTATTCTGAGACACTGACCCCTGGTTCTAGACTCCCCAGCCAGGGGAAACATCCTCCCAGCATCTACCCTGTCAAGCCCTGTAAGAATTTTGTATGTTTCAATGAGATCACCTCTCATTCTTCTAAACTCCAGAGAATATAGGCCTCGTCTACTCAATCTCTCCTCATAGGACAATCCCCCATCCCAGGAACCAGTCTGGTGAACCTTCGTTGTACTCCCTCTATGGCAAGTATATCCTTCCTTAGGTAAGGAGACCAAAACTGTACACAATACTCCAGGTGTGGTCTCACCAGGGCCCTATATAATTGCAGTAAGACATCTTTACTCCTATACTCAAGTCATCTTGTAATAAAGGCCAACATACCATTTGCTTTCCAAATTGCTTGTTGTACCTGCATGTTAACTTTCAGTGATTCGTGTACAAGGACACCCAGGTCCCTCTAAACACCAACATTTCCCAATCTCTCACCATTTTAAAAAATACTCTGCTTTTCTATTTTTCCTACCAAAGTGGATAACCTCACATTTTGCCACATTATATTCCATTTGCCATGTTCTTGCCCACTCACTTAGCCTGTCTATATCCCCTTGAAGCCTGTTTGCATCCTCCTCACAATTTACATTCCCACCCAGCTTTGTATCATCAGCAAACTTGGATATATTACATTTGGTCCGCTCAGCCAAATCATTGATGTAGATTGTGAATAGCTGAGGCCCAAGCACTGATCCTTGCGGTACCCCACTAGTTACAGCCTGCCAACCCGAAAATGACCCGTTTATTCCTACTCTCTGTTTTCTGTCCGTTACCCAATCCTCAATCCCAGAAACCCTAATTTTGTTTAATAACCTCTTGTGTGGCACCTTATCGAATGCCTGCTGAAAATCCAAATAAACCACATCCACTGGTTCCCCCTTATCTATTCTGCTAGTTATAACCTCAAAAAACTCTTCACAGATTTGTCAAACACATTTTCCCTTTCATAAATCCGGGTTGACTGCCCAATCCTATTATTATTTTCTAAGTGTCTTGTTACCATGTCTTTAATAATAGATTCTAGCATTTTCTCTACTACTAATGTCAGGCTAACAGGTCTGTAGTTCCCCGTTTTCTCTCTCCCTCCTTTCTTAAATAGCGGGGTTACATTTGCTATCTTCCAATCCGCGGGAACCGTTCCAGAATCTATGGTATTTTGGAAGATGACAACCAATGCATCCACTGTCTATAACCACCTCTTTTAAAACCCTAGGATGCAGGCCATCAGGTCCATGGGATTTATCGGCTTTCAGTCCCATTAATTTTTTCAGTACTAGTTTTTACTAATACTAATTTCTTTCAGTTCCTCATTCTCACTAGACCCTTTGTTCTCTACTATTTCTGGGAAGTTTTTTGCGTCTTCTTCCGTGAAGACAGACACTTTTGGCTCGATTTTAATAGCCCTGCGGAGGCGGGTCTGGAGGCGGGTCAGCTGCGCAAATCGGAAAAAATGGCTTCAAACACCCAACCCGCCCCCACATGATTCTTGTGAGTGTCTGGTCAGTCGCTTCCAAACTGACCCGACTCCAACTGGTGGGACAGGTAGTTAAGGCAGTTAAGAGCCTGTTAACTGCCTTGATAATCCTATTTTGATAGTGGTTTCCCATTTTCGTGCCTCTGGCTCCTGTTTCCCGTCTTGTCAGAAACAGTCCAGCTGCAAGAAGACGAGTTGGTGGAGGACATGATGTGTAGTCATTATTGGTGCAGAACTTTAAAAGCGCTCCTGTAACATGGCTGGCATTCAAATGCAACAACTTGGTTGTTGGAGGTTTGGGATAAGATTTTGCAAATTTACTGACCTTATGACTGGTCAAGCTGATACACATCTGCTGTTTGAACTGATTGGGAATAATTTCAGGCCACTTTGAGTGTGCGCTTGCAAGCTTCTTGCCTCAACTGAAATCTATAACAACGGGATGGGAACCATTTACGTCCTCTTATCCTGGTCGTTGGATTTGGAGGAAGAGCAGCGTGGCTTAGTGCTGCCGGATGAACAAGTGGCTCAGCACAGAGCCTCCTTGGGGGAAGATGAAGAGGACGTGGAGGAGGATGAGGAGGAGGATGAGGAGGAGGACGGGGAGTGACGCCTTGCGGGGCGGATGTGGCCAATCCAGCAGCAGGTGACCACATTGATGGCCGTCAGGCAAGGGATGCACTCATCCATGCCAGATTCGCGTAATCTTACGCTTCAACCACAGGTGGCTGGAACATGGAGATGAATATAAGTCCGACAGTCTCAAACCCCCAGGCATCATCTGTCCAATAAACGGTGGTTTGCGTTCAGTCACCACCTTCATTCTACATGGAAATCGCCCTGAGCCCTCACTCTTGAACTTCCATTTCCCAGAACACAGAGGCCACACTTTAGGTGATCTCAGCAGATCATTAAACCTTTTTCAACACTAAACCCATGTGTGTCTGCACACAGACCTTGAGCTCACCTCCTCAGCAATTTGCAGCCAAGCTGCCTTGGTTTGCTGTGGAGGCCTCCTCCTTCCGTTTCCAGGGAAGAGGAGCTCCTGACATCCTCTAACTCCCTTAACAAGAGCATGGAGAGAGCCCTCATTGAACCTGGGTGCAGCCTTAGTTATTGGGGCTGCCGTTCCTGCAGCAGCCAGCACCTTTAAGAGAAAAAAGCATTAATATTACTAAGCTAATGATTGGAACAAATCTGGCATCTTTTTCATTTCATAGTCAGATAATAAAGTCATATATCAAAAAATCATGAATTTCTTTCTGGAATAATATGACCAGCAATATCATTCATTAAATTTTGCTCAGAACAGACGCTGTGAACTCCCCTTTCAAGATAATACAGCACCAGGCCATTCCAATGACATTTGTATGCAAAGCGACATGGCCCCTTTAAACTTTCAAACAAACAGCGCGTCATCAGACGCGAGAAACTGACATCCTCCGAGCAGTTGCCTGGAGGGACCCGACCTGCACGTCGACCGTAATGAGACCAATGAAGCCAAAATCGGAAGTGCTGGGAGGCAGCAGCCGGGTGCGGATCTGAAAGCTGCCGAGCAGCGGGCCCGCCCTCAACCCGCATCCGTTATTAAAATCGAGCCCAAAGTATTTGTTTAATGTCTCAACCATTTCCTTATTCCCTATTATAATTTCTCCTGTCTTAGCCTGTGAGGGACCCACATTTACTTTCGCTAATCTTTTCCTTTTTACATACCTATAGAAGCATTTACAGTCTGTTTTTATGTCTCTCGCTAGTTTACTCTCATATTCTATTTTCCCTTTCTTTATCAATTTCTTGGTCCTCCTTTGCTGAATTCTAAAATCCTCCCAATCCTCAGGCTTACTGCTTCTTTTGGCAACATTAGAAGCCTTTTCCTTTGATCTAATACTATCTTTAACTTCTCCTATTAGCCACGGTTGGACCACTTTTCCTGTGGGGTTTTTGTGCCTTAAAGGAATGTATATTAGTAAATTATGTATTAATTCTTTAAATGTTAGCCATTGCTTGTCTACCGTCATGCCTTTTAATGTAGTTTCCCAATCTACCTTAGCCAACTCACTCCTCATACCTACGTAGTTTGCTTTGTTTAGGTTTAAGACCCTTGTTTCGAATTTAACTAAATCACTTTCAAACTCAATATAAAATTCTATCATATTATGGTCACTCTTCCCTAAAGGCCCCTTTACTACAAGGTTATTAATTAACCCTTTCTCATTACATAATACTAGATCTAAAATAACCTGTTCCTAGTTGGTTCCTCAACATACTGATCTAGAAAACTATCTTGTATACATTCCATGAATTCGTCCTCCACACTATTACTGCAAATTTGGTTTTCCCAGTCTATATGTAGATTAAAGTCCCCCATGATTACTGTATTACCCTTGTTACATGTGCCTCTAATTTCCTGATTTATACTCTGCCCTACATTACAACTACTGTTTGGAGGCCTATCAACAACTCCCACCATGTTTTCTGCCCCTTGCTGTTTCTTAGCTCCACCCAAACTGATTCTACTTCTTGATTTTCGGAGCTAAGATCCTTTCTCTCTACTGTCTTTATCCCATCCTTTATTATCAGGGCTACCCCTCCTCCTTTTCCATTTTGCCTATCTCTTCTAAAAGTTAAGTATCCTGGAATATTTAGTTCCCAACCTTGGCTACTTTGCAACCATGTCTCTGTAATGGCTATTAGATCAAACCTATTCATTTCTATCTGCGCTATTAATTCATCTATTTTGTTGTGAATGCTTCACGCATTCAGATATAGTGCCTTTAGCTTTGACTTTTTTCTTTTTTTTCCTGATGTCACCTTAGTCACTGATGTCCTAGTACCTTTGTTACTCTCTCTGCTCTTTCCTGACCCACTCTAATTATTTTTACCCAAAATTCTACTCCACTCTAGAGCCTTGACGTTTCTCTCACTGCTTTTAAATTTAATGGCCCGAAAATTAGACCTAATACGCGAGAGTACGCACTGTGTACTCTCGCGTATTAGGTCTCGAATTGCTGGTTTCCTGCATGCACTGCGCATGCGCGGGAAACCGGCACTTCGTGTGGCTTCACCTCAAGGTATCTCCGTGGAATCGCGTGCACCGGAGAGTCTGCGCGTGTGTCAAGAACTTGGATTTTTTTCTCAATGGTGGAAGTGTGTGTAAGCTCCTAGCAATTACACATGTAAAAAGCAGGAGTAAGCCATTTTCGATGGCTCCGGAGACAGCAGGAGGAAGAAATCTTTTAGAAGTGGGGCTACTTAAGTGAGCTTTTGTAAATCTGAAAGCCAGCAAAGTTTATTTAATTAAGTCTTAGGTAAGTTTGCAATTTTAAAAAAAGTTTAAAAACGGGTTTTGACCATTTGGAGTAGTATAGCAACTGTGGGTGTGTACAAGGCATATTGATTAAGGTTTCTATCATAAATGTGAAAATGACTGTTTAAAAATGAACTATTTACATTTAAAAAAGTTTTAAAGAAGAAAATGATCATCAATTATATTCCTCTAAGTAAGTATGTATGTATGTATGTATGTATGTATACATTAATTTATGAAAATGTTACAGTTCTGGAAAATCATCTAGGGCCGTGTGGCGGGTAGACGTGTTCCCAATCCGATAGCGCACGTTTCCCACCATAGCCCGACCTGATTTTATAGCCACTCACTTTACTAAAGTTACTTTAACAACTATTTCCATTTTTTCATTACAACTTTCTGTTTAAAGAGGAAGCCTGTGAGGGAGAAAGATGCCCTTTCAGAATCAATTCCTGTTCCTCTGTGGGATTTTGTATCAGAGAATTTTAGACGCCAGGCGACAAAACAGACGGAGCTGGTAGCCAACACCTTCACGAGGTAGTGTCGCCTTGTACCTCCCCCTCCCCCTCCCCCTCCCCCTCCCCCTCCCTCTCCCTCCCTCTCCCTCTCCCCCAGCAAGGCAAATAAAGGAACAGACACAATTTAAAGTGAAACAGTGCTCTTTTATTGCAGCATTATAGACTTCTGAGGTTCAGTATTGATGTACATAGTTTATAACTTTTCAATGTTAATTAGCTACTTTTCAACTTTGCAAACATTTGTAAACAGAAATAGGTTAGAATAAAATTTGTAAACAGTTTTCAGTGACTTTTTTGCTTCGTTACTGCAATAAAGACATTCAAGATGGAAAATAACTCTTTCCTAAATGTAAAACAGTTTTAATGTTCAATTTTTTTGCAAATAAACAATTTGAATTTTTTAAAAGTGAATAGAGGCTGTACTTTTTCAATGAAAAGTTTACTTACACTTTCAGTGACAAATGAAAATGTGACACCCTACTGTCTCATGCGCTTTCCCGCTCCCCGTGACCGGTGCCCTGTGCTGCGACTTGAAACGGCCCTGTTTGCCGTCTCTTGCCCTTCAGCAATTGCCTCCTGACAGGGTTGCTGCTGCTGCTGCTGCAAGGCAATGTTTGCTTGCGTCACCACAGGCGGAGCAGCTGGCTCTTGGACCTGCACTGTTTCTGCGCTGGGAGCAGGTAAGGTTGGTTCTGCGGGAGTCACAGTAATGGCAGCAGAAATTATTTGCAAGAGTCCAGCAAGAGACTCATTCATTTTATTAAGTTGCATTCCCAAATCTGGTTTCTGCAAGAGTCCAACTAGAGACTTATTTATTTTCTTAAGCTCCATTCCCACATTTTGTCCAACAAGAGACTCATTTATTTTCTTAAGCTCCATTCCCACATTTTGACCAATGATAGACTCTTTCAATTGATTAAATGACATGCACATACAATCCATTCCCTGCTTGACCGAGGCAAGACACTCAACTTGTTTCTCTGTAAGAGAACACATCGATTGCCTCAACCCTTCAAGATGGTGGATGTGACCTTGTAACTCCTGTTCTGTTGCATGTATATCTGCATGTATATCTGTTTCTCCCACATGCACTGCAGTATCAAGCTGCTGTCTGTCTGGCACAGAGCCAGAGGGGCCAGGAGATGGAGAGGACCTCTCCAGCAACCCAGATTCCAGACCCTCCAATTCCAGTTCAGCAACAATTTCCTCTTGCTGCTCCTCCACCACCACCTCACTCGCATCTCCCACTGGCTCAACATGCCCTTCACCAATGACCTCTTCGGCTGCAAACTCAACGCACTGCTCATCCCGTGAGTGAGAAGTCTGCTGTAAACCTATGGAAAGGCAACAGTAAAGATTAGCAAAGGTAAAGCATGATGTGCCACATCACAGAAGCTGATATTCAGCACACATCACCTCTGTCGATTTGTTCAGTTTCAAAGGGGCAGCCGCGGAGATATCCAAATAGATTCTCGAGCCTTTCCTCATGTTCGGTTAAAGCCCTTAACGTGACAACACCACCGCCTGTCAGTGCACGTTCTCTGGCGTTGTGAGCAGTTTTAGTCTAAAATTAAAACATAAAATATGAAATGTCATGAAATGTAAGGGTTTTTACACCAAAACTGCATTGGCACGCACACAGTTAACTCAGTAAACAACTCAAAGCAGTGGAATCAAGATAACATTAGCATTTTATGACCCTAGCCTGGCTACAAAAGCCATAAAAATTTATGGCAGCATCTTGTGACTTCAGTTAACTCAGCTTAGCAAACAAACACTATTTAAAAGTATTTCATATTAAATTTTAAGACATTTTAACATTGACTTTTGTTATAACTATACAACCCTTGAGCGTTCGCAATAAATCACTGAATTTCTTGCGACATTGTTCTGCTGTACGAGGAATGGTCGAGTTTGTGGTCACACTTTGAGCAACCTCTTTCCACGCTGCCATTTGGCCTTTTCGAGGCGGTTTGGACTTCTCAGTTCCAATGATCCTTAACCGCTTCGCGTCGACCTCGTCGAGGAGTGTGCGGAGATCATCGTCACTGAAATTTTGTGTTCTTTTGATAAATTGGATATTGCTGATAGCAGCCATTTCCATTTGCTGATTAAATAAAGTAAAATCAATGAAAAAAATGAATTCAGGGCTTTTAAAACTATTTAAATTACTTTAAATCTCTTTACAACTGTTTAAAATTATTCCAATTCATCTAAAAATCTTTAAAAGTTTTCAAAACATGCATTTAAATGCAACTTATTTTAACTGCCACGTCTCCCGTTGTTAGAAATCTCCCTGCAGCTGCTTTGAAACTCCATAGAAGTGAAAAAAAAATTGGGGGCGTGGCCTATGGTAATGCGACCTTCCAGGGCGTGTCTTCACTGGACATCGCACGCGATGAAACGCGCACGCTGCGCTGCAGGGCGGTGTGACGTCAGACGCTGCCCTGCAGTGCAGCTCAGAAAACACCAAGTTCGTGTGTGGGAAAAGGCAAACGGCAGATGCGTGATGTAATACCGCGCCGGCTCCTTACCCCCGCGGGAAGCATCGCACTCTAATTTCTGGGCCATTCTTTCCTGAATCCTCCCACCCCACCTTCATTAGTTTAAAGCCCTGTCTACTGCCCTAGTTATTCGATTCGGTAGGATACTGGCCCCAGCCCGGTTTAAGTGGAGCCCGCCCCAACTGAACAGCTCCCTCTTTCCCCAGTACTGGTGCCAGTGCCCTGTGAACTGAAACCCCTTCCTCCCACACCACTCTTTGAGCCACGCATTTAAACCTCTAATCTGTTTGTCCCTATGCCAATTTGCGCGTGGCTCAGGTAACAATCCAGAGATTATTATCTTTGAGGTTCTGCTTTTTAACTTGGATCCTAGCTCAAACTCCCTCAGCAGAACCTGATTCCGAGTTCTGCCTATGTCGTTGGTTCCTATGTGGACCACGACAACTGGATCCTCCCCCTCCCACTCCAAGTTCTTCTCCAGCCGCGAGGAGATGTCCTTAACCCTGGTACCGGGCAGGCAACACAGCCTTTGATACTCCCTGTCGTAGCTGCAAAGAACAACATCTATCCCCCTGACTATACTGTCGCCTACCTCTACCACATTCCTTTTTACTCCCCCCACTTGAATGGCCTCCTGTACCACGGTGCCGTGGTCAGTTTGCCCATCCTCCCTGCAGTCCTTTTCCTCATCCACACAGTTAGCAAGTACCTCGTACCTGTTGGACAAGGTCAAGGGCTGAGGCTCCTCCATCACTACATCCTGGGTCCCTACACCTTCCTGACTCGCAGTCACACCCTCCTGTTCCTGACCATTGACTAACTCTAAAGTACTGCTTAACCTAAGGGGTGTGACTGCCTTCTGGAACAAAGTGTCCAGGTAACTCTCCCCTTCCCTGATGCATCGCAATGACTGCAGCTCAGACTCCAGCTCAACAACTCTGAGCCGAAGTTCCTCGAGCTGCAGGCACTTACCGCAGATGTGGTTGCTCAGGATCTCTTTGGTCTCCACCAACTCCCACATGCTGCGGTTACGACACACCACCTGCACTGCCATCTCTATATAACCTTATTTTATTTATATAATTAGTTACAGTATGTATTAAAACAATTATTTTTCTTTTAATTTTTAGTTTTAATTAGTTAATTTAGTTTAAGTTATTCATTCAATAAAGTTGTAGTTGTTAAACTCTCCCAGTTCTGAATTTAATCCACTTACTCAACCTAGAGAGCAAAAGAGCTGTACTACTCACCAACCAATCACCTACCTGCTGTCCTGTGACATCACTCCTTGTGTTTTTTTTTAAGTCGCCGCTCAGCTCCCTTTAAACCGCCGCTCCCGCTCGAGTCCGCGCTGTGTCCTGGGCCTTCTCCGGTGCTCCCTTTAAACCGCCGCTCCCGCTCGAGTCCGCGCTGTGTCCTGGGCCTTCTCCGGTGCTCCCTTTAAACCGTCGCTCCCGCTCGAGTCCGCGCTGTGTCCTGGGCCTTCTCCGGTGCTCCCTTTAAACCGCCGCTCCCGCTCGAGTCCGCGCTGTGTCCTGGGCCTTCTCCGGTGCTCCCTTTAAACCGTCGCTCCCGCTCGAGTCCGCGCTGTGTCCTGGGCCTTCTCCGGTGCTCCCTTTAAACCGCCGCTCCCGCTCGAGTCTGCGCTGTGTCCTGGGCCTTCTCCGGTGCTCCCTTTAAACCGCCGCTCCCGCTCGAGTCCGCGCTGTGTCCTGGGCCTTCTCCGGTGCTCCCTTTAAACCGCCGCTCCCGCTCGAGTCCGCGCTGTGTCCTGGGCCTTCTCCGGTGCTCCCTTTAAACCGCCGCTCCCGCTCGAGTCCGCGCTGTGTCCTGGGCCTTCTCCGGTGCTCCCTTTAAACCGCCGCTCCCGCTCGAGTCCGCGCTGTGTCCTGGGCCTTCTCCGGTGCTCCCTTTAAACCGCCGCTCCCGCTCGAGTCCGCGCTGTGTCCTGGGCCTTCTCCGGTGCTCCCTTTAAACCGCCGCTCCCGCTCGAGTCCGCGCTGTGTCCTGGGCCTTCTCCGGTGCTCCCTTTAATCCACCGCTCCCGCTCGAGTCCGCGCTGTGTCCTGGGCCTTCTCCGGTGCTCCCTTTAAACCGCCGCTCCCGCTCGAGTCCGCGCTGTGTCCTGGGCCTTCTCCGGTCCTCCCTTTAAACCGCCGCTCCCGCTCGAGTCCGCGCTGTGTCCTGGGCCTTCTCCGGTGCTCCCTTTAAACCGCCGCTCCCGCTCGAGTCCGCGCTGTGTCCTGGGCCTTCTCCGGTCCTCCCTTTAAACCGCCGCTCCCGCTCGAGTCCGCGCTGTGTCCTGGGCCTTCTCCGGTCCTCCCTTTAAACCGCCGCTCCCGCTCAGTCCGCGCTGTGTCCTGGGCCTTCTCCGGTGCTCCCATTTAACCGCCGCTCCCGCTCAGTCCGCGCTGTGTCCTGGGCCTTCTCCGGTGCTCCCTTTAAACCGTCGCTCCCGCTCAGTCCGCTCTGTGTCCTGGGCCTTCTCCGGTGCTCCCATTTAACCGCCGCTCCCGCTCGAGTCCGCGCTGTGTCCTGGGCCTTCTCCGGTGCTCCCTTTAAACCGCCGCTCCCGCTCGAGTCCGCGCTGTGTCCTGGGCCCTCTCCGGTGCTCCCTTTAAACCGCCGCTCCCGCTCGAGTCCGCGCTGTGTCCTGGGCCTTCTCCGGTGCTCCCTTTAAACCGCCGCTCCCGCTCGAGTCCGCGCTGTGTCCTGGGCCTTCTCCGGTGCTCCCTTTAAACAAGCGCTCCCGCTCGAGTCCGCGCTGTGTCCTGGGCCTTCTCCGGTCCTCCCTTTAAACAAGCGCTCCCGCTCGAGTCCGCGCTGTGTCCTGGGCCTTCTCCGGTCCTCCCTTTAAACAAGCGCTCCCGCTCGAGTCCGCGCTGTGTCCTGGGCCTTCTCCGGTGCTCCCTTTAAACCGCCGCTCCCGCTCGAGTCCGCGCTGTGTCCTGGGCCTTCTCCGGTCCTCCCTTTAAACAAGCGCTCCCGCTCGAGTCCGCGCTGTGTCCTGGGCCTTCTCCGGTGCTCCCTTTAAACCGCCGCTCCCGCTCGAGTCCGCGCTGTGTCCTGGGCCTTCTCCGGTGCTCCCTTTAAACCGCCGCTCCCGCTCGAGTCCGCGCTGTGTCCTGGGCCTTCTCCGGTGCTCCCTTTAAACCGTCGCTCCCGCTCAGTCCGCGCTGTGTCCTGGGCCTTCTCCGGTGCTCCCTTTAAACCGCCGCTCCCGCTCGAGTCCGCGCTGTGTCCTGGGCCTTCTCCGGTGCTCCCTTTAAACCGTCGCTCCCGCTCGAGTCCGCGCTGTGTCCTGGGCCTTCTCCGGTGCTCCCTTTAAACCGCCGCTCCCGCTCGAGTCCGCGCTGTGTCCTGGGCCTTCTCCGGTGCTCCCTTTAAACCGCCGCTCCCGCTCGAGTCCGCGCTGTGTCCTGGGCCTTCTCCGGTGCTCCCATTAAACCGCCGCTCCCGCTCGAGTCCGCGCTGTGTCCTGGGCCTTCTCCGGTGCTCCCTTTAAACCGCCGCTCCCGCTCGAGTCCGCGCTGTGTCCTGGGCCTTCTCCGGTGCTCCCTTTAAACCGCCGCTCCCGCTCGAGTCCGCGCTGTGTCCTGGGCCTTCTCCGGTCCTCCCTTTAAACCGCCGCTCCCGCTCGAGTCCGCGCTGTGTCCTGGGCCTTCTCCGGTGCTCCCTTTAAACCGTCGCTCCCGCTCGAGTCCGCGCTGTGTCCTGGGCCTTCTCCGGTGCTCCCTTTAAACCGCCGCTCCCGCTCGAGTCCGCGCTGTGTCCTGGGCCTTCTCCGGTGCTCCCATTTAACCGCCGCTCCCGCTCAAGTCCGCTCTGTGTCCTGGGCCTTCTCCGGTGCTCCCATTTAACCGTCGCTCCCGCTCGAGTCCGCGCTGTGTCCTGGGCCTTCTCCGGTGCTCCCTTTAAACCGCCGCTCCCGCTCGAGTCCGCGCTGTGTCCTGGGCCTTCTCCGGTGCTCCCTTTAAACCGCCGCTCCCGCTCGAGTCCGCGCTGTGTCCTGGGCCTTCTCCGGTGCTCCCATTTAACCGTCGCTCCCGCTCGAGTCCGCGCTGTGTCCTGGGCCTTCTCCGGTGCTCCCTTTAAACCGCCGCTCCCGCTCGAGTCCGCGCTGTGTCCTGGGCCTTCTCCGGTGCTCCCTTTAAACCGCCGCTCCCGCTCGAGTCCGCGCTGTGTCCTGGGCCTTCTCCGGTGCTCCCTTTAAACCGCCGCTCCCGCTCGAGTCCGCGCTGTGTCCTGGGCCTTCTCCGGTGCTCCCTTTAAACCGCCGCTCCCGCTCGAGTCCGCGCTGTGTCCTGGGCCTTCTCCGGTGCTCCCATTTAACCGCCGCTCCCGCTCGAGTCCGCGCTGTGTCCTGGGCCTTCTCCGGTGCTCCCTTTAAACCGCCGCTCCCGCTCGAGTCCGCGCTGTGTCCTGGGCCTTCTCCGGTGCTCCCTTTAAACCGTCGCTCCCGCTCGAGTCCGCGCTGTGTCCTGGGCCTTCTCCGGTGCTCCGTTTAAACCGCCGCTCCCGCTCAGTCCGCGCTGTGTCCTGGGCCTTCTCCGGTGCTCCCATTTAACCGCCGCTCCCGCTCGAGTCCGCGCTGTGTCCTGGGCCTTCTCCGGTGCTCCCTTTAAACCGCCGCTCCCGCTCGAGTCCGCGCTGTGTCCTGGGCCTTCTCCGGTGCTCCCTTTAAACCGTCGCTCCCGCTCGAGTCCGCGCTGTGTCCTGGGCCTTCTCCGGTGCTCCCTTTAAACCGTCGCTCCCGCTCAAGTCCGCGCTGTGTCCTGGGCCTTCTCCGGTGCTCCCTTTAAACCGCCGCTCCCGCTCGAGTCCGCGCTGTGTCCTGGGCCTTCTCCGGTGCTCCCTTTAAACCGCCGCTCCCGCTCAGTCCGCGCTGTGTCCTGGGCCTTCTCCGGTGCTCCCATTTAACCGCCGCTCCCGCTCGAGTCCGCGCTGTGTCCTGGGCCTTCTCCGGTGCTCCCTTTAAACCGCCGCTCCCGCTCGAGTCCGCGCTGTGTCCTGGGCCTTCTCCGGTCCTCCCTTTAAACCGCCGCTCCCGCTCAGTCCGCGCTGTGTCCTGGGCCTTCTCCGGTGCTCCCTTTAAACCGCCGCTCCCGCTCGAGTCCGCGCTGTGTCCTGGGCCTTCTCCGGTGCTCCCATTTAACCGTCGCTCCCGCTCGAGTCCGCGCTGTGTCCTGGGCCTTCTCCGGTGCTCCCATTTAACCGTCGCTCCCGCTCGAGTCCGCGCTGTGTCCTGGGCCTTCTCCGGTGCTTCCTTTAAACCGCCGCTCCCGCTCGAGTCCGCGCTGTGTCCTGGGCCTTCTCCGGTGCTCCCTTTAAACCGTCGCTCCCGCTCGAGTCCGCGCTGTGTCCTGGGCCTTCTCCGGTGCTCCCTTTAAACCGCCGCTCCCGCTCGAGTCCGCGCTGTGTCCTGGGCCTTCTCCGGTGCTCCCTTTAATCCACCGCTCCTGCTCAGTCCGCGCTGTGTCCTGGGCCTTCTCCGGTGCTCCATTTAAACCGTCGCTCCCGCTCGAGTCCGCGCTGTGTCCTGGGCCTTCTCCGGTGCTCCCTTTAATCCACCGCTCCCGCTCAGTCCGCGCTGTGTCCTGGGCCTTCTCCGGTGCTCCCTTTAAACCGTCGCTCCCGCTCGAGTCCGCGCTGTGTCCTGGGCCTTCTCCGGTGCTCCCATTTAACCACCGCTCCCGCTCGAGTCCGCGCTGTGTCCTGGGCCTTCTCCGGTGCTCCCTTTAAACAAGCGCTCCCGCTCGAGTCCGCGCTGTGTCCTGGGCCTTCTCCGGTGCTCCCTTTAAACCGCCGCTCCCGCTCGAGTCCGCGCTGTGTCCTGGGCCTTCTCCAGTGCTCCCTTTAAACCGCCGCTCCCGCTCGAGTCCGCGCTGTGTCCTGGGCCTTCTCCGGTGCTCCCTTTAAACCGCCGCTCCCGCTCGAGTCCGCGCTGTGTCCTGGGCCTTCTCCGGTGCTCCCTTTAAACCGCCGCCTCCACTGCCGGTGCTCCTGCTCAGGACCGCGCTTGTAGGGTTGTGGGGCTGGAGGAGATTACAGAGATAGGGAGGGGCGAGGCCATGAAGGGATTTGAAAACAAGAATGAGAAGTTTAAAATTGAGGCATTGCCGGACCGGGAGCCAGTGTAGGTCAGCAAGCACAGCGGTGTGATGGGTGAATGGAACTTGGTGCGAGTTAGCATATGGGCAGCAGAGTTTTGGGTGAGCTCATGTTTACGAAGGGTGCAAGGTGGGAAGCCGGCCAGGAGACCGTTGGAATAACAGTTATTTCATGCTGAAATAATTCTGTTCATATCACCTATCTCATACAAGAAGAGAAAAATATATTCAAAATTAAATTACAATGACAACAAATGTGGAGCTCACATGCTGATGTACTGCAGTGGTGTGCTTGACTTCACTTTCTTTTAGTTTCTTTGGTTGGGATGAGAACTGCAAATCTAATCCCAGCCCCAAACACCAAGCTGTGGCTCAGTTGGTAACCTCTAACCACTGAGTGCAAAAGACAAGGTTGAACCCTTCGCAATCATCTTCAGCCAGAAGTGCCGAGTGGATGATCCATCTCGGCCTCCTCCTGAGGTCCCCACCATCACAGGAGCCAGTCTTCAGCCAATTCGATTCACTCCACGTGATATCAAGAAACGGCTGAGCACACTGGATACAGCAAAGGCTTTGGGCCCCGACAACATCCCAGCTGTCGTACTGAAGACTTGTGATCCAGAACTAGCCGCGCCTCTAGCCAAGCTGTTCCAGTACAGCTACAACACTGGCATCTATCCGACAATGTGGAAAACTGCCCAGGTATGTCCTGCCAACAAAAAGCAGGAAAAATCCAATCCGGCCAATTACCGCCTACTCTCAATCGTCAGCAAAGTGATGGAAGGTGTCGTTGACAGTGCTGTCAAGCGGCACCTGCTCACCAACGCTCAGTTTGGGTTCTGCCAAGACCGCTCGGCTCCAGACCTCATTACAGCCTTGGTCCAAACATGGACAAAAGAGCTGAATTCCAGAGGTGAGGTGAGAGTGACTGCCCTTGACATCAAGGCAGCATTTGACCGAGTGTGGCATCAAGGAACCCTAGTAAAATTGAAGTCAATGGGAATCGGGGGAAAACTCTTCACTGGAGTAATACCTAGCGCAAAGGAAGATGGTTGTGGTTGTTGGAGCCCAATCGTCTCAGCCCCAGGACATCGCTGCAGGAGTTCCTCAGGGCAGTGTTCTAGGCCCAACCATCTTCAGCTGCTTCATCAATGACCTTCCCTCCAACATAAGGTCAGAAATGGGGATGTTCGCTGATGACTGCACAGTGATCAGTTCCATTCGCAACTCCTCAGATAATGAGGCATCTATGCCTGCATGCAGTAAGACCTGGACGACATTCAGGTTTGGGCTGAAAAGTGGCAAGTAACATTCGCGCCACGCAAGTGCCAGGCAATGACTATCTCCAACAAGCGAGAGTCTAACCACTACCCCTTGATATTCAACGGCATTGCCATCGCCAAATCCCCAACCATAAACATCCTGGGGATCACCATTGACCAGAGACTTAACTGGACCAGCCACATAAATACTGTGGCAACAAGAGCAGGTCAGAGGCTGGCTATTCTGCGGTGAGTGTCTCACCTCCTGACTCCCCAAAGCCTTTCCACCATCGACAAGGCACAAGTAAGGAGTGTGATGGAATACTCTCCACTTGCCTGGATGAGTGCAGCTCCAACAACACTCAAGAAGCTCGACACCATCCAGGACAAAGCAGGCCAATTGATTGGCACCCCATCCACCACCTTAAACAATCACTCCCTCCACCACTGGCGCACCATGGCTGCAGTGTGTACCATCTACAAGAAGCACTGCAGCAACTCACCAAGGCTTCTTTGACAGCACCTCCCAAACCCGCAACCTCTTCCACCTAGAAGGACAAGGGCAGCAGGCGCATGGGAACACCACCACCTCCAAGTTCCCCCCAAAGTCAAACACCATCCTGACTTGGAAGTATATCGCCGATCCTTCATCGTCGCTGGGTCAAAATCCTGGAACTCTCTCTGTAACAGCACAGTGGGAGCAGCTTCACCACACAGACTGCAGCGGTTTAAGAAGGCGGCTCACCACCACCTTCTCAAGGACAATTAGGGATGAGCAATAAATGTTGCCTTGCCAGCGATGCCCACATCCCATGAATGAATTAAAAAAAAATGAGTCAGAAAGTTGTGGGTTGAAGCCCCACTCGAGTGACTTGAGCCCATAATATAGGCTACACTCCCAGTGCAGTACTGAAGGAGCGCTGCACTGCCAGAGGGGCGGAACTGAGGTAGCGCAGCACTGTCAGAGGAGCGGTACTGAGGTAGCACTGCACTGTCGGAGGAGCGGTACTGAGGGAACACTGCACTGTCGGGGGGGCCAGTACTGAGGGAGTGCAGCACTGTCGGGGAGCAGTACTGAGGGAGTGCTGCACTGTCAGAGGAGCAGTACTGAGGGAGCGCTGCATTGTCGGAGGAGCGGTACTGAAGGAGCACTGCACTGTCGGAGAGGCGGTACTGAGGGAGCGCAGCACTGTCGGAGGGGCGGTACTGAGGGAGCGCAACACTGTCGGGGGGGCAGTGCTGAGGGAGTGCTGCACTGTCGGAGGAGCAGTACTGAGGGAGCGCTGCACTGTCGGAGGAGCGGTACTGAGGGAGCACTGCACTGTCGGAGGAGCAATACTGAGGGAGCGCTGCACTGTCAGAGGGGCAGTTCCAAGGGAGCGCTGCACTGTCGGAAGGGCAGTACTGAGGGTGTGCTGCACTGTCGGAGGAGCGGTACTGAGGGAGCGCTGCACTGTCGGCGGGGCAGTACTGAGGGAGCGCTGCATTTTCGGAGGATTGGTACTGAGGGAGCGCAGCACTGTTGGCGGGGCTGTACTGAGGGAGTGCTGCACTGTCGGAGGAGTGGTACTGAGGGAGTGCTGCACTGTCGGAGGAGTGGTACTGAGGGAGCGCTGCACTGTCGAAGGAGCGGCACTGAGGGAGCGCTGCACTGTCGTAGGGGCAGTACGGAGGGTTCGCTGCACTGTCGGAGGGGCAGTACCGAGGGAGCGCTGCACTATCGGAGGGGCAGTACCGAGGGAGCGCTGCACTGTCGGAGGGGCAGTACTGAGGGAGTGCTGCACTGTCGGAGGGGCAGTACCGAGGGAGCGCTGCACTATCGGAGGGGCAGTACCGAGGGAGCGCTGCACTCTCGAAGGGGCAGTACTGAGGGAGCGCTGCACTGTCGGAGGGGCAGTACTGAGGGAGCGCTGCACTGTCGGAGGGGCAGTACCGAGGGAGTGCTGCACTGTCGGCGGGGCAGTACTGAGGGTGTGCTGCACTGTCGGAGGAGCGGTACTGAGGGAGCGCTGCAGTGTCGGAGGAGCGGTACTGAGGGAGCGCTGCACTGTCGGAGGAGCAATACTGAGGGAGCGCTGCACTGTTGGAGAGGCAGTACTGAGGGAGTGCTGCACTGTCGGAGGGGCAGTACTAAGGGAGCGCTGCACTGTCGGAGGGGTGGTACTGAGGGAGTGCTGCACTGTTGGAGGAGTGGTACTGAGGGAGCGCTGAACTGTCGTAGGGGCAGTACGGAGGGTTCGCTGCACTGTCGGAGGGGCAGTACCGAGGGAGCGCTGCACTGTCGGAGGGGCAGTACCGAGGGAGCGCTACACTATCGGAGGGGCAGTACCGAGGGAGCGCTGCACTGTCGGAGGGGCAGTACTGAGGGAGCGCTGCACTGTCGGAGGAGCGGTACTGAGGGCGCGTTGCACTGTTGGAGGGGCAGTACTGAGGGAGTGCTGCACTGTCGGAGGAGCGGTACGGAGGGTTCGCTGCACTGTCGGAGAGGCAGTACCGAGGGAGCGCTGCACTGTCGGAGGGGCAGTACTGAGGGTGTGCTGCACTGTCGGAGGAGCGGTACTGAGGGCGCGTTGCACTGTTGGAAGGGCAGCGCTGAGGGAGCGCTGCACTGTCGGAGGAGCGGTACTGAGGGAGTGCTGCACTGTCGGAGAGGCAGTACTGAGGGAGCGCTGCACTGTCGGAGAGGCAGTACTGAGGGAGCGCTGCACTGTCGGAGGGGCAATACTGCGGGAGCGCTGCACTGTCGGAGGGGCAGTACCGAGGGAGCGCTGCACTGTCGGAGGGGCAGTGCCGAGGGAGCGCTGCACTGTCGGAGGGGCAGTACCGAGGGAGCGCTGCACTTTCGGAGGGGCAGTACGGAGGGTTCGCTGCACTGTCGGAGGGGCAGTACCGAGGGAGCGCTGCACTGTCGGAGGGGCAGTACCGAGGGAGCGCTACACTATCGGAGGGGCAGTACCGAGGGAGCGCTGCACTGTCGGAGGGGCAGTACTGAGGGAGCGCTGCACTGTCGGAGGAGCGGTACTGAGGGCGCGTTGCACTGTTGGAGGGGCAGTACTGAGGGAGTGCTGCACTGTCGGAGGAGCGGTACGGAGGGTTCGCTGCACTGTCGGAGAGGCAGTACCGAGGGAGCGCTGCACTGTCGGAGGGGCAGTACTGAGGGTGTGCTGCACTGTCGGAGGAGCGGTACTGAGGGCGCGTTGCACTGTTGGAAGGGCAGCGCTGAGGGAGCGCTGCACTGTCGGAGGAACGGTACTGAGGGAGTGCTGCACTGTCGGAGAGGCAGTACTGAGGGAGCGCTGCACTGTCGGAGAGGCAGTACTGAGGGAGCGCTGCACTGTCGGAGGGGCAATACTGCGGGAGCGCTGCACTGTCGGAGGGGCAGTACCGAGGGAGCGCTGCACTGTCGGAGGGGCAGTGCCGAGGGAGCGCTGCACTGTCGGAGGGGCAGTACCGAGGGAGCGCTGCACTTTCGGAGGGGCAGTACCGAGGGAGTGCTGCACTGTCGGAGGGGCAGTACTGAGGGAGTGCTGCACTGTCGGAGGGGCAGTACCGAGGGAGTGCTGCACTGTCGGAGGGGCAGTACTGAGGGAGTGCTGCACTGTCGGAGGGGCAGTAGAAACATAGAAACATAGAATCTAGGAGCAGGAGTAGGCCATTCGGCCCATCGAGCCTGCTCCACCATTCAATACGATCATGGCTGATCATCCAAATCCAGTACCCTGTCCCTGCTTTAATCCCCACAGTACACATATCCCACCCTACCCCCGTAACCCCACGTATTTAATTCCCCCTAACATATCCCATCCTATCCCCAGAACCCCACATATTTAATCCCCCCCTAACACTAAGGGTCAATTTATCATAGCCAAATCAACCTAACCCGCACATTTTTGGACTGTGGGAGGAAACCGGAGCACCCGGAGGAAACCCACGCAGACACGGGGAGAATGTGCAAACTCCACACAGACAGTCACCCGAGGTCAGATTCGAACCCGGGTCCCTGGCGCTGTGAGGCACCAGTGCTAACCACTATGCCAACGTATCGAGGGAGTGCTGCACTGTCGGAGGGGTAGTGCTGAGGGTGTGCTGCACTGTCGGAGGGGCAGTACAGAAGGTTTGCTGCTCTGTCGGAGAGGCAGTAACGAGGGAGCGCTGCACTGTCGGAGGGGCAGTACTGAGGGAGTGTTGCACTGTCGGAGGAGCGGTACTGAGGGAGCGCTGCACTGTCGGAGGGGCAGTACCGAGGGAGTGCTGCACTGTCGGAGGGGCAGTACTGAGGGAGTGTTGCACTGTCGGAGGAGCGGTACTGAGGGAGCGCTGCACTGTCGGAGGGGCAGTACCGAGGGAGTGCTGCACTGTTGTAGGGTTACAGCTGAGGGTGTGCTGCACTGTCGGAGGGGCAGTACAGAGGGTTTGCTGCTCTGTTGGAGAGGCAGTACCGAGGGAGCGCTGCACTGTCGGAGGGGCAGTACCGAGGGAGCGCTGCACTGTCGGAGGGGCAGTACCGAGGGAGCGCTGCACTGTCGGAGGAGCGGTACTGAGGGAGCGCTGCACTGTCGGCGGGGCTGTACTGAGGGAGTGCTGCACTGTCGGAGGAGTGGTACTGAGGGAGTGCTGCACTGTCGGAGGAGTGGTACTGAGGGAGCGCTGCACTGTCGAAGGAGTGGCACTGAGGGAGCGCTGCACTGTTGGAGAGGCAGTACTGAGGGAGCGCAGCACTGTCGGAGGGGCAGTACTAAGGGAGTGCTGCACTGTCGGAGGAGTGGTACTGAGGGAATGCTGCACTGTCGGAGGAGTGGCACTGAGGGAGCGCTGAACTGTCGTAGGGGCAGTACGGAGGGTTCGCTGCACTGTCGGAGGGGCAGTACCGAGGGAGCGCTGCACTGTCGGAGGGGCAGTACCGAGGGAGCGCTACACTATCGGAGGGGCAGTACCGAGGGAGCGCTGCACTGTCGGAGGGGCAGTACTGAGGGAGCGCTGCACTGTCGGAGGAGCGGTACTGAGGGCGCGTTGCACTGTTGGAGGGGCAGTACTGAGGGAGTGCTGCACTGTCGGAGGAGCGGTATGGAGGGTTCGCTGCACTGTCGGAGGGGCAGTACTGAGGGTGTGCTGCACTGTCGGAGGAGCGGTACTGAGGGCGCGTTGCACTGTTGGAAGGGCAGCACTGAGGGAGCGCTGCACTGTCGGAGGAGCGGTACTGAGGGAGTGCTGCACTGTCGGAGAGGCAGTACTGAGGGAGCGCTGCACTGTCGGAGAGGCAGTACTGAGGGAGCGCTGCACTGTCGGAGGGGCAATACTGCGGGAGCGCTGCACTGTCGGAGGGGCAGTACCGAGGGAGCGCTGCACTGTCGGAGGGGCAGTGCTGAGGAAACGCAGCACAGTCGGAGGAGTGGTAACGAGGGAGCGCTGCACTATCGGAGGGGCAGTACCGAGGGAGCGCTGCACTGTCGGAGGGGCTGTACCGAGGTACCGCTGCACTGTCAGAGGGGCAGTACTGAGGGAGCGCTGCACTGTCGGAGGGGCAGTAGTGAGGGAGCGCTGCATTGTCGGAGGGGAAGTACTGAGGGAGCGCTGCACTGTCAGAGGGGCGGGACTGGGGGTGTGCTGCACTGTCGGAGGAGTGGTACTGAGGGAGCGCTGCACTGTCGGAGGGGCAGTACCGAGGGAGTGCTGCACTGTTGGAGGGGCAGTACTGAGGGTGTGCTGCACTGTCGGAGGAGCGGTACTGAGGGCGCGTTGCACTGTCGGAAGGGCAGCTCTGAGGGAGCGCTGCACTGTCGGAGGAGTGGTACTGAGGGAGTGCTGCACTGTCGGAGGGGCAGTACCGAGGGAGCGCTGCACTGTCGGAGGGGCTGTACCGAGGTACCGCTGCACTGTCAGCGGGCCAGTACTGAGGGAGCGCTGCACTGTCGGAGGGGCAGTACCGAGGGAGCGCTGCACTGTCGGAGGGGCAGTACCGAGGGAGCGCTGCACTGTCGGAGGGGCAGTACCGAGGGAGTGCTGCACTGTCGGAGGGGCACTACTGAGAGAGCGCTGCACTGTCGGAGGGGCACTACCGAGGGAGCGCTGCACTGTCGGAGGGGCAGTACCGAGGGAGCGCTGCACTGTCGGAGGGGCAGTACTGAGGGAGTGCTGCACTGTCGGAGGAGCGGTACGGAGGGTTCGCTGCACTGTCGGAGGGGCAGTGCTGAGGGAGTGCTGCACTGTCGGAGGGGCAGTACGGAGGGTTCGCTGCACTGTCGGAGGGGCAGTACTGTGGGAGCGCTGCATTGTCGGAGGAGCAGTACCGAGGGAGTGCTGCACTGTCGGAGGGGCAGTACCGAGGGAGCGCTGCACTGTCGGAGGGGCAGTACTGAGGAACCGCTGCACTGTCGGAGGAGCGGTACTGAGGGAGTGCTGCACTGTTAGAGGAGCGGTACAGAGGGAGTGCTGCACTGTTGGAGAGGCAGTACTGAGGGAGTGCTGCACTGTCGGAGGGGCGGTACTGAGGGAGCGCTGCAATGTCGGAGGGGCAGTTCTGAGGGAGCGCCGCACTGTCGGAGGGGCAGTACTGAGGGAGCGCTGCACAGTTGGAGTGTGGAGCCGGTGACACTAAAGAGCCGACAGCTAACTGGAATTAAAATCACACTCCGATTGACTTAATACCAGTAGCCATTACTTAATAAGTCACTGCAAGGTGTTCAATGAATCAATGTCAATTATTAATAGACAGTTAAGGAAATATATTAACTGCTAAAAACTATGGCACTCAAGCAGAACTCCCTCCAACGTGAATTAGCATTTACCAACAGTTCAAATTGTCCAGTAGGATTTTCTCATACAATCATTAAAAAACCGTAATTACATTATTTGGAGTTAGTTGATATACAATAAAAACACAAATTGTCGAAGATGCCGTCATTTGGACGAGACATTAAACCAAGACAACCTCTGCCCTCTCAGGTGGATGTGATAGATCCCACAACACTACTCGAAGAAGAGCAGGGGAGTTCTCCCCGGTGTCCTGGCCAACATGCATCCCTTAACCAACACAATTGAAAAAACCCCAGTATAATGTGGATAAATGCGAGGTTATCCACTTCGGTGGCAAAAACAGGAAGACAGATTATTATCTGAACGGCAATAGATTGGGAGAAGGGGAAGTGCAACGAGACCTGGGTGTCCTTGTGCACCAGTCGCTGAAGGTAAGCATGCAGGTGCAGCAGGCGGTTAAGAAGGCAAATGGTATGTTGGCCTTCATAGCGAGAGGATTCGAGTACAGGAGCAAGGATGTCTTGCTGCAGTTGTACAGGGCCTTGGTGAGACCACACCTTGAGTATTGTGTGCAGTTTTGATCGCCTTATCTGAGGAAGGATGTTCTTGCCATGGAGAGAGTGCAGCGAAGATTCACTAGACTGATACCTGGAATGGCAGGAATAACGTATGAGGAGAGATTGGGTCGATTAGGCTTATATTCGCTAGAGTATCGAAGAATGAGAGGGGATCTCATTGAAACTTATAAAATTCTAACAGGACTAGACAGACTAGATGCAGGAAGGATGTTCCCGATGGCGGGGGAGTCCAGAACCAGGGGTCACAGTCTAAGGATAAGGGGTAAGCCATTTAGGACTGAGATGAGGAAGAATTTCTTCACCCAGAGAGTGGTGAACCTGTGGAATTCTCTACCACAGAAGGCAGTTGAGGCCAATTCATTAAATATATTCAAGAAGGAGTTAGATATATTTCTTAAGGCTAAAGGGATCAAGGGATATGGGGAGAAAGCAGGGACAGGGTACTGAATTTGGATGATCAGCCATGATCTCATTAAATGGCGGAACAGGCTTGAGGGGCCGAATGGCCTACTCCTGCTCCTATCTTCTATGCTTCTATGTTTCTATTAACTGGTTGTTTAATCTGTCTGTGGGATCTTGCTGTGTTTCCCTGCATCTCAGCAGTGACTACACTTCAAGATTATTTCATGAAGAACTGAATCAAGATAATGATGATCTGAATCCAATGGAGTTTTACATTTAAACAGGTAATCTACCATAAAGGAAGAGAAAACCTGTGATAGCATCACACTTGAATAATGAGGCCTGTTCAAAAGATGATGGAAAAATCCTTTTTCAGTTGCGAGAGATTCGATCGGGAGTTTTCATCAGATGCGTTCACCAGTAATTACAATTACTCTGAAGGTACCTTGGCACAGGTGATGAAGGTGAGCTTTGTGCCACGTTGGAGTCTTCATATTCACAAAGAATATTAGTGCATAACACGTAGGGGGAAAAATTCAGCTGCTTGCGCCTCCCGTTAGCGCCTTAAGAGGGCGCTAATGGGGCGTAAAGCAGCTAACGCCCGGGCGCAGCGCCGCCCACGCCTCCCGAAAAATTCAGCGGGAGGTTAGCGGCGGCGCCAGCCGGTAGCGCCCTGTGGCGCTGCGCCGCCGGCGATGACGTCATCGCCGTGCACAGCACCCCGCTCGCGCTCCAGCCGCGATCTTCAGTCGCGCCCCCTGATTTACCGCCAGACGCTATGTCCGACGGGTTCAGGGAGGCGTACGTGCGGCCGGGGCGGCGATATTTAAAGGGGAGGTGGCAGGCGGCCATTTTTGTTGCTGGCCGCCTGCCAGCACCTGCCCCCGGCCCCCGTGAAGCCCCCCCACCGTGAAGTGCCGGCTGCGCTCCAAGAGCCCGGCACTTCTCTTGAGTGCCGGGCTCTTTTGCCGGCACTCCCGATCCCTGGGGGCCCAGCTGGGCCCCGGATCGCGCTGCGCAGGGTCCCTCCCCTTTAAGAAGGGGAGGAAGGCCTGCAATACCGCGGCGCGACGTGCCGCAGCGCGTGGCGCTGCGGCACGTAGCGCCAGGATATTCCCTCGCAGCGCCCCAAGAGGGATGCGGGGTGCTTCCAGTGGCGCCCCGCTTCCCTCTTGGGGCGCAACCACTGAAGTTCCGGCGCGGGGCCGCTAATTTTTTCGGGGCGCTAAAAGTCACGCCCCGGCGAGGTTAGCGCCCCAAATGGGGCGCGACTCAATTTTTACCCCGTAATCTTTAAAACATGAACAATGTGTGGTCCTGATTTGAACTTGGGCTTTGAGATTGATGCTGAATGCTTCAGAAAGAAATCCCGTCTTAAACTTAATATTCTCGGAGTCTAACCCCCAGTCCCATCAGCCCGCTCCCTCAGACTTTACTTCCCTCGGAACCTGAGCAGGCTGTACAGAAAAATCGCCGCTGATTTGCCCAGATTTTAATCCACTCAAAAATATATTGGACCTGAAATTGCGGTCGGAGGCTTCCCGCGGGCGAATGCCTCCGAACCGCAGGTACAGTCCGTACTTACCTGATGGCCCCGGACCTACGAAGACTCGCGGTCCTGGGCCTGCGGGCGGACGCACGCCTGCGCAAAGGCCCACGTATCTCGGGGAGCGCAGGCGGTTCACCCGCAGCCCTGGGATCACGTGGGCCGACCCAACCAATCACAAAGGGGGATTCCCATTACGCTTATGGGGATCCATTTACATACGGACTCCCCATAGCTTAATAGGAATCATATAAAAAATATATTTTCACACAACCTAAATAAAAATAAATCACCACATGTTTAAAATTAATTAAAATGCAATTTAATTAAACATTTAAAACAAAAATTTAATTTGTTGAAAAATAAATTTAAACATTTTTAAAGGGGTCAAAAATAACCTAAACTAATTTTAAAGGTTTTTGAATGTTTAAATGATTTTTTAAAATGTTATCTTAATATTTATTTAAACTCTTACGCTGGTAAAAGACGGCTTTACGCCTGCTTTCACCAAGCATAAAAGTTTTGTGGGCATTCGCCGGGCAGTAGTTGGGCAACTAACCCAACCCTGCACCAGCGAACCTCCATTTCCTTCAGATTCGTACGAGCTGAAACTTGACAGATCGCAAATTCTGTGTTTTTGCACATGCTCATCGCATGCGGAATCCCAGAACCTGCGGGGCACTTACGGCTGCGTACGCTGTGCGTAGTTGGTCATAGGCCCCGGAAAATCCGGGCCATTATTCTGGAGTGGAGCCTGTGACAGTAAAGAGATGACAGCCAACTGGAATTAAAACGTACAACTCGCACTCCGATTGACTTAATATCAGCAGCCATTACTTAGTAAGTCACAGCAACGAGGTGTTCAATTAATCAATGTCACTTATTAATAGACAGTTAAGGAAATATATTAACTGCTGATAAACTATTGCACTCAAGCAGAACAGCCTCCAACGTGAATTAGCATTCACCAACAGTTCAAATTGTCCAGTAGGACTGTGACATACAATCATTACAAACCGTAATTACATTATTAGGGAAACAGAATGCCTTGCACCATCATCCCTTTTGCCTCTTAATCACTCCTGCCTTCCATCCTATCACAGACCTTCCCTTTTGTTCTTTCCTCCCCTCCCCCCTTTCCCTGCCCCTGCACTTGCTTAAAAACCTGTTCCATCTCCAGCTTTTTCCAGTTCTGACGAAGGGTCATCGACCTGAAACGTTAACTCTGTTTCTCTCTCCACAGATGCTGCCTGACCTGCTGAGTATTTCCAGCATTTTCTGGTTTTATTACATTATTAGGAATTAGTTGAACTGAAATAAAAATATAATTTGCTCAACTCCACCATTAAAATGGATGAAGACTCTCTTATCCAATATTTGTCTCTGTTTTACTTGTTCACTAATTCTCTTATACCATTTGTCTTGCTACAGCAGATTTTCCTCTCTGTCTTCTTCTAGACGCTCTTTATCCTGGAATACCACTCTATTGCTCTAATCTCAGACACATTGTAAAGAACCACATGAAGTGCTAGTCACAGGGTCTTTCTGACAAAACTCCAGACATGGTCATGTATATAGAACAGAGTGGATATGCGTTGACACAAGTCAGCAACAGCACTCTGCCATTCACCATCTTTCTCTCTGCCTTATATAACCCAACTTCTTCCTTCCCTTCGCTCCCCCACAGCAGGATGGAGCCACATCTCCATCTCCCTACAGCCCAGTCCCTCATGATCATTCCAACTTATGGAAGTAATGAAGCCTGTAAACTCCAAAACGATGCAACTAGGTGCTTGAAACATTCTGGTCTCCGGTATCAATTAGAGACGTGAGTTCTCGCCTCTCAGTCACCAGGTCGTGTGTACAAGTCCCACTCCAGAGACTTGAGCACAAAATCTAGGCTGACACTCCAGTACAGGCCCGAGGAATGCTGCACTGTCGAAGGTGTCGTCTTTCGGATGAGCCGTTAAACCGAGGCCCTGTCTGATTATCTGGTCATTATCACATTGCTGTTTGTGAGATCTTGCGATGTACAAATTGGCTGCCACGTTTGCTCCATTACAACAGTGACTAGACTTCAAAAGTACTTCATTGGCTGTAAAGCACTTTGGAACGTCCTGAGCTCGTGAAAGGCGCTATAGAAATGCAAGTACTTTCTTTGGTTTTTCAAATCTGATTCTTAGATTATAACCAACACCATATGGTTGAATCAATCTGCTGGCAGGTATTAATGCCCTTTGGGTGGCATAAATGGTGTAATTGCCAACACTTACCACCAAGTGATAATGCATTATTTTACATGGTAATTCAGTGCGGACAGCCTTGCCTCCCAAATTTATTCCACATCCCAAGAGAAAACATTGGTTGGCTGCCCAGTGTTGCATCTGGCAGACCAGCTATGAATGGGTGGAGTCTGGTAACTGAAACCAGGTGAGTTGGAACGTTGAGTAAGATGGACAATCGAGTTCGTGCTCCACCGAGTTGGCAGTCTTGTGCCCCACCCTTGAAGTTGTGATTTCAAGCTTCCCTGATGGTCCAGAGGGTAAATTCAACACCTCGTTTGTGGTCCTCAACCTTATAGAACAGGAATGTTCCACGTGGCATCTCCAATCTGTGAAGAGAAAGACTTGCATTTATATTGTGCCTTTAACGAACTTAGGACTCCTAAAGTGCTTTACAGCCAATTTTTGAAGTTTAGTCACTGTTGTAATGTAGGAAACGCAGCAGTCAATTTTGCACACAGCAAGGTCCCACAAACAGCAATGTGATAATGACCAGATAATCTGTTTTAGTGATGTTGGTTGAGGGATAAATACTGTCCAGGACACCGGGGATAACTCCCCCGCTCTTCTTCTAATAGTGCCGAGGGATCATTTGCATCCACCCGAGAGGGCAGACAGGTCCTTGGTTTCACGTCTCATCTGAAAGACGGCACTTCTGAGAGTGCAGCACTCCCTCAGTACTAGGAGGCATTGGGGGGAATTTTGACTTTGTGCGATAGTGTAAAACGGGTGATAGCGAATTGGCAGCCTGTTTTACATCTCTCCAATTGACTTCAATGGAAATAAAAATCAGTAGAGATCTAAAACCTGTTTTACACTATCGCACAAAATCAAAATTATCCCATTGATGTCAGCTGTGGTCCAGGCTGCCCTCACTGCCCTGGGCGGACATAAAAGATCCAATGGTATTATTCGAAGAAGAGCAGCGGAGTTTTCCCCGGTTTCCTGGCCAATATTTATCCCTCAACCAACATCACTAAAAAACAAATGATCCGGTCATTATCACATTGCTGTTTGTGGGAGCTTGCTGTGTGCAAATTGGCTGCTGCGTTTCCTACATTACAACAGTGACTACATTTCAAAAGTACTTCATTGGCTGTAAAGCGCTTTGGGACGTCCTGAGGTCGTGAAAGGCGCTACAGAAATGCAATTTGGGACAATAACAGTGATGAGAATTTTCTTTCACTGTGGTAAAAAGTAAAGTTTTGAAAGAATTAAGTCATGTAATATGTATTCCCACTTGTGAGGTTCACTTTATTATTCACTTATGACTTTGCCAATCCTGAATTAGTAGGTCATCTGCACTTATGGGAATATAAACTGTCTTTCATGAGTCCCTTATACACTGTAGCATCTTTTATTTATAGTCACATTCCATAAAGTACTGCAGATGTGAGTTAGCACGGCAGCCTGCGAGAGTGAATTTATAGATCCAGTGCCTTGATCCGTGCACAGCAAATCAACTCAGCAAGACCGCAAAGATCTGATGTAGTAGGAGGCATACAGAAGCTCACTGGCTGATGGTTTTTTGATGGTTTTTAGTTTTGTAAATGTGTGTTGGGATCGATTGATCCACCCATTGAATGCCATGCCAAGATTAGTCAATGTGCGTACATGCAGAGGCACTGTGAGAAGATGGTGAATGCCTTGGCACTGTCGCCCTATCGATCTAGAAACATCGTTAAAAGTGTTGATTGTTGAAAACAACAGCTTGCATTTATATAGCGCCTTTAACATAGTAAAAACTCCCAAGGCGCTTCACAGGAGCAATTAGCAAATAAGATTTGACACTGAGCCACATCAGGAGGTATTAGGACAGGTGACCAAAAGCTTGGTCAAAGAGATAGATTTTATGCAGCAACTTAAAGGAGGCGAGTGAGGTGGAGAAGCGAAGAGGTTTATGGAAGGAATTCCAGAGCTTGGGGCCAAGGCGGCTGAAGACACAGCCGCCAATGGTGGAGCGAAGGATGTGGGGGATGCACAAGCGGCCAGAGTTGGAGGAACACAGTTCTCGGAGGCTTGTAGGGCTGGAGGAGGTTACAGAGATAGGGATGTGCGAGGCCATGGAGAGATTTGAACCTGAGAATGAGAATTCTAAAATTAAGACTTTGGTGGACTGGGAGCGAACAAGTCAGCGAACAAAGAGGTGATGGATGAACGGGATTATTAGTCCAGGCCTCTCCATTACTAGTCCAGTAACATAATCACTACACCACTGTACCCTAGTAAAGGCTGGTAAATCAATCACCAAAATGATTCAAAGCTGAGTTCCAGAGGTGTGTATCAGGGAAGGAGATGCCCAGTGTATCATGGGATAGGCCAAAACTTTCAAGGTAATTGAGAATTTATAGATACATAGATACATAGAAGATAGGAGCAGGAGTAGGCCATCCGGCCCTTCGAGCCTGCTCCGCCATTTAATGAGATCATGGCTGATCCTTCAATTCAGTATCCCGTCCCCGCCTTCTCTCCGTAACCCTTAACCCCTTTTGCCTGTAGAAATATATCTAATTCCCTCTTAAATATATTTAATGAGCTGGCGTACACTGCCCTCTGTGGCAATGAGTTCCACAGGTTCACCACTCTCTGAGTGAAGAAATTCCCCCTCATTTCTGTCCTAAATGGTTTAGCCCTTATCCTTAAATTATGTCCTCTAGTTCTGTTCTCACCCGCCAAGGGAAACATTCCTTCTGCATCTAATCTGTCTAGACCTGTCAGAATTTTATACACTTCTATGAGGTCCCCTCTCAATCTTCTAAACTCCAGTGTGTACATCCCTAAACTACATAGTCTCTCCTCATAGGTCAATCCCGCCATTCCTGGTATCAGCCTGGTGAATCGCCGCTGCACCCCCTCCATGGCAAGAACATCTTTCCTCAGATGAGGCGACCAAAACTGTACACAGTACTCGAGGTGTGGTCTCACCAGTGCCCTGTACAGCTGCAGCAAGGTATCCCTGTTCCTGTATTCCAACCCTTTTGCTATGAAGGCCAGCATACCGTTTGCCTTCTTGACCGCCTGTTGCACCTGCATGCTCGCCTTCAGTGACTGGTGTACAAGAACACCCAGGTCTCTCTGTACTTCCCCCTCTCCCAATTTATTGCCATTTAAATAATAATTTGCCCTCCCGTTCCTGCACCCAAGGTGGATAACTTCGCACTTGTCCACATTATAGTGCATCTGCCATTTATCCGCCCAATCCCCCAGTCTGTCCAAATCGCTCTGGAGCTTCCTGGTCTCCTCCTCTGAGCCCACCCCCCCTCCTAGTTTAGTGTCGTCTGCAAATTTGGAAATGCTGCATTCGACTCCCTGATCCAGGTCATTAATATAAATTGTGAACAGCTGGGGACCCAGGACAGATCCCTGTGGTACCCCACTTGTTACTGCCTGCCATTCAGAAAATGAGCCGTTTATTCCAACTCTCTGTTTTCTATCTGACAGCCAGTTCTCTATCCACGTCAATACTTTCCCCTTTATCCCATGAGCTTCAATTTTCCATGCTAATCTTTTATGTGGGACCTTATCGAAGGCCTTTTGGAAGTCCAGGTACACCACATCTACTGGCTCTCCCCCATCTATTTTACCAGTTACTCCCTCAAAAAATTCCAATAGATTAGTCAAGCACGATTTACCCTTTGTAAATCCATGTTGACTCTGTCCTATCCTGTCCCCATTTGCTAAGTGCTCGGCTATTTCATCCTTAATGATGGACTCCAGCATTTTGCCCACAACTGATGTAAGGCTTACAGGTCTGTAATTACCTGCTTTTTCCCTACCCCCCTTTTTGAATAGTGGGGTAACGTTAGCTACCCTCCAATCCATGGGCACTGTTCCCGAGTCTAATGAATTCTGAAAAATCATGCTTAGTGCATCCGCTATCTCTAGGGCCACCTCCTTCAGTACCCTAGGATGCATGTTATCAGGCCCTGGGGATTTGTCCGCCTTCAATCCCTTTAGCTTCCTTAACACCATATCCTTAGAGATATTGATTTGCGTCAGTTCCTCCTTTGCCAATGTCCCTATTTGAGAGTTAACAGAAGCTTCCACAGCTTTACGGGTATAAAGGCGAGGGATTGACCATTAAAGAATAACTGGGATCATCCTTCTTAAAGATAGATGAACTCAAGAAAATCTCCAGGGAGAAGGAAAGTTGGACTAGAATTGGGAGAGTCTGGAAAGACAGCACAGGACAGAGGCAAGACCAAAAGACAACAAAAGCATACAGGGCATTTTAGTCATTGTGTGTTAATCTATTATATCTGGGCTTAAATAACATGCGAAAAACACAAGATGAGTTTGGGCTGTCTCAGCTCAGTGGTTGCAGGTCTACAGAAAAAGAACCTCTCCTAATTTGGAACAAAAATCAAGCAATCTCACACAGCGAGATCCTAGAGATGGCTGGTGTAGGTAAATGGAAATCTCACACTGGTTCCGTTCATGGCCCTCCTCTGAGGTTGGAGCAAAGACTCATTCATTGGGAAAGAACGGAGGGAGGATTACTCTGCAGCTGACTGCACAGTATCTGGCCTTGGAGCGCTTACTGCTGAGACAGGATTCCGAAAGTTTGAGAGTGTTCTGTTAACTTCTACTAACATTCTTTGCCTTGATCAGCACATATGTTTAACCTGTTGGGATGGCTCAGTTGGTTGTATTTTATGGGTTGGTGTTCTGCTCCAGAACCTGTGCACATAATCCAGACTGGAACTCCAGCACAGGACTGATGGGAGTCGATTTCGAGTGGCTCTCGCTTGGCATTAACGGGGTGGTAATGGCCTCACAATGGGGTCGGAGGCCTTACTGCCCTGTTAACACCAGTGATGCGGCCGGCTCCATTTTGAAAGGGGCCTACTCCTGGTTTTCAAAAGCGCCTGCCTGTTTCAGGTGATAGGCCACTTTTATCATGGAAATCGGAGTCCTGTGAGGTAAATAGGACCCCGATTGCCATTTTAGGTCGGAACTGGGCAGAGCCTGCACAGTACTCACTCCAAGCAGTTCCTCGGGCGATGGAACTGAAGCGTTCACTGTCGGAATGGCTCCCGATCAGCACGCTTCCCCGGTCGATTGTCCAAAAGTCAAAATAGACCGCATGGAGTGCTGTGTTGTTGGAGGCTCTCTGGAGGACACGCTAAGTTGAGGTCCTGTCATTCTGTTCAGGTCGAGGTAAAAGATCGCATTGCACTGTTTTGAAGAATAAGGCATCCTGGCCAACATCACTTGAAAAATAGATTTTCCGGTGGTGCCTCTCATTGCTGTTCATAGGTTCTTGCTGTGCAGAAAATGGCTGCCTTGTTTGTAATTCATTGTATTTGAAATGGTTTTGAGAGGCTCTGAATGATGAGATAGGATGTTATATAAATGCCAGTCTTGCTATTCTTCCCTAGAAAAGGTGGGATCGCTATAGTTACTGTGCATTGTGCTTTGCCACCGGTGGATGCATCTGGTATAACTGGATGCATGTGGCAATGTTACTAAATACAGGAAACATAGGAACATGGAAATTGCTAGATGAAAAAAGTCCAAGGTCCATCTAGTCCACCCTCTACCATCCTGGTAGTCATATGATGCAATGATAATAGAGTTGTTGACTAATAGAAACATAGAAACATAGAAAAATAGGAGCAGGAGTAGGCCATTCGGCCCTCGAGCCTGCTCCGCCATTCAGTATGATCATGGCTGATCCTCTATCTCAATACCATATTCCCGCTCTCTCCCCTTACCCCTTGATGCCTTTTGTGTCTAGAAATCTATCTATCTCCTCCTTAAATATATTCAGTGTAATCACAGCAATCAATCTCTATCAATGAGTCTACAACAGACCCAGACATGAGGCGAGGAAAACCCCAGTGGTGGAGAGCTTTGGGAACCATGGGTCCAAAGTCACCTGTTCCTCCCAAGCACACTACACTCGCCACAACTTACTCATATTACTTCTGACAGAGAACTTTTGAGACAACCAATAACTAAAGCCCTCCCACCCACCCCCGTTGACACAGCCAAGGGAGTTCTCCCTTTGATTTAACTCCTCTTATGACAAGGTTCCAGTTGATATTGAGCATTGCTGTTGGAAGATATTCACTTCATTGCAATCCTTCCATCCCAATGTATTGGTGACATTAACTACTCACTAGGTAGGCGCCATAGATCGCACGGTCGACCATCTAATGTACAATAAGCTGAGCTACTGTCATGAATTACCATCTCATTATGTTACATCCATTAAAATACACTTTCCTTCAAATGTTTTCCTGATGTTTCCCCCCCCCCCCCACTGGGGTAGATAAAGATTTCTCTGAAAAGTGGTTGAAGAATCATTTGGGTGAAACAAAGTTTAAGTACCAAGGTTGAGAATCCAGGGCAAATATAAATACAACAACAAATTGTATTTATAAAGCTCCTTTAATGTAGCAAAACGTCCCGAAGTGCTTCACAGGAGTGTAATCAGACAAACTTTGACACCGAGCCACTTAAGGAGCTATCAGGACTGGTTGGACATAAAGATATGTTTTAAGGAGCATCTAAAAGGAGGCGGGAGAGGTGGAGAGGTTTCGGGAGGGAATTCCAGAACTCAGGGCCTAGACAGCTGAAGGCACGGCCGCCAATGCTGGAGTGATGAAAATCGGGATGCGCAAGAAGCCAGAATTGGAGCAACGCAGGGATCTTGGGGGTGGGGGGGGGGGGGGGCGTGGGGTGGGTTATAGGAACTGAAGGAGGTTAAAGAGATAGGGTGGGGCGAGGCCATGGATGGATTTGAACAGAAGGATGAGAATTTAAAAATCGAGGCCTAACCTGGCTGGAAGCCAATGTAGGTCAACGAGCACAGGGGTAATGGATGAGAGGGACTTGGTGCGAGTTAGGACACGGGCAGCAGAGTTTTGAATGAGCTCAAGTTTATGGAGGGGGGAAGATGGGAGGCCGGCCAGGAAAGATTGGAATAGTTGAGTCTGGAGGTAACAGAGGCGTGGATGAGGGTTTCAGCAGCAGAGGCAGGGGCGGAGATGGGTAATGTTACGGAGGTGGAAGTAGGTGGTGTTGGTGATGGAGAGGATGTGGGGTCGGAAGGTCAGGTCAGCGTCCTCACACATTGGAGTGATCAATCACAGTTGTCTTAATTTTAAGCCCCCTGGCCCAGCGAGAATGGCGCGGGGGAGGGGTTAAGATCAGTCCGTGATTTGAGGTCGCTATGTTCCCACCCGGCGCCATCTTCACCGGGCAGACGGGGCCTACATTACGTTCAAAAGTCGCGGCCCGATGATGTCATCGGTCTCACGGCACGATCTTAAAGTTGAATCGGGGAGGAGAGAGGGGGAGTTTGTCTCACAATGGGGGGGGGGGGAGACAGGGGGAGTTTGTCTCACAATGGGGGGGGGAGAAGACAGGGGGAGTTTGTCTCACAATGGGGGGGGGAGACAGGGGGAGTTTGTCTCACAATGGGGGGGGGAGACAGGGGGAGTTTGTCTCACAATGGGGGGGGGGAGACAGGGGGAGTTTGTCTCACAATGGGGGGGGAGACAGGGGGAGTTTGTCTCACAATGGGGGGGGAGACAGGGGGAGTTTGTCTCACAATGGGGGGGGGGAGACAGGGGGAGTTTGTCTCACAATGGGGGGGGGGAGACAGGGGGAGTTTGTCTCACAATGGGGGGGGGGGAGACAGGGGGAGTTTGTCTCACAATGGGGGGGGGGAGACAGGGGGAGTTTGTCTCACAATGGGGGGGGGGAGACAGGGGGAGTTTGTCTCACAATGGGGGGGGGGAGACAGGGGGAGTTTGTCTCACAATGGGGGGGGGGGGGAGACAGGGGGAGTTTGTCTCACAATGGGGGGGGGGGAGACAGGGGGAGTTTGTCTCACAATGGGGGGGGGGGGGGGAGACAGGGGGAGTTTGTCTCACAATGGGGGGGGGAGACAGGGGGAGTTTGTCTCACAATGGTGGGGGGGAGACAGGGGGAGTTTGTCTCACAATGTGCAGAGCCCGACAGCAGAAGCACGGCGGGAGGAGCCGACTGGACACAAGAGGTAAGTCTTAAAAATTTACTTCTGTCAGAACTCCTTGTGAGTCAGGAGGAGCAGGAGTACTCCCCTCCTTAGGCCTCCCCCCGATCGCCGTGGAACCCTACTGCCCCCACCCACCCCCCATGCCCCCGATCGCTTCCAGCCTCTGCTCCCACTGACTGTTGGGGACCGTTCCCACGGGTCCCCAGCTGTGGCCTCCTGCTCGCCGGCCAGGTAGTAGATCTGGACGCGTGTTGGGCGGGACTCCAGGAACTTTTATGTTAAGAACAGCTGAGCATCCATGTCCCTGAACTCTCGGGGAGCGCCCCCCCCCTGCCTTGGGGTTCACGCCCTCCGCTCCTGACCCCCCCTTTTAAAATCGGAGCCAGTGAATGGCCTTCTGGGTGGGGGCATTCAATTGTCAGCATTTTAGGGGCCTGGTCAGTGTGTCTGACACAATTCAAGGCAACCAGGCCCCTCCTACTTTCTTGTACACCTGCAGTCCTGCTCCTCCTGCCCATCTCCCCCACCCACTCCTCCTGAGTTCCATGGCTTACATACCGGAGAGGCCTGCTCAGTGCATTCCCAGCAGCAAAGGGCAGCATTGCAGCCTGTGTATACTGTAGGTGGAATCTATCACAAGAATGTGAGTCCCTGCCTAAAGTATATAACAATGGCAATCCTGGCCATTTGCGCTGGGTCCTTCCTGACAGGAGGACTGTGGTCCTTCTAAGCTACTGGACTTGGGTAAGAGCAAGAGGGGTAAATGGATGGGGGAAATGGTTGTGGAGAGGAGGGGAGGGAGGGAGGGGTGGAGGTTGGATGGCGTGGGGAGGGGAGGAAATGGTTGGAAATGGAAGGGAGAGAAAATGGCTTGGCGAGGGGAGGGGAGAAGGAAATGGTTGGCATGCGAAGAGTAGGGGAGAAGGATTGACACAGGGAGGGGAGAGACTGCACAGCAAAGGAGAAATTGATGGGATGGGGAGGGGAGGGAAGGATGAATAGCAGTGAGAAAGGAGTGAATGGCCGTGAGAAAGGGGAATAGATGGAAATGAAGGGGAGAGGGAAGGGAGATGCTGCATGGAAGGGGAGTGGGGGTGGCAAAGTATGCCAGCTTGAACTCAAAGGGGAGGAGCATGAAAGAAGAGTAGCAGCTTTATTGGGTTGGAAGGGGAGAACAGTGCCAGGTTGAATTGAAGAGGAAATGGGGAAAGATTGCCAGTATTGACTGGGAGGGTTGGAGGAGAAGCGAGTGGGGTAGATTTTCCTCTTCAGTGCTGGAGAGGGGTTGGGGGGTGGGGGGTAAGTGCTTGCCAGGGCAGAGGTCCTTCTCGCAAAATAAGGCACAAGATGTTCACAATTTTCCATTCAATCAATTTAATGAAGGGAGAAGATTCAGAATAAAAAATTTCAGTGTAAATTTCATTACAATGACATTGCATGTTAGTGGCCCAACACAATATAGAAAGAAGAAGAAAGACTTGCATCTATATAGCGCCTTTCACAACCTCAACGTCCAAAGTGCATTACAGCCAATGAAGTACTTTTGAAGTGTAGTCACTGTTGTCATGTTCTAAATGCCGCAACCAATTTGCGCACAGCAAGCTCCCACAAACAGCAATGTGATAATGACCAGATCATCTGTTTTAGTGATGTTGGTTGAGAGATAAATATTGGCCAGGACACCGAGGAGATCTCCCCTGATCTTTTTGCAATAGTGGATGTGGGATCTTTAACATCCACCTGGGTGGGCAGACAGCGCCTCGGTTTAACGTCTCATCCGAAAGATGGCACCTCCGACAGTGCAGCGCTCCCTTGGTACGGCACTGGGGCGTCAGCCGAGATATTGTGCTCAAGTCCCTGGAATGGGACTTGAACCCACAACCTTCTGACTCAGAGGTGAGCCACTGAGCCATGGTTGACAATGACATCACACGTTAGTAAACAAACAAAAAATAGCTTGGTGCAGATGGTGTCACTTTAATGGCCAAGATTAGTGCCTTGTTTCTAACTCTGTTACATCCATAGATGGGTGGCTGTACCTTGCTTCATATTAATTATTCCCAGAGGAGATCTCTGATCAGTGCAGCAAAGTTGCTCATCAGAATTCATCACTGGCTGAAACGACTTCTCTACACCGCACACATATAAAGCTAATGCAGATCAGTCAATTCAGCATTAAGACATCTGAGTGTAAATATGTCAGATTGCAGGGCAGTTGATTACTCCCAGGATGTGAAACACTCAGGAAGGGTCTTTGCTTGCCAGTATTATATAGAGGGACTGCAGGATCTGTCAATCTCCGTTCTCATGGGTCTTGTTTAGCTACTAACCGAGTACATGTCTGGCTTGCACTTGTCCTTGTTTGAAGAATGATTTATTATCATGCTAAGCCTTTTATTCAATAACTTTAGAGATGAGCAGATTGTGCCGTTAACAGTATCATTGTTTTCTTTCGTTGTATCAAAGCATCCTACCTATCTGCAATGCGAGGGAATGAGTGACATAAAAGTAACACACGAGAGTGTACTAGAGTCGAACACCAAATCACTTCATGCCATTAGATCACTTCTTCACCCAATTCAGTTTTCTTTCAGCTCCTTGGTCTCAACCATTACCTCCCAGAAAAGTATCAAGTGATCTTACAGTAGCTGTGGTATATTTTTGTTATAAATATATCGCTGTTCCTTCATCGTCACTGGGTCAAAATCCTGGAACTCTCTACCTAACAGCACTGTGGGAGCACCTTCACCACACGGACTGCAGCGGTTCAAGAAGGCGGCTCACCACCACCTTCTCAAGGGCAACGAG
This sequence comes from Squalus acanthias, assembly GCA_030390025.1. Taxonomy (NCBI): domain Eukaryota; kingdom Metazoa; phylum Chordata; class Chondrichthyes; order Squaliformes; family Squalidae; genus Squalus; species Squalus acanthias. The sequence goes on from CM059425.1 coordinate 86,557,137, forward strand.
GGATGGGCAATAAATGCTGGCCTTGACGGCGATGTCTGTATCCTGAGAATTAATTAAAAAATATCTAAATTCATGACAAACTTCACTACTTGACAGAAGAGTAAAATAATTACTTGACTAACAAGCACAAGCAGTATTTGTGTTGATGTTAAAGAAAGACTTGCATTTACAGAGTGACTCAGCCTCAAAAAGCCGAGGGCTTCATTTGCAGTGAGTTATGTCGAAATACAGCTAACGTCATTATATGAGCAAGTTTGAATACACTGGAGACAACTCAGGTGGTCCACATAAACTGACCAAACAGTCATGCGAGCAAAGACTGGCCACTCAACTGTGCAAACAAGCTAAGCAAGTGTGCTCTCCTTATCTCCAATTTCTGAGTTCAAATTGGGTTTCCTTTTAGATTGGCTTGAGATCCATGGTCCAAATCTGGTGTATTCATTCACAGAGCTGAATCTCAAAGGCCTAATGCCAATCCTGCCAACACGTGGGTCTGATGGAAGCACCAGTCAACATTGTCATATCGCTCTTCCATTTTCCTTTCCCAAGGGAGCTCAGCCCACCAGCCTAATATATGATGGACTACAGAAAGGATTCTGCCACTTCCTATTTTAATATTCTCTTCAGCAGGATTTGAAGCTCTTCTCATGAACCACAAGGAGAAAGAAATGCATATTGGGCTAGAAGGAATCAGACCCCTTTGACCCTCTGCAGATTACCAGAAATCACACCTTCCCCCTCCATGCTAAACCAGGTCAACACACGGATTGCATCTTTCATGCAACTCCTTCACTTCTGCACAACGCTTCATGCTCCAGAAAGCTCAGGTTATGAATGCTGCTTCCAACTCTCGAGAAACGCTTTCTGGAAAAACACAGAAAAAGTCTCGTTGCTTCACCTCCAATCTTCAGCTTCTCTCTCTGTTATTAATACTATTGTGTCCTTTCCAACTCTGGCGTTAAAGTCGCCAAGGAGGATCAGCTTGTCGCCCGTTGGGACTCGGGACAGGGATTGTCAATGTTGACTGGTTATTATGGCCACCACTCCTCTGAACTTTCCTCAATTGTCTGAGTTCCAGATACGCTGTCTGACGCGCTCTTCCTCCCCGCGACAGCTTTGCTGTGCTGCAATAAAGGTCTTAGGTGGTAGTGTAAAATGAGCAATAGCAAATCGGTTTACAGCCCGCCCGTAATGGAAAAGAAAAACGGGCAGGCTGTAAAGTGGGCTCCCAATTTGCTATTGCCCAAGACAAATTTCACCCCCTTACCTCCAATAGACCTTCCTTTTCTTTAACATCTTCCAAGCTTTTTAATCCACAAGCTTGATTGACTTTCTTTCTTATTCTTTTCAGTTTTGACGATGTCCTGGACTAAGTCCTGAACTATGATCGTTGCTTTGATTTGTCGATGGCTAGCTACTGCACGAGTGCCAGATTAAATTTTGTACTCAAGTCTCTGGAGTGGGACTATGAACTCACAACTTTCTGACTCAGAGGCAAGATTGCTACCCACTGAGCCACGGCTGACACTTAACAGTAATAAGAACAGACATCTCAGAAAATTTGACCGAGATGGTTACACAGAAAGTGGGTGGCGAATGTATAGAATGGGCCAACAAGGGAGGTTGTGGGGCTGGTGGTAGTGGCAAATCCAAGAGAGAGTTGGATAAGTGCCTAGACCAAAACTTTACAGAGTGGTATGAAAGATATTGTGGGATGAGATAGTTCCTTGACACTGGGAGTGGACAGTTAGGCTGTAAGAGCCTATTCTGGTCCTACACATTTAACAACAACACGCATTTATATAGTGCCTTTCATGTAGGAAAACGTCCCAAGACACTTCACAGGAGCGAAATCAGTCCAAAAATTGAGGTCAAACCAAAGAAGATTTTAGGACAGGTAACCAAAAGATTGGTCAAAGAGGCAGGTTTTTCGCAGAGTCTTTAAGGAGAAGAGAAAGGTGGCGAGGCAGAGAGGTTTATGGAGGGAATTCCAGAGCCGAGTGCCTAAGCTGAAGGCATGGCCACCAATGGATGCACGTGGCCAGAATTGGAGGAATGCAGAGTTTTCGGAGGGTTGATGGCCTGGAAGTTACAGAGATAAGGAAGGGAGAGGCCATGGAGGAATTTGAACTCGAGGATGAGAATTTTAAAGTCGAGGCGTTTGGTAACCGGGAGTCAATGTAGGTCAGCAAGCACTGGGCTGTTGGGTGAACGGGACTTGGTGCCGGTTAGGATTCCCATGTTATTGAGTTAAAGAAATTGTACTGGGGCACCAATGGACCATGGTTTTCTCATGGCTGAATGCACACTCCATCAAACTCTCTGGTCTTTTGAGTGATATTTTAAGCTCTGCTTGAATTGAAAAGTATGGTGAAATAGTAGGTAAATGGGATCGGAGTCGACAGCTGCAGTTGAAGCACTAGCACCAGTGAAGGTGCTGTAATTTCTATGAAGCTGGGTTGTGGGAGAAAGAACCAAAATGGTGAAAGAGCTCCACAGGCAGACAAAGCAGGCTCACCACAAATATCCCAGGTAGGTTTCTTTTCAATTGTGAATTTGGACTTTTTACTATGGATGGGTTGGTGACTGCTCTTAAGGAGGACCAAGTAAGGCCCACAGAGTGGGAACTGTCAGGGTGACGCTCACCCGGGAATCGTGAGATGGATAAAGGAACTGACTTGAAACCCTGGATTAGCAGGGCGAATACTTAAGAGCAGAATTTGCTTAAAAGTATGCACAGCAAAGGAAAAGAACACAGACCAGCCAGCTTGGCCAAAATCAGAGTGCATGATGGTCCCTGCTTACTGTCCAGGATGTTTTGACAGAGAAGTATGTGTCAGCGGGGCTGGCTGCAGCCTTGGGTAAGCCACAAGGCTGACTTGCTAAAAATGCTGACAGTGGCAGAGATAAGAAACAAGGCCTGAGGAACTAATAAGGAAGTTGCTGAACTGTTAGAACTGAAAACAAACCTAAATAGGGTATTATGCTCAGTAGCAGCTCTGAAGTAGGAACACACATAAAACATCCCAGCTTGAAAAGATTTTCAGGAGAACCACGCGTGACGTTTGAACACCATGGCATAGGAGAGGAACATTCTTATCTCCCAAGGAAAAGGACCTGATCACCCTTTCATTCCTGAGTCGTGCTCGCCAGGATAAGGTTGTATGAGAAGCTACTACTGTACGTTCTATCTGGTAAAAACTGTTGTGTCTGAATGTGGAATAAAATTCTTTATAGAGTTAGTACAATAACCACAATGTCTCACTTGGTCCTTGGCCTTTCGTACCCTAAAGAGAGAATTCCTACAATTGAGACAGATTGAGAGGTGCAACTGCGCCAGCATCTGTGCTCAAGGCACGAGCTCTGAGGTCTATCTGATGTGCCAGCCTCTCTTCTGGTGCTGCTCCAGGTTATATCTCAGAGCTTAGCAAAAAGAGTGATTATGTTGTACGACTGCCAGGTCACATTTGCAGCGATTCCAGCCTTGAGACTTCCAGTGTCTCATAATCGTGTTCTGCCGGACTAACTGCATTAAGACTTATATTATCTGAGGTAGGGACTTCTGGGGAAATCAGTTAGTGTGTTGGCAGCTCCTTCCTTTGATGCAGAGAAACATGGCAACGATTGATCTGGCTAGATTGATGACATGGCCACGCCAAATTTGACTTTCTTTCAGACGATTAAAAGGACATTTTCTATTCTTCAAAGTTGCTCTCATGTCCAAGATGGATGGTCAAATTAAAGAGCCGGAGGAATAAAATAAAATAAAAGGTTTTAAATTTTTTGCAAATATAGCAGATTTAAGGCTGAAATGGACGGAGTGGAGTATATCCAGGGGCAGGGCTAGGACCATGAACCCGTACAATTGCTCAGGCCCTCAAGCCAATCAGAACCTTGAGCAGATCCAATAATAAGTGGGGTACCACAAGGATCGGTGCTTGGGCCCCAGCTATTCACAATCTATATCAATGATTTGGATGAGGGGACTAAATGTAACATTTCCAAATTTGCTGATGATACAAAGCTAGGTGGCAGTGCCAGTTGTGAAGAGGTTGTGAAGAGGCTTCAAGGGGATCACGACAGGCTCAGTGAGTGGGCAAGAACATGGCAGATGGAATATAATGTGGATATATGTGAAGTTATCCACTTCGGTAGAAAAAACAGAAAGGCAGAGTATTTCCTAAATGGTGAAAGATTGGGGAATGCAGATACTCAAAGGGACCTGGGTGTCCTTGTACATGAGTCACTGAAAGTGAATGTGCAGGTGCAGCAAGCCATTAGGAAGGCAAATGGTATGCTGGCCTTCATTACAGGAGGATTTGAGTACAGGAGTAAAGAAGTCTTACTCCAATTATTTAGGGCCTTGGTGAGGCCACACCTGGAGTACTGTGTACAATTTTGGTCTCCTTACCTAAGGAAGGATATACTTGCCATAGAGGGAGTGCAACGAAGGTTCACAAGATTGATTCCTGGGATGGCAGGACTGTCGTATGAGAAGAGATTGAATAAACTAGGCCTGTATTCTCTTGATTTCAGAAGAATGAGAGGGGATCTCATTGAAGCATACGAAATTATTACAGGGCTTGATAGGGTGGATGCTGGGAGAATGTTTTCCTTGGCTGGGGAGTCTAGAACCAGGGGCCACAGCCTCAGGATAAAGGGTAGGCCATTCAGGACTGAGATGAGAAGAAATTTCTTCACACAGAGGGTGGTGAATCTTTGGAATTCTCTACCCCAGAGGGCTGTGGAGGCTCAGTCATTGGGTATATTCAAAACAGAAGTCAATAGATTTCTGACTGGTAAAGGCATCAAGGGATATGGCGATAGGGCCGGTGAATGGAGTTGAGGCAGAAGATCAGCCATGATCTCATTGAATGGCAGAGCAGGCTCGAAGGGCCGAATGGCCTACTCCTGCTCCTATTTCTTATGTTCTTATGTTCTTATAAGTTTAAAGGAATGAGGTAAATTGATCTTGACTTTATCCAGTGCTGTACTGAGGGAGTGCTGCACTGTCGGAGGTGCCGTCTTTCAGATGAGACGTTAAACTAACGTCTGCCTCTCAGGTGGAGGTAAAAGATCTCATGGCATTATTTCGAAAGAAGAGAAGGGAAGTTCTCTCTGGTGTCCTGGCCAATATTTATCACTCAACCGACACCTAAAAACAGATGGTCATTATCACATGGCGGTTTGTAGGATCTTGCTGTGCACAAATTGGCTGCCGCATTTCCTACATTACAACTGTTACAACACTTCAAAATTACTTTCTTGGCTGTAAAGCACTTTGGGACTCCCTGAGGTTGTGAAAGGCACGATATAAATGTAAGCTTCTTTTTGTTTATTGACCATTAACAACTGCGCACCTTTTTTGTAATATTACCTATTGCAAATCGACCTTTTCATGATTGAACGGCGCGGGGTTGACACCAGATTCAGTTGGTAGTTATTTAGCATCATTGTAACCTACTAAAATGTAGGGGCCTCAAACCCAACCTTTGCACGAGGTCCCAGAGAGTAAGCTTAAAATGGAAACATTTAGGGGGAAAAATTTGGCTGGATTTGCGCCTCCCGTTAGCGCCCTCAGAGGGCGCTAATGGGGCGCAAAGCAACTAGCGCCCGGGCGCGGCGATGTTTGCGCCGCTCGCAAAATTGACTAGAGTTTTTGCGGCAGCGCAAAAGTCTACCCCCCCCGATCTCCTGCACCCGCAGATCATGACGTCAGTCGAGCATGCAACGCCCTGGTGGCGTCCCGGACCGGATACTGAGTGGCGCCCCCCTCCTTTCCGCCTGCCACAAGCAACGACAGGAAGACTGGAACGTTTTCCAGGCAGTGTGGGGTTGGGGGGGTGCTATTTAAAGGTGCCCTCTTCCTGCCTTTTTCTGTGGTAGACATTTTTGCACCACTCATTCTGACAGAGAGAGAGAGATTCTGAGAGAGAGATAGAGAGACTTCTGCATAGAGTCAACGCTGTGTGAAGTAGTTTTGGCTACTGAGCATCACTTTGCAGGTTCTTTTGGATTTGACCTTCATTACTTCGATTGCCAAGAGACTTTGGGGGCTGCACTGATTCGGGGCATCGTCCTGCGCCTGCAGAATCGGAGGCAACAGAGACGCAGAGAGAGAGTGGCAATCATGGCCAGACGGAGGAGGGCCAACAGGCCTCTCTACAGGAGACCTTACCCTCCCAGGGTATTTCGCCAACAATTCTCCTACATTAATTTGTCTGAGGAGCAGTGTTTGCGCAGGCTGCGCTTCAGCAAGGAGGTGATCAGTGAGCTCTGCCACCTGCTGCAGCCAGATCTGCAGCCTCTACTGAGGACCAGGACATAGAAACATAGAAACTAGGAGCAGGAGTAGGCCATTCGGCCCGTCGAGCCTGCTCCACCATTCAATACGATCATGGCTGATCATCCAAATCCAGTACCCTGTCCCTGCTTTCCCACACAGAATCCCCATCGAGCCTGCACCGACACATATCCCACCCTATCCCTGTAACCCCACGTATTTAATTCCCCCTAACATATCCCATCCTATCCCCGTAACCCCACATATTTAATCCCCCCCTAACACTAAGGGTCAATTTATCATAGCCAAATCAACCTAACCCGCACATTTTTGGACTGTGGGAGGAAACCGGAGCACCCGGAGGAAACCCACGCAGACACGGGGAGAATGTGCAAACTCCACACAGACAGTCACCCGAGGCCAGATTCGAACCCGGGTCCCTGGCGCTGTGAGGCACCAGTGCTAACCAGTATGCCACCGTGTTGCCCCGTCTCTGTCGGTGGCAGTGAAGGTCGCAGTGGCTCTGAATTTTTATGCCACCGGCTCCTTTCAAGCAGCTACTGGGGACATCGCCAATATCTCCCAGTTCACGGTCCATTGCTGTATCTGGCAGGTCAAAAATGCCCTCTATAAAAGGTACATCTCTTTCCCGATGACCCAGGCCAAACAGCATGAACGCACATTGGGCTTTGCGAGGATAGTGGGCTTCCCCAATGGTGCAGGGAGTCATTGACTGCACGCATGTGGCATTGCGGGCACCGCATGAGAATGCAGAGGTTTTCCGAACCGCAAGGGGTTCCACTCCTTAAACGTCCAGTTGGTCTGTGACCACAGACAGCTGATACTCGCTGTCAATGCCCGCTATCCTGGCAGCAGCCACGATGCTTTCATCCTGCGCCAGACTGCTGTGACAGACCTTTTCCAGGCACCGCATCAGCCAAGTGGTTGGCTTCTCGGGGATAAGGGTTATCCACTCTGCACCTGGCTGATGACACCGCTCTGTAACCCCAACACCCCTGCTGAGCTGCGGTACAATGAGAGCCATCTCGCCACCAGGAACATCATTAAGCAGACGATTGGCCTGCTCAAGCAATGGTGCCGCTGTCTGGACCACTCAGGAGGAGCCCTGCAGTACTCGCCTGTGAATGTGCTGCATTCTTCATAACCTTGCAATCCTCAGGACACAGCCAATGCCACCAGGCCTTGGTGCACCACCGGAGGAGGAGGAAGAGGAGGAGGATGATCAGCAGCAGCACCAAGGCAGGAGGGAGGCCCACAATGTTGAAACTGCAAGGGCCGTCCGTCAACGACTGATAACAAGCCGCTTCTAGGCCCTTACTCAGGAATGGCTTCTGGCATGGAGAACAACATGATGGAAAGCAACCCGCAACTCCAAAGCCGGCCAAGGCAGCAATGATTCCAAAGGCCAAACATGTACATTTTGAATGCAAAAACTTTTTTATTTTACAGACTCGTGTGTGTCATTTCTTCATGACAAACTAATAGAAACAAACACAAAAAATCATTTATTAACATAACTGGTTCTCACAACCTGGAGATAATGGCCAAAACACGAAACAAAAGTTTTAAAATGAACCTCGGTCTTTAATAAAAATATTCCCAACATTTCGTCAGACCTCCTACTTCTTGCCCTTCAAGGGTGATCTCCTTCCCTTGCTCACTTCCCCCTTCCCACCCTACTGCTCCTCCGTAATGGGGTCCCAGTGGCTGCAGCAAGGCTGGTGGTAGTCTGCTGATTGTCAGAACCTGAGACTGCAGATGCCCTTGAAGGATGGCCTCGACCAGCTCTGGGCCTGGAGGGCCTGGCTGCAGACTGCACCAACTCTGCATGGGCGGCAGCAGTCTGGGCTACAGGCGGTGGCAAGTGCAATGGGGAAGTGACAGTGGTGGCAGCAGGAATGCTGTCATCTTGAGAGAGGACAGCAACTCCCTGCTTGACCGACACACTGGCACTCCCACGGAGCAGCACATCAGCATCCGGAGCAATCTGCTGGAGCACAGATTGCTGGCCTGCTGCGGCGCGGTGAGAGCCCCGGGGAAATGTGTCCGAACCGGCAAGAATGGCAGCAGTCAGTGCTCGCGTGGCCTCAATCTGAGTCTGCATGAGAGCTGTCAGAGATGGGGTCATGGCAGCCATTGACTGAATTGCAGCATTAAGCTTCAGCGTGGCATCCGCCTGTGCGACAGCGAAGTGCTCCACACTCCTTGCCAGTGCTTCAATGCTTTCGAACACCCTTCCCACTGCATCCATGAGCTGAGTGTGCATGTCCACCGCCTGGGTGTTCATTTCAGCGATGGGCCGCTCCTCCTCTGCGTCCAGTGCAGCAGGACTCGCTGGCCTACTCTCCCTCCGGGGAGAAGGCCCCCGAGCTTCCCTAGCCACATCGCGTTGCTGCAGCCCGCTGGGTCCCGGAGCTTCACCCTCATCAGACCCTTCCCCTCCAGGGAAGACATGGTCCCAGTGTGGGCATGGGCTTCCTCGGGAGAGGGTGGCGCTGATGCTCCGGCTTCCTCTTCGCCTGTGGTTTCGCTCCCACTGGCAGCTTGAGGGCCCGTCTCCTCAGCTGGTGAATCACCATCTGAAAGCAGGGAGGTACAAGAGAGGCTTTAGCGTCAGGACAGGGGGGCAGTAAGGGAGGAAGGAGTGGAGCGATTTAGTAAGTTGGATTGAAAGTGTCAAAGGCTGGTGTTGTGGGGGACAAGTGGAATGAGAGAGGAGAGAAAGCTGATGACCTTACCATTGCTGTCCAGAACGGGGTCGGCCTCTCCAGGGGTGACGGGACCGATCACCTGGCTTGCCACAATCCTGTGGAGGTGCACCTCAAGATCTCTGAGGGGTTGGAGCTGAGGCCGCCCTCCACCCGTCCGTTGCTGCTGTCTCCTATTATGAGATAGCTTGGCCTGCAAGAAAAAGGACGGCGTCTGAGTAAATATACAGCCATGGTCTTGCCTGATGTGCCTCCCATAGTTGAATAGCCCTTACAATATACAGCCATGGTCTTGCCTGATGTGCCTCCCATAGTTGAATAGCCCTTACCGTATGCAAGGTGTGGAATGTGCGTGTGTGTTTTATGAGAGGGCCATAGGTGTTGGATGAGTGTTGGGCATTGGGCTTTTAAGACCCTCTGGCCATAGAGTGAGGTTGAGATGGCGGGATGGAGAGGTATTGAAAAAAAGCCACTCACCCTGACGACCCGAGTGAGGTCGTTGAACTTTTTGCGACATTGAGTATGGGTCCTGGGCACCATACTCCTGGAGGAGACGTGCTGAGCCACCTCCCTCCACACTCTTCTGTAGTCGCGTGGCAAAGGCCTCCTGCCACTCTCAGGGTAGAGTATATAGATCTTCTGCGCTCCACCGCGCCAACCAGAGTCTCCAAGGCCCACTTGCTGAAGCGCTGAGCTCGTTCTCTCACCCTCTCCATAGTCCTTGGCTGGAAAATTTAGGCACAGGTATCTCCAGGCCGAGATTCAAAGCTCCAATGAGCAGGGTGTGGTTGGAGAGCAAGATCGACCCTCCCCTTTAAGAACTGGCCGGCGCCAGTGTGTCTGTGTTCCATTGCTGACTGACATCACCTGAGCTGCGCCCACGCCCTGAGTTAGCGCCTCGCTCCTCGGCCTTTGCGCCTTAAGAGAGGTGTGCAGCGCCTGATTTAGTGCTCCAATCACCTCCAGGGGCGATAAAAGCCAAGTTTGCAGTCGGGGGCGGTAATTAGCGCCAGGCGCTAAACTTTGCGCCCGGCCGATAATCGTGCCCCAAACGGGGCGATACTGAATTTCTGTCCCTTAAGATATGACAGAACAGGGATGTGGAGAAAATAAGAGGAGAAAGCCAATAACAGAGGTGAGCAGAGGGGAAGTGTTTAAAATCTTTTACATTTAATATTGCAGTGTAGGTTGACTAGGACTAGTCAACAGCTCCGTTATTGTTGTAGCATGTCACTGCCTGAATGGTAGAAGGTGAACTTGATGGTTCTTCGTGATTTTTTGTCTAACAGTTCCTATGTTCCCATGGATATTGCCAGGGATGAAGGGTTACAGTTATGAAAAGAAAGAAACACTTGCATATATATATAGCACCTTTCGCAACCTCAGGACATCCCAAAGCATTTTGCAGCCAATTTTGAAGTGTAGTCACTGTTGTAATGTGGGAAACGTGGCAGCCAATTTACACATAGCAAGATTCCCCAAACAGCAATGAGACATTGACCAGATCATCTGTTTTTTTTAGCAATGTTCATTGACAGATAAATCTTGGTCCGGACATCGGGGAGAACTCTCCTGCTCTTCTTCGAAACAGTGCCGTGGGATCTTTTACATCCAAACGAGAGTGTAGACTGGGCCTCAGTTTAACGTCTCATCCGAAAGACGGCACCTCCAACAGTGCAGCACTTTCTCAGTACTGCATTGGAGTGCCAGCCTGGATTATGTGTTTCAGTCTCTGGCGTGGGTCCCGAACCCACGACCTTACAAGGCTTAACACTGCCATTCTTGAGAGGTTGGGCCTTTTTTCACTGGAGCTGAGAAGGGAAGTGATTTTCAAGATTGGGAAGGACGCTGCTGGTTAAATAGTGACAGATTGTTTCCAACGATCAGCAAGATGTTAATGAGAAGCTACAAATGTAAGACATTCACTAAAATCTTTACACAGCGGGTAGTTAAAATATGGAATTCCCTGTCATAAACCGCCCATAAATTCATTTGAAAGGGAATTAGATAGCTATTGAAAAAGGGGAATTACTATGGGGAGTGAGCAGGAGAGTAGAATTGGACTGGGTAGCTCATGTGTAGAAAAATACTGGCACAGGTTTAAATGGGTTGACTGGTTTCTTCGTGTGCTGTAGCATTCTATGAATTTGTGCTGTAGAATTTTCTGTTAGAATTATTTTGTTGTATGCAGTTAATATTACAGTAATGAAGCTATTCCGGTAATATTCGTACGTGTTTTAGTGTCATGGTGCATTTGGAGGAAAAGGTATAAAATTGGTGGGCCCAGGTAGACTCCCTTTTCACTGGATCTGTTGGCAGGCTAAGAGTTAACCCAATACTTAAGTTTCATACATAAGAGGGAAAAAAATTCTGAAGTAATGAGGCAAAATCATGGTAATGGAATATGACAAGCGGTATGAAGGGAATTGCCTGATAATGAATTACTTGGCAAAAACCTGAAGAGATTCTGCTGAGGGAATGAATGTTTTTTCTGGGACTGTGAGTAAACATTGAGAAGGCTAACACTCAGTGTCTCAAGACCCACGGTTCAGTGCACCAATTAGCTAGGAATAAGTTTTGCATAGCATTGCACTACCTTTAAGGGCAGCAGTAATCACATCATTATATAATTGCATTGAATAGTATAACCACTGGGTGATTAGGAAGCCGTATGAAATATGTATCGCACTGTATGTGGTTACCTTCCTGACTCATTTTGTCCGATATTTTCTGTCCCCAAGGAGGTTACCTAAGCCTCCCGCATTGGCATTAATCGCAGACTCCTCTAATATCTCTGGCTTATGGATTTTCAAACAGGGACTAAGCGTGTTACAGGTTAGTGCTAAATTGAGGTACCCAGTGAAAGTCCATGGTGCACAGTGCAGGAGCCCACCATGATTGAAAGAGCAGTGGAGATTGATTGGGAAGTAAGAAAGAAAGGACTTGTTTTTATATACGATAGCAAAATACTGCGGATGCTGGAAATCCGAAATAACAACAGAAAACGCTGGAAAAACTCAGCAGGCCAGGCAGCATCCGTGGAGAGAGAAACAGAGCTTCGACCTGAAACATTAACTCTGTTTCTCTCTCCACGGATGCTGCCTGGCCTGCTGAGTTTTTCCAGCGTTTTCTGTTGTTATTTTGTTTTTATATAACACCTTTCACACCCTCAGGACGTCCCAAAGTGCTTTACAGCCAATGAAGTACTTTTGAAGTGTAGTCACTGTTGTAATGTAGGAAACGCGGCAGACAATTTGTGCACAGCAAGGTCCCACAAACAGCAATGTGATAATGATCGGATCATCTGTTTTAGTGATGTTGGTTGACGGATAAATATTGGTCAATCAAAATATGTGTAATCATTTTCTGTAATTGGTCTTTATCATTCCCAAAGGACAGATCAGTTGCTCATGGTCAGTTCTTCATGGGTAATACAAAAGAAACTCAGGAACCAGAGGAAAAAATCCAAGAAGTGTCATTGTCTCTGTTGAGCATTCTTCCTTCAGATACAGCTCAGCTCAGATGTAGAGTAAAGCTCCCTCAACAGTACCAGGTCAGCTACAACATGAATGTCCAACCAAACACTCCAAGATCAAGGACAGCATGTGTTAGATATAGAGTAAAGCTCCCTCTACCCTGTCTCATCAAACACTCCCAGGGCAGATACAGCATGGGTTAGATACAGAGTAAAGCTCCTTTACCCTGGCCCATCAAACACACTTAGGTCAGGTACAGCATGGGTTAGATACAAAGTAAAGCTCCCTCAACACCATCCCATCAAACACTCCCAGGGCAGGTACAACACGGGTTAGATACTGAGTAAAGCTCCCTGTACACTGTCCCATCAAACACTCCCAGGGCAGGTACAGCACGGGTTAGATACAGAGTAAAGCTCCCTCTACACTGGTCCATCAAACACTCCTAGGGCAGGTACAACATGGGTTAGATACAGAGTAAAGCTCCTTTTACCCTGGCCCATCAAACACTCTCAGGTCAGGTACAGTATGGGTTAGATACAAAGTAAAGCTCCCTCTACCCTGTCCCATCAAACACTCTCAGGTCAGGTACAGCACGGGTTAGATACAGAGTAAAGCTCCCTCTATACTGTCCCATCAAACACTCTCAGGTCAGGTACAGCACAGGTCAGATACCGAGTAACGCTCCCTCGACACTGTCCCATCAAACACTCTCAGGTCAGGTACAGCACGGGTTAGATACAGAGTAAAGCTCCCTCTACACTGTCCCATCAAACACTCTCAGGTCAGGTACAGCATAGGTTGGACGCAGAGTATAGCAGGTGTCAACCTTGGCTCAGTGGTAGCACTCTCACTTCTGAGTCAGAAGGTTGTGTGTTCAAGTCCCAATCCAGAAACTTGAGCACAAAATCCAGGCTGATGCTTCAGTACAGTATTGATGGAGTTGAGATGTTTGCTCTCTCCTCAGGTGGATGTAAAAGATCCCAGGCACTATTCAAACAAGAGCAAGGGAGTTCTGGCCAATATTTATCTCTCAATCAACACTTAAAACAGATGATCTGGTCATTATCTCAAAGCTGTTTGTGGGACCTGGCTGTGCACAAATTGACTGCTGCATTTCCTACTGTGACTACACTTCAAAAGTACTTCATAGAATCATAGAAATTTACAGCACAGAAGGAGGCCATTCGGCGCATTGTGTCTGTGCCGGTACTTCTTTCTTTCTTCTGTTCCACCAAACATTCCCACGTCAGGTACAGCACAGGTTAGATGCAGAGTAAAGATCCCTCTACACTGTTCCATTAAACACACAGGTTTGGTACAGTACAGGTCAGATACAGAGTAAAAACCCCTCTACTCTACCCAATATCCATTGTCAACACCTTCACCGAAGCGTATGAGAGCATGGGCCTCACACTAAACATCCGTAAGACAAAGGTCCTCTACCAACCTGCCCCCACCACACAGTACTGCCCCCCAATTATCAAAATCTACGACAAGGCCCTGGACAACGTGGACCACTTTTCATACCTCGGGAGCCTACTGTCAACAAGGGCAGACGTCGATGACAAAGTCCAACACCGCCTTCAGTGTGCCAGTGCAGCCTTCAGTTGCCTGAGGAAGAGAGTGTTTGAAGACCAGGACCTCAGACCCGGCACTAAGCTCATGGTCTACAGAGCAGTAGTGATACCCGCCCTGCTGTATGCCTCAGAGACATGGACCATGTACAGCAGGCACCTCAAAGCACTGGAGAGGTACCACCAACGTTGCCTCCGCAAGATCCTGCAAATCCATTGGCAGGATAGGCGCACCAACGTCAGTGTTCTCGCTCAGGCCAACATCCCCAGCATCGAAGCTTTGACCACGCTTGATCAGCTCCGATGAACGGGTCTCATCGTCCGCATGCCCGATACAAGACTCCCAAAACAAGCGCTCTACTCAGAGCTCCGACACGGTAAGAGAGCCCCAGGTGGGCAGAGGAAACGCTTCAAGGACACCCTCAAAGCCTCCTTGAAAAAGTGCAACATCCCCATCGACACCTGGGAATCCCTGACCCAAGACCGCACGAAGTGGAGGAGAAGCATCCGGGAAGGCGCCGAACACCTCAAGTCTCTTCGCCGGGAGCAAGCGGAAGCCAAGTGCAAGCAGCGCAAGGAGCGCACGTCAACCCAAGCACCCCACCCACCCGCCCCTTCAACCACCGTCTGCCCCACCTGTGACAGAGACTGTAGGTCCGCATTGGACTCATCAGTCACCTGAGAACTCATTTTTAATGTGGAAGCAAGTCATCCTCGGTTCCGAGGGACTGCCTAAGAAAGACTCTACCCAATGATGTGTACTTCACTTAAACCTCAGGAAAGCTAGCCCTGTGGTTCCAATGTGACACCTCAGTTTCCCACAGCAGCCCCTCCTGGTTTCTCCCCAAGGAAAGCTGACCATATGCTGCCAATGTGTGTTGAATTGTGCTAAGTTTGCGCTGTTAATCTGCTTCCACTGGAAAGAGATTATCACAAACTCACTTCAGGTCAGACCCTACTGGCAGGCAGAGAGAAGAGACTTTCATCCGGCAGTGTGGGCAGGCCCTGGAGGTGAATGCACGGTGTGCGAGGCCAGGACTCCCACAGTAACCATGTGCTTACACTCTGACTCGCAAAAGAAGGAGAGCAGCTCGCAAACAGCAGCATGAGGCATTAAATGTTCCTATTGTGGCGGATCGCCACCTAAACGGGCACAATCCACTTTTCCGTCCGTGGACAATATATCGGGCACCTTGCCTTTAAGGCACCTTGCCTTTAAGGCAGGAGAAAAGGAGTGGGCGGGGCCTCAGGGTTTTTCCAGGTAATTCTGTGAGCAGTTGTTTTCAGCCATTTTTGACCAGGCAGTTGTATTAAAAAGTTTTATGTCCCACACATGGACTCGGTCTTAATTCGTGTTTCGCGGCAGCCTCAACATTGGTGACCCCGACGCTCAGAACGTATTCCGAGCACTGCAATGGTGGACATGAACGAAGTTTCCGTGAAACTGCCGGAGTTTTGGGAAAACCAGCCCGAAGCCTGGTTTCTCCAAGCCGAATCCCGCTTCTGGCTGCAACACATCATTACAGATGGGACGCAGTACGACTACCTCGTCACATCACTCGGTAGCTCCACAGTTTCGAAGGTTTGGACAGCGCTGCAGAACCGACCAGAGGAAGGCAAGTATGCACATCTTAAGGCAGCGCTCCTTAAAAAATTTACGGCCTCGGCATACCAGCGAAACTGCCACCTCCTCGACCTTCCAGGCCTCGGTGATGCCTCACCGTCAGACCTCCTCTCCCACATGCTCTCCCTCACCAACGAGAGCCCACCCGGATCCCTCTTCCGCACGCTGTTCATCCGCCAGCTACCTCTCAGCATCTGCCCAGCGATCGTGGCGTCCGGCCTCACGAACCTGGAAGCCCTGGCCGATGAGGCCGACAAGCTGCTGTCCGCTCACTCCAGCCGCGACGTCACTCCGGACCTGCCAGCCAATGCCTGGGCGCGCCCCTCACCGGCCACCACGCGGCCACAAGGACCAGCCACCAGGCCCACGGGGCTTTCGCGCCCCACTAACCCGGGCCACTGTTACTACCACGCACGGTTCGGCGCCAGGGCACAACGGTGCACACCTCCCTGCTCTTTCAAGTCCGCCCCCGTACCAGCCCCCGCGATGGCCATGGGCCACGCGGGCTCCCTGCTGTTCGTCACGGATGACAAAACCGGCCGCCGGTTCCTGTGCGACACTGGAGCTCAGCACAGCATCATCCCGGCCTCCTCCCTCGACATCCAAAAGGGCGAACGAGGACCGGCGCTGGCTGCTGCTAACGGCTCGGAAATCCGGACGTACGGCACCCGAACAGTCACCCTCGACCTCGCTGGTCGCCGCTACCAATGGGAGTTCATCACTGCCAAGGTGCTCTCCCCTCTCATCGGCGCAGATTTCCTGTGCGCCCACGGCCTACTGGTAGACATCCCTCGTCACCGCCTCGTGGACATGAACACCATGTCCCCCACCCTGGGCGCCATGGCCCCCTGTCAACCCGCCGACATGGCGTCACAGTGCCACGCCCGGGCCACGGATGACTACTCGGCACTCCTGGCCGAATTCCCGGCCCTTACCAATCCGACCTTCTCCGCGGAGGCCGCCAAACACGGGGTGGAACACTTCATCCCCACCACAGGCCCCCCAGTGTACGCCCACGCCTTCAGGCTGGACCCGGCCAAACTGGAGATCGCGCGGACCGAGTTTGCCACCATGGAACAGCTCGGCATCATCCGCCGCTCCAACAGTCCCTGGGCCTCCCCACTCCACATCGCCCCCAAACCAGGCGGGGGTTGGCGCCCCTGCGGGGATTACCGCCGCCTCAATGACGCCACCACCCCGGATCGGTACCCCGTGCCGCACATTCAGGACTTCTCGGCTAGACTGGCCGGCCGCTCAGTCTTTTCCAAGGTCGACTTGGTGCGCGGCTACCACCAAGTCCCCGTCCACCCCGCGGATGTCCCCACGACGGCCGTAATCACCCCCTTCGGCCTGTTCGAGTTCCTGCGGATGCCCTTCGGCCTCAAAAATGCGGCCCAGGCATTCCAACGGCTCATGGACTCGGTCCTTCGGGACCTGAAGTTCCTGTTAATCTACCTGGACGACATCCTGGTAGCCAGTTCCTCCAAGCAGGAACGCCTCGAACACCTTCACATCCTGTTCGGGCGCCTCAGCGACCACGGGCTCATCCTCAGCCCAGCCAAATGCCAGTTCGGCCTGGACAAGATCGACTTCCTCGGCCACTACATCACCCATGCTGGGGCCATTCCCCTGCCCACCAAGGTGCAGACCGTCCAACAATTTCCCCGCCCCACCACCATCAAAGGCCTCCAGGAGTTCCTCGGGATGGTGAATTTCTACAACCGCTTCATCCCCAAAGCGGCGTCCCTCATGAGGCCCCTGTATGAAGCCCTCCAGGGCAGGAGCGGCAAGATGGCGGTCGAATGGACGGCAGACGCGTCCGCCGCCTTCGACTCCAGCAAGACCGCGCTCGCCAACGCCACCCTGCTCGCGCACCCACGGCCCAATGCCAGGGTAGCGCTCACCACGGACGCCTCCGACCACGCGGTCGGCGCCGTGTATGAGCAGTGGGTCGACGGCGCCTGGCAACCACTTGCCTTCTTCAGCCGCCAACTACGCCCCCCGGAGATCAAGTACAGCACCTTCGACCGCGAGCTCCTCGCGCTGTTCCTGGCGGTCCGCCATTTTCGGTTTTTGCTGGAGGGCCACCCCTTCACTGCGTTTGTCGACCACAAGCCCCTGACATTCGCAATGGCAAAGACAACCGACCCCTGGTCCGCCAGGCAGCAGCGCCAGCTCGCGGCAGTGTCCGAGTTCACCAGGGACATCCAACACGTCTCCGGCCGAGACAATGTGGTAGCCGACTGCCTCTCCCGCCCCGCCATCCACGCCGCACACCTGGCAGTCGACTACGCTCAACTCGCAGTAGACCAGATCACCGACCCTGATCTGCTCTCCGCACCTACCAACCTACCAGGGCTACGCCTGGCTGACGTCGCCTGTGGCCCGACCGCAGTCACAGTCAAGTGCGACATATCCCTATGTCAACCTCGGCCCGTCGTCCCAGCGTCCTGGCGCCGCCGGGTATTCGAGATTCTCCACAACCTCTCCCACCCCGGCGCCCGCACATCCATCAAATTGGTAGCCAACCGCTTTGTCTGGCGCGGCCTTCGCAAGGATGTGCGTACTTGGGCCAACTCCTGCCTAGCCTGCCAACGGGCCAAGGTACAGCAACACACGAAAGCACCCCTCGAGGAGTTTACCGTCCCTTCGCGTAGATTCGACCACATCCACGTGGACATCGTCGGGCCCCTGCCGCCGTCACAAGGCCACACGCACTTGCTGACCATCGTTGACCGCACCACGCGCTGGCCCGAGGCAATTCCACTGACCTCTACCACCACCGCCGACATCGCCAGAGCCTTCGTCAGCACCTGGGTCGCACGGTTCAGCGTCCCCTCCGACATGACGTCGGACAGAGGTCCGCAATTTACCTCTGAACTCTGGACCGCTGTCGCACGCAATCTCGGGTTGACCATTCACCGCACCACAGCGTACCACCCCCAAGCCAACGGACTGTGTGAGCGGTTCCACAGATCCTTGAAGGCATCTCTTCGAGCCAGCCTCCAGGACGGCGCCTGGACCGACCGACTTCCGTGGGTCCTCCTCGGCCTGCGTACCGCGGTTAAAGAAGACCTCCATGCATCGGCAGCAGAGCTCGTGTATGGTCAGCCGCTGCGCGTACCCGGCGAGTTCCTGCCCACCGCCACGACACCCTGGTCAGCCGACCAGCAACGCCACGACTTCGCCTCACTGGCGCTGCAGTTCGCCCCGGTGCCCATTGCCCGACACGGCGAATCCACCTCACACGTCCCACTAAGCCTGCACCAGGCACGGTTCGTTTTCTTCTGGCACGACGCCCACCGCGGACCCCTTCAACCCCCGTACGACGGGCCCTACAAGGTGCTACAGGCTGGGGACAAATTTTTCACCCTGCAAGTGGGCGACAGGACCGAAAAAGTGTCGGTTGACCGACTCAAGCCAGCACACTCGGAGCCCGGTGAGCAGGTCCCTGTAGCTCGTCCACGTCCACGCGGCCGACCTGCCCTCAAGCCGGTTCACCTGGCTGCTCCACGCCCGGCCGTTCCACGTCCACCGGCGTCGTACAAGAGCCGCTCCGGCCGGCTCATCAGACCGCCGCACCATCTCAGCCCCACCTCCTAAGCGGATTCTGGGGGGAGCTGTGTGGCGGATCGCCACCTAAACGGGCACAATCCACTTTTCCGTCCGTGGACAATATATCGGGCACCTTGCCTTTAAGGCACCTTGCCTTTAAGGCAGGAGAAAAGGAGTGGGCGGGGCCTCAGGGTTTTTCCAGAGAATTCTGTGAGCATTTGTTTTCAGCCATTTTTGACCAGGCAGTTGTATTAAAAAGTTTTATGTCCCACACATGGACTCTGTCTTAATTTGTGTTTCGCGGCAGCCTCAACACTATAAATAAATTTGACGGAATAACTCATGAGTTTTGGGTTCTAATCAATCTCACCAGTCTCACAAAGTCTTGTAGGAAAATTATTTATTGTTTTCCATCTCTATCAGCTCAGCCTTTTTTTTAATTGTTCCGACTGATTTCACTAAAGCCCTGGGATTTGCTTTTCAATCCGCTAATATTGCTTTAATCGCACTTATTTGACATTTTGAGTGTAAATTTTGAAGTAAATCTACAGTCTATTGTAGAAAACCACGACAGCCTCATGTAACACACTCATGTAATGTATAATGCTACACATTAGTTCCCCATTTGTAGCTTTCAAAATAAAGCTCTGCTTGTCACACCAAAGGGGCAGGTTGTGCTAGTACAATACACACACGGACTGGGCATAATCGTGTGGTACTAAGCCTAATAACTTGTTAGAATTAGTGCTGTGAGCCAACAGCAGTTCTATTCTCCTAATTGCTACTATAGTTGGGCCGCTCATTAACAATAAATTTAAACCTTAATTTGAGCTGTTTAAATCAATAAAACTGACAAAACACGGTTCTTGATCAGTGTATTTCTGAGGATGGCGGGGCCTGGCATGCAGGCTGCACCAGGAGCAATATACCCAACCTGCGTGCAAAGTGGGGCGAGGCCGTGCAAAATTCACCCTCATATTGTAAGAACTTAGGAACAGGATTCTCGAGCTTGTTCAATTAGCTCATGGCTGACCTGTACCTCAACTCCATTTACCCGTCTTTGCTCCCTGTCCCTTGCAGGGTTGCCAACTCTGGTTGGAACTATTCCTGAAGGTTTCAGCACAAGACCTCCTGCCTCCAACTGCCTCTCCCAGTCATACATCCTTTTTTCCCTTTTCCAATATTTCTATTAACTAATAAACAAAAGTATTCAAAGAATATGAAAAAAAACCATAATTTGTTTTAACGCCCCTATGATTTTCTCTCCCGGGTTGCTTGCGCCAGTGTCCAGGAGATTAATCTTCAATGCCTGGAGACTCCAGGACAGTCCTGGAGATTTGGCAATCCTAGATACCCTTACTGAACAAAACTCTTATCAATCTCAGTCTTCAAAGCTCCAATTGACCCCCAGTGTCCACAGCCTTTTGGTGGAGAAAGGTCCAGGTTTCCACAACCCTTTGTGTGAAAAAGTGCTTGATAATTTCACTCCTAACTGACCTAGTTCTAAGTGGAAGGTTAGGCCCCCTTGTTCTTGATTCCCCACCGGAGGAACTAGTTTCTCCATATCTACCCTATCGAATCCTTTTAACCAAAGCTTGTATCCAGCACACATTCATGGGGTATGGGAAACCATCTGGGTCATATCAAAAAGCATCAGATATCCAGACTATCGACCGCACCTGCATCAGATTAGCACAATTATCACAATGATCAAAAAGGAAGAGATTACGCAGGTTGGAAGACTGCAAGTTAAATAGCATCAAGAAGCATAAATCAATTATCCAAGTGGGAACCTAAAATACAACCAGGTGAGCAACCAACAGACACCATCAAGACAACCAGACAGCAAGGCTCAGGGTCCTTTCCGTGTCAGAGGGTTGTGGCTTCTAAACCCCTCTTCAGACCTTGATGCACATAATCCAGGCTGATACTCCAGTGCAGTGCTGAGGGAGTGCTGCACTGTTGGAGGTGCTGTGTTTCAGATGAGACGTTAAACCGAGGCCCCGTCTGCCCTCTCAGGTGGATGTAAAAGATCCCATGGCACTATTTTGAAGAAGAGTTCCCCCTGGTGTCCTGGCCAATATTTATCCCTCAACCAACATGTAAAATAGATGATCTGGTTAGTTATTTCATTGCTGTTTGTGGGAGCTTGCTGTGCGCAAATTGGCTGCTGCATTTCCTGTATTACAACAGTGACTACACTTCAAAGTAATTTATTGGCTGTGAAGCGCTTTGGGATGTCCTGAAGTCATGAAAGGCGCTATAGAAATGTAAGTTATTTCTTTCATTCAAGCAGTCATTCGAAATATTTTCAAACTGGTTTCAGTGTCCACCTTGATATCTCAGTGACCTTATGATAGAGAGTGTTAAAAATAAAACTAACACAATAAGCATACTAAAAATTAAATAATTCAAGTAAAATTGTAAACATCTACAGTTGCCTCTGCTGTGAGAGAAATTCCAGTAGCAACCTTTCTATCCATACACCTGCACCTCTCTCAGGGGCCTTGGACAATTGAGGCTGTGTACCTGGGACTTCCATGAATGAAGAGGCTCAACCGGTTACCATACTACTGCTCTCACAGTGTACTGGCACCACTCTTTAAGCAGTATGTGGACTACAACTCTCAAAATACAGCTTACGACTGTCTACCTTCTCATAGTCTAATGAACATGCAATCAGGACATTGTGATTGATAGTCTTGCTCGCCCTATCTGTTAGATGATGCAACCTCCTCACCTCCCCCTCCCATCTTAAACTCTGAGAGTGCCTCTCCTCCTTGTCTAAACTTAGCCCGTCTACAATCCTAGGAAGGCTCCTTTTTCTGTTCCCAATTCCAGGAATGTTTCCCCTCCACTCCTTGACCCCATCCACCCCATGTTCTGGAATTGGCACACACAACGGTCAGGTGACAGAATACCAATCCTGCTCCCTGCTTGCTTCAACTCGGACCTAGTAATCCATTCTCTCCATGCTGCATCTCCCACTTTAACTACCTGCTCAGGCTACATTCCTCCAAACTGCTTTACTCCTCTCCCCACCCGAGTACTCCTCTCCCCATCCGAGTACTCCTCTCCCCACCCGAGTACTCCTGTCCCCACACGAGTACTCCTGTCCCCACCCGAGTATTCCTCTACCCACCCGAGTACTCCTGTCCCCACCCAAGTACTCCTCTCCCCACCCGAGTACTCCCCTCCCAAGCCAAGTACTCCCCTCCCCACCCGAGTACTCCTCTCTCCACCCGAGTACTCCTGTCCCCACCCGAGTACTCCTCTCCCCACCCGAGTACTCCTGTCCCCACCCGAGTACTCCTCTCCCCACCCGAGTACTCCTCTCCCAACCCGAGTACTCCCCTCCCAACCCGAGTACTCCTCTCCCCACCCGAGTACTCCTCTCCCCACCCGAGTACTCCTCTCCCCACCCGAGTACTCCTCTCTCCACCCGAGTACTCCCCTCCCAACCCGAGTACTCCCCTCCCAACCCGAGTACTCCTCTCCCCACCCCAGTACTCCCCTCCCAACCCGAGTACTCCTCTCCCCACCCGAGTACTCCCCTCCCAACCCGAGTACTCCTCTCCCCACCCGAGTACTCCTCTCCCCACCCGAGTACTCCCCTCCCCACCCGAGTAATCCCCATCCCACCCGAGTACTCCCCTCCCCACCCGAGTACTCCCCTCTCCACCCGAGTACTCCTCTCCCCACCCGAGTACTACCCTCCCAACCCGAGTACTCCTCTCCCCACCCGAGTACTCCTCTCCCCACCCGAGTACTCCCCTCCCCACCCGAGTACTCCCCTCCCCACCCGAGTACTCCCCTCTCCACCCGAGTACTCCTCTCCCCACCCGAGTACTCCCCTCCCCACCCGAGTACTCCTCTCCCCACCCGAGTACTCCTCTCCCCACCCGAGTACTCTTCTCCCCGCCCGAGTACTCCTCTCCCCACCCAAGTACTCCTCTCCCCACCCGAGTACTCCTCTCCCCACCCGAGTACTCCTCTCCCCACCCGAGTACTCTTCTCCCCACCCGAGTACTCCTCTCCCCACCCGAGTACTCCCCTCCCCACCCGAGTACTCCCCTCCCCACCCGAGTACTCCCCTCCCTACCCGAGTACGCCCCTCTCCACCCGAGTACTCCTCTCCTCACCCGAGTACTCCCCTCTCCACCCGAGTACTCATCTCCCCACCCGAGTACTCTTCTCCCCACCAGAGTACTCCTCTCCCCACCCGAGTAGTCCTCTCCCCACCCGAGTACTCATCTCCCCACCCGAGTACTCCTCTCCCCACCCGAGTACTCCCGTCCCTACCCGAGTACACCTCTCCCCGAGTACTCCTCTCTCCACCCGAGTACTCCTCTCCCCACCCGAGTACTCCTCTACCCACCCGAGTACTCCTCTCCCCACCCGAGTACTCCTCTCCCCATCCGAGTACTCCTCTCTCCACCCGAGTACTCCCCTCCCCATTCGAGTACTCCTCTCCCCACCCGAGTACTCCCCTCCCCACCCGAGTACTCCCCACCCCACCCGAATACTCCTCTCCCCACCCGAGTACTCCTCTCCCCACCCGAGTACTCCCCTCCCCACCCGAGTACTCCTCTCCCCACCCGAGTACTCCTCTCCCCACCTGAGTACTCCACCCGAGTACTCCTCTCCCCACCCGAGTACTCCTCTCCCCACCCGAGTTCTCCCCTCCCCACCCGAGTACTCCTCTCCCCACCCAAGTACTCCCCTCCCCACCCGAGTACTCATCTCCCCACCCGAGTACTCCCCTCCCCACCCGAGTACTCCCCTCCCCACCCGAGTACTCCCCTCCCCACCCGAGTACTCCCCTCCCTACCCGAGTACGCCCCTCTCCACCCGAGTACTCCTCTCCTCATCCGAGTACTCCCCTCTCCACCCGAGTACTCATCTCCCCACCCGAGTACTCCTCTCCCCACCCGAGTACTCCCGTCCCTACCCGAGTACACCTCTCCCCGAGTACTCCTCTCTCCACCCGAGTACTCCTCTACCCACCCGAGTACTCCTCTCCCCACCCGAGTACTCCTCTCCCCATCCGAGTACTCCTCTCTCCACCCGAGTACTCCCCTCCCCATTCGAGTACTCCTCTCCCCACCCGAGTACTCCCCTCCCCACCCGAGTATTCCCCACCCCACCCGAATACTCCTCTCCCCACCCGAGTACTCCTCTCCCCACCCGAGTACTCCCCTCCCCACCCGAGTACTCCTCTCCCCACCCGAGTACTCCTCTCCCCACCTGAGTACTCCACCCGAGTACTCCTCTCCCCACCCGAGTACTCCTCTCCCCACCCGAGTTCTCCCCTCCCCACCCGAGTACTCCTCTCCCCACCCAAGTACTCCTCTCTCCACCCGAGTACTCCCCTCCCCACCCGAGTACTCCTCTCTCCACCCGAGTACTCCCCTCCCCACCCGAGTACTCCTCTCTCCACCCGAGTACTCCCCTCCCAACCCGAGTACTCCTCTCCCCACCCGAGTACTCCTCTCTCCACCCGAGTACTCCTCTCCCCACCCGAGTACTCCTCTCCCCACCCGAGTACTCCTCTCCCCACCAGAGTACTCCTCTCTCCACCCGAGTACTCCTCTCTCCACCCGAGTACTCCCCTCCCCACCCGAGTACTCCTCTCTCCACCCGAGTACTCCCCTCCCCACCCGAGTACTCCTCTCTCCACCCGAGTACTCCTCTCCCCACCCGAGTACTCCTCTCTCCACCCGAGTACTCCCTCTCCCACCCGAGTACTCCTCTCCCCACCCGAGTACTCCTCTCCCCACCCGAGTACTCCTCTCTCCACCCGAGTACTCCTCTCCCCACCCGAGTACTCCTCTCCCCACCCGAGTACTCCCCTCCCCACCCGAGTACTCATCTCCCCACCCGAGTACTCCTCTCCCCATCCGAGTACTCCTCTCCCCACCTGAGTACTCCCCTCCCCACCCGAGTACACCCCTCCCCACCCGAGTACTCCTCTCCTCACCCGAGTACTCCTCTCTCCACCTGAGTGCTCCTCTCCCTGGCCCATGCTCCAGCTCACCTGCAAGAAATGAGACAGGGAATCTACTATTTGAAAAATATAAATGAGAGTTCGAGTTTACAATCAGTCTGAAGGTTCTAGTGCCATGGAAACCATGGATTATGATATCAAGGGATTACAATCTCATAACACAGTCCCAGCTGTTGTTTATTCCTTGTGAGTTCAAAGAATAAAGAACACTTTTATTTCTGTGATATTTTATAACCTGTTTTGTTTCCAGCTGCTCTTGGGTCTTTACTGAGATGAAACACTGGCCATTGCACTTACTTCCTTAAGACTTGGGAATCGTTAAGGAAAAATCAAAAATTCTGAGGGACAATTACCTTCTGAATGAGCCAAAATAATGTCCAGTGAGCCCTTACAGCGAACTGTATCTGACCCTAATGTACCATGTAACGCAACTGCAATGTGGGTGCAGCTCTCCTTGTCAATGCTGTTGAGTTCCTTAAAATGTAATTATTTTTCTCTCTAACCTTCCACCTCTCTACCCCCCCAGGGTTGGTTCCTAAAAAACATGATTGAAGCAATAGGTTACAACACCACACACCAATCCTCTTATTCTGACCTCCATGGCATCTCAACCGTGAAAGTCTATGGCCCGTATTTTCCGATCGGAGACTTCCTGCGTGTGGAGGCCTCCGATCTGGAAAACATCTACGGACTTACCTGAGGGCTCCCGAGGTCCGGACACTTCCGCTCCTGGGCCTCTCCAACTCGAAATGCGCAGGGCCCACGTATCCCAGGGGCGCAGGCGGTTCGCAATCACGTGGGCCATGGGGAGCCAATCGAAGAAGGGAATCTCCCTTCATACACTTGACAGACAGACCTGTCAAATATATGAATGGAGATCACCCCAAAAACACTAAAACATTAAATAAATTTTTAAAAACATAAAATTTTTAAAATTAGTTGAAATTACAATAAATTTAATATTTTAAACAAAAATTTAATTTTTTGAATAAAATAATTAAAGTTTTTAACGGGGCTAAAAATAAACTAACCTATTTTTTAAAAGTATTTTTAAATGATAAACAAGTGAAAATTTTGTTTTTGTTTTTACTTTTTTCAACTCTTATGCTGGTAAAAGCCGACCTTCCACCTGCTTTTACCAGGCGTAAGATTTCTAAGGGTTTTCTGCGGGCGGAGGTTCTTCAGAAAGCGGAACTATCCGCTCCGCAGGGGCCCTTCTCCAGGGCAGGCGGCCGATCTGTCAAGAGCATTCTTGACAGATCGGAAATACCGGTTTTCAGCACATGCATGTCTGTAACCGGCATTTCCGATGTCCCTACGGGTGGGTACACAGCTCGTACACACCCGTAGGCATCGGAATATCTGGCCCATTATGTTGGCTGATTGCACGGGTAGGTTGTGGGTAGGCCGCGAAGATACAATGAGTAGCTGGTCAGGTAGGCCTGACCTTTTAGGTGTCAGCCGTGGCTCAGTTGGTAGCACTCTCACCTCTGGGTCAGAGGGTAATGGGTTAAAGCCCCACTCCAGAGATTTGAGCACAAAATCTAGGCTGGCACCTCAGTGCCGTGTTGAGGGAGTGCTGCACTATTGGAGGTGCTGTCTTTTGGATGAGACATTAAACTGAGGCCCCGTCTGCCCCCTCAGGTAAAAGATCCCACACCGCTATTCTAAGAAGAACAGGGGAGTTCTCTCCAAAGTCCTGGCCAATATTTATCCCTCAATCAACATCACTAAAACCGATCATCTGGTCATTATCACAAAGCTGTTTGTGGGAGCTTGCTGTGCGCAAATTGGCTGCTCCGTTTCCTACATTACAACAGTGATTATACTTCAAAAGAACTTCACTGACTGCAAAGTGCTTTGGGATGTCCTGAGGTTGTGAAAGGCTCGATTATAAATGCAAGTTCTTTCTTTCTTAACTCTACTATTCAGGTTTGCCATGTGGGGGAAATGGACTAAATAGGAACATCATTAACTCAACTATAAGCTAATTGTTGAGTGAAATATCTGTAGATTGGCAATTGCTTGTATAACCCTAGCCCTTGCCTTCGGGAAAGGCCAGAAAGAAAAATTCTCAGTGTTCCCATATTCTCCCCCTCCCTGTTCCCTTTCGCCCCTTCCATTTCCTCTCACCCTCCTCGAACCATTCCTGCTCTCTCCACTCCCACAGTCTTCTCCCCGCCCCACTCTACTGCCCTCCTTTCCCACATTCCCCTCTCCTCCTCCACCCCCTGTATGATTCTATCTCCACCTCCTTCTCTTCCCCTCCCTCCATGCCCCCCACATTGTATCCATTATCCCCCACAATCTAACCCTACTTGACTTGAAAAATCCAAATTGGTCTTGACCAGCCATGTGCTATGCTGCAGGTGATCAACTAGGAAAAAGAATAATGGAAGGGTTCAAATGGGCTTCAATGCAAAGCTCAAGAAATACATAAGCACCACCTCATCTGCCTTCTTGTTCAGGTTTTGTGCCCGCAGGGGTTGGCAACCTATGTTGGCGCCATGTCATTCAATAATGTGCTGCTCGTCGGTGTACAACTGTACCTCACGTGCTAATTTTCCTTCCTTTCTTGTGGAGACCAGCCATGGCACCAGTCACCCTAATCCACTGTTGATCTAAGTAAGGCTAATGAACACTTGCAGGGAACTGCCGTCTAGCGATATTGTGGTGTGCAGCCTTTTCGCTTTCCAATTCACCAAACCATTGGATGTTCCTCCATGACTTTTGTTCAAGCATTTAAGATGACACATTCCTTTTTATAAATCTGTAATAAGTGGGATGCACAGATCACAGCTTCCCTGTTTTTGTGTTGTTTGTGTGCCTGTTAACACTAGCCAGGTTAACGCCCTGTGAAATGCTTTAAGGCTGTCCTGATAATTGATCGTTCATAGAATCATAGAATGGTTACAGTGTGGCGGATCGCCACCTAAAACGGGCATAATCCACTCTTCCGTCTGTGGACAAATTTCCAGCACCTTCCCTTTAAGGCACCTTACCTTTAAGGCAGAAGGGGCGGGGCCTCAGGTTTTACCCAGAGAATTCTGGGGGCTTTTCAGTCTGCCATTTTGTGCCATGCTGTGATTAAAAAGTCTCTTGTTTAACACAAATGGATTCAGCCATAATTCGTGTTTCGCGGCAGCCTCAACATTGGTGACCCCGACGCTCAGAACGTATTCCGAGCACTGCAATGGCGGACACGAACGCAGTTTCCGTGAAACTGCCGGAGTTTTAGGAAAACCAGCCCGAAGCCTGGTTTCTCCAAGCTGAATCTCGCTTCCGGCTGCGAAATATCACCACAGATGGGACGAAGTACGACTATCTCGTCACATCACTCGGTAGCGCTGCAGTTTCCAAGGTTTGGACAACGCTGCAGAACCCACCAGAGGAAGGCAAGAACGCACATCTTAGGACAGCGCTCCTTAAAAAATTTACGGCCTCGGCTTATCAGCGAAACTGCCACCTCCTCGACCTTCCAGGCCTCGGTGATGCCTCACCGTCAGACCTCCTCTCCCACATGCTCTCCCTCACCGACGAGAGCCCACCCGGATCCCTCTTCCGCACGCTGTTCATCCGCCAGCTCCCTCTCAGCATCCGCCCAGCGATCGTGGCATCCGGCCTCACGAACCTGGAAGCCCTGGCCGATGAGGCCGACAAGCTGCTGTCTGCTCACTCCAGCCGCGACGTCACTCCGGACCTGGCAGCCAATGCCTGGGCGCGCCCCTCACCATCCAGCACGCGGCCACAAGGGCCTGTCACCAGGCCCATGGGGCCTTCACGCCCCACTAACCCGGGCCACTGTTACTACCACGCACGGTTCGGCGCCAGGGCACAACGGTGCACACCTCCCTGCTCTTTCAAGTCCGCCCCCGTTCCAGCCCCCGCGAGGGCTGTGGGCCACGCGGGCTCCCTGCTGTTCGTCACGGATGACAAAACCGGCCGCCGGTTCCTGTGCGACACTGGGGCTCAGCACAGCACCATCTCGGCCTCCTCCCTCGACATCCAAAAGGGCGAACGAGGACCGGCGCTGGCTGCTGCTAACGACTCGGAAGTCCGGACGTATGGCACCCGGACAGTCACCCTCAACCTTGCTGGTCACCGCTACCGATGGGAGTTCATCACTGCCAAGGTGCTCTCCCCCCTCATCGGCGCAGATTTCCTGTGCGCCCACGGCCTACTGGTAGACATCCCTCGTCACCGCCTCGTGTACATGAACACCATGTCCCCCATCCTGGGAGCCATGGCCCCCCGTCAACCCGCCGACATGGCGTCACAGTGCCACGCCCGGGCCACGGATGACTACTCGGCACTCCTGGCCGAATTCCCGGCCCTTACCAATCCGACCTTCTCCGCGGAGGCCGCCAAACACGGGGTGGAACACTTCATCCCCACCACAGGTCCCCCAGTGTACGCCCACGCCCGCAGGCTGGACCCGGCCAAACTGGAGATCGCGCGGACCGAGTTTGCCACCATGGAACAGCTCGGCATCATCCGCCGCTCCAACAGTCCCTGGGCCTCCCCACTCCACATCGCCCCCAAACCAGGCGGAGGTTGGCGCCCCTGCGGGGATTACCGCTGCCTCAATGATGCCACCACCCCTGATCGGTACCCCCGTGCCGCACATTCAGGACTTCTCGGCTAGACTGGCCGGCCGCTCAGTCTTTTCCAAGGTCGACCTGGTGCGCGGCTACCACCAAGTCCCCGTACACCCCGCGGACGTCCCCAAGACGGCCGTAATCACCCCCTTCGGCCTGTTCGAGTTCCTGCGGATGCCCTTCGGCCTCAAAAACGCGGCCCAGGCATTCCAACGGCTCATGGACTCGGTCCTTCAGGACCTGAAGTTCCTGTTCGTCTACCTGGACGACATCCTGGTAGCCAGTTCCTCCAAGCAGGAACACCTCGAACACCTTCGCATCCTGTTCGGGTGCCTCAGCGACCACGGGCTCATCCTCAGCCCAGCCAAATGCCAGTTCGGCCTGGACAAGATCGACTTCCTCGGCCACCACATCACCCAGGCTGGGGCCATTCCCCTGCCCACCAAGGTGCAGGCCGTCCAACAATTTCCCCGCCCCACCACCATCAAAGGCCTCCAGGAGTTCCTCGGGATGGTGAATTTCTATAACCGCTTCATCCCCAAAGCGGTGTCCCTCATGAGGCCCCTGTATGAAGCCCTCCGGGGCAGGAGCGGCAAGATGGCGGTCGAATGGACGGCAGACGCGTCCGCCGCCTTCGATTCCACCAAGACCGCGCTCGCCAACGCCACCCTGCTCGCGCACCCACGGCCCAATGCCAGGGTAGCGCTCACCACGGACGCCTCCGACCACGCGGTCGGCGCCGTGTATGAGCAGTGGGTCGACGGCGTCTGGCAACCACTTGCCTTCTTCAGCCGTCAACTACGCCCCCCGGAGATCAAGTACAGCACCTTCGACCACGAGCTCCTCGCGCTGTTCCTGGCGGTCCGCCATTTCCGGTTTTTGCTTGAGGGCCACCCCTTCACTGCGTTTGTCGACCACAAGCCCCTGACTTTCGCAATGGCAAAGACAACCGACCCCTGGTCTGCCAGGCAGCAGCGCCAGCTCGCGGCAGTGTCCGAGTTCACCACGGACATCCAACACGTCTCCGGCCGAGACAATGTGGTAGCCGACTGCCTCTCCCGCCCCGCCATCCACGCTGCACACCTGGCAGTCGACTACGCTCAACTCGCAGCAGACCAGATCACCGACCCTGATCTGCTCTCCGCACCTACCAACCTACCAGGGCTACGCCTGGCCGACGTCGCCTGTGGCCCGACCGCAGTCACGGTTAAGTGCGACATATCCCTATGTCAACCTCGGCCCGTCGTCCCAGCGTCCTGGCGCCGCCGGGTATTCGACATTCTCCACAACCTCTCCCACCCCGGCGCCCGTGCATCCATCAAATTGGTAGCCAACCGCTTTGTCTGGCGCGGCCTTCGCAAGGATGTGCGTACTTGGGCCAACTCCTGCCTAGCCTGCCAACGGGCCAAGGTACAGCAACACACGAAAGCACCCCTCGAGGAGCTTACCGTCCCCTCGTGGAGATTCGACCACATCCACGTGGACATCGTCGGGCCCCTGCCGCCGTCGCAAGGCCACACGCACTTGCTGACCATCGTTGACCGCACCACACGCTGGCCTGAGGCAATTCCACTGACCTCTACCACCACCGCCGACATCGCCAGAGCCTTCGTCAGCACCTGGGTCGCACGGTTCGGCGCCCCCTCCGACATGACGTCTGACAGAGGTCCGCAATTTACCTCTGAACTCTGGACCGCCGTCGCACGCAATCTCGGGGTGACCATTCACCGCACCACAGCGTACCACCCCCAAGCCAACGGACTGTGTGAGCGGTTCCACAGATCCTTGAAGGCATCTCTTCGAGCCAGCCTCCAAGACGGCGCCTGGACCGACCGACTTCCGTGGGTCCTCCTCGGCCTGCGCACTGCGGTTAAAGAAGACCTCCACGCATCGGCAGCAGAGCTCGTGTACGGTCAGCCGCTGCGCGTACCTGGCAAGTTCCTGCCCACCGCCATGACACCCTGGTCAGCCGACCAGCAACGCCACGACTTCGCCTCACCGGCGCTGCAGTTCGCCCCAGTGCCCATTGCCCGACACGGCGAATCCACCTCACACGTCCCACTAAGCCTGCACCAGGCACGGTTTGTTTTCGTCCGGCACGACGCCCACCGCGGACCCCTTCAACCCCCGTACGACAGGCCCTACAAGGTGCTACAGGCTGGGGACAAATTTTTCACCCTGCAAGTGGGCAACAGGACCGAAAAAGTGTCGGTTGACCGACTCAAGCCAGCACACTCGGAGCCCGGTGAGCAGGTCCCTGTAGCTCGTCCACGTCCACGCGGCCGACCTGCCCTCAAGCCGGTTCACCCGGCTGCTCCACGCCCGGCCGTTCCATGTCCACCGGCATCCTACAAGAGCTGCTCCGGCCGGCTCATCAGACCGCTGCACCGTCTCGTCCACACCTCCTAAGCGGATTCTGGGGGGAGCTGTGTGGCGGATCGCCACCTAAAACGGGCATAATCCACTCTTCCGTCTGTGGACAAATTTCCAGCACCTTCCCTTTAAGGCACCTTGGGCTAAAAATTGAGTTGCGCCCCATTTGGGGCGCTAACCTCGCCGGGGCGCTACTTTTAGCGCCCCGAAAAAAGTAGCGGCCCCGCGCCGGAACTTCAGTGGTTGCGCCCCAAGAGGGAAGCGGGGCGCCACTGGAAGCACCCCGCATCCCTCTTGGGGTGCTGCGAGGGAATATCCTGGCGCTACGTGCCGCAGCGCCAGGCGCTGCGGCACGTCGCGCCGCGGTATTGCAGGCCTTCCTCCCCTTCTTAAAGGGGAGGGACCCTGCGCAGCGCGAACCGGGGCCCAGCTGGGCCCCCGGGGATCGGGAGTGCCGGCAAAAGAGCCCGCCACTCAAGAGAAGTGCCGGGCTCTTGGAGCGCAGCCGGCACTTCACGGTGGGGGGGCTTCACGGGGTCGGGGACAGCAACGGGGGCAGGTGCTGGCAGGCGGCCAGCAACAAAAATGGCCGCCTGCCACCTCCCCTTTAAATATCGCCGCCCCGGCCGCACGTACGCCTCCCTGAACCTGTCGGACATAGCGTCCGGCGGTAAATCAGGGGGCGCGACTGAAGATCGCGGCTGGAGCGCGAGCGGGGTGCTGCGCATGGCGATGACGTCATCGCCGGCGGCGCAGCGCCACAGGGCGCTACCGGCTGGCGCCGCCGCTAACCTCCCGCTGAATTTTGCGGGAGGCGTGGACGGCGCTGCGCCCGGGCGTTAGCTGCTTTACGCCCCATTAGCGCCCTCTTAAGGCACTAACGGGAGGCGCAAGCAGCTGAATTTTCCCCCCCTTACCTTTAAGGCAGAAGTGGGCGGGGCCTCAGGTTTTACCCAGAGAATTGTGGGGGCTTTTCAGTCTGCCATTTTGTGCCATGCTGTGATTAAAAAGTCTCTTGTTTAACACAAATGGATTCAGCCTTAATTCGTGTTTCGCGGCAGCCTCAACAACAGCACAGAAAGAGGCCATTTGGCCTGTCGAGCCTGTGCCAACTCTCTGCAAGAGCACTTCAGCTGCTCCCACTCCCCCAGCCCTTTCCCCGTAGCCCTGCAAAATTTTTTCCCTCAGGTACTTATCCAACTCCCTTTTGAAAGCCATGATTGAATCTGCCTCCACCACCCTTCCTCCAGTCTGATAAACAACCGTCCACCACTACTCTCTGTTTCCTGTCAATGAGCCAATTTTGAATCCATGCTGCCACTGCCCCTTTTATTCCATGGGCTTCAACTTTGCTGACAATGATGAAGTACGTGTGACTAAAATGCTGAGCAAAAGTGCCAACATTACTGCCCCTTGCAGTTTGAAATTTTATTGCTGTTCATAGTTTGAAATTTGTTGAAAGGGAGTAGGAGAAAAACAAACAAAAGAACTGCTTGTTAAGGGCTTACTGATGGCTGTGAAGATCTAGTTAAAAGTCTATGTTAAGAAACACGTGCAGTTTAGCACTGGGGAATCGAAATAAAAAGCTATACTTAAAAAAAACATTCTCGGGATGTGGGCGTCGCTGGCAAGGCCAGCATTTATTGCCCAACCTTAATTGCCCTTGAGAAAGTGGTGGTGAGCCGCCTTCTTCAACCGCTGCAGCCCGTGTGGTGAAGGTGCTCCCACAGTGCTGTTCGGGAGGGAGTTCCAGGACTTTGACCCAGCGACGATGAAGGAACGGCGATATATTTCCAACTCGGGATGGTGTGTGACTTGGAGGGCAACTTGGGTTGGTGGTGTTCCCATGCACCGCCTGCCCTTGTCCTTCTGAACTCCCTTCAGGATTTACTCTTAAAAAAAGGAGGGCAATATTAGCGCAGATTGGAATTATTGTTGGAAAATAACCACTGACAGATTTAGGGGTATTACAGGGACAATGGATTAATGAGGGTCCCGCCTGATTCAGGCGGTCGTCTGCACCACACAATGGATGCCTTGAGTTAAAATGGTTGCAGAGCGGTGATGGGCCAATAAGTCGACCATCTTATTTACCTGACTCCCAGTGGGAGTCTTCCTTAACCAACCTAGCTTCTGATGTCAGCTCACCCCCTCAAATGAATGAACTCACAGTGACAGGTCTGCCACTCTTAATATGGGACCTATATGGATGGCCAAGTTATGACTGAGCAATTTTAGATAGGAATGACATTTTCATACACCCCACTCCAGCCAGTGCACAGGTACAAAAAGCAATCAAAACGCCTAATAGATTTAACTCAAGGATGTTGGGATACAAAGGGGAGAAGTTATGCTTCAGTTGTACAGAGCCTTGGTCAGCCTCCATCTGGAGCACTGCGTTCAGTTCTGGGCACCACACCTCAGGAAGGATATATTGGCCTTGAAGAGGGTACAGCGCAGATTCACCAGAATGATACCGGGGCTTAAATGGTAATATTATGAGGACAGGTTGCATAAACTTGGGTTGTATTCCCTTGAGTTTAGAAAATTGAGGGGTGATATGATCGAGGTGTTTAAAATAGTATAAGGATTTGATAGGGTAGTTACTGATAAATTATTTTCTCTCGTGGGGGAATCAGGAACAAGAGGGCATAATCTTAAAATTAGAGCTAAGCCATTTAGGAGTGAAATCAGGAATTTTTTTCACACAAAGGAATGGGAATGTGGACTTCTCTCCCCAGATAGGCTGTGGATGCT
Organism: Squalus acanthias; assembly: GCA_030390025.1. Taxonomy (NCBI): domain Eukaryota; kingdom Metazoa; phylum Chordata; class Chondrichthyes; order Squaliformes; family Squalidae; genus Squalus; species Squalus acanthias. Next base: position 86,592,116 of record CM059425.1, read on the forward strand.
GGGACAATTGGAGTTAGTTAAGGGTATTGAGATATGGAGCTTAGGCAAGTAAATGGAGTTGAAGTACAGATCAGCCATGATTTAATTGAACCAGGGCAGGAGTAGGTCATTCAAGGGGCTAAATGACCAGCTCCTATTCCTATTCTTCCTTTGTCCAAGATATGAGCACATTGCTGCACTACTGAGGGAGTGTTGCATTATGTTAAACCCATAGTTAAAGAGGACATGGTAAACCCAGGCCCTTTCTGCCTGTCCGTGATGAAACATTAAACTGAGGTCCTGTCTGTCCTCTCAGGTGGATGTGAAAGATCCCATGACACTATGACCCTGGTGTCCTGGCCAACATTTATCCCTCAACCAAAAGTGGTAAATCAGATGATCTGGTCATTATCACATTGCTGTTAGTGGGACCTTGCTGTGCGCAAATCGGCTGCCGGGTTTCCTGCATTACAACAGTGACTACACTTCAAAAGTACTTCATTGCCTGTAAAGCACTTTGGGACATCCTGAGGTCGTGAAAAGTACGATATAAATGTAAGTTCTTTCTTTTACATACTGTGAGAATGGAGTCAGGTGTAGGCCAGACTAGCTGGAGGTAGCGGGTTCTCTCCCCTGAATTAGAGAACCAGTTGGGTTTTTACAACAATCCGGCAGATTTTATGGTCACTTTTCTGGTGCTGGCCCATAAATGACCAGATGTGCTGAACTCTCTTTCACAACTTGCAGCGCTAGGATTGCTGGTCCTGTCCCATAACCACTAGGCTAGCAAACAGCATTATTTCAGGTAGATCATAACTGACCGCCTTCCTACCATAGCCGATAGCAACTTCAGGACTTCTATGTTGGTGGCAGCACAGGCTTGCTTCCAAAGTGTTCTTTTTATTATTTCATTTCAATGAAAGCAGGAAGATTTGATCAAAATATGCCCCATGTTGTGCAGTCAAATCTCTGGACAGTTAATTACACCTTCCATGGCCAATTTGGGGGGGGGGGGGGGGGGGGTGCGCAGTTAGTCCTATACGGCATTTTATGGTTTCCCACAACCCATACAATGATTGGGGACCACCCACACCCACCAGATGTGAATATTTTGATTGATATCAACCCAGAATTCACAGCCAAAGTTCTGGTCTCCACTCGGCAGGACTGTCTGGAGCAAGGTTTGAACCCTGCAGCCTTCTGACTCAGAGGCAGGAATGCTACCACTAAGCCAAAGACTCGGTCCAGAAACCTGATGTAGGTTGATTACTGGGCTGCCAACATGGCGACTGTGGCAAATGGTATTATTAATAGATCAAAGGCAATGAACAACGCTTCCAGACAGAAAGGGGCAATCTATGGAACGATGCGTGTTCGCTGGACATAAAATGGCACATCTGTAAAAGAAACAGGCGTACCTAGGTATGAGCCGTACTGAACAGGGACAAGTTGGATGGGGATGGCTTTTCACATTGCCCAAATTGTGGCTCTTTCCGGATTATTCATCCTGGCTGATTAACAGTCTGACAGGATTGTGACGTTCACCCATCACCCCTGTGCCTGCTGACCTACATTGGCTCCCGGTGTGGAAACCCCCTGACATGAATCTTGTCATTCATGTGGAAATGACTTATGAAATAATACTGGGCGGCCTGCTGGTGGCGCTGTCCAGGGAGAGTATAAATACTCGGGCATGGGCCCAGCTTGCTCAGGACATTCTTTAACAGGAACTAGTGAAGGACACAACTAGATCTCCATGTTGAAAAACAGTTGATTAAAGCTTTGTTTAACGCTCAGACCAAGTGCCTAGTAGTTTTCTTACGTCACCCCCGATTTTAAAATTCTCATCCTTGTTTTCAAATCCCTCCATGGCCTCGCCCCTCCCTATCTCTGTAACATCCTTTGGCCCTACAACCCTCCGAGATCTCTGCGCTCCTCCAATTCTGGCCTCTTGCGCATCCCCGATTTCCATCACTCCACCGTTGGCAGCCGTGCCTTCAGCTGCCTAGATTCTAAGCTCTGGAATTCCTTCAGTAAACATCTCCGCCTCTCTCCCCTCCTTTAAGTTGCTCCTTAAAACCTACCTCTTTTATCAAGCTTTTGGTCTGTCCTAATATCTCATTTTGTCTGTATCAAATCTTGTCCGATAACGCATCTATGAAGCGCCTTGGGACGGTTTGCTATGTTAAAGGCGCTATATAAATGCAAGTTGTTTTTGTAAGTCCCTACCAAGCCAACAAAGGGAAGAGGGGGAAGGGGGAGCTTTTTGCTGCTGATATATGTACACTTGATGAATGCTCTCCCTCAGTGAACGTGGCAGCTCATTCCAGTCACAGTTCACTGGGCATTGCTGTGAAGAGTATTATGAGCAAAATGCGAATGTCACTCTTTTAGAGGCTGAGCACTTGGCTGACAACATCCTTCATTTTCGACAGCACTCGTTGGGTGAACAGCTCCATTCCAATAACTTGGCAGCCACAATAATTGTCACAGCCTGTTGCACACACACACATCAACAGAGCGAAGCAATGGAGGAAACTCATATAATAGGAACAGCTTAGCACAGACACACTAGCGTTGTTAGAAAATAAGAAATAGGAGCAGGAGTAGGCCATTTGGCTCCTCGAGCCTGCTCTGCCATTCAATAAAATCATGGCTGATCTTCTACCTCATCTCCACCTTCCTGCACTATCCCCATATCCCTTGATTCCCTTAATATTCAAAAATCTATCGATCTCTGTCTTGAATATACTGAACGACTGGGCCTCCGCAGCCCTCTGGGGTAGAGAATTCCAAAGATTCACCACCCTCTGAGCCAAGAAATTTCTCCTCATCTCAGTCCTAAATGACTGACCCCTTATTCTGAGACTGTGACCCCTGGTTCTAGACTCCCAGTTTCTGCTCGATGATTTTGCGTTGTCGTGTGTTCCTAAGGTCGCCTTGGAGAACGCTTACCCGCAGATCCGAGGCTGAATGTCCTTGACTGCTGAAGTGTTCCCCGACTGGGAGGTAACAATCCTGCCTGGCGATTGTTGCGCAGTGCTCGTTCATACGTTGTCTCAGTGTCTGCATGGTCTCGCCGATGTACCATGCCGCGGTGCATTCTTTCCTGCAACGTATGAGGTAGACAACGTTGGCCGAGTCACATGAGTATGTACCATGTACCTGGTGGGTAGTGTCCTCACGTGTGATGGTGGTATCTGTGTTGATGATCTGGCATGTCTTGCAGAGTTTGCCATGGCAGGGTTGTGTGGTGTCGTGGTCGCTGTTATCCTGAAAGCTGGGTAATTTGCTGCGAACGATGGTACTTCTGAGGTTAGGCGGCTCTTTGAAGGCAAGTAGTGGAGGCGTGGGGATGGCCTTAGCGAGGTGTTTGTCGTCATCGATGACATGTTGAAGGCTGCGAAGAACATGGCGTAGTTTCTCCGCTCCGGGGGAGTACTGGACGACGTAGGGTACCCTGTTGGTTGTGTCCCGTGTTTGCCTTCTGAGGAGGTCTATGCGATTTTTCGCTGTGGCCCGTCGGAACTGTCGATCGATGAGTCGAGCGTCATATCCCGTTCTTACGAGGGCGTTTTTCAGCGTCCGTAGGTGTCCATCGCGTTCCTCCTCGTCTGAGCAGATCCTGTGTATTCGCAGGGCTTGTCCATAGGGGATGGCTTCTTTAACGTGGTTAGGGTGGAAGCTGGAGAAGTGGAGCATCGTGAGGTTGTCCGTGGGCTTGCGGTAGAGTGAAGTGCTGAGGTGTCCGTCTTTGATGGAGATTCGTGTGTCCAGGAATGAAACCGATTCTGAGGAGTAGTCCATGGTGAGTTTGATGGTGGGATGGAACTTGCAAACTGCCGGCTCAAAGTGGAGAGAATCGCCAAGAAGATCGCGCATATCGACACCGACATCAAGTATCTACAGAGATGCAAGAAAGCAGACAAGATCCCGAAAGGACTACAGATCACGAACCCACTCAAGTCGACATACAACACAGACTACGCTGAGAGACTCTGCCGTCGTACCTCTCGCAAACTCCTCAACCATCTCGTACACCAGCTCTACAGCAAACGCCACAACCTCGAAACCAAGATAGAGTCCATGCTCTCAGACTGTGCTCAGGACACAGCAGACCAGTTACGAGACACCGCCAAACAGACGAGGCAACGGAACTACGCTGCCTACATGTGCATCAAGAACAGGAAGCTTGAGAAACCCGGCATCACCACCAGCAGCAACCAAGCCTCCCCCGGTACCACGGCTGCAACCACAGGGAAGTCCATCGTCAACTTATCCGACCATACCCTTCAACCAGACAAAATCGAAGTTCTCGCCCTAGGGCTCAAGTTCTGCCCAACCACCAAAATGGACCCCATCGGTCTCGCGGCAGACACGGAGGAATTCATCAGGAGAATGAGGCTCCGGGAATACTTCCACAAATCCCAAGATGTCAGCAACAAACCCAATGAGACAATCAATGATCCAGAACAGCAGACAGAGGGACTCGCAGTGCAGCAACCGAAGAAAAAAGAGTCAAACTGGACCCCTCCGGAGGGTCGCTGCCCCAAGCTTGACATGTATGCTCAAGCTGTCAGGAGATGCATCAACGCCAGATTCATCAGCCGCACTCACAAGACAGTCCAGAATGTCACCCGAGCACAACGCAACGCCATCCACGCTCTCAAGACCAACCGCAACATCGTCATCAAACCAGCGGACAAAGGAGGAGCCATCGTCATACAGAACAGAATGGACTATTGTAAAGAAGCATACCGACAACTGGACAACCAGGAACACTACAGACAGCTACCCGCAGAGCCGACCAAAGAACACACCCGCCAACTCAATAGACTGATCAAGACCTTCGATCCAGACCTTCAAAACATCCTACGCGCTCTCATCCCACGTACTCCCCGCGTGGGAGACTTCTACTGCCTCCCAAAGATACACAAAGCCAACACACCCGGACGTCCTATTGTATCAGGCAATGGAACCCTGTGTGAGAACCTCTCTGGATATGTCGAGGGCATTCTGAAACCCATCGTACAGGGAACCCCCAGCTTCTGTCGCGACACTACAGACTTCTTACAGAAACTCAGCACCCACGGACCAGTTGAACCAGGAACACTCCTCGCCACGATGGACGTATCGGCACTCTACACCAGTATCCCCCACGATGACGGCATCGCTGCGACAGCCTCAGTACTCAACACCAACAACAGCCAATCTCCAGACGCCATCCTACAACTCATCCGCTTCATCCTTGACCACAATGTCTTCACCTTCGACAACCATTTTTTTACCCAAACACACGGAACAGCCATGGGGACCAAATTCGCACCCCAATACGCCAACATCTTCATGCACAAGTTCGAGCAAGACTTCTTCACTGCACAGGACCTCCAGCCAACGCTGTACACCAGATACATCGACGACATTTTCTTCCTTTGGACCCATGGCGAAGGATCACTGAAAAGACTACACGATAACATAAACAAGTTCCATCCCACCATCAAACTCACCATGGACTACTCCTCAGAATCGGTTTCATTCCTGGACACACGAATCTCCATCAAAGACGGACACCTCAGCACTTCACTCTACCGCAAGCCCACGGACAACCTCACGATGCTCCACTTCTCCAGCTTCCACCCTAACCACGTTAAAGAAGCCATCCCCTATGGACAAGCCCTGCGAATACACAGGATCTGCTCAGACGAGGAGGAACGCGATGGACACCTACGGACGCTGAAAAACGCCCTCGTAAGAACGGGATATGACGCTCGACTCATCGATCGACAGTTCCGACGGGCCACAGCGAAAAATCGCATAGACCTCCTCAGAAGGCAAACACGGGACACAACCAACAGGGTACCCTACGTCGTCCAGTACTCCCCCAGAGCGGAGAAACTACGCCATGTTCTTCGCAGCCTTCAACATGTCATCGATGACGACAAACACCTCACTAAGGCCATCCCCACGCCTCCACTACTTGCCTTCAAACAGCCGCCTAACCTCAGAAGTACCATCGTTCGCAGCAAATTACCCAGCTTTCAGGATAACAGCGACCACGACACCACACAACCCTGCCACGGCAAACTCTGCAAGACATGCCAGATCATCAACACAGATACCACCATCACACGTGAGGACACTACCCACCAGGTACATGGTACATACTCATGTGACTCGGCCAACGTTGTCTACCTCATACGTTGCAGGAAAGAATGCACCGCGGCATGGTACATCGGCGAGACCATGCAGACACTGAGACAACGTATGAACGAGCACCGCGCAACAATCGCCAGGCAGGATTGTTACCTCCCAGTCGGGGAACACTTCAGCAGTCAAGGACATTCAGCCTCGGATCTGCGGGTAAGCGTTCTCCAAGGCGACCTTAGGAACACACGACAACGCAAAATCATCGAGCAGAAACTGATAGCCAAGTTCCGCACTCATGAAGACGGTCTCAACCGGGATCTTGGTTTTATGTCACGATACATGACGTGATCCGGACTCGAGTCGTCGTTGGCTTGTTCACAGATGTGATTCCCAGTAAAAAAGTAAACATTTTAAAGCTTATCGTTTTACATACAGACGGCAGCTTTTGACACGTTAGACCCCCTGCGACTCCACCTCATTGTCTCAGTTGTATCTTGCTATGTCTTTGATGTGGTACCTTCCTGGCTGACCTGATTAACTTTATCACACCTCGGCAGATAAACAGTCAGGATGATTTAATTTAGTTGTCTGCAATTGTAAGGTACACATGCATTGTTCTCTATCTATATATGCTTTGGCGATTCTGTATCTCTTTACTTCACCCGACGAAGGAGTAGTAACTCCGAAAGCTTGTGATTTCAAATAAAACTGTTGGACTATAACCTGGTGTTGTGCGACCTCTCAATTTTGTCCACCCCAGTCCAACACCGGCATCTCCGCATCTAGACTCCCCAGCCAGGGGAAACATCCTCCCAGCATCTACCCTGTCAAGCCCTGTAAGAATTTTGTATGTTTCAATGAGATCACCTCTCATTCTTCTAAACTCTAGAGAATATAGGCCTAGGGGGAAAAATTCGGTTGCTTTGCGCCTCCCGTTTGTGCCCTAAGAGGGCGCTAGCATCCGGGCGCGGCACCGCCAGCGCCTCCCGCAAAATTCAGCGGGAGGTTAGCGGCGGTGCTAACCGTTAGCGCCCCGCTCGCGCCCCGGCCGCGATCTTCAGTAGCGTCCCCTGACTTACTGCCGGACGCTATGGCCGATGGGGTCAGGGGTTCCTACCTGCGGCCGGGGCGGCGCTAATTAAAGGCGAGGTGCCGGGCGGCCATTTTTGTTGCTGGCTGCCTGCCAGCACCTGCCCCCATTGCCGTCCCCGGCCTCCTCAGCAGACCCCCGCGGAGTGCCGGCTGCGCTCTGTGAGACCGGCACGTCTCTTGAGTGCCGGGCTCCTTTGCCGGCACTCCGATCCCTGGTGGCCCAGCTGGGCCCCGGGTCGCGCTGCGCTAGGCCCCTTCCCTTTAAGCAGCGCCCCAAGAGGGAGGCGGGACGCTTCCAGTAGCACCCCACTTCCCTCTAGGGGTGCTACCGATGAATTTCGGCCGCGGGGGCACTAATTTTTTCGAAGTTTCGTAATTATTTTAAAGTAGGGCCCTGGCGAAGTTAGCGCCCTAAAGGGGGCGCAACTCAATTTTCCCCCCCTAGTCTACTCAATCTCTCCTCATAGGACAATCCCCCCATCCCAGGAACCAGTCTGGTGAACCTTCGTTGCACTCCCTCTATGGCAAGTATATCCTTCCTTAGGTAAGGGGACTAAAACTGTACACAATACTCTAGGTATGGGCTCACCAGGGCCCTATATAATTGCAGTAAGATATCTTTACTCTTATACTCAAATCCTCTTGTAATAAAGGCCAACATACCGTTTGCTTTCCTAATTGCTTGCTGTACCTGCATGTTAACTTTCAATGATTCGTGTACAAGGACACCCAGGTCCCTCTGAACACCAACATTTCCCAATCTCTCACCATTTAAAAAATACTCTGTTTTTCTATTTTTCCTACCAAAGTGGATAACCTCACATTTCTCCACATTATATTCCATTTGCCATGTTCTTGCCCACTCACTTAGCCTGTCTATATCCCCTTCAAACTTCCTTGCATCCTCCTCACAATTTACATTCCCACCCAGCTTTGTATCATCAGCAAACTTGGATTAATTACATTTGTTCCCCTCATCCAAATCATTGATGTAGATTGTGAATAACTCAGGCCCAAGCACTGATCCTTGCGGTACCCCACTAGTTACAGCCTGCCAACCCGAAAATGACCTGTTTATTCCTACTCTTTGTTTTCTGTCCGTTAACCAATCCTGAATCCATGCTAGTATATTACCCCCAATTCCATGAGCCCTAATTTTGTTTACTAACCTCTTGTGTGGCACCTTATCGAATGCCTTCTCAAAATCCAAATACATCACATCCACTGGTTTCCCCTTATCTATTCTGCTAGTTACAACCTCAAAAAACTATAATAAGGGGTAGAAATTAGGTCGCGCCCCATTTGGGGCGCAAATATCGTCTGGACGCAAATATTAGCGCCTGGCGCTAATTATCGGCACTGACTGGAAACTTCACTTTTACCGCCCCGGGAGGTGAGTGGAGCGCTAAAGCAGGCGCTGCACACCTGTCTTAAGGCGCAAAGGCCAAGGAGTGAGGCGCTAACTCAGCGCGCGAGCGCAGCGCAGCTGCTGCCAGTTAGCGAGAGAACACAGACACACTGCGGGGGGGCCACGTGCTCCCCAGCCACACCCTGCTCATTGCAGCCTTGAATCTCGGCCTGGAGAGACCTGTGAATCCATTTTGCTGCCAAGCATGGAGAGGGTGAGAGAACGCGCTCATCGCTTCACCGAGCGGGCCTTGGATGCTCTGGTTGGCGCGGTGGAGCGCAGACGATGTATGCTCTTCCCTGAGAGTGGCAGGAGGCCTTTGCCACGCGAGTTCAGAAGAGTGTGGAGGGAGGTGGCTCAGAGCATCTCCTCCAGGAGCATGGTGCCCAGGACCCATACTCAATGCCGCAAAAAGTTCAACGACCTCACTCGGGTCGTCAGGGTGAGTGGCTTTTTCTCAATACCTCTCCATCCCTCCATCTCAACCTCACTCTATGGCCAGAGGGTCTTAAAGCCCCAATGCACAACACTCATCCAACACCTATGGCCCTTTCATCAAACACACACACACATTCCACACTTTGCATACAGTAAGGGCTATTCACCTATGGGAGGCACATCAGGCAAGACCATGGCTGTATATTCACTCAGATGCTGTCCTTTTTCTTGCAGGCCAAGCTGGCTCATAATAGGAGACAGCAGCAACGGACAGGTGGAGGGCGGCCTCAGCTGCAACCCCTCAGCGATCTTGAGGAGCGCGTCCACAGGATTGTGGCAAGCCGGGTGATCGGTCCCGTCGCCACTGGAGACGCCGACCCCGTTCTGGACAGCAATGGTAAGGTCATCACCTTTTTGTCCTCTGTCCTTCCACTTGTCCCTCACAACACCAGCCTTTGACACTTTCAATCCAACTTACTAACTCGCTGCACTTATTCCTCCCTTACTGCCCCCCTGTCCTCACGCTAAAGCCACTCTTGTACCTCCCTGCTTTCAGATGGTGATTCACCAGCTGAGGAGACGGGCCCTGAAGCTGCCACTGGGAGTGATGCTGCAGCTGAGGAGGAAGAGGAAGCCAGAGCATCAGTGCCACCCTCTCCCGAGGAAGCCCATGCCCACACTGGGAACACGCCTTCCCCGGAGGGGAGCAGTGGGGAAGGGGCTGATGAGGGTGAAGCTCCAGGACCCAGCGGGCTGCAGCAACGCCATGGGGGGGGGTAGGGAAGAACGGGGGCCTTCTCCCCAGAGGGAGAGTATGCCAGACACTCCTACTGCAATGGATGCAGAGGAGGAGCGGCTGATCGCAGAAATGAACAGCCAGGCGGTGGGCATGCACACTGAGCTCATGGGTGCAGTGGGAAGGGTGCCCGAATGCATTGAGTCACTGGCAAGGAGTGTGGAGCACTTCGCTGTAGCACAGGCGGATGCCACACTAACGCTTAGTGCTGCAATTCAGTCACTGGCTGCCGTGATCCCATCTCTGACTGCTCTCATACAGACTCAGATTGAGGCCACGCGAGCACAGACTGCTGCCAACCTCGATGGTTCGTGCACATGTCCCCGGGGCTGTCACCGCGCCGCAGCAGGCCAGCAATCTGTTCTCCGGCAGATTGCTCCGGATGCTGAAGTGCTGCCCCGTGGGAGTGCCAGTGTGTCGGGCGAGCAGGGAGTTGCTGTCCTCTCTCACGATGACAGCATTCCTGCTGCCAACACTGTCACTTCTCCACTGCACTTGCCACCGCCTGTAGGACAGACTGTTGCCACCCATGCAGAGTTGGTGCAGTCTGCAGCCGGGCCCTCCAGGCCCAGAACTGGTCGAGGCCGTCCTTCAGGGGCATCTGCAGTGTCAGGGTCTGACGAGCAGCAGCCTTCCACCAGCCTTGCTGCAGCCACTGAGGTCCCATTACGGAGGAGCAGTAGGGTTAGAAGGGGGGAAGTGCGCAAGGGAAGGAGATCACCCTCGAAGGGCAAAAAGTAGGAGGTGTGACAAAATGCTGGTCATTTTTTTATTAAAGGTCGAGGTTCATGGTCCAACTTTTGTTTAGTGTTTTGGACATTATCTCCAGGTTGTGAGAACCAGTTATGTTATTGACTGTTTTTTTGTGTTTATTTCTATGAGTTTGTCATGAGGAATTGACACACACAGAGTTTGTATACATGGTTGGTGGTTGGAATTATTGGTGCCTTGGCCGGCTTAGGGGTTGCGTGCTGGGTTGATTAATGTTGGTAGCAATGGCAGGGGCCCTAGAAGCGGCTTGCTATTAGCCGTTGACGGACGGCCCTTGCAGTTTGACCATTGTGGGCCGCCCTCCTGCCTTGGTGCTGCTGATGATCATCGTCCTCGTCCTCTTCCTCCTCTTCCTCCTCCTCCTCTGGTGGTGCTCCAAGGCCTGGTGGCATTGGCTGGGTCCTGAGGATTGCCATGTTATGCAACATGCAGCACACGACTACGAAGTTCGATACTCGCTCAGGCGAGTACTGCAGGGCTCCTCCGGAATGGTCCAGACAGCGGAACCGTTGCTTCAGCACTCCGATTGTACGCTCAATAATGTTCCTGGTTGCTTGATGGCTTTCATTGTACCGCAGCTCTGCAGGGGTGTTGGGCGTACGGAGCGGTGTCATCAGCCAGGTGCTCAATGCATACCCCTTGTCCCCGAGAAGCCAACCAACTGGCTGATGCGGTGCCTCGAAAAGTTCTGCCACAGTAGTCTGGCGCAGGATAAAAGCATCGTGGCAGCTGCCAGGATACTGGGCATTGACAGTGAGTATCAGCTGTCTGTGGTCACAGACCAACTGGACATTCAAGGAATGGAACCCCTTTCTGTTCCTGAATTCCTCGGCATTCTCACGCGGAGCACGCAAAGCCACATGCGTGCAGTCAATGGCGCCCTGCACCATGGGGAAGCCCGCTACCCTCGCAAAGCCCAGAGCGCGGTCACGCTGCTTGTCTGGGGTCATGGGGAAAGAGATGAACTCTCGTCTCCTTCTGAAGAGGGCATTTGTGACCTGCCGGATGCAGCAATGCACCGCGAACTGGGAGATATTGGCGAGGTCCCCAGCAGCAGCTTGGAATGAGCCAGTGGCGTAAAAGTTCAAGGCCACTGTGACCTTCACTGCCACCGACAGAGACTTCCTGGACCTCAGTTGAGGCTGCAGATCTGGCTGCAGCAGGTGGCAGAGCTCAGTGACCACCTCCTTGCTGAATCGCAGCCTTCGCAAACACAGCTCCTCGGACATATGGATGTAGGAGAGCTGTTCACGATATACCCTGGGAGGGTAAGCTCTCCTGTACATACGCCTGATGGCCCTCCTCCGTCTGGCCATCATTGCCACTCTCTCTCTGCGTCTCTGTATCCTCCGATTCAGCTGGAGCAGGACGACGCCCCCAATCAGTGCAGCCCCCATATTCTCTTTGCAAGCAAAGTAATGAGGGACAGCAACTAAAGTAGCAGCAAAGTTAGGATCAATAGGCAAAACTACCTCACAAAGCGTTGAGTCAATGTAGAAGTCTCTCTCTCTCTCTCTCCGAATCTCTCTCTCTCTCTCAGAACGAGTGGTGCATAAATGTCGACCACAGAAAAAGACAGGAAGAGGCCCCCTTTAAATAGCGCCCCCCCCAGCCCCACAGCGATTGATAGCGTTCCAGTCTTCCGGTCGTTGGAAGCGCCAGGCGGTAAGGCAGGGGGCGCCACTCAATTTCCGCTCCGGGGCGCCACAAGGGCGTTGCACCATGGAATGACGTCACAATCTGTGCGCGCAGGTGGTCGCAGCGGTAAGTTTTAGCGCCGCCGCACAATCTCTAGTTAAGTTCCCGAGCAGCGCAAACATCGCTGCGCCCGGGCGTTAGCGGCTTTGCGCCCCATTAGCGCCCTCTTAAGGCGCTAACGGGAGGCGCAACCAACTGAATTTTTACCCCTAACAGATTAGTCAAACACGATTTCCCTTTCATAAATCCGTGTTGACTCTGCCCAATCCTATTATTATTTTCTAAGGGGGAGAAATTCAGTATTGCCCCATTTGGGGCGCAATTATCGGCCGGGCGCAAAGATTAGCGCCTGGCGCTAATTATCGCCACCGACTGCAAACTTGACTTTTATCGCCCCTGGAGGTGATTGGAGCGCTAAATCAGGCGCTTCACACCTGTCTTAAGGCGCAAAGGCTGAGGAGCGAGGCGCTACCTCAGAGCGCTGGTGAAGCTCATGTGATGTCAGTCAGCAATGGAACACACACACAATGGCATGGGCCAGTTCTTAAAGGGGATGGTTGATCTTGCTTTCCATCCACATCCTGCTCATTGCAGCCTTGAATCTCGGCCTGGAGAGACCTGCACATCAAATCTGCTGGAAAGAACAATGGAGAGTACCAGGGAAAGAGCTCAGAGTGCAGCCCCCACAGTCTCTTCTAAATCGATACAAGGAAGGGCAAATCAAAATGAACCTGCAAAGTGCTGCTCAGTACCCAAAACTCCTTCACACAGCGTTGAATCTCTCCAGAAGTCTCTCTCTCTCTCTCTCAGAATGCGTGGTTCAAAAATGTCACCAACAATAAAAGGCAGGAAGCGGTCGCCTTTAAATAGCGCTCCCCCAGTCCCTTCATGACTTCAAAACACTTCCCTCAACCTATCGTTGCTAGCGGCAGGCGGTAAGGCAGGGGGCGCCACTCAATATCCGCTCCGGGGCGATACTGGGGCGTTGCGCACTCGACTGACGTCACGATCTGCCGGCGCAGGAGATCATGGCAGTAGTGTTTAGCGCCGCCGCAAAATGTCTAGTTAATTTTGCGAGCGGCGCAAACATCGCCTCACCCGGGCGCTAGATGCTTTGCGCCCCATTAGCGCCCTCTTAAGGCGCTAACGGGAGGCGCAACCAACTGAATTTTTCCCCCTAAGTGTCCTGTTACCATGTCCTTAATAATAGATTCTAGCATTTTCCCTGCTACTGATGTCAGGCTAACTGGTCTGTAGTTCCCCGTTTTCTCTCTCCCTCCTTTCTTAAATAGTGGGGTTACATTTGCTACCTTCCAATCCACGGGAACCGTTCCAGAATCTATGGAATTTTGGAAAATGACAACTAATGCATCCGCTATCTCTATAGCCACCTCTTTCAAAACCCTAGGATGTAGGCCATCAGGTCCAGGGGATTTATAGGCTTTCAGTCCCATTAATTTCTCCAGTACTATTTTTTTACTAATACTAATTTCTTTCAGTTCCTCATTCTCGCTAGAGCCTTGGTTCTCCACTATTTCCGGGAAGTTTTTTGCGTCTTCTTTCGTGAAGACAGACACATTATGGTATTTGTTTAATTTCTCTGCCATTTCTTTATTCCCCATTATAATTTCTCCTGTCTCAGCCTGTAAGGGACCCACATTTACTTTCACTAATCTTTTCCTTTTTACATATCTATAGAAGCTTTTACACTCTGTTTTTATATCACTCGCTAGTTTGCTCTGATATTCTATTTTCCTTTTTCTTTATCAATTTCTTGGTCCTCCTTTGCTGAATTCTAAAATCCTCCCAATCCTCAGGCTTACTACTCTTTTTGGCAACATTATCAGCCTCTTCCTTTGATCTAATACTATCTTTAACTTATCTTGTTAGCCACGGTTTTCCCGTGGGATTTTTGTGCCTGCAAGTAGTTTGTTGTAAATTATGCTCAGGAAGAGCTCAAGTCAGCCATGGTCCTTCGCCCAACAGAAGGTGGAATCTTTAACCCTTTCTACCAGTTTATGAAACATACAACAGAAGCTTGCATTTATAATAATGCCTTAAATGTAGCAAAACCTCTCAAGGTGCTTCACAAGACCGATTATCAAACAAATAGGGAGGGTGGAAGGTGGGAGGCTGGCTCGGAGAGCATTGGAATAGTCAAGTCTAGAGGTAACAAAGGCATAGTTAAGGATTTCAGCAGCAGATGAGCTACAGAGCTACGCAGCTATTTATGTGTTTCGCCAAAATATCAGAGCTCGGATTTTTGCTAGCAGAGAGAATGCTGCTGATTTATTTATTCATGCGGAGTGCATTGCAGAGAGCAACTGAGGCCATATATGAGTGGATTATACTCCTTGCCCGCAGGGAGCCCCATTTCTGGCATTCTTGATCTAGACCCTGTGGACAGCTATTAATAATGTTGCGGATAAATGTTTCAGCCTTAACACATCCCAGTACAGTGATCTCAGTGACCTTGGGGGCTCGTGCTGACCAGCAGCATTTTAACTCCCGTGTCAGCCCGATGGGGTTTTACAGAATCAGTAATATCAGCTTTTTTTAACACTGGAATGGGGGTTGTTGATATCAACCAATCAGAATTAATCGATCACAGAGGCCTAGAAGTTCGATCGCACCAGATCGCACATGTTCACAGTCGGCCTAGGGGCCATGTTAAATACTACCCGCGTTATTTATTGGCTGTTTGGGGTGGGGGGGGGTGGGGGTGGAATCGAATGTCTCTGATGTCACTTAAAGGCAGACAGCACCTCTTAAAGACTGGTCGCAGACAGGAGGACACCTTCTCAAAGGGCTAAAATGGCTGGAAAGAGGTCCAGACTGGACACCCAAGTTCTCCAAAGCCACATTGGAGGCCCTGATTCAGGTGGTGGACAGGGGCGGGGGTTGGGGGGAGATCCAGTTCATCCGGGGGGTGGGGGGCAAACACCTCCAACGCTAGTGGAGAAGAGGTCACAGGGGAGGTCAATGCCAGGAGCGTAGCTCACAGGACATGGCTGCAATGCCGCAGGAAGTTCAATGATCTTACCCGTGATTGCCAAGGTACGAATTCCCTGTCCTCTCTCAGGATGCTTGGTCCCCCCACCATGCACTCCGCCAGTGCCCTTGTCATTATCACACAGCCTGCTGAGAGGGAAGACGGGACATCAGTTCAACGTCTCAACCAAAAGGCGGCACCTCCGACAGTGCAGCACTCCCTCAGTTCTGCACCAGGAGAGTCAGCCTGGATTATGTGCTCAAGTCTCTGCAATAGCCTTGAACCCATGACCTTCTGACTCAGAGGCAAGAGAGTGCTACCACTGAGCCACGGCTGAGAGCCTGGCTGCTTGGAATCTCTTCAGTGTCATTGTTTGTAGCCTGCTTTGACCTTTCAGTATTGGTGGGTACCCACCTCCATCTACTTTATGGTTAGATGTCGTTGGATGGTAAAGTTGTGCAGTAGGCAGCGGACAATGATGATTGTTAGCCTGTAATCATTCTCAGGTCACTGGTAAGGCCGACATTCAGTGCCCATCCCTAGTTTCCCTGAGAAGGCGGTGGTGGACCTTCTTCTTGAAACATTGGTAGCAGTTTGATACAAAACAAATGGCTTGCTAGGCCACTTCAGAGGGCACATTAAGAGTCGACCACGTTGCTGTGAGACTGGAGTCAGATATAGTCCAGACCAGGTAAGGATGACAGGTTTCCTTGTCTGAAGGATATTAGTGAACCAATCAGCTTTTTACAACAATCCGACAGCTTCACAGTCACATTGACTGATACCAGCTTTTTATTTCCAGATTATTTAAGCTCAGTTCAAATTCTCAAACGGCCATGGTGGGATGTGAATTCATGATCTCTGAATTATCAGTCCAGGTATATTACATAACCACTATACTAACGTTCCCACTACAACAATAACTTGTATTTATCTATCGCCTTTAACATAGTAAAACGTCCCAAGAAGCTTCACAGGAGCGTTGTAAAACAAAATTTGACACCGAGTCACATAAGGATATATTAGGGCAGATGATCAAAAAGCTTGATTAAGGAGCGTATCAAAGGAGGAGAGAGTGAACAACCGTGCCCCTTGATCTGTAGCATGTGAAGCGCTACTTCAGTAATGAAGCTGGTGGGCTGACAGGGTCTTGCTGTATCTCTGGAAATCTCTTCATAAACATTCTCATCTCGTCTCTTGTTTGCTGTTCCTTCAGACCCTGGCCCTAACTTCTTGCTTGGTGCCCACTGCTCCTCCGATAAAGTGCCTTTGGAGAATAGGCTTTCCATAAATAGAAGCTGTTGATGTTCTCTGCTTCACACTGAAGACTTCTTTATAAACTTGTCTACTGATTGAATGTATATTTAATGCAGAATGAACATTGAAGGCAGAATTTTGAACCTACCTTGCTAGTAAATTGGTTTTTATCAAAGTACCAGCTCTGAGACAAGGCTGTCAGCATTCATGATGGCCTCTCTGTCATGTACAACATAAAGAGCAGTTCTCTGTCACTAGTGTTCTTCTAAAACAATTCTATCCATAGTTAAGTACCTCCTTGGTATGCAAACCTGAGGAATTGCCAATCTCCGACCAGCATTTATCTTATTGAGTAAGCACAGAGACAGAGGGCCCGAGGCAATCATAAAGTTTTGTAGCTTTGCATCGAGGGAGTCAATGAAACATTATTTGTAAAGGATATAATCTGTTAGACACGAGGAATAAATTGGAAAACTGGTAAGGATGCACACAGGGAGTTTCAGACAGTGCCAGATGCCCGTTACCTTATTCGGTACTGGTAAGCAATGTGGATGACAACAAGCGGGCCTGGAAATTTGCAACAGCACTGCCGGCGCAAACTGCTTGCGGGGAACGGTCCCTGTGCCGGAATGTGTTGGCCTGAGGCACACCCAATATTGGGCAACATTTAAATGAGAACGGCCGAGCTGCGGATACCTGCTGGCAAATCGGATTTGAATTTTGGGCAGCAGCCCTCAGGTAGGTTCTGAGTGGGGGGAGTGGGAGTGGGGGTGGAGCGGGGGGGGGCTGCCGAAGGAAATCTGGAGAGGCCGAGCTGGGGCCGGAAACTTCGGCACTGTAGTGAAGCTGGGAGGGGCATTCGAAGAATTATTTTAAAAAGAAACACGTTTTTGTGGCGGCCTGCAGCAGTCCCTTTAAGGACCCACTGGTTAGGCCGCATGCAGACCATGTTTTAAGTTGTCAGACCAATTTCGGGAAGGGCACCTGAAACGGGTGTTCGGGCAATGTTCCCTCTAATATTTATTTTGGGCCGCGCGGCCCCTTTAACGGGCTGCGTGACCCATCCATACCTCCGCACACGTGCGTTTTTTTTTCCCCTTTAAAAGCCGGTGAGCCGGCTGTGCGGGAATCCCCCAGAGCGCTGCGCGGCGACGCAGCTTAAAGGGAATATTGGCTAGCGGGCCTCATGCCCATTTCAGGCGCGGACCCTGGGCGCCTCTTTTCCTGCCTTCACATCCGGAGCCGAATATGCGCATGCAGGCCGCCCGCTATATTGGATGCTTAGGCGCCCGTTTTACGTCCGCAAAACAGACACGGCATCAGCCAAATTCTAGGTTGTGATACGAGAGGTGAAAGAGATTTCATGGCTCTTAGCTCTATTTACTGAGTTCATCTAAATTCTTTGTTGGCGTATCGATTTGGATTTGGCAGCTTAGTGTTGTCCTGCAAGATTTGCACTGCTGTCTATCAATTAATTCTGTGCATGTTGAATAACTCCCTTCCTCCCTCATCATGAATATTCACTCACAGGAGAAGGTAATTCCAGAGCAAAGTGTGAAACAATCGCGCTTTCCTGCAGCCTGTTCCATCTTGAGGTACACTTTGTCCGAAGCAGGCGCCTTAAAAGCAGAAGCAATTTCCCTTCCCCGGCCCAGGGGCACTGAGGCCAAATCTATTGACCCCACTGGCATCCTGGCTGAGATCCGCTAACAACACAGATCAGTTCCTGGTCAGCTGTGCTCATCTGCTATCACCCTCGCCTCTGGGTCAGAAGATGGTGGGTTCAAGTCACGTTCCAGAGACTTGAGAGCCCATAATCTAGGCTGACGCTCCCAGTGCAGTACTGAAGGGCCAATGGAAATAAAAATCGGGAGAGATGCAAAACTGGCTGCTTGCTCGCTATCACCCTTTGTACTCTACTGCACAAAGTCAAGAGCTACCCCTCTGTCTGGGGAGAAAGTGAGTGATGTCTTCAATACTTTATGAATCAAGGATAATGTGAAGCGAAGGATTCAGTGTTTTGTACTGTACCCTGCCTGTTTACCTGTTTTGCTTAAATAAAACCACCTGGTGGTCCAGCGCCTGAGTCTCAGTCTAATAGACTGTATGTTCAGTCTACCTTTCGAAGGGAGAAGATTCATGTGGTGGCATGTGACACATTCCAGCAGCAGTTCTACAGAGTATGAGTTCTCCTTTATATCCCCCAGGTCTCAATAGCCAGGTGGCTATAGGGCCAGAAAGAATGTACTTCAGATTGTAGAGATCATGAGATCCCCTTATGGGAGTGGCCAGTAACACTGAACCCGAGAAAGTATCAAGCGCAAATACCTAAGACATGTGACAGCACTGATCCCGCCACACAAAGATGTTTGCTAAAACAACATGAAGGTGAAGTTCTGTTTACAACAGGATTATTACAGTATTTCCATATCAGTGTTATACTGATGTTAACTGGTACCATTCTGGTAAACCTCCTCTGTACCCTCTCCAAGGCCTTGACATCCTTCCTAAAGTATGGTGTCCAGAATTGGCCACAGTACTCCAGCTGAGGCCTAGCGAGTGTTTTATAAAGATTTAGCATAAATTCCTTGCTTTTGTACTCTATGGGCTGGATTTTGTCAATGGGGACGTGATGGAGGCGGGACTCCCACTTTTTGGGTTGTAGTCCCGCCTCCATCGACTTGTGGCCAACCCACTGTATTTTCCCTTGATTGACCTTGTTAAGCCTGCCCAGCGGGCTTAGCAGGCCAATCAAGGGTCCCTTGGATACAGGTGACGTCAGCCATTGAAATTTCATCTGTCAAGAGCTTTTGACAGATGAAATATCAGCGTTTGACAGCTCTGTGAAGCTGTCAAACACTGACAATATGATTTCTAACGTGAGTCCCTGTACTTAGACTCAGTTAGAAATCAATCCAGCACAGAAAGCAGAGGCTGCAGCTTTTGACAGCTCCGCGGCCATTCTGCTTTCTGTGCCGATGAGATTTCTGACTCCTGAGACCTGAAGGGCTGACACCTGCAGGAGGAAGTTAAGGTAAGTAAAACTTTTTTCCACACTTTACACTTACCTTACACACTTACCTCTGCACACATGCACCCATCACTGACCTGCCCACCGGACATATCGACCCCTCCAACCCCTGCAGACCCACGGTCCGCCTCGCTAAAACGGCGTGGTTTGGAGCCGTCGGGTAGCCCACACTTCAGGGCTAAAAATAGGGATTAGGCAAAAAACTGCCTGTAAACTACCTGTTAACAGGCAGTTAATTGTCACTAATCCCCTTCCCGCCTCGGGGAGGCGGCTCCCAGCACAGGTCGGGTACCCGCCTCCAGCGAAACTGGCATGGAGGCGGGTTGGGGGCGGGATGGGTTTGGGACCCCCGAATCTGCTATTTTCCCACCCCACACGCCTCCAAACCCGACTCCACGGGTCAATGAAAATTCTGCCCTATGCCTCTATAGGTCAGCTGTGGCTCAGTTGGTAGCAGGTCAGAAGGTTGTGGGTTCAAGCCCCACTCCAGGGACTTGTGCACAAAAATCTAAGCTGACACTCCAGTGCAATGCTGAGGGAGTGCTTCACTGTCGGAGGTGCTGTCTTTCGCATGAGAGGCCCTGTCTGCTCTCTCAGGTGGACGTAAAAGAACTCATGGCACTATTCGAAGAAGAGCAGGGGAGATCTCCCTGGTGTACTGGACAATATTTATCCCTCAACCAACATCACTAAAAACAGATGATCTGGTCATTATCACATTGCTGTTTGTGGGAGCTTGCTGTGCGCAAATTGGCTGCCGCATTTCCTACACTACAACAGTGACTACACTTCCAAAGTACTTCATTGGCTGTAAAGCACTTTGGGACGTCGGGTGGCCATGAAAGGTGCTACAGAAATGCAAGTCTTTCTTATAAATAAAGCCATGGATCCGGTAAGCTTTTTTAACAGCCTGATGAACTTGTCCTGCCACCTTCAAAGATTTGTGTAAGTGAACCCCCAGGTCTCTCTGTTCCTGCACCCCCTTTAAAATTGTACCATTTAGTTTTATTGCCTCTCCTCATTTCTCCTTCCAAAAATGCATCACTTCACACTTCTCTGCATTAAATGTAATCTGCCATGTTTCTGCCCTTTTTACCAGTCTGTCTACGCCCTCCTGCAGTCTGTTACTATCCTCCTCATTATTTACTACATTTCTACATCAAGGATCATGGCTTGTAGACTGTAAACAGATGAGGTTTTACTCAGCGGACAAGTAGAATACTGTGCAAAAGCAAAATACAGCGGATGCTGGAAATCTGACGAAGGGTCATCGACCTGAAACATTAACACTGTTTCTCTCTCCACAGATGCTGCCTGACCTGCTGAGTGTTTCCAGCATTTTCTGATTTTATAGGTAGAATACTGTACTGTTATACACGCTTGCCCAAGATGGGATCCACTGAGTCAGCTAATGAACTTTTGAACAACAAATGACCCCGACAGCACTGGCCACTTTACCGTCCAACTGAATGTGTTAAGTGATATAGGGAACAGGATTCTTAATTGGATTTGTGCCTGGGTACACTGATTGCCCAGTTTAGATTGGTACAAATGTATGAAAATACAGAATTAAGAACAGACTAATGGTCAGCAGATTCACATGGCTAAACGACAATTAACCGCAGGAAGAAACTGCTGTGCGATAATAGGAATAAGGATTGTTCTGATCCTGTTTAGTCCAACTGCAGAAAGATATATGATAGCAAAATACTGCGGATGCTGGAAATCCAAAATAGCAACAGAAAACGCTGGAAAAACTCAGCAGGCCAGGCAGCATCCGTGGAGAGAGAAACAGAGTTAACGTTTCAGGTCGAAGACCTTTCGTCAGAACTGGAAAAAAGCAGGAAATGAAATAGATTTAAAGCAAGTATAATGCTGGGAAAAGGGGGAGGAGATGAAAGAACAAAAGGCAAGGTCAGTGGTGGGATAGAAAGTAGGAGAGATTAAGAGACATTAAGAGATACTCAAGGCAAGAGGAGGTGGTAATGTGACAGGTTGAGGCTAGATGAAGTGTGAAATGCGCTGGCGGAATGAAGGACAGCTGCCAGCTTCTGGGAGGGAAGAAAAAAGGGCCAAACAAAAGGGTGGATGAGAAAATAAAAAAATATATATATATATATGTGATAGGGGCCGGGGTTATGATCTGAAATTGTTGAACTCGATGTTGAGTCCAGAAGGCTGTAGGGTGCCTAAACGAAAGATGAGGTGCTGTTCCTCGAGCTTACGCTAAGCTTCCGTGGAACAATGCAAGAGGCCGAGGACGGTGAGGTCAGAGTGGGAGTGGAGCGGAGAATTAAAGTGACAAGCGACCGGAAGCTCGGGGTCCCCCTTACGGACTGAATGGAGGTGTTCCGTAAAGCGGTCACCCAATCTGCGTTTGGTCTCCCCAATGTAGAGGAGACCACATCGTGAGCAGCGAATGCATTATACTAAATTGTAGGAAGTACAAGTAAATCGCTGTTTCACCTGGAAGGGGTGTTTCCCTTCTCGTGTTTGATCAGGTATCTGCCAAGACTCGGTTTCACAGCCACATTACTTTCCTCAGCAACAGTCTCCGGTTCCGTCTTATTCCACGTGGATTCCAACCTTTCACCCCACCAGCCTCCACATTCAACGGATCATCCTCCGCCATTTCCGCCACCTCCAGCGTGATCCCACCACCAAACGCATCTTCCCCTCACCTCACCTCCCCTTCCGCAGGGACCGCTCCCTCCGCGACACCCTAGTCCACTCCTCTACCACCCCCAGCACCCCTTCCCCTTCGCCCGGCACCTTCCCGTGCAAGCGCAGGATTTGCAACACATGCCCTTATACCTCCCCCCTTCCCACTGTCCAGGGCCCCAAACACCCCTTCCAGGTGAAACAGTGATTTACTTGTACTTCCTGCAATTTAGTATACTGTATTCGCTGCTCACGATGTGGTCTCCTCTACATTGGGGAGACCAAACGCAGATTGGGTGACCGCTTTACGGAACACCTCCGTTCAGTCCGTAAGGGGGACCCCGAGCTCCCGGTCGCTTGTCACTTTAATTCTCCGCTCCACTCCCACTCTGATCTCACCGTCCTCGGCCTCTTGCATTGTTCCACAGAAGCTCAGCGTAAGCTCGAGGAACAGCCCCTCATCTTTCAATTAGGCACTCTACAGCCCTCTGGACTCAATATAGAGTTCAACAATTTCAGATCATAACCCCGGCCCCCATCACATATATATATATATTTTTATTTTATTTTTTCATCCACCCTTTTGTTTGGCCTTTTTTTTTCCCTCCCAGAAGCTGGCAGCTGTCCTTCATTCTGCCAGTGCATTTCACACTTCATCTAGCCTCAACCTGTCACATTAACACCTCCTCTTGCCTTGAGTATCTCTTAATGTCTCTTAATCTCTCCTGCCTTCTATCCTATCACTGACCTTCCCTTTTGTTCTTTCATCCCCTCCCCCTTTTCCCAGCATTATACTTGCTTTAAATCTATTTCATTTCCTGCTTTTTTCCAGTTCTGACGAAAGGTCTTCAACCTGAAACGTTAACTCTGTTTCTCTCTCCACGGATGCTGCCTGGCCTGCTGGAGTTTTTCCAGCGTTTTCTGTTGTTATTGCAGAAAGATATATGTTCGCTTGTTAGTTAGGGACTCATCTCATTAAATGAACTATAAGCAGAAAACATGTTTCCACATTCATCAGCAATTCAGCTGAGTTATCAAAAGATATAAGTTTGCTTATTAGTTTCTCCTCATACGGAATTGTTTTGAGCTCTGTTGGTATAATATAATGGGCATATAATGTATGATCTGTTTATGTCTATCCGATAAATTTACAGAGAGACACTTTGTCATTGAGTGTTTCATTAAAGGGTCTTGAGCCTACATTACAGACTAAGGGGGTGAAATCGGGTGCCTTTGCGCCTAGGGGCCGCTAACGGGGCGCAAGTGGCTTTGCGACCGGGCGCGGCGCTGACATCGACTCCCGCCATATTCGGCGGGAGTCTTGCGGCGGTGCTATGGCGTTGCGCCCCGATCTCCTTCGCCCGGAGATCGTGACATCATCGCCGTGCGCATCGCCCCGGTAGCGCCCCGGACCTGAAATCGAGTTCCACCCCCTGCAGCAGCGCCGGTCGAAAACACCGACAGCTGCAGGAGTCGTGCATCGGGCGGCTGGCCGCTTCGGGGGGACGATGATTAAAGGCGAGATGGCCGAGGTAAGTGGAAAAAAAACTTACCTTTCTTGTTCTAGTTTTATTCGCGGGTTTCTGTCCGCGATCGATCAGCCCAGCACTCTGCTTGAGTGCCGGGCTGATCGCGCGGGATCGTGGCTGCCTTGGTGGGCCAGGTAGGTACTTTTTCTGTTGCAGAGCCTGCAACGATGGCCCTTCCCTTTAAGGGAGGGAAGGAGCCTTTGAACGCGGCAGCGCTGCACGGCTCAGTGTGCAGCGCTGCTGAAGTCTCCGCCCTGCTCTCCGACGTTAGTGCCCTAAAAAGGAAGTGGAGTGCTTGATTTAGCTTGATTTGCGCCCCAAAATGGTCGATACCGAATTTTTCCCCCAAACTTTTTAGGAGGCTTGTAACACTCACATTTAAATAGTCTAACAACACCATGTGTTAATTTAGCCCCCTTACTGTCAGGTATTAGTAAAAAAAACTGTAATGAATGGTAATAATGGACTGTCCTGCACTGTACTGAGTGTAGAAGGCTGACTTGAGATGTAGGAACATAGGAACAGGAGGAGGCCATTCAACCCCTTGAGCCATTCAATTAGATTATGGCTGATCTGTACCTCAATTCTATTTACCTGCCTTGGTTCCATATCCCTTAATTCCCTTACATAACGAAAATCTATCAATCTCAGTCTTGAAAGCTCCAATTGTCCCAGCATCCGCAGCCTTTTGAGGGAGAGAGTTCCAGATATCCACTCCTCTTTGTGTGGAAATGGTGCTTCCTGTTTTTCCTCCTGAACGGCCTAGTTCTAATTTACAATTACGCCCCCTTGTTCTGAAAGTGTTTCTTTGTATCTACCCTGTCGAATCCTTGATAGATTGAAAGAACATGGTGCACCCTATTGAATCCTTTTAACATTTTAAACACCGCGATCAGATCACCCCCTCAATCCTCTAAACTCAAGGGTGCAGTTGTACAGGGCCTTGGTGAGACCACACCTTGAGTATTGTGTGCAGTTTTGGTCGCCTTATTTGAGAAAGGATGTTCTTGCCATGGAGGGAGTGCAGCAAAGATTCACCAGACTGATACCTGGGATGGCAGGAATGACGTATGAGGAGAGATTGGGTCGATTGGGCTTATACTCGCTGGAGTTTAGAAGAATGAGAGGGGATCTCATTGAAATTTATAAAATTCAACAGGACTAGACAGACTAGATGCAGGAAGGATGTTCCCGATGGCGGGGGAGTCCAGAACCAGGGGTCACAGTCTAAGGATAAGGGGTAAGCCATTTAGGACTGAGATGAGGAGGAATTTCTTCACCCAGAGAGTGGTGAACCTGTGAAATTCTCTACCACAGAAGGCAGTTGAGTCCAATTCATTAAATATATTCAAGAAGGAGTTAGATATATTTCTTAAGGCTAAGGGGATCAAGGGATATGGGGAGAAAGCAGGGACAGGGTACTGAATTTGGATGATCAGCCATGATCGCATTGAATAACGGAGTAGGCTCGAGGGGCCGAATGGCCTACTCCTGCTCGTATCTTCTATGTTTCTATGAATACAAGCCAAATTTATGCAACCTGTCCTCATAATTTAACTCTTTAAGCCCTGGTATCATTCCAGTGAATCGGAGTTGTACCCCCTCCAAGACCAATATCATGATTTCTGAGGTGTGATGCCCAAAACCGAACTACAGTACTACAGATAGGGTCTGACCAAGGCTCGATACAACTGAAGCATCACTTCCTCACTTGTGAATTCCAACCTCATTGACCGGCCTGTCCTTTATTCTATGCTACAATACAAACAGTTGTTCCTCACTACTGAGATGATCATGGAATTATTACACTCAATGATTCACTACAACTGTGATGTGTGCTTTGAGTGAGGAACTTTCAGTGTACTGACCTGTCATTTGAACTATTTGATTAATACAGGAGCCTTTGTCATTTGAGAGATTCCGACCTATTTATCATGACACAGCAGGCAGTACGAGCACCTAAGTCAGGTTTGCGATTGTTTATATCTCTCAAAACTGTTGTACACCACGTTGTCTCAATCTACCAAGATTCGTCAACGTCTGGCGCTAACAGGGGCGCTAGAGCAGTATCGCTGGGTGAGGCGAATCCAGCGCCGCATGCCAAATCCCGCCCACCGTACCGCCGCCGGGAAGAGTTATTGCCGGGAACGCCAACGCCAGGTGGATCGTGACGTCAGTGAGTGTGCAACGCTCCCTGACTGCCCGATCTGCGAAATTGATTGTCGCCACCTACCTTAGTGCCTGGAGTAAACACCGACAGGGAGAGCTGGCACCAGGAAACCGGCTCCAGGGATGTTATTTAAAGGGATCATCAGTATTGACTCGCAGCTGTCAGGTTAGTGCAGTTTCAGTGGTTTCTTGTCAGTTTCACCCACTGCAACAGTTTCGTTCAGTAATTTCAAGGTTCTTTTGTATCAGGAGTTCTGAAATGAGACATATCACCATTTCTGCAACATTACAATAATAAATTTATCCAAAATCAGTAACCACCATATATACAACAACAAAATGAGCTAATCACCCTTGTGCAAACCCTTACTTCCCCTCTTTACAGTGCCTTTTCATAATCTGCTGCTTCTATGTAGTGTCTCCCCAGTGGCTGCAGCACGGCTGGTGGAAGAGGCTGCTGAGTGTCCGTGCGGGAAACTTCAGATGGCCTTGCAGGACGCCCTCGACCAGCTCTGGGCCTGGAAGGCCCAGCTGTACACTGCGCCACCTCAGGATGGGCGGCAGCAGTCTGGGCTGGCTGGATGACAGGCAGCGACAAATGCATTGGCAGAGTGTCAGTGGTGGGATCAGGAATGCTGTCATCCTGAGAGAGAACTGCAGGGTTCCTGCTCCACTGACACACTGCCACTCCCCCCGGGGCAGCACCTCAGCATCCCTACCAATCTGCTGGAGCACAGATTGCTGGTCTGCTGCGACACCGTGAGATCCCCAGTGGACGGTGGTCGACCCAGCCACGATGGCAGCAGTCAGAGCTTGTGCTGCATCAAGCTGATACTGCATGAGAGCAGTCTGAGACTCGATGCAACCAACCATTGACTGCATTACAGCTGTAATATGTAATGTGGGATGAGAGAAGGAGAGGGGATGAACATACCGTTGTTGCCCCCAAGAGGGTCGACGTTGTCGATGGCCACAGCGCCTACCACCTGCTGCCCAATGAGTCGCAGCACTCGCTCCTCCAGGTCTGAAATCTGCCGGAGCTGTGCATCACCCCCGCCTGTTCTCTGCTGCTCCCTCCTATTGTGGGCCATCTTGGTCTGCAAGAGAAACGAATGTGTGTGAGTCAGAGTCCAGCTATGTCTTTGGGAGATATGCCTGCCGTTGTTGAATAGCTGTGATTGTAGGCAAGGCGTGAGATGTGGATGTGAGTTTGAGTAGGTGAAGATGTTTGGTGGGTGAGTGGTGGTGGTGTGGGGGTTTGTGCAGTGTGCACAGACTGAGGTTCAGATGCTGGTATGTAGGAGCTGTTGAAGCATGTACTCACCTTGACCATCCGACTGAGGTTGTTGGATTTCTTGTGGCACTGTGTCAGGCTGTGTTCCACCACACCACTGGCCAAGATCTCCTGGGACACTTCCCTCCACATTGCCCTGAACACCTGAGGCGATGGCCTCCTTCCAGTGGCCAGGAACAGCATTGCCCTCCTTCGCTCCACACCCGTGAACAATGCCTCAAATGCCACGTCTGTGAACCGACGAGCTCTCTCCCTGGGAGTGGGAACAGCCATAGCCATCAGAGGATTCACTTGCTCACAGGTCGCCTTCACAGCAAGCACTGCTGATAATGTGGATCTGCACAATGATGCAACCTCCCCTTTAAAAGCTGGAAGGAGCCAGTGTGAAGGATCATTCCCGATTGTATTGTACCTGAAATTCATTATTGATCAGCTGGTAGCGCCCTGTAGCGCCCCACTGAGGTTATTAGTGCTTGATTTAGCGCTCCAGGTCTTTCCTGCAATGCTAACAGCCAATTTAGGGGAAGCTCAGAATCCTTAGCGCCTGGTGCTAATTTTCCATCATTTCAAAAATTAGCGCCCCAAACGGGGCGATACCAAATTTCTCCCCCTAGAGGTTGGTTGAGGGATAAATATTGGCCAGGACACCAGGGAGAACTCCCCTGCTCTTCTTTGAATAGTGCCATGGGATCTTTTACATCCACCTGAGAGGGCAGGCTGTGCCTCCGTTTAAAATCTCATGCGAAAGACAGCACTTCCGACAGTGCAGCACTCCCTCAGTACTACACTGTGAGTGTCAGCCCAGATTTTGTGCTTGGGACGAGCACATAATCAAATAGTAAATACAATGGGGGTTATTTTGGTGCAAGGGTGACAGGCGCTAAATGGGTGCTGTGCTAATAAGACACGCCTGTTTGAAAGTCTGGTTTTAGCACACAATTTTGGTCCTAATTGCTGATTACCATAATTTGAACTTGCCTGGAGATGCTAAAACAGACACCTGCAGGTTTAGCACTTAAGTACTGATTAGATGCAATTTTCGTGGAGCAGTAAATGTGGGCTCCTCGCACCCAGTGGCAGGTTTCAGGATGGCTCAGAGACCGAGTGAGAGGGCGCACAGGTTCCCGGATGCAGGAGGCCCAGAGGAGGAGGGATGTCCTGTGCCCACAAGGGGGAAGGAGTCCACCTCGCCCTCCTGTCCCTCTCTCCTGCAGCAGCTGGTGCTGCTCTGCCTGGCCTCATGCCTGGTGACGCCTATAAGGTGTCCAATAAGGTGGAGTAGCCCAGCACTCACTCTTATTAGGTGAAGTCCTCAGTGAATTTCTGGAATAAATGTAGATAAAGTGTTGGTGAAGTCTTGACAAAGTGTCCCAGAAAGTCTCCCGATGTGTTTCAAAAGTCCTCTTCAAACCTCCAGCAGCAAGTGAACAGTAAAAGGTGATGCACCTTTAAGCAGCGCTCGAAATCCTCAGCAACGACTAGTTTAATCCCAATCAGCTGGCCGCTGTTCGGAGAGGACGAAAGGACAAGCGCTAGCCACCAACTTGCCGTGCAGCCTGGTTAATGAGCGGCAGCAGGCAATTTAAGTGGCAATCAGCTGCTCAATGATCATCTGGACGCCCGTTCCTAGCACGCACTTCAACTCCTTTACCAAGATGGCGTCTTGCGCTAAACGTGGGCTAAACCGGCGTTTCAGCTTAAGACACCATTTTGGCCACCTCAGAGGCTCTTTAGCGCCTAACGTATACGTGGAAAATCGCCCCCACTACCTCTGACATTGGCTGCATTTACAAAGAATTAGTTTGACTAAACTGATTGGGAGCAATTTCGACTTTGTGCGATACTGTGATAAACGGGTGATAGTGAATCGGCAACCTGTTTTACACCTCTCCCGATTTTAATTTCCATTGAAGTCAATGGAATCGGAAGAGATGTAACAGGGGCTACCGATTTGCTTGCGCCCATTTTACACAATCGCACAAAGTCAAAATTACCCCCATTCTGCGAGATGCAGATTGCCCACAATGCTTCGCAGAACATAAGAGGTCATGGCAACCCAACTAGTCATTGCAAGTGAGCTCTGATATTCAATATGGAACAGGAAGGTCAACCTCGAAAATTTGAAACTGTTAAAATTATACCAAAGATTCCAATTGCAGTTACCAAGGGATAACGTGGATCCATCAAACTTTCCCTAAACTCCTTCATCATACCTTTACAGTCTATTTCAGGTTTGCCTATTTCTGTCTCACAGGTCAGGCTTCAGAAGACCTCTCGATGGTTCAGGTGCATGAGAGTGCAAGGCTCCTAAAGTAAATACTGGGAGCTCTACATGTTCTGAATTCCATCACTGCTGAGTGGAAACAACACAGTATTCAAGGTGCTAAGAGCTTCTGATTGCTATGCCTCAAGTTCCCAGAGACCTGGAGTCGCTGATTGATTTTTCTCCTTTAATGTCAGTAAACATTTTAATAATGGCAACCCAATAAAATCGACCAGTGAGACCTATGAAATGTCAAAACACTTTCCAAAGGTCATGAACAAGTAGAAATTCTGGATGAAAGTTTACCTCAGTCTTAGCCACTTCTTCCATTGGTTCTTATCTCTATCCATTGGCCAGAGATTGCTGTTATAGGGACATGGGAACGGGAGTAGGACATTCAGCCCCTCAAACCTGTTCCGCCATTCAATTAGATCATGGCTGATCTGTATCTGAACTCCATTTATCCATTTTGGTTCCATGGGGGAACAATTCAGTTGCTTTGCGCCTCCCATTAGCGCCCTAAGAGGGCGTCAATGGGGTGCAACGCAACTAGCGCCCAGGCGCGGCGATGTTTGCGTCGCTCGTGAAATTGACCAGACATTTTGCGGCGGCACTAAACACTACCGCCACGATCTCCTGCGCTCGCAGATCGTGATGTCAGTCAAGCGTGCAACGCCTCGGTAGTACCCCGGATCGGATATTGAGTGGCGCCCCCTACCTTTCTGCCTGCCGCTAGCAACGACAGGTTGAGGGGAACGTTTTGCAGTCGGGAAGGGACTGGGGGAGCGCTATTTAAAGGCTGCCGCTTCCTGACTTTTTTTGTCGGCGACATTTTTGCACCACGCATTCTGAGAGAGAGAGAGAGTTTTGGGTACTGAGCAGCACTTTGCAGATTCATTTTGATTTGACCTTCTTTGCATCGATTTAGAAGAGACTATGGGGGCTGCACTCTGAGCTCTTTCCCTGGGCCTCTCCATTGTTCTTCCAGCAGATTTGATGTACAGGTCTGTCCAGACCGAGATTCAAGGCTGCAATGAGCAGGGTGTGGATTGAGAGCAAGATCGACCCTCCCCTTTAAGAACTGGCCAGCGCCAGTGTGTCTGTGTTCCATTGCTGACTGACACCACATGAGCTTTGCCAGCGCTCTGAGGTAGCGCCTCGCTCCTCAGCGTTAGCGCCTTAAGAGAGGTGTGTAGCGCCTGATTTAGCGCTCCAATCACCTCCAGAGGCGATAGAAACCAAGTCTGCAGTCGGAGGCGATAATTAGCACCAGGCACTAAACTTTGCGCCTGGCCGATAATTGCGCCCCAAACGGGGCGATACCGAATTTCTCCCCCCATATCCCTTAATGCCCTTACCTAACAAAAAGCAACCACTCTCAGTTTGGAAATTTTCAATTGACCCCCAGCCTCAGCAGCTTTTTTTTGGTGGGGGGGAGAGTTCCAGATTTCCACTACCTTTAGTATGAAGAAGGGCTTCTTGACTTCATCCCTGAACAGCCTAGTTCTAATTTGTAGGTTACACCCCCTCAGCCTGGACTACACTACCAGAGGAAATAGTTTAAGAACATAAGAGCATAAGAAAGAGAAGCTGGAGTAGGCCATTCGGCCTTTTGAGCCTGCTCCACCAATCAACAAGACCTTGGCTGATCTTCTACCTCAACTCCATCTTCCCGCACTATCCCCATATCCCTTAATTCCCTTTGTTCCTAAAAATCTATCGACCTCTGTCTTGAATATATTCAATGACTGAGCATCCACAGCCCTCTGGGGTAGAGAATTCCAAAGATTCACAACCCTTTGAGTGAAGAAATTTCTCCTCATCTCAGTCCTAAATGGCCGACCCCTTATTCTGAGACTGTGACCCCTGGTTCTAGACTCCCCAGCCAGGGGAAACATTTTCCCAACATTAACCCTGTCAAGCCCCTTAAGAATTTTATATGTTTCAATTAGAACACCTCTTATTCTTCTAAACTCTAAGGAATATAGCCCTAGTCTACTCAATCTCTCCTCATCAGGCAATCCCTTCATCCCAGGAACCAGTCTCGTGAACCTTTGCTGCACTCCCTCTAGGGCAAGTATGTCTTTCCTTAGGTAAAGAGACCAGAACTGTACACAGTACTCCAGGTGTGGCCTCACCAATGCCTTGTATAATTGTACTAAGAATTCTTTACTCTTATACTCTAATCCCTTTGTAACAAAAGTTAACATAGTATTTGCTTTCCTAATTGCTTGCTGTACCTGCATATTAACTTTCTGTGATTCATGTACAAGGACACCCAGGTCCCTCTGAATACAAACATTTCCCAATCTCTCACCATTCCAAAAATATTCTGCTTTTTTTCTCCTACTAAAGTGGATAACTTCACATTTCCCCACATTGTATTCCATTTGCCATGTTCTTGCCCATTCAGTCAACCTGTCTTTATCTCTGCAGCCTCTTTGCGTCCTCCTCACAGCTTACTTTCCCACCTAACTTTGTATCATCAGCAAACTTGGATACATTACACTCAGTCCCTTCATCTAAGCCATTAATCTAGATTGTAAATAGCTGAAGCCCAAGCACTGATCCTTGCGTACCCTGCTAGTTACAGCCTGCCAACCTGAAAAAGTCCCGTTTATTCCTACTCTCTGTTTTCTGTCCATTAACCAATCCTCAATCCATACTAATATATTACCCCCAATACCGTGAGTCCTAATTTTGTGTAATAACCTCTTGTGTGGCACCTTATTGAATGCTTTTTGAAAATCCAAATAGACTAAATCCACTGTTTTTCCCTTATCCATCCTATTAGTTACATCTTCAAAAAACTCTAACAGATTTGTCAAACACAATTTCCCTTTCATAAAAGCATGTTGACTCTGCCTAATCATATTATGATTTTCTAAGTGCCCTGTTACCACGTCCCTAATAATAGATTCTAGCATTTTGCCTACTACTGATTTCAGGCTAACTGGCCTATAGTTCCCCGTTTTTTCTCGTCCTTCTTTCTTAAATAGCGGGGTTATGTTTGCTACCTTCCAATCCTTGGGGACTGTTCTAGAATCTAGAGAATTCTGGAAGATTAATACCAGTGCATCCACTATCTCTGCAGCTACCTCTTTTAAAACCCTAGGATGCAGGTCATCAGGTCCAGGGGATTTGTCGCCACTTAGTCCCATTAATTTCTCCGGTACTGTGGGGGAAAAATTGTGTTGCTTTGCGCCTCCCGTTAGCACCCTCTTAGGGCGCTAACGGGGCACAAAGCAACTAGCACCCTGGGCACGGCACCGCTCACGCCTCCCGTGAAATTCAGCGGGAGGTTAGTGGCGGCGCTAACCGGTAGCGCCCCATGGTGCTGCGCCACCGTTGATGACGTCATCTTCGGGAGCGCCCCCTGACTTACCGCCAGACACTATGTCCGACGGGGTCAGGGGGGCCTGCCTGCAGCCGGGAAGCTGCAATTTAAAGGCGAGGTGCGGGGCGGCCATTTTTGTTGCTGGCCGCCTGCCAGCACCTGCCTGCGCTCCTGTCCCCGGCCTCCTGAATGGCACCCCCGGGGAGTGTCGGCTGCGCTCCAAGAGCCCGGCACTTCTCTTGAGTGCCAGGCTCTTTTGCCGGCACTCCCAATCCCCGATGGCCCAGCTGGGCCCCGGGTCGCGCTGCACAAGGCCCCTCCTCTTTAAGAAGGGGAGGAAGGCCTGCAGTACCGCGGCGCGACGTGCCGCAGCGTGACTCGCAGTGCTCCAAGAGGGATGCAGGGCGCTTCCAGTAGCGCCCCGCTTCCCTCTTGGGGCGCAACCACTCAAGTTCTGGCAGGAGGCGCTAATTTATCCGGGGCGCTAAAAGTAGCGCCCCGGCGACGTTAGTGCCCCAAATGGGGCGCTACTCAATTTTTAGCCCTATGTCTTTACTTATACTGATTTCTTTAAGTTCCTCATTTCTCTAGACCCTTGGTTCCCCATTATTTCCGGAATGTTTTTTGTGTCTTCTACTGTGAAGACAGATTCAAAGTATTTGTTTAATGTCTCTGCCATTTCCTTATTGCCCATTATAATTTCTCCTGTCTCTGCCTCTGTTTCTCTCTATCTACCCTATCATCTTAAACAACTCGATTAGATCACCCTTAATCTTCTATACTCATGGGAATACAAGCCTAGCATATACAAAATATTCTCATAATTTAACCCTTTTAGTCCCGATTCTGGCACATCTGCGCTGCACACCCTCCAAGGACAATATATCCTTCCTGAGATGCGGTGCCCAAAACTGAACACAGTACTCTAAATGGGGTCTAACCAGAGTTTATACAATTGTAAAATAACTTCCACTCCATCGTATTTCAACCCCCTTGAGATGAAGGCCAACATTCCATTCGCCTTTTACTTATTTTTTTGTACCTCTTCACCAGATTTTAGTGATTTCTGTACTTGGACCTTTAACTCTCTTTGCGCCTCCACAGTACAGCAAAGACTATGGGCCCCGACAACATCCCGGCTGTCGTGCTGAAGGCTTGTGCTCCAGAACTAGCCGCGTCTCTAGCCAAGCTGTTCCAGTACAGCTACAATACTGGCATCTATCTGACAATGTGGAAAACTGCCCAGGTATGTCCTGTCCACAAAAAGCAGGACAAATCCAATCCAGCTAATTACCGCCCCATCAGTCTTCTCTCAATCATCAGCAAAGTGATGGAAGGTGTCGTCAACAGTGCTATTAAGTGGGACTTACTTACCAATAACCTGCTCACTGATGCTCAGTTTGGGTTCCAACAGGACCACTCGGCTCTTGTGCCTCATTACAGCCACGATCCAAACATGGACAAATGAGCTAAATTCTAAAGGTGAGGTGAGAGTAACTGCCCTTGATATGAAGGCAGCATTTGACCGAGTGTGGTATCAAGGAGCCCTAATAAAACTGAAGTCAAGGGGAATCAGGGGGAAAACTCTCCACTTGCTGGAGTCATACCTAGCACAAGGTATGTCGTTGTTGGAGGGCAATCATCTCAGCCCTATGACATCGCTGCAGGAGTTCATAAGGGCAGTGTCCTAGGCCCAACCATCTTCAGCTGCTTCATCACTGACCTTCTCTCCATCGTAAGGTCAGAAGTGGGGATGTTCGCTGATGACTGCACAGTGTTCAGTTCCATTCGCAACTCCTCAAATAATAAAGCAGTCTGTCTCCACATGCAGCAAGACCTGGACAACATTCAGGTTTGGACTGATAAGTGGCAAGTAACATTCGTGCCACTCAAGGGCAAGGCAATGACCATCTCCAACAAAAGAGAGTTTTGCCTCCTCCCCTTGATATTCAATGACATTACCATCGCCAAATCCCCCACCATCAATATCCTGGGGGTCATCATTGACCAGAAACTTAACTGGACCAGCCACATAAATACTGTGGCAACAAGAGCAGGTCGGAGGCTAGGTATTCTGTGGCGAGTGTCTCATCTCCTGACTCCCCAAAGCCTTTCCACCATCTACAAGGCACAAGTAAGGAGTGTGATGGAATACTCTCCACTTGCCTGGATGAGTGCAGCTCCAACAACACTCAAGAAGCTCGAAACCATCCAGGACAAAGCAGCCCGCTTGATTGGCACCCAATCTACCACTTTAAACATTCAATCCCTCCACCACTGGCGTACCATGGCTGCAGTGTGTACTATCTACAAGATGCACTGCAGCAACTCGCCAAGTCTTCTTCGACAGCACCTCCCAAACAAGGACCTCTACCACCTAGAAGGACAAGTGTGAGAAGTTGCACAACACCAGGTTATAGGCCAACAGCTTTATTTGAAATCACAAGCTTTCGGAGCGCTGCTCCTTCGTCAGGTGAAGTGAAGAGATGCATATAGGCACAACATATATATTTCAAATAAAGCTGTTGGACTATAACCTGGTGTTGTGCGACTTCTCACATTTGTCCACCCCAGTCCAACACCGGCATCTCCACATCATAGAAGGACAAGGGCAGCAGTCGCATGGGAACACCACCACCTCCAAGTTCCCCTTGAAGTCACACATCATCCTGGCTTGGAAATAGAGCATTGTTCCTTCATCGACGCTGGGTCAAAATCCTGGAACTCACTCCCTAACAGCCCTGTGGGAGTACCTTCACCACACGGGCTCACCACCACCTTCTCAAGGGCAATTAGGGGTGGGTAATAAATGCTGGCCTTGCAGCGACGCCCACATCCCATGAATGAATAAAAAAAAAGTTCCTAGCTTCTCGCCATTTAGAAAAACTCTGATCTAACCTTCTTAGGTCCAAAGTAGATGACCTCACACTTCATCACATTGATCTCCATCTGCCACAGTTTATAAGAACATAATAAGAACATAAGACGTAGGAGCAGGAGTAGGTCATTCGGCCCCTCGAGCCTGCTCCACCATTCAATAAGATCATGGCTGATCTGATCTTGGCCTCAACTCCACTTCCCTGCCCGCTCCCCATAACCCTTGACTCCCTTACCATTCAAAAATCTGTCTATCTCCACCTTAAATATATTCAATGACTGAGCCTCCACAGCTCTCTGGGGAAGAGAATTCCAAAGATTCACGACCCTCTGAGAGAAGAAATTCCTTCTCATTTCGGTTTTAAATGGGTGCCCCCTTATTCTGAAATGATGCCCCCTAGTTCTAGATTTCCAACGAGGGGAAACATCCTCTCTGCATCTACCATGTCAAGCCCCTTCAGAAGCTTATATGTTTCAATAAGATTCCCTCTCATTCTTCTAAACTCCAATGAGTATAGGCCCAACCTGCTCAACCTTTCTTCATAAGACAACCCCTTCAACTCCGGAATCAAACTCGTGAACCTTCTCTGAACTGCCTCCAATGCAAGTATGTCCTTCCTTAAATAAGGGGACCAAAACTGTATGTAGTACTCCAGGTGTGGTCTCACCAACGCCCTGTACAGTTGTAACAGGACTTCCCTACTTTTATACTCCATTCCCTTGCAATAAAGGCCAATACTCCATTTGCCTTCCTAATTACTTGCTGTACCTGCATGCTATCTTTTTGTGATTCATGTACAAGGACCCCCAGATCCCTCTGTACTGCAGCATTTTATAATCTCTATTTAAATAATCATTTGCTTTTTTATTTTTTTTACCAAAGTGGATAACCTCACATTTTCGCACATTATACTCCATCTGCCAGATTTTTGCCCACTCACTTAGCCTATCTTTATCCCATTGGTGATTCTTTGCATCCTCCACACAATTTGCTTTCCCACCTATCTTTGTATCATCAGCCAATATGGCTACATTACACTCAGTCCCTTCATCCAAGTCATTAATATAGATTGTAAATAGTTGATGCCCCAGCACTGATCCCTGTGGCACCCCACTAGTTACAGTTTGCCAACCTGAAAATGACCCATTTATCCCAACTCTCTGTTTTCTGTTAGTTAACTAATCCTCTATCCATGCTAATATATTACCCCCAACACCATGAGCTCTTATCTTGTGCAGTAACCTTTTATGTGGCACCTTATCGAATGCCTTCTGGAAATCCAAATACACGACATCTACTGGTTCCCCTTTATCCACCCTGCTCGTTACATCCTCAAAGAACTCCAGCAAATTTGTCAAACATGATTTCCCTTTCATAAAACCATGCTGACTCTGCTTGACTATATTATGATTTTCTAAATGTCCTGCTACCACTTCCTTAATGATGGACTCCAGCATTTTCCCAATGACAGCTGCTAGGCTAACTGGTCGATAGTTGCCTGCTTTGTGTCTCCCTCCTTTCTTAAATAGGGGTGTTACATTTGCGGTTTTCCAGTCCGCTGGGACCTCTCCAGAATCCAGGGAATTTTGGTAGATTACAACCAATGCATCCACTATCTCTGCAGCCACCTCTTTTAAGACTCTAGGATGCAGGCCATCGGGTCATGGGGACTTGTCCACCTTTAGTCCCATTAGTTTGCCTAGTACTTTCTCTCTAGTGATAGTGATTGTTTTATTATTGGGATGTTTTTAGTGTCTTCTACCGTGAAGACCGATACAAAATATTTGTTCAAAGTCTCTGCCATTTCCTGCTTCCCATTATTAATTCCCCAGACTCATCCTCTAGGGGACCAGCATTTACTTTAGCTACTCTCTTCCTTTTTATATACCTGTAGAAGCTCTTACTGTCTGTTTTTATATTTCTTGCTAGCTTACTCTCATAAGCTATCTTCTCTCTCTATCATTTTTTTAGTCATCCTTTGCTGGTTTTAAAAATTTCCCAATCCTCTGGCCTTCCACTATTCTTCGCAACATTGTATGCTTTTGTTTTCAATTTGATACCATCCTTTACTTCCTTAGTTAGCCACAGATGGTTCATCCTTCTCTTAGAGTCTTTCTTTCTCACTGGAATATATCTTTGCTGAGAGTTATGAAATATCGCCTTAAATGTTTGCCACTGCTTTTCTACAATCTTACCCTGTAATATATTTTCCCAGTCCACTTTAACCAAGTCTGCCTTCATACCTTTGTAATTACCTTTATTTAAGTTCAGGATACTAGTTTGAGACCTAGCTTTCTCACCCTCAAACTGAATTTGAAATTCTACCATGCTATGATCACTCTTCCCAAGAGGATCCTTCACTTCAAGATCATTAATTAATCCAGCCTCGTTACACATTACCAGATCTAAAATAGTCTTCTCCCTGGTTGGTTCCACAACGTATTGTTCCAAGAAACCATCCCTAAGAACTCTTCCTCAAGTCTACCTTTGCCAATTTGCTTTGTCCAATCAATATGAAGATTAAAATCTCCCATGATTATAACCATACCTTTCTTACAAACCTCTAGTATTTCTTGATTTATACTCTGTCCTACAGTGTGGCTACTGTTTGGGGGCCTGTAGACCACTCCCACCAGTGACTTCTTACCCTTATTATTTCTTATCTCCACCCAAACTGATTGTATGTCTTGACATTCTAAGCCAATATCATTTCTCATTACTGCACTGATCTCATCCCTGACGTCACTCCTTGTTTTTTGTTGTTCTTTACATCGTCGGAGGTGCCGCCTCCTCCGGTGTTGCCGGCGCTTAGGTCCGTTTGGCACACTCGTTTAATCTATCAGTGTCCCTTTGCAACATTCTTATCTCATATACACTACATAGTGTGCCATACTGTTATAGTTTTCCATCTCTTGTCTACAGGGATGGTAGCACTGTAGACAAGAGATGTAAACTATAACAGTTTGACTTGCAGTTTGGTTCAAAATCATTCTTCTGTAACTTTAATCAGTCAGGATCAAGTTGCAAATCACAAAATGCGATTTGGTGACATACACATGGATGAGTTATAGAGACTGAAACGTCTCAGTGATTGGAATATCTGTTGTCCATTTCTCTTCAACCCACCCTCCCCCCCACCCTGTTTTCTTTCCTTTCCATCTTAGAACCTTTCACTTTACAATCCTGAAGCAGGGTCTGCATCTGGAACATTAACTTGTCTTTTCTCTTTACAGATGCTGGGCATCTATGCCACGTTTTCTGTTTCTGTTTCTCATTTGATTATTCTTCCCTGATGCTTGGTCCCACTCATTCTTAACTGCTACAAAATTAGTAATTACTTAACTTGTAAAGGTTTTACAAATTAAAGATGACTTGTTACATACTAATTACATAGATATTACAGCACAGAAACAGACCATTTGTCCCAATAGGTCTGTGTCTATGCTCCACACGAGCCTCCTCCCCCTTTACTTCATCTCACCCTATCAGCATATCCTTCTACTGCTTTCTCCCTCATGTACTTATCTAGCTTCTCCTTAAATGCATCTCTGCTATTCACTTCAACCAGTCCATGTGGGAACAAGTTCCCCATTCTTACCACTCTGGGGGCTAGAAATTCGGTGCATTTGCGGGCCGCACTGACTTTTCGCCTGGGCGCGGCGCCGCTAACGACTCCCGCTAAATTTATCAGGAGTTTAGCGGCGGCGGTAACCGGTAGCACCCCGCTCCGCTGTGCAGGAGATGACGATGCCTTGTTTTCGCCCCACCTGCAAAATTGGCCCGCGGCCCCTGAATCTGCGCCGGGCGATGACAGCGACCGATTCAGGGGGCGGGAACGGAGTGGCAGGAGGCTCGTGGGGCGATAAGTAAAGGGGAGGTGGCGGGCGGGGAAAAAATATCGTCTGACTTACTTGTCGCGGCCCGTTGCGTCTTTGAACGCGGGGTCTGTGCCGCCATCTGGCAGCCCGGCGCTCTCTTGAGTGCCAGGCTGCTGGCACGGCACCCCGCTCCCCGGTGGTCCAGGTAGGGCCCCGCAGAGTTGTGGGCTTGGGCTCTCCCCTTTAATGAGGGGACGAGCCCTTCCATGCGGCAGGGCTACGTGGCCCAGTGGTAGCGCTGCAGAATGCACCGCCCCGATATTCAAAGTTAGTGCTCTAAGAAGGAAGTGGAGCGCTTGAATTAGCTCCACCTCCCTCTTGGGGCGCTAAAACTGAATTTACCGATCGTCAGCGCTATTTTCTGCCGGGCGCTAAATTTAGCGCCCAGGCGATATTCGCGACCCAAAATGGTGCTGGCGAATTTTTCCCCTGAATTCCTTATTGGATTTATTAGTGACTATCTTATATTTATGACCCCTAGTTTTGGATTCCCCCACAAGTGGAAACATCTTCGCTACGTCTACCCGATCAAATCCTTCCATAATTTTAAAGACCTCTGTTGTTACCTCTCAGCCTACTCTTTTCTAGACAAAAGAGCCCCCGCCTATTCAATCTTTCTTTCTTATGTTTTGTCAAATGTAATGTGCTGCAAATTTTGATTGTACCAAGGGGCACAAAGCAGACTCCTGCTTGCGTGCCCTGCGGAGAACATCTTGCAGACAACTGTATTTACTGTTTCCTACTGCTTTCCAGATTTCACTAATGTTTAATTTTAATTTGACAAACCCTCTGGTGACTGTCCCCCAGCGAAGCCTGACGCAGAATGACAAGCTAGTCACAAGAGAATCCCTTGTTCTTACACCTCCTGCCGACTGGGACTGCTGAAGCAGAGACTTTTCACTTACCCTAAAATGCTAAGTTGTCCTGTACTACTGGGGTGGCAGATTGGACTGGAGAGATTGATGAAAGCTTGAAGAGTGTTTCTCAAATTGGAGACGCCCGGTGATATCCAAGAATTGAGATATTTGTTGCACATTCCAAGAACTAATTTTCCTGCCGATTGTGTCCCATAAACAATTGTGTGGTCGGTATTTAGTGACAGTAATGAATTTCTCGAAGCCTGTGTGTGGCGGCAGGGTCATGTGATGTCAGGAGTTACTGTATTTTATTTCTCTGCACCCCAGCTTTATCCCATCCTCTCCTAAAAGGCGGAAGGTAGGATGTGCAGGCCTTGGAGAGGGTGCAGAGGGGATTTACCAGAATGGTATCAAGGATGAGGGACTTCAGTTATGTGGAGAGACTAGAGAAGCTGGGATTGTTCTCCTTAGAGCAGAGAAGGTTATGGAGAGAATTAATAGTGTTGTTCAAAATTATGAGGAGTTTTGATAGAGTAGATAGGGAGAAACTGTTTCCACTGGAAGGAGGGTCGGTAACCAGAGGACACAGATTAAAGGTAATTGTTATGATCTGGAATGCACTGCCTGAAAGGGCAGTGGAAGAAGATTTAATAGTAACTTTCAAAAGGGAATTGGATAAATACTTGATTGCAGTGCTGTGGGGAAAGAGCGGGGAGAGTGGAACTAATTGGACAGCTCTTTCAAAGAGCTGGCACAGGCACGATGGGCCGAATGGCTTCCTTCTGTGCTGTATGTTTATATGATTCTATGAAAACTTGTCCCAAGTGCTCATCCATTCATGTGATAGTCTGGACAGTGAGTGTTGGCAGGCAATTCTGTTGCAGGGGTCATCGCACGTGAGCCTGTATTTTGCCTCACATGATGAGTAATAATCCAGCTGTGGTCGCTGGATGGCATTCAGGAGTTGGAACTCTGGGTTATGTTTACCTACTTGGCCCAGAATCACTGAAGTGAGGTGGGCTACCCCCCACCCCAAACCTGGCTGAGATCAGCTAACTCAACACAGTCAATCAGAGAATGATACTGCCAGTTAAAGGGATACACTATGGGGACAGGTTGCATAAACTTGGCTTGTATTTCTTTGAGTTTAGAAGATTGAGGGGGTGATCTGATCAAGGTTTTCAAGATCATTTAAGGATTCATTAGGGTAGATACGGACAAACTATTTCCTCTGGTGGGGGAATCCAGAACAAGGGGGCATAATTATTATCAACATTAGAGCCAGGCCATTCAGAAGCACAATCAGGAAGCACTTCTTCACACAAAGGGTGTGGGAATCTGGAGCTCTCTCCCCTAAAAGGTTGTGGATGCTGGGGGTCAATTGG
Organism: Squalus acanthias; assembly: GCA_030390025.1. Classification (NCBI taxonomy): domain Eukaryota; kingdom Metazoa; phylum Chordata; class Chondrichthyes; order Squaliformes; family Squalidae; genus Squalus; species Squalus acanthias. Next base: position 86,633,976 of record CM059425.1, read on the forward strand.
TGCTTTCCAGACGGAGATGGATAGATTTTTGTTGGGTAAGGGCGTCAAGGGATATGGAGCTAAGGAATTGGGGTGCAGACAGACATGATCTAATTGAATGGCGGAACAGGCTTGAGGAGTTGAATGGTCTACTCCTGTTCCCATGAGCTTAAAATTTGGGGGCATCACGCTACCCGTTACCGGCAAAAAATTGTGAAAAGAGGCCGCTCTTTCGCCAGCTGGACTCGAGTCCCCCCCGGAGTCCTCCATTTTCCTAGCCCTGGCAGAGCTGCCGGTAAGATCCATCACCCTGCAAATTAAAATGAGGGAGCGGTGGCGTCAGTCGGAGTGCAATGCCGGCTTAACGTCACCACGATGAACTTGGACCTTTGCGTTGAGTTCAACGCTGAGTTCTAAGCTCACCATGCAAACCCAGCAAGCAAGCCCCTGCCAAGAATGGCCTGCACTGTCTCCTCCAAGGGGGTGAGGTGAAGCTAGGAATGGGAGATGTGCCTTGTGATTGGTACAGATTGTTGGTAGGTGAGTGATTGGGGTGGTGGGGGGGAGTTGTGCATTGAGCAGTGTGTGAGGCTAGTGATTCAGTTGGTAGGAGACGGCTTTTGAAGATACATTCACTGACCTTGACCAATGGTCTGAGGTCATGAAGCTTCTTTGGGCACTGGAGCCAGGTGGTGGGAGTGACACTGCTGGCAGTGACAGCCTCGGTGATCTGGTCCCACATTCTTCTTTCTGGGGGGCCTCCTGGCCCCCTGTGGGTAGAGGACCTCTCCTGCAGTGTTGACCCCCTGCACAAAGCTGGAGTGCTGCGTGCGAGACCCTGGGTGCCCTTTCTCTGGCCTGATGAGCCATTTTTTTTGGTGCTGAAGCACTTTTACCATTTTTTGAGGTTCGGAAGGGAATTCAGATTTAAGAGCAGAAGACTCCCATTTGGAACTTCTTTTTAATGTTAATTTGAAAAAAAAAGGCAGTAAGGGCTGAAAACTGGATTTTTTTCACTTCAATTTTAATTTTTATTAGTTCAGAAAGCATTGCCCTTTTAATTTCCCACAATGCCTAGCGAACGCCATAGCCTCGCTTCCAGAGGCTGTTAGAAGCTGGAACGCCGCTTCAGGCCGGGAACTTCGACTCCCATGTCTGCACTAACGCCACCAGGAGGGCGTTACACGGTAAGTTAGCGCTGGGCTAAAAATCTTTAGCCCCCAGCGCAAATTTTTCCCTGGTAGCGCTCCGTCTGTTTTCAGCGGCCGTTAACCCGTGGCGACCACAGATTTTTCCTCCTATGTTCCTGAAGCTGGGGCCCTCCTGACGTGTATGTATCAGTTCGACATGAGGTGACCCTACCATCTGAAACATGGGGAGGAACTAGGAACTGCTGCAAGTTTTGCATGTTTTCCCATTGTCTTAACCGTTCAGGTAGACATGGTACTCTTAGAACATAAGAAATAAAAGCAGGAGTCGGCCATACGGCCCCGCGAGTCCGCTCTTGCAGTCTGCTCTTCCCCGCTGTGGAGGTGAAAACAAATAGGCTGGCATTTCAAATAAGCTCAGAAAGACTTGCCACGGCTCTTCTCTCGTCACAATAAGCACCCACCCCCGCCCCAATGTTCCGCCTTTTTATTTTACCCACCTTATTTCTATTTATTTTCCTGATGCCCTTCTTTCTTCCTTGACCGCTGACCCCAGGTCAATCCTGGCACCTGGTGCTCAGACTGCTCCCACACTCTCCTGCTCATTCATGCATGCTCTGTCCCATATCCCTTGCCGTCTTGAGAAGAAACAATAACAGCAAAATAAAAATAAAGGGTAGGATGTATCTGGTCCGAGACACTGGGACACTGAGAGCGCACCGTTCACCAAAATGCCCGACAACTGACCTTGCCTTATTTTTCAAGGTTGGGCAATTTGAGTAAGCTCCCAGCCTCATTTATGTTTGCAGCCAGGAGCTCGCTGAAGGGGGAAGCCAAGAAATAGCGAGGCTGCCGCACTCAACTTTAAAGAGATGTGACAGACATAAAATTCCCCGGGACCCCTACAGATACTCCAGACCACCAGGTATCCTGGGGGCAAGCCCCACTACAAAAGTTCTTTGGACACCTCTCTGTTGGGTGCACCAACCCCTGGTGCAGAGGAAACGGAGCCAGGAGCACAGTAATGGCCCATCTCAGTAGCGTTCTTATGCTGAGCCCAAATGATGCTCTCCAGCACTGATCCTGCGGGAGTTTACGGAGTCAGTGGGAGGACACCTCCTTAGCACAGGGCCCAAGTGCCACTTTGACTATATCCCTGGGGCCTGGATGCCCCATGCCCACAGTAATGCCATTGCTGCTCCACCAGCAGATAGGCCATCCACCCCCACTTCTCCCTCGCATCCCCGACACTGCTTTGATCGGACCCCCAATGTAAGTTGGCCAACCTGGATGAGTTGATTCTTCAGGAGTCCAGGCCTGTAGCCTTTTAAAAAAAAATAATTCTCAGGATGTGGGCGTCGCTGGCAAGGCCGGCATTTATTGCCCATCCCTAATTGCCCTTGAGAAGGTGGTGGTGGGCCGTCTTCTTGAATCGCTGCAGTCCGTGCGATGAAGGTACTCCCACAGTGCTGTTAGGACGGGAGTTCCAGGATAATGGGCCAGAAATTTGGCTCTTGTCGGGTGAGTACGCGCTGTGTACTCACCCGTAAGGCCACCTGAAGTGCCGGTTTCCTGCATGCACTGCGCATGCGCGGGAAACCGGAACTTCCGTTCCCCTGAAGGAAGGGGTTCAGAAGTCGAACGCGTGCGCGGGAGAGGCTGTGCGCACGCAGCGAACTTCGTTTTTTTTTCCAGGTTTCTCCGTGAGGGTAAGTATGAAGAAGCTGCACCTTTAAAAAGGAGGCACAAGGCCTGTTTTTAACAAGGTAAGTGGTTAATTATTTACAATTTAAAAATTTTTTCAACAGGTTTATCTTTTTTAGATACTTTAAAGAAAGGTAAGTTTATTTTTAGCACCGTTAAAAAGTATAATTAATTTTTTCAAAAATTTAAATTTTTGTTTAAAGTAGTTAATTTATTTAACTTATAGTTATTTTAAAAATGTGATGTTTTAAAAAAAAATTATTTGAAGTTTAAGTGTGGTTTTGGGGCCGATCTCTATTCATAGATTTGACAGGTCTTCCTGTCAAATCTATGAATGAAAATGCCCTGCTAGGATTGGCTCTCCATGGCCCACGTGATCCCAGGGGACGCTTCGAACTAACTGCGCCCCTGGGATACACAAGCACTGCGCGCCGGCAGCTGGAGGAGGCCCAGGACCCGAAGTCCTCGTGGGCCCAAAGCACAACTGCAGGCACGGTAGGCAAGTACGCGCGCGATGCTTGCACCCGCAGGAAGCCGGAAAGCTGAATTTCTGGCCCATTGACCCAGCGAAGATGAAGGGACGGTGATATATGTCCAAGTCAGGATGGTTTGTGACTTGGAGGGCAACGTGGAAGTGATGGTGTTCCCACGCGCCTGCTACCCTTGTCTTTCTAGGTGATCGAGTGTCTAACCTGGACTTCATCGGTGAGGCCACATGCACCCCTGTGGAGGCCGGTAAGCCTCACCTCACTGGGTGTACTGTGCCCCACTGCAATAACTAGTCCCAATTGTGGATCCCGAGCAGGATCTCCTGGTTAGGGAGTCCCTACTCCTGGCCCTACCCCCGGCCTGTCATTTCCAGTCTAAGGAGCAGATGGAAATTTGCCTCTTAAAAGTCAACCAGGAAACTTCCGGTAATGGCGGAGACATGGGGCTGGATTTTGCCAGCCCTGGGGAGGCGGGTTTGGAGGCGGGACTGCCGGGAAAATGGCAGAATCTGGGGGCGGGTGCCCATCCTGCCCCCAACCCGCCACAGTGCCATCTTCCCAGGAGGCGGGTACCCGACCCGCGCCGGGTCCTGTCTCCTGGAGGCGGGATTGAGATTACAGCCACTTAACTGCCTGTTAACAGGTAGTTAACAAGCAGTTAAGAGGATTATCCCCATTTTTCCACCAGAGGCGCGGCTTCCGGACAACGGGAAACCCCGCCAGGGTCACTGAGGCGAGCAGTGGGTCTGCGGGGGTCAGAGGGGTCCAAAAGTGCGCTGTGGAGGTAAGTGATGGGTGCAAGTGTGGAGAGGTAAGTATGTGAGGTGAGTGGAAAGTGTTAGAAAATGTTTACTTACCTTTATTTCTTCCTGCAGGCTTCAACAGTTGGGGATGCGGAGAATCTCGCATCTCACCGGCAGAGATGACAAATGGCTGCTGCATTCTCCAATGCAACAACCATCTAATTTCTGCTCACAAAAGAGGTTTGATGAGCCTTGAATACAAGGACTCATCATACAACAGAGGATGTCAGTGTTTGACAGCTTCACAAAGCTGTCAAATGATAACAATTCATCTGTCAAAAATTTCTGACAGATGAAACGTCATACGCTGATGTTCTCTGTAACCGGCTTCCCCTTAATTGGCCTGCTAAGCCCACTGGGCGGGCTTAACAAGGTCAATCAAGGGAAAATAGCGTAGGTTGGCCACAAGTCGATGGAGGCGGAACTAAAACCCAACAAGTGGGAGTTCCGCCTCCAAATGCTCCCCATTGGCAAAATCCAGCCCAGCGTCTCCACTGTTTCTCTGGATAATCCGCTAGGCTCCCGGCATTGGATAGTGGGAAATAACCGAGTTCCTCTGTAGAATATCACGGCCTCATCTTACAGCAGAAAAGGAGGCCATTTGGCCCATCGTACCTGTGCCGGCTCTTTGAAAGAGCTATCCAATTAATCCCATTCCCCTGCTCGTTCCCCATAGCCTTGCAAATTTCTCCCCTTCAATTATATATTCAATTTTTTTTTTTAATTTACCATTGAATCTGCTTCCACCACCCTTTCAGACAGTGCACTCCAGATCATAACAACTCGCTGTGTAAAGCAAATTCTCCTCAAATCTCTCCGGTTCTTTTGCCAATTATCTTGAATCTGTGTCCTCTGATTACCGACCCTCCCACCAGTGGAAACAGTTTCTTCCTATTTACTCTATCGAAACCCCTCATCGTTTTAACCAAGACCCCATCTGCCCTCTCAAGTGGACGTAAAAGATCCCATGGCAGTATTCAAAGAAGAACAGGGGAGATCTCTAAGTGTCGTGGGCCAACATTTATCCCTCAACCAACACCACTAAAAACGAGTTTAGTTGATCATGTATCACATTGCTGTTTGTGGGACCTTGCTGTGCGCAAATTGTCTGCTGCGTTTCCTACATTACAACTGTGACCACACTATAAAAATAAATTCTTTGACTGTGAAGAGCTTTGGGACATCCTGAGGTCATGAAAGGTACTATTAAAATTTGAGTTCTATCTCTCTAATTTTGAACACTTCTATTAAATCTAACTTTCAATGCTCTAAGATTTACAATCCCAACTTCTCTAGTCTCTCCATTCAATTAAGCTTGATCCCTTTCTCTAAAAGACAAGAAGTAGAAAAGAAACAAACGCTCCACAGTCTTCCTTCACCTTGTGATGAGAGCAGCAGCATAAACTCCGACATGCTTTGTGCTGAGCCTCATTTCCTGTGTGGAATCAATAACTGTGAACAAGCCAGGTTTCTATCTCGTACTAACATCTCCCACAGGGACTGCAGATTCTGATGACTAATCGGATCGCTGCCATGCGAGAGGAATAGGCTTTCCAATTTTCGGGTCAGGATGGGGCAGCTACTAACTGGTCATTATTTGTTAAGTATTTATTAGGCTTGTGACAGACATCTATCTCTGTGTTGCAGAACTTACGCAGTCTTATGTATCTCCCAACTCCCACACTAATGTGACACAGATGTTGCATGTCATTTTGAGATTTATTTTTCCATGAGCCTTTTTACGGCGAAGTGCATGGGTCAAAAAGTTAATAAATTTTGTGATTTTTCATGGACCCAATCTGGGAACATAGGAACAGGAGGAGGCCATTCAGCTCCTCCGCCATTCAATTAGATCACGGCTGATCCACATCTTAACTCCATCATACCCTTGCCTCACAAAAACCTGTCAATCTCAGTTTTGAAACATGACTCCATGGTCATCACAGAGCAGCGAGACGTGATTCATACCAACCACTCAGAAGAATGCGGAGGACCACGAATAAATCATTTAAAAAATGCTACAAAATACGTAGGCTTGATAGTTTGCTGAGCACCAGGAGTTCTCATGGAAAGGCAATCTTGTTGGTCGGTGGAGATGTTTTATTTGTCGAATACTTACGCTTGTCACTCTCTCTTCCTTGTTCATTCATTATAGCAGCTTTGGGTGCATTAGTGCGACCACCCATGACCCCACATGATTCATTTTCTATCACTGTGTTAGCATGAGCGCAGTTTCTCTACTGATTTTCCATCTTCTGATATTGCCTTTGGGTGAGATACTTTGCACAAAAGGGCAACATTTTATGGCAGTGTTGATCTTGCCCATTTTACCTCTTGGCAGATAGTGGCATAGTCCAACACATGTATTTCATCATGTCCCCGGCCAAATGGCATTCTGCAAGTGGTGGCAGAAAGAGGGTGAGTTGGGCCATATTTTGCTCTCTTCACGGTGCAATCCAACACTAGCGAAAAGCTACATTCTGCTTCCAATAAGGTGAAGTGTTCCTATGGCGGGTGGAGCAGGAGTAAGGTGCACAGTAGAGGCCAATGGACATTACATAGAATTACATAAATCTACAGCACAGAAGCAGGCCATTCATCCCAACAGGTCTATGCCAGTGTTTATGCTCCACACGAGCCTCCTCCCACCCCTCTTCATCGCACCCCATCAACATATCCTTCTATTCCTTTCTCCCTCATGTGTTGATCGAGCTTCCCCTTAAATGCATCTATGCTATTCGCCTCAACTACTCCTTGTGGTAGCGAGTTTCACATTCTTACAACTCTTTGGGAAAAGAAGTTGCTCCTGAATTTCCTATTGGATTTTTTGGTGACTATCTGATATTTATGGCCCCTAGTTTTGGTCTCCCCACAAGTGGAAACATCTTCTTTACCCTATCAAACCCCTTCATAATTTTAAAGACCTCTATTGGGTCACCCTTCAGCCTTCTATTTTCTAGAAGAAAGAGCCCCAGCCTATTTAGCCTTTCCTGATAAGTATATCCTCTCAGTTCTGGTATCATCCTTGTAAATCTTTCTTGCACCTTCTCCAGTGCCTCTATATCCTTTTTATAATATGGAGACCAGAACAGTGCACAGTACTCCAAGTACTCCAAGAACATTGTCCTCATAACAGACTTCACTTTTTCAGGAAAGCACCTCTGATTTCTAGTGGCTAACTGCATCGCCTGTCATTCTAAGTTATACAGACCAGGAAGATCCTGGGTTCCAACTACAGTCTGTGCTGAGTCAACTCAAGATCAGCATCCCAGGGCTACAGGATGAAACAAAAATTCCAGGATTCCCACTCCTGATTGAAATTCAGTGTTCTCCTGCTGGATACCGTACCTGTGTGGACATTGGGTGCTATAATAACCACCATTTCCCACGCCCCCCCGCCCCCCCCCATAGTAAAATGGTTTAACCACACTCACTGTGTAGGCTCACATAGGAAGTATGTCTATTGGGGGAGCTACCTGAGGGTGAGATGCCCCCCCCCCACCCCCGCCGGAACTATAGCCCAGCAGGTAAGTCGGAAAGTGCCAGGCCCGCTGAGTTGACTGTCAGGTAGCTGCAATGGACGGCCTGTATGTGACTTTATCCCACTTTTCAAGAATGTCTTTCGCTGGAGGATCGGGCAGAGACAGCTGAAGGAGGGACTCTGGAGAAAGAAATAAAAGAGCAGCGCACAACTGGATTGAGACGGACCTCCAACTCCTCCTCAAGAAGCTTCAACATAGGAGTGCTCCTTACACTTGCCCCAGTCCACACTTAGATCTGTGACTAATGATACAAATAGGGCAACCCAGGAAATTTGAGTGCGATGGGCTATGGGCACATTACCAAGTTTTAGACATAACTTGTATCAGTAGAGGAAAATAGGCTCAGTGTGTGCGATGGAATCAAGGGACTGGTCCCACATCCAAGCATCCTGTGATGCAAGCATGCAACTCGCCTGCTCCCTCCTCCATCTGCTCCATCTTAGTTGCCACTAAACATGATAAAAATGTCATAGAATCATACAACACGGAAGGAGGCCATTCTGCCCACCGTGCCTGTACTGGCTATTTGAAAGAGCTGTTCAATTAGTCCCAATCACCTGCCCTTTCCATATAGCCCTGCAAATTTTTCCTTTTCAAGTATATAACGAATTCCCTTTTGAAAGTTACTATTGAATCTGCATTCCAGATCATAACTCACTGTGTTTTTAAAAAATCTCCTCATCTCCCCTCTGATTCTTTTGCCAAATATCTTAAATCTGTGCCCTCTGCTTACTGACCCTCCTGCCAGTGGAAATATTTCTTATATATTCTATCAAAACCCTTCGGGCAAAAAATTTGACTCGGTAGTGGCCAATCTTTCAGCGCTACAGGCGCCGTTTGGTGCTGAAAATGACGTCCACGCCGGACGCCATCTTGGCGAGGGCAGTAGGGCGGGCATTAGGAGCGTGCGCCGGGAGTATGCAGAGTGCGCAGATCGTGACGTCAATCAGCGTGCAACACTGAGTTGACACCAGCGCTGCCACTTTCATCGTCAACGCTGGAGCCAACCTCGCACAGCTGAACATGCGTTCAGCAGCAGCAAGGACCCCCCCACCAGTGTTACTTGAAGGGATCAGCAACCACTCTTAGGGTAATGCTGATTGATTTCTACTGGCTCTGTGTAAGTTTGTGGAGCTGTTTGGAGCTTTCCAGAGTTGCTTAAAGTTGGTGAGGTGACAGGGTGTGGTGCTGCGAGTGGAGAAGAGGGGAGTTGAGGAGAATTGTTTTTACGCAGCGAATTATGATCTGGAATGCACTGCCTGAAAGGGCAGTGGGAGCAGATTCAATCGTAACTTTCAAAAGGGAATTGGATAAATACATGAAAAGGAGAAGGCCTTGGTTCTGACTTCAAGGGTTCTGGTCAGACCACTTGCTCCCAGTCATGGGTGCTCTAGTTGTCAACCCCCTTGGCCTGCAGCATGACAGGGAGATGGACCAGAGGCAGCAGAGAAGAGGACAAGCTGCCCGCAGAGGAGGAGGGGGAGAAGGGCTCTCAGCAGGAGGCCTTACAACAACAACAACTTGTATTTATATAGAGCCTTTAACGTAGTAAACCGTCCCAAGGCGCTTCACAGGAATATTATAAGACAAAAAATTTGACACCGAGCCACATAAGGAGAAATTAGGGCAGGTGACCAAAAGCTTGGTCAAAGCTGTAGGTTTTAAGAAGTGTCTTAAAGGAGGAAAGAGAGGTAGAGAGGCGGAGAGGTTTAGGCAGGGAATTCCAGAGCTTAGGGCCCAGGCAACAGAAGGTGCGGCCACCAATGGTTGAGCGATTATAATCAGGGATGCTCAAGAGGGCAGAATTAGAGGAGCGCAGATATCTCGGGGGGTTGTGGGGCTGAAGGAGATTACAGAAATAGGGAGGGGCGAGGCCATGGAGGGATTTGAAAACAAGGATGAGAATTTTGAAATCGAGGCGTTGCTTAACCGGAAGCCAATGTAGGTCAGCGAGCACAGGGGCGATGGGCGAACGGGACTTGGTGCGAGTTAGGGCACGGGCAGCCAAGTTTGGGATGACCTCAAGTTTACGTAGGGTAGAATGTGGGAAGCCAGCCAGGAGTGCGTTGGAATAGTCAAGTCTAGAGGTAACAAAGGTATGGATGAGGGTTTCAGCAGCGGATGAGCTGAGGCAAGGGCGGAGACAGGCCTACCTAGGGTCTCCCAAGAGAAATTCTCATACCTCAGCCTAAGCCAGGAGCAGTGACTGAGGCGTTTTTGCTTTACAAACTCTGCCACCTCTTGCAACCAGACCTGCAACCTCACACCAGGGCAGGGACTGTGATGCCAGTGGCTGTGAAGGTGACCGTGGCCCTGAATTTCTTCGCCTTGGGATTCTTCTAGGCTGGCAGTTGGTGTGCGACCATGCTCAGCACATCATGATGGTGAATGTCCAGTATCCTGGCACCAGTCATGATGCTTTTATTCTGCGCCAGTCCGCTGTTCCCTCAGTCTTTGAGCCACCATGTCAAACCAGAGGCTGGCTGCTGTGCGACAATGGCTATCCCTTGACCACCTGGCTCATGACTCCACTCCGCAACTCAACCACACGTGGCCAGCGTGCGTACAATGAGAGCCATGCTGCATCATGTAGCGTCATAGAGCAGGCCATTGGGGTTCCGCTGCCTGGACTGCTCTGGAGGAGCCCTGCAGTACTCACCAGAGCGTGTCTCAAGATTCATCGCGATCTGCTGCACTCTCCACAACCTCGCCATCATGAGGGCACCGCCCTAGCCACCATGCATACAGTGACCAGCTGAGGAGGAGGAGAAGGAAGAAGAGGAGCAGGAGGAGGAGGAAAAGGAGGAGGAGGAAGCGGGAGAGGAGGAAGTGGAAGGGGGGAGGCAAACATAAAAAAGTCAACTAATCACCCTTGAGCATTCCCTTAGTGCCTGTCTTCAGTGTGCCTTTGTCTGTCCTAGTGCTCCTACAAAGTGCTACCCCAGTGACTCCAGCATGGCTGGTGGAAGGCTGCTGACTTTCAGTGGGGGAGACTGCAGATGGCCTTGCAGGACGACCTCGAGCAGCTCTGGGCCTAGAAGGCCCGGCTCTAGGCTGCACCACCTCGGCATAGGCGGCAGCACTCTGGGTTGGCTGACTGAAAGGTAACAGCAAGGGCACTGGCGGAGTGGCAGTGGTGGGAGGATGAATGCTGTCACCCTAACAGAGAATAGCAGGTTTGTCCTCCACGGAGCCACTGCCACTCCCCCGGGGCGGCGCTTCAGCAATCCTAGTAATCTGTTGGAGGACAGATTGCTGGACTGCTGTGACACCCTGCAAGCCCCTTTCCACACTGGTAAACGCAGCCACAATGGCAGCAGTCTGAGCTTGCGCAGCAGCAGTCTGACCCTGCATGAGAGCAGTCTGAGTTGCACGCAGGCTTTCTGGCAGGCCTGCCAATGCACCAAGCAATTCATTGGGCATACCCATCAGCCTTCTTCTGTTGGCTGCCCGATCGAAGTCCTCATCTGAGTCCTGTGCAGCGGAACTCGTGTGTGACCTCGTCCTCCGGGGAGCCTGCACCTGGGCTACCCTTTCCCCTTGCCCTGGCTGCATTATTCGAAGAGGAGCAAGGGAGTTCACCCAGTGGCCACTATTTATCCCCCAACTAACATCATTAAAACAAATTAGCTCGTCATTATCACAGTGCTGTTTGTGGGATCTTGCTGTGCACAAATTGGCTGCCACGTTTCCGACATTGCAACAACAAGAACAGCAGCATTTATATAGCACCTTTAATGTAATAAAAACGTCCGGAGGTGCTTCACAGGAGCGTTATCAGACAAAACTTAACACCGAGCCACATAAAGAGATATTAGGGCAGATGATCAAAAGCTTGGACAAAGAGGGAGGTTTTAAGGAGGAAGAGAGAGGTAGAGAGGTGAAGAGGTTCAGGGAGGAAATGCCAGAGCTGAGGGCCTGAAGACACGGCCGCCAATGGTGAACCGTGACTACTTTTCAAATGAGCCCCAATTGGCTGTGAAGCGCTTTGGGACGTCTTGAGATCGCAAAAGACACAAGTTCTTTCTCCCTTTCTGACAGATTTTTGTTACTGACCTTCCCCCAAACATTCACGACACTCCAGCTCCATTTATACAGAACAACCTGAACGTTATAGGGCGCCCCATTGAGAAATGCAAACATTTTCAATCTTACAATATCCAAGAGCAAAGCTTCCATCTGTGCGTGCTTCCATCAGCATGACTCTTATTCCTTCTGAGTGGACACGTCCTTCCATTGAATTGATGGTATCACAATCGCAGTGATATCCAGCAAACATCAATCAGGATACTTCCCCCTTAGAGCTACAAAGAACACACGACAGATCAGTGACATATGAGAGCACAAATAGAGGAGTGAGTTGGGAAATGAAACCAATTAAACAATGTCCCAGAGCACAATGACTATCTGGCAAGGAATTCCTTTCAAATGTATTAAGTTTCAGTGTTAACTTTAGAAGTTTTCCAGTTGCTGTGTCTATACGTGTAATGCATTCTCACATGGTTTGCCACATGGTTTAGTCTGAGCATGTTCAGTTCGTTCTAGCCTAATATAGCAAGCACATGGACTAGCAACTCATCGTGTCTCTGTCCTTCATTTGTTCTACCCACATATATTATATTTTTGGCGACAAGGATGGGATCCCAAGGCCATTTTTAGGGATCATGGAAGGACACAAGCTGCGATTTTACTGGTGCTCAGAGGGCGGGTTTGGAGGCGGGTCAGAGGTTAAAATCTTTTTGATTGACGGCGGGTTGCGATCCCGCCATCAACCTGCCTCCACGCTACTTTACCAAGTGCCGGCTCTGGGAGTCCCGATCGGTCCCGCCACCAAGCGGCGGGAGACGCCCTTAAGGCAGTTAACAGCTTGTTAACTGTCTGGATAAGCCGATTTTAACAGGGTATTTCAATTTTTGTAAATTTTCTGCGTGTTCCACGCTGTTCGCAAACCACACCAGCCGGGTTCACCAAGTGCCAGACTTCTTGACCGCTGCAGCTCCAACATAAAAACGGAGCTCTAACATGGCTCACTTACAGATGACAGAACTTTGTTTTTTCAGGTCTTGAAAAACTTTTTGCAGGTCTACTGATCTTGTAAGTGGTGAAGCTGAGATCCATATCCACTGTGACCTCCTGGGAAAACCCTCTCCCCACATTGACTGAGCGCGTATAACTTCTAGTCCTCAACTGATATATCTACCAGCAGCATGGGAACGAACCATTTGTACCCTGTCATCCTGGTCCTCAGATTTGGAGGAAGAGCAGCCACGGCAGCAGCAGAATCAGGCACAACAGCAGCACCAACAGCAGGAGCGCCAACCTCCTCCTCACCCACCTGATGCTGCACAGGGCAGAGGGTGTCAGCGCAAGGCTGCACCTCGCCACAGGAGATGCCCCCAACACAGGGTTTACGGGCAGAGGATGAGCTTCCTCAGCATGACTGAGCAGCAGTGCCAAAGGAGGCTGAGACTTTCGCGAGAGGTAGTCGCTGACATCTGTGCAATGCTGCACCAACACCTGGAGCCCAGAGGAGCGGGTGGACACCCCTTACCAGTGGCTGTCAAAGTCACCACTGCCCTCAATTTTTTTGCTTCAGGGTCCTTCCAGGGATCATCAGCAGACATCAGCGGCATCTCCCAGTCGGCCGCACACACTTGCATCACGCAGGTTACTGATACCCTCTTTGCAAAGGCGTACAATTACATCCACTTCTCCATGGATGAAGCAAGTGTAACCACGCGTGCGGTTGGCTTTGCAAAGTTGGCAGGCTTCCCAAGGGTGCAGGGCGTTGTAGACTGCACACATGTGGCCATTAGGGCCCCCCATCACAACCCAGCTGTATTTGTCAACTGTAAGGGCTTCCACTTCCTTAACGTCCAGCTGGTGTGTAACCACAGGAAGAACATTATGCATGTTTGCGCCAAGTTCCCTGGCAGTTGCCATGACTCGTTCATCCTGCGGCAGTCTAATGTGCCTCCGCTCTTCAATCCGCCAACCCAACTTTCCGGATGGCTACTTGGAGACAAGGGCTATCCCCTGAAGACGTGGCTAATGATGCCATTGAGGAGGCCATCAAACGAGACTGAGGAGCGCTACAATGTGAGCCACATTTCCACCAGAGCCATCATCGAGCAAACCATCGGCTTGCTCAAAATGCAATTCAGATGCCTTGACAGATCAGGTGGAACCCTACAGTACTCACCAGCCAGGGTCTCCAGACTCATCATGGTCTGCTGTGCACTTCACAACATCGCACTGCAGCCTGGCTTACCACTGCCTGAGGAACAAGTGGCTCAGCGCAGCACATCCTCGGAAGAGGAGGAGGAGGAGGAGGAAGATATTGCGGAGGTGGATGTGCCAGTTCCAGCAGCACGCGAGCACATTGCTGCCCTTGATGCAGGATGCACTAATCTATGCCAGGTTCGCTTAAGTTGATGAAGCAAACACATGTGGCTGGCACCTTCTTAACACACCATACACAATGTACAAGAACCTTTGGGTTCCTATCACTCTCACCACCATCATTATGGATGAAAGGCGCCCTGGCACCTCACAGTGACACTTCCATTTCTGGGCACACATATGCCAACTCTTTGAATGTTTGCCATTCCATTTATTTTTTGCAATTGAAATGGCGATGATTACATTAAATATGTCTTACATCAAAACACCCAAGTGACTACCCTTGTGACTATAGGTGCTTAATCTTTCTCTTACGCATGCTTCTACGTGGTGCTTCCCCTGTGGCTTCAGCAGATGTGGAGGCACCTTGCTTACTTTCATGCTGCTCCTGCTTCGACACCTTTGGCGGGCGTCCTTTGGGTTTGCGAGCCTGTGAGGGCTCGGCAACAGTCTGCTCCGCCTGCGGCTGTGCAGGGGCTGAGATGGCCATCTCAGTTGGGTGAGGACTCTGGTAGGGCTCTGACCGAGGGCTCCGCAATGGCATGGGAGTGTGAGTGCTTGGAGAGGAGCCCACACTTCCTTATTGCCTGCCACCAACATCCCTCTCATGGGTCAGCTGCACTTCAGTGCTAGCAAGTGGCTGGACAGCACCTTGCTGCACATCAGGGGGGCCATGAGGACCCGTATCTGCACTGGCAGTCCTCCTCAAAAGGACATCCATGAAGGTCTGGTCTTTCTGCTCAATAGCTGCCCATCGCTCCTCCAGAGATGTTATTCTATTCTGAACATTCACCATGTTTTCCTGACTCTGGCGACTTATTTCCTCCATGACCATAGCCATCCTTTCGACGGATGTAACCATCCTTTCCACTGAGGTCGCCATCCTTTCCACGGAGGTTGCCATCCTATCCGTGGTGGTGCGTTCATGCGCCATTGCCTCCACGAAGGCACTGCTCATGTTTGAGATGGACTCCTCCATCCTCTCCACACTCACAGTTACCCTGGGTGCAAAACCTGCCAGAGACTCCTGCACTTGTTCCTGGAGTTCCAGCACCGCTCTCTTTCTGGATGGCCCCAGAGGCACAAGGTCCACATGCAGCTGAGCAGAGCTGGGAGCGCCCTGCGGCCTCCGATGAGGACTCTCCACTGCTGTCCCTGTCTCCACCATGTGCTGATGCTCACTTGTGAGCTGTGATACACCAGGTGACAACACTACTCTATGTCCCGAAGGACCCACCGAGGTGTGCGTCTCTGCACTGGTGCTGGGTGCGCTTATTTCTGCTGACGCTGCACCCTCAGAGGTTGCAGCTTCCTCTGAAGAGTCTTCCGGCTCTTCCTCCTGGACAGTGGGGAGGGGGGCTCTCGATGGTCCCATGGGGGAGTAAAGGCATGAGTTAGACATGTGATATTAACGTAGCATGCACATCGAATTGTGCAGATGATGATAACTCAATCTGTATGAACATCAGATGCCATATCAGTCACTCATGCAATGTAACTGAGAGGGATGCAAATCTATTCTGTCACCAGCTTGCTCTACTGCGCCCGTCTGACCATCCCCCACTTCCAGATCCTCAGCACCTCCTATGATCTCCAGAGCAGCCTCCTCAGCAGTGGTCAGATGGGCAATGGAAGGTGGCCCTCCTCCTGTCCTGGCCATCTCCCTCTTATTGTGGGCTCTCTTTTCCTGCAATGAGGGACACAAGTGGAGTTGGAGTGAGAATGTTGGAGTGAGTGTAGAGAATCCACAGCATAGATGCTTAGAGGGAGACAAAGATGGAGTGAGATGCCAATACCAAGGGCCCTCCCTGTGCGTTGTTAGTTGTTGGCATTGCATAACAGTGATAGTAAGTGTGAGGGGTGCATAGTAAAATAGTGAAGTGATTCTGTACATAGGGAGAGAGGGATGGTTAAGGGTTCGAGGGATGTAAGGGTAAAGTGGGATGTGCAGGAGTAGGTTGACAATGCAGGGTGCTGGTGATGAGAGGAGATGGGGAGCAGATTGAGGGTAAGTGTGATGTTATACTCACTTTACCTGAGCGTACCAGGTCATTAAACCTTTTTCTGCACTGGACCCAGGAGCGAGCACACAAAGATCTGGAGCTCACCTCCTCAGCAATTTGCAGCCAGGCTGCTTTGCTTTGCTGAGGAGGCTTCCTCCGTCCGGATGATGGGAAGAGTACCTCCTGGCGCCCTCTCACTCCCTCCACAAGAGCATGGAGGGAGTCATCATCAAAGCGGGGAGACGCCTTAGCTCTTGCGGCAGTCATGGGTACAATTTCAAAACGAGAAGCAGCAGCAAAGGATGAAATTGAAACAATGCTGCATGGGCTCCTTAAATACAGCTGGCTGACAGACGTCAGCAGAGGCGAGCCGCAGACCCGAAACCACTAATTGGGCCGGGTAGCGCGCACGGACACATTCAATAGGCCACTTAAGGCAAAATCGCAGTTTCTGACCGGCTGAAAGCGGAGGCGGGACCGGAACCCGCCGAACATCAAACCCGCACCCAACCCACCTCCATTGATAAAATCGCGGCCACAGTGTTCAACCTTCGAGTGGACAAGTTTAAGGTGAACTTGTGACACCTAAACCGAATTTTTTTTGCGACGTTTTACTGTTAATGCTGATGCGGAATTGTCTGTGCTTCACCTTCGTGTGTATGTATACACAGCAACAGCGGCGTTGATTCTCAGGTACACAGGTAGCATGCTGAGTCACTGTTTGATGGGATCAGGACAATCATGGCCGCACCTACGGGATTCATCGGAAGCCTCGGCATGTATGACTGAGCTCGCGAACCATTCAGTTCTTACATTGAGCGGATGGAGATGTTTTTTAAGGCCAATAAAATTATTGAGACCGAAGGTGCAGATCAGAATGTTCAAGCTCAAAATAAAGTAATTTGTGAACGGAGGAAAGCTATTTTTCTAACGGAGATCGGGCCAGATGTCTACGGAACATTGACAAACCTACTCGCGCCAGGGAAAGTGAAGGATGTGTCGTTTGAAGACATTGTCGAGAAACTCGAGAACCATGTCGACCCAAAACCGTTAGAAATAGCAGAGAGCTATAAGTTTGATACCAGAAACCAAAAACAAAGTGAACCCATCAGTGAGTACATTGTAGCTCTTAAGAACCTGTCTTTGCATTGCAACTTCGGCACATTTTTGGATCGTGCGTTGCGAGATAAGTTTGTGTGTGGACTGGTGGATGAGCGCACACAGTCCAAGTTACTGAACACTCCGAACCTAACGTTTGACACAGCATGCAAAATTGCCCTATCTATGGAGATGGCGTCTAAGAATGCTAGGGAGCTCCGTCCAACTCAAGTGACTAGTGCGGCTGAGATCTACAGTCACAAAGCCACCGTCGAACCTAAAGCTGTGAGGGGGAGAGCAAGACGGGGAGAGCAGTTCAGTGAATTGTTATCGCTGCAATGGAAATCACTCACCACAGTCCTGCCAATACAGAAATGCAAAGTGTTTTCACTGCCAGAAGCAAGGCCATATTTCAACAGCTTGCAGAGCTAGATCGAAAGCAGAAAGTAAGAACCATTCTAGTGACAATGCAAAGCAGCGACAACAAAAGGGAGGAGTTCACAATATTGAAGTGAACACACCTAATATTGAAGAACTAGGCATCTACAGTCTTTATGCCACTAGTGGCAATGCTAGCAGTCGTGAGAAAGACTTCCGCACAAAACTTTTGATCAATGAGCAATATATTGATATGTGTATCGACACAGCGGCAGACTGCTCTATCCTGAGTAAGGACACATATGAGCATAAGTTTAATCAAATACCACTTACAAAGAGTACCGTAGAGTTAAAAATCTACTCCGGAGAAATCTTAGAGACATGTGATCAAATGGAATATACAGTTCAACACAATGGCCAGTCAGTAAAGCTGCCTATTATTGTAGTGAGCTACAACAGGCCAACCCTCATGGGCACAGACTGGTTGAGAAAGTTAAAACTAGACTGGAAAAACGTCTTCAATGTAGATGCTTCAAAGAAGCGACTCGACAAAATGCTGAACAAATACAAAAGCATGTTCTCAGACAGTTATGAGGGCATCACTGGGTATGACACGCATATCCGCATCAAGTACATCGCGAAGCCTGTCTATTGTAAGGCAAGGCCGGTCCCCTATGTGTTGAAAAGTCAGGTGGAGGAAGAGCTCGTGAAGCTCAGAGAGAACGGAGTGCTAGTAAAAACTGACAAAAGTGAATGGGCTACCCCGATTGTGGTAGTGCCCAAAGCAGACAAAACTGTACGCTTGTGCGGTGACTACAAAGTTACTATCAACCAAGCAGTTGATGATGAGCAGTACACGTTACCTACATCGCAAGATTTGTATGCAGCACTCTCTGGGTCAAAGGTTTTCTCTAAGCTTGACTTGTCGCACGCTTATGCTCAGCTGAATGTTGACAAAGAGTCAACAGTATCTCACCATCAACACACACAAGGGACTGTACTCATACACCAAGCTGCCGTATGCTGTAAAATCCTCCCCTAAAATCTTCCAGGCTGCGATGGATAAGATTTTGCAAGGAGTTCCAAATTGCTTATGCAATCAAGACGATGTGCTGATCGCAACAAGCAGCGAGGAAGATAACCTAGAAATGTTAAATTTAGTGCTTCAAAGGTTGAATTCCCACAATGTCAAATTGAAAAGGAGAAAATGTGCTTTTGTGCAGCCCAAGGTTGTGTACCTTGGTCTGAAAGTTGATGCAAATTGCTTGCAACCAGTTAAGGAAAATATTGATGCTGTCATCATCGCTCCAAAGCCACAGAACGTGTCTGTGTTACAATCTTTCCTTGGAATGGTCCAGTACTACGCACATTTCTTACCTGAGTTAGCGACCATGTTAGCTCCATTGCATGAACTCCTCAAGAACAATGTCCAGTGGAAGTGGCCGAAAGCGTAACAGGAAGCTTACGACGCTTGTAAGAGAAGACTCTCTAGCGATGCTCTACCTGTGCACTACAACACAGAGCGTGAGCTTAAGTTAGCGTGTGATGCTTCTAGCTACGGTGTGGGAGCTGTCATAAGCCACATAATGGATGACGGCCAAGAGAAACCAATCATGTTCGCATCGCAAACCCTCACAAAAATTGAAAAGGTAGCACTCACCATAGTGTTTGGAATCAAGAAATTCCAACAGTTCCTGATCGACAGAAAGTTTACCCTGATAACCGATCACAAACCATTCCTAGCAATATTGGGGCCCAAATCTGCCATCCCTGCAATGGCTGCATCAAGAATGCAACGTTGGGCAGTGTTGTTGTCACAATAGGACTACACGATTGAATATCGCACTTCAAAGCTGAACGCAATCGCAGATGCCTTGTCCAGGTTCCCACATGAGGACTCGTATTGGGAATGAAGGTGAGATTTTCACGCTAGGTGCAGTTGACAAAGACTTTCCTGTGAATGCAACTAAGATTGCAGATGAGACTCAAAAGGACTCAGTACTGAAAAGAGTGTATGAAAACACCTCGAATGGATGGACTAATCATTGTCTGGACACAGAGTTGAAACCATTCCATAACCGTCGTACTGAATTATCTTATGAGCAAGGTTGTATCAAGTGGGGAATCTGAGTGGTGGTACCTACTTCTTTGAGAGATAGAATTCTGGCTGAACTTCATACTGAACATCCTGGGATCATCAGTATGAAATCAATTGCAAGAAGCTTTGTTTACTGACCTGGATTGGACAGTGATCTTGAATCACTTGTCAGCAAATGCAGTGTTTGCCAAAAATGCAGAAGCAAACCACCCAAAACTCCACTACAACCCTGGTCATGGCCAAATAGACCTTTTCAGGGAGTACATGTAGACTTCTGTGAGAAAGCAAATGATTATTTCCTGGTACTTGTAGATAGAGAGAGCTGTTCCGTTGGGACGGACTTCACTTGGCCAGTGCTGGGACTAGAGTCCTGGCGAATCGAATAACTAGGGCTGCAGAGAGGGCTTTAAACTAATTAGTGGGGGGGAGGTTTCAAGAGAGCAAATAATAAAAATGTCAGCGGAGAAGGCAATAGAGCAAAGTAGCAGTGGGGTAATTAAAAACCAGAGCGTGTCAGGAAGGGACAGAATATATAAAGATAAAGGTAAAGTAGTAAAGGGGGTAAAAGCAGGAATAAATTGTCACAAAACATATTTAAAAGTTCTTTATCTGAATGCACGCAGCATTCGTAACAAAATAGATGAATTGACGGTACAAATAACTACGTATGGGTATGATCTTGTGGCCATTACAGAAACATGGCTGCAGGGTGACAACGACTGGGAATTAAATATGCCAGGCTATTTAACAATCAGGAAGGACAGACAGGAAGGAAGAGGGGGTGGGGTAGCTATGTTAATAAAGGAAGGAATCACTGTATTACAGAGAAATGATATTGGGTCAAAGGATCAGGATAATGAAACAGTTTGGGTGGAGATAAGGAATAATAAAGGGAAAAAAACACTAGTGGGAGTAGTATATAGGCCTCCTAATAGTTGCAACTCTGCTGGAAGAAGTATTAATCAGGAAATAGTTGGGGCATGTAATAAGGGAACAGCTATAATTGTAGGGGATTTTAACTATCATATTAACTGGACAAATCAAATTGGGCAGGGCAGCCTTGAGGAAGAGTTTATTGAGTGTATTAGGGATGGATTTCTTGAGCAGTATGTAACTGATCCTACAAGGGGGCAAGCAACCTTGGACCTGGTCCTGTGTAATGTCAGGATTAATTAATAATGTCCTAGTTAAGGATCCCCTTGGAATGAGTGACCATAACATGGTTGAATTCCATATCCAATTAGAGGGTGAGAAGGTTGGTTCTCAGACAAGCGTACTGAGCTTGAATAAAGGAGACTATGATGGTATGAGAGCGGAATTGATTAAAGTGGACTGGGAAAATAGATTAAAGGGTAAGACGGTACATGAGCAGTGGTGTTCATTTAAGCAGTTATTTTACAACTTTCAAAAAAATAATATTCCACTGAGGAAAAAAGGGTGTAAAAGAAATGACAGCCATCCGTGGCTAAGTAAAGAAATTAAGGATAGTATCCAACTAAAAACAAGGACATATAAGGTAGCCAAACTTAGTGGGAGGATAGAAGATTGGGAAGTCTTCAAAAGACAGCAAAAAGTAACTAAAGGATTGATTAAGAAAGGTAAGATAGATTATGAAAATAAATTAGCAAAAAATATAAAAACAGATAGCAAGAGTTTCTATAGTTATATAAAAAGAAAAAGGGTGGCTAAGGCAAACGTAGGTCCCTTAGAGGATGAGACCGGGAAATTAATGGTGGGAAACATGGAGATGGCAAAAATGCTGAACAAATATTTTGTTTCAGTCTTTACGGTAGAGGACACTAAGAATATCCCAACACTGGACAAACAGGGGGCTCTAGTGGGGGAGGAGCTAAATACGATTAAAATCACTAAGGAATTGGTACTCAGTAAAATAATAGGACTCAAGGCGGATAAATCCCCTGGACCTGATGGCTTACATCCTAGGGTCTTGAGGGAAGTGGCAATAGGGATTGTGGATGCTTTGGTAATAATTTTCCAAAATTCCCTGGAATCAGCAAAGGTCCCGGCAGATTGGAAAACTGCTAATGTAACACCCTTATTTAAAAAGGGTAGTAGGCAGAAAGCTGGAAATTATAGACCAGTTAGTCTAACATCTGTGGTGGGTAAAATTTTGGAGTCTATTATTAAGGAGACAGTAACGGAACATTTAGATAAACATAATTTGATAGGACAAAGTCAGCATGGCTTTATGAAGGGGAAATCATGTCTGACAAATTTGCTTGAGTTCTTTGAGGACATAACGTACAGGGTGGATAAAGGGGAACCAATGGACGTAGTGTATTTAGACTTCCAGAAGGCATTCGACAAGGTGCCACATAAAAGATTATTGCTCAAGATAAAAAATCACTGGATTGGGGGGAATATTCTGGCATGGGTGGAGGATTGGTTATCTAACAGGAAGCAGAGAGTTGGGATAAATGGTTCATTCTCGGACTGGCAACCAGTAGCCAGTGGTGTTCCGCAGGGGTCGGTGCTGGGTCCCCAACTCTTTACAATCTATATTAACGATTTGGAGGAGGGGACCGAGTGTAACATATCAAAGTTTGCAGATGATACAAAGATGGGAGGGAAAGTAGAAAGTGAGGAGGACATAAAAACCCTACAAGGGGATATAGACAAGCTGGGTGAGTGGGCAGAGATTTGGCAGATGCAATACAATATTGGAAAATGTGAGGTTATGCACTTTGGCAGGAAAAATCAGAGAGCAAGTTATTATCTTAATGGCGAGAAACTGGAAAGTACTGCAGTACAAAGGGATCTGGGGGTCCTAGTGCAAGAAAATCAAAAAGTTAGTATACAGGTGCAGCAGGTGATCAAGAAGGCCAACGGAATGTTGGCTTTTATTGCTAGGGGGATAGATTATAAAAACAGGGAGGTATTGCTGCAGTTATATAAGGTATTGGTGAGACCGCATCTGGAATACTGCATACAGTTTTGGTGTCCATACTTAAGAAAAGACATACTTGCTCTCGAGGCAGTACAAAGAAGGTTCACTCGGTTAATCCCCGGGATGAGGGGGTGGATATACAAGGAGAGGTTGAGTAGATTGGGACTCTACTCATTGGAGTTCAGAAGAATGAGAGGCGATCTTATTGAAACATATAAGATTGTGAAGGGGCTTGATCGGGTGGATGCAGTAAGGATGTTCCCAAGGATGGGTGAAACTAGAACTAGGGGGCATAATCTTAGAATAAGGGGCTGCTCTTTCAAAACTGAGATGAGGAGAAACTTCTTCACTCAGAGGGTAGTAGGTCTGTGGAATTTGCTGCCCCAGGAAGCTGTGGAAGCTACATCATTAAATAAATTTAAAACGGGGAGCGGGCAGGAAATTGGACATGAGGCTGAGTTCGGATCGGTCGAGGCCCTGTGGGTGGCGTAGCGGGCCCAGGGGCTGAGTGGCCGGGTCCTGCTCCTACTTCTTGTGTTCTTTAGATTTGAGGTGAGGATCAGATCAGCCATGATCTTATTGAATGGCGGAGCAGGCTCGAAGGGCCGATTGGCCTACTCCTGCTCCTATTTCTTATGTTCTTATTTCTTATAGTCACTCAAAGCGGATTGAAGTGAAAGACATGGGTTCAAATACTACAGCTGAACGTACCATAGATGAGGAGATCTATCTTTGCATGTCATGGCTTACCTGACGAGCTTGTTTCTGACAATGGCCCTCAGTTCCGTTCTGCTCTATTCCAAGAATTCATGAAAAGGAACGGTATCAAACACACTCTCGTTCCACCATATCATCCAGCTTCAAACGGAGCAGCCGAAAGGTCAGTCAGAATAGTGAAAGAAGCTCTCAAAAAGCAAGTGTTGCAGGGTTGTTCGGGACTCAGCATGAAGCAACGTTTGGCAAATTTCTTGCTGAAGTACAGAACTACTCCGCACACTACAACTGGATATACCCCAGCAGAACTCTTGATGAAGAGGAGATTGAGAACGTGATTGAGTCTTGTTCAACCAAATTTGGCCTCAAGAGTTGAACAAAAACAGTTGAGTCAGAAACGTTATTATGACACCAATCAGAAAGAACGCAGTTTCAAACAAAACAAGTGTGTTCGTGTTCTCAGTCCCCCTGGCAAGTCGAGTTCACACAAGTGGGATGTAGTAACCATAGTAGAGGTTGGTGGAACCAAGAGATATTTGGTTGAAATTGGTGACAATATCCGAAGTGTTCATGTAGATCAAATGATCTCTGCTAGAGATGAACCAAGACATGATCTTGAACCACTTGATCATGAACACATACATGAGTTTGACTCTGTTCAGACTTCAGAAACTGATGCACCAGGTTCAAACAAATCTGAGATAGAAACAGGATCATCTTTGAGTTCGGAACCAAAACAAATTAGCCCGAAAATTGGTTCAACACCAAAGCCTTCTGTTAGGAGATCAGGAAGGCTCCGCAAACCTGTTATTAAACTGGATTTGTAGTTCATTTAAAAGGAAAAAAGCCAGGAGTTTTTGTTATGTGATACATGTAATACTGGGTAAGGTGGAACCATAGTTTTGTTGTATTTGAGAGAGGAATATGTACATTTTTTTTATGGGGAAAGCAGTGTAATGTATTATCACATGGTTTGTCACATGGTTTAGTATGAGCATGCTCAGTTCGCTCTGGTCTAGTAAACAAGCACCTTGACTAGCAACTCATCGTGTCTCTGTCCTTCATTTGTTCTACCCACATATATTACAATATGGTTTCTTGCTTTGTATGTTTCTCTTGGGCCTTGTTGTCACCAGTCACCTCAGCAGTGATCAGACTTTCAGCTGGGTGGAAGAGTTGCAGAGCTGGGAATCTTTTCACTCTTGTGCCATTAGTTGGGCTTTTTAAGCTCTTCTGAGGGTGTCTGCTGACATTTATCACCCTCATACTACATGGTGTTTGGAAGCAAACTGCCTTCATCCTCTGTGACTGTAGTACACTATCCCTCCTCATCTTTCTCGACCTGTGTGCGGCCTTTGACATGGTTGAAAAAAATGAAAAGAAAGAAAGACTTGCATTTATATAGCGCCTTTCATGACCTCAGGACGTCCCAAATCGTTTACAGCCAATGAAATACTTTTGAAGTGTAGTCACTGTTGTAGTGTAGGAAACGCGGCAGCCAATTTGCGCACAGCAAGCTCCCACAAACAGCAATGAGATAATGACCAGATAATCTGTTTTAGTACTGTTGCTTGAGGGATAAATATTGGCCAGGACACCGGGGAGAACTCCATGCCATGGGATCTCTTATATCCACCTGAGAGGGCAGACGAGCCTCGGTTTAATGTCTCATCCGAAAGATGGCACCTCCGACAGTGCATCACTCCCTCAGTACTGCACTGGGAGTGTCAGCCTGGGTTATGTGCTCAAGTCTCTGGTGTGGGGCTTGAACCCACGACCTTCTGACTCAGAGGTGAGTGAGCGTTTACCAACTAGGTAACTGTAGTGAGCCCAGGGGTCAAATTGCAACCCTCGTCATTCTATTTGGCTTATCATGTGCCCTCAAGTGATCAGCTTGACTCAGAAGAAGGGTGAATGAATACTTTATCAGATCATGACGTAGGTTAGAAACCATCCAACAGATTTATTGACAACAGATAAGCAAACAACAATAATACAAAGAATAATTATTCCTACTTGAAATATAGAAAATAATACAGGATCGCATCGCTACGCTGAAATTCATAGAAAAAACTGGACGTGAAACAAGGCCCTTGTGGTGATGTCATGTGGGGATTCACTGCTAACCTTCTATTGAGCCTCGTCTCTCCCCCTCTGTCTCACAAAGCTTCAGCAATTGGGTCAAGTCAGCCTGAGATACACTTTACAATGCTTTCAAAGTTCCAACTTAGGAACAAAGGAAATCAAAAATGTATGTCTCAGGATCTAACATCTACAGGATAGCAAACATAAAAGGATGTTTGAAATAAAACCAGGAAATGCTGGAAAACACTCAGCCGGTCAGGCAGCTTCTGAGGAGAGTGAAACAGTTAACGGGCAGGACCTTAACTTGGTGGTGGGTAGGGAGTGGGGGGGGGCTGGATTACGACGGGAAACCCGGGAGAACCGGTTTGCCTCAGACCCTGCCGAATTTAACATTTCTTTCCCCTGTTTCCCGCCCGCAGCCAGCCAGAATGAGAGGCTGGCTGGCTGTCGGGTGGGTAGGCCTGCCGGGAGCAAAGAGGGAGGGAGGGAGGAATCGGGGGTGGGGGCCGGGAATTGGAGGCCGGGATTGGGGAGTGGGGTCTGAAGGCAGGGAACGGAGGGGGTCGGAAACAATGTGCCCTGAAATTTTTATGGCGCCGTGCGGCTCCTTTAAGGGGCCATGCGAGCCAATTCAAAATACCGCGCATGCACGGGTTTTGCATTGAAAAAGCCGGCAGGCCGGCTGCGTGGGATCCCTGGAGCGCCACTCGACCACATGGCCGCGTAGCTTAAAGGGAACATTGATCGGAAAGCCGGAGTAGGGGGGTAGTCAGAGATCGGGGGCTGGGGATCGGAGGCCGGAGGTGGCATTGGGGGCTGGGGTTCAGAAGGCCGGAAAAGGGGCAGAGATCGGGGGCTGGGGATCGGAGGCTGGAGAAGGGTAAGAGATCGGGGGCTGGGGATTGGAGGCTGGAGGGGAGGTTCTTTGGGGAAGAGAGTTCCAGATTTCCACTACCCTTTGAAGTTTACATTTATGATTGAGGACATCAATACCTGAACAGATATCGGCGATATTTCTGATTAGAGCAGTGGTGGGCCATTTAAATCTCATATGTACCATAACAAGAAAGAAAGAGATAATGAATTACACCACAGATAACAGGACTGATTTTACATAGGATTTTACAGCACAGACACAGGTTATTTGGCCCATTCGGGCTATGCCGGTGTTTGTGCTCCACACGATGCCTCCTCCCAACCGACTTCATCTCACTCTATCAACATAACCTTCTATTCCTTTCTTCCTCTTGTGTTTATCCAGCTTCCCTTTAAATGCATCTGTGCTGTTCTCCTCGACCACTCCCTGTGGTAGCGAGCTCCACATTCTCACCACTCTCTCGGTAAAGAAATTTCTCCTGAATTCCTTATTGGATTTATTAGTGATTATCTTATATTTATGGCCTGTAGTTTTATACTCCCCCATAAGTAGAAACATTTTTTTTACAACTACAAATGTTCATTCTTTCCTTTCCTCCCCCTTTTCATAGAATCAAAGAATGATACAGCACAGAAGGAGGCCATTCGGACCATTGTGGCTATGCCGGCTCTTTGGTAGAGCCATACAATTAATCCCACTCCCCTGATCTTTGCCCAAAGTTCTGCAAATGTTTTCCCACTTGTATTTATCCAATTCTCTTTTGAAAGCTACTATTGAATCGGCTTCCACCGCCCTTTCAGGCAGCGCATTCCAGATCATAACAACTCACTGTGTAAAAAAAATTCTCCTCATCTCCCCCCTGGTTCTTTTGCCAATTATCTTAAAGCTGTGCTCTCTGGATACTGAGTCTCCTTCCAGTGGAAACAGTTTCTCTTGATATACTCTGTCAAAACACCTTGGGGGAAAAATTCGGTTGGATTGCGCCTCCCGTTAGTGCCTTAAGAGGGCGCTAATGGGGCGCAAAGCAACTAA
Source organism: Squalus acanthias (assembly GCA_030390025.1). Lineage (NCBI taxonomy): Eukaryota > Metazoa > Chordata > Chondrichthyes > Squaliformes > Squalidae > Squalus > Squalus acanthias. Next base: position 86,661,235 of record CM059425.1, read on the forward strand.
CGCCTGGGCGCGGCGATGTTTGCGCCGCTCACGAAATTAACTAGACATTTTGCGGCGGCGCTAAACACTACCGCCAGGATCTCCTGCGCCGGCTGATCGTGACGTCAGTTGAGAGTGCAACGCCCCGGTAGCGCCCCGGAGCGGATATTGAGTGGCGCCCCCTGTCTTACCGCCTGCCGTTAGCAACGACAGGTTGAGGGGAGCGTTTTGCAGTCTGGAAGGGACTGGGGGAGCGCTATTTAAAGGTGACCGCTTCCTGCCTTTTTTTGTCGGCAAAATTTTTGCACCATGCATTCTGAGAGAGAGAGACTGCAAGAGATATTCAAAGCTGTGTTGAGGAGTTTTGGGTACTGAGCAGCACTTTGCAGGTTCTTTCTGGTTTGATCTTCCTTGCATCGATTTAGAAGAGAATTGGGGGCTGCACTCTGAGCTCTTTCCCTGGGCCTCTCCATTGTTCTTTCCAGCAGATTTGATGTACAGGTCTCTCCAGGCCGAGATTCAAGGTTGCAATGAGCAGGGTGTGGATGGAGAGCAAGATCAACCCTCCCCTTTAAGAACTGGCCGGCGCCATTGTGTCTGTGTTCCATTGCTGACTGACATTACATGAGCTTCGCCAGCGCTCTGAGGTAGTGCCTCGCTCCTCGGCCTTTGCGCCTTAAGTGAGGTGTGTAGCGCCTGATTTAGCACTCCAATCACCTCCAGGGGCGATAAAAGCCAAGTTTGCAGTCGGAGGCGATAATTAGCGCCAGGCGCTAAACTTTGCGCCCGGCCGATAGTCGCGCCCCAAACGGGGCGATACTGAATTTCTCCCCCCTTATAATTTTGAACACCTCTATTAAATCTCTCCATAACCTTCTCTGCTCCAAGGAAAACAGTTCAGCTTTTCTAGTCTCTCCACGTAACTGAAGTCCCTCATCCCTGGTACCATTCTGGTAAACCTCCTTTATACCCTCTCACTCATCCTTCCTAAAGTGCCATGCCCAGAATTAAACACAATACTCCAGCTGAGGCCTTAGCAGTGTTACATAAGAACATAAGAAATAGGAGCAGGAGTAGGCCATTCGGCCCTTCGAGCCTGCTCTGCCATTCAATGAGATCATGGCTGATCTTCTGCCTCAACTCCATTCACCGGCCCTATCGCCATATCCCTTGATGCCCTTACTTGTCAGAAATCTATCAACTTCTGTTTTGAATATACCCAATGACTGAGCCTCCACAGCTCTCTGGGGTAGAGAATTCCAAAGATTCACCACCCTCTGTGTGAAGAAATTTCTTCTCATCTCAGTCCTGAATGGCCTACCGTTTATCCTGAGGCTGTGGCCCCTGGTTCTAGACTCCCCAGCCAAGAGAAACATTCTCCCAGCATCCACCCTATCAAGCCCTGTAATAATTTTGCATGCTTCAATGAGATCCCCTCTCATTCTTCTGAATTCAGGAGAATACAGGCCTAGTTTACTCAATCTCTATTCATACGACAGTCCCGCCATCCCAGGAATCAATCTCGTGAACTTTCATTGCACTCCCTCTATGGCAAGTATATCCTTCCTTAGGTAAGGAGACTAAAATTGTACACAGTACTCCAGGTGTGGTCTCACCAAGGCCCTATATAATTGGAGTAAGACTTCTTTACTCCTGTACTCAAATCCTCTTGTAATGAAGGCCAGCATACCATTTGCCTTCCTAATGGCTTGCTGCACCTGCACATTCACTTTCAGTGACTCATGTACAAGGACACCCAGGTCCCTTTGAGCATCTGCATTCCCCAATCTTTCACCATTTAGGAAATACTCTGCCTTTCTGTTTTTTCTACCAAAGTGGATAACTTCACATTTATCCACATTATATTCCATCTGCCATGTTCTCGCCCACTCACTGAGCCTGTTGAAATCCCCTTGAAGCCTCTTCACATCCTTTTCACAACTGACACTGCCACCTAGCTTTGTATCATCAGCAAATTTGGAAATGTTACATTTAGTCCCCTCATCCAAATCATTGATATAGATTGTGAATAGCTGGGGCCCAAGCACCGATCCTTGCGGTACCCCACTAGTCACAGCCTGCCATCCTGAAAAAGACCCGTTTATCCCTACGCTTTGTTTTCTGTCTGTTAACCAATTCTCAATCCATGCTACTATATTACCCCCAATTCCATGTGCCCTAATTTTGTTCACCAACCTCTTGTGTGGGACCTTATCGAAGGCCTTCTGAAAATCCAAATACACCACATCTACCGGTTCCCCTTTGTCTACTCCACTAGCTACATCCTTAAAGAACTCCAATAGGTTTGTCAAACAGGATTTCCCTTTCATAAATCCATGTTGACTCTGCCCAATCTTACTATTAGTTTCTAAGTGCCCAGTTATTGCATCCTTTATAATAGATTCCAGCATTTTCCCAACTACTGATGAGGCTAACAGGTCTGTAGTTCCCCGTTTTCTCTCTCCCTCCTTTCTTAAATAGCGGGGTTACATTTGCTATCCTCCAATCTGCAGGAACCGTTCCAGAATCTATAGAATTTTGGAAGATGACAACCAATGCTTCCACTATTCCAATGGCCACCTCTTTCAAAACCCTAGGATGTAGGTCATCCGGTCCTTGGGATTTATTGACTTTTAGTCCCATTAATTTTGCTAGTACTGTTTTTTTACTAATAATAATCTCTTTAAGTTCCTCATTCTTGCCACACCCTTGGTTTTCTCGTATTTCTAGGAGATATTATAAGGGTTTCGCATAACTTCCTCGCTTTTGTACTCTATTCTTCTACTAATAAAGCCAAGGATCCCATAAGCTTTATTAAGTCTTCTCAACTTGTCCTGCCACCTTTAAAGATTTGTGTACATGCACCCCCAGGTCTCTCTGTTCCTGCACCCCTTTTAAAATTGTACCATTTAGTTTATATTGCCGCTCCTCATTTTTCCTACCAAAATGAATTACTTCACACTTCTCTGCATTAAATTTCATCTGCCATGTTTCTGCCCATTTCACCAGTCTGTCTATGCCCTCCTGAAGTCTGTTACTATCCTCCTCATTGTCTACTACATCTCCAAGTTTCATATCATCTGCAAACTTTGAATTTTTTTTCCCTTACTCTGTATTTGCTTAAAAACTGTTAAATCTCTAACTTCTTTCAGTTCTGATGAAAGGTCATCGACCTGAAACGTTAACTCTGTTTCTCTCTCCGCAGTTGCTGCCTGACCTGCTGAGTGCTTTCCAGCATTTTCTGTTTTTATTTCAACTTCTGTGCTATGAGGGTCATTCCAGCTACCAGTAGGAGACACCAGCAGGTCAGCCAGTCTGTAGTTCACGGCCGCATCGCACGGGTAACAGCTGCCCTCTTTGGCCATGTGTCTTCTTACATAAAGTTCTGCACTTGCCCGCAACACCAGATGGAGTAGGAGACCCAAACTTTTCAGTTCATAGAATCTTACAGCACAGAAGGAGGGCATTCAGCCCATTGAGCCTGTGCCAGAGCTTTGAAGGAGCTATCCATTATATTTCCTCTCTTGTTCCTTCTAAGTTCCATATATGCTGTACTACACAATCTTCTCATCCCTAAATCCCAACTAGGTTGAAATCAAGAATTACCACACAATCTTCTACTCAAACTCAAACAGGATATTAAAACTATGGAACTCCTTACCTCACTCAACTTTATAGCCTTTGGGCTTTTCACATAAACACCTGCCATCACCTAATCACTACTTCATGATTTCCCTCATCTTCTCTTTTAACCTTGTTGGTATACCACCACACAATGGGCCTTGGCATTTTACCTTGGTTGTCCAATTAAAGAAACACAATCTGACATCCCACATGGACGGCTGATGTGGGAAATGGAAATGTACTATGCAGGGGGAGGATTACTCCATTATCTGACATTTTTCATGAGAGTGTGTGATGGGCTACCTTGAGGTATCTTTACTTTGTAACTAAACCATACCTGATCAGGGAGAAGCGGATGCTAACATTAAATGCACAAAATGGAAAACTGGTATTTAAAAAAAAATGTCTTTTTGCAATGTGGGTATTGTTAGCAAGGCCGTACTTATTGCCCATCTATAGTTGCCCTGTGAAGTTGGTGGTGAGCCATTGAAGTCCGTGTGCTGATGGTAATCTCATGATGGTGTTGGGTAGGGAATCCAAGTACATTGACCCAGCGACAATGACTAAACAAGAACAACTTGCATTTATATAGCACCTTCAAAGTAGTAAACATCCCAAGGTGCTTCTTAGGAGTGTTAGCAAACATAATTTGACACCAAGCCACGTAAGTAGATATTAGGTGACCACAAACTTGGTCAAAGAGGTAGGTTTTAAGAAGCGTCTTAAAGGAGAGGGGGAGAGGTTTATGGAGGGAATTCCAGAGCTTAGGGCCTAGGCAGCTGAGGGCACGGCCACCAATGGTGGGGCGAAGGAAATTGGGGATGCGCAAGAGGCCAGAATTGGACAAGCATGGAGATCTGGGAGGGTTGTAGGGCTGGAGGAGGTTACAGTGATAGGGTAGGGCGAGGCCATGGAGGGATTTGAACATGAGGATGATAATTTTTAAATCTGAGGCGCTGACTTTTGGATGAGATGTTTAACCGAGGCTCAATCTACCCTCTCAGTTGGATGTAAAAGATCCCGCGGCACTATTTCGAAGAACAGCATGAGAGTTTTTCCCGGTGTCCTGTCCAATATTTATCCCTCAACCAACATCTCTAAAATCAGATCATCTGGTGTTCATTTCATTACTCATTGTGGGAACTTTCTATGCACAAATTAGCTGCTGTGTTTTCTACATTACAACAAACTTCAAAAGCATTTCATTGGCTGTGAAGCACTTTGGGACGTCCTGATGTCATCAAAGGTGCTATATAAATGCAAGTCTTTCTTCCCTGCAAGAAAGCACCTGATCTTTGTTTTAGCGTTATTCTTTGCCAGTCTGGTTGGGATTAGGAATTTTATCCTGTGGGGAATTATAAGTATAAACTCTCTTCCCTCTACTCGGTGGTTCAGTATTTTAGTGCAGTGGTGTTCTGTCTGCTATCAATCTCCTGAAAGTCCTTTCACGCTGGCTTGGCCTTTTCCTCTGCAACGTCAGACCGTCACAGCTTGGAGAAAATCGATATAACTTTATTTACGTTGAGAGATAAAAAATTCTTGTAATATTAGTTTGTGAATTGCTTGAATAGAATCCCCGTTAAGGGCATCAACTACCATGCTCCTACATAAATGTCCAGTTGGCCGTTGCCACGGAGATAAGTATGTGCCCAGTGACACCTGAACATAAAGACTTCTGGGGTCGACAACCCCGTCTCCCCCTGGCTGGTTGGAGCATTCAAAAACCGGCCCACCCAAAGCACGCGAATCATCCGCTCCAGATACAGCCATTTAAAGAGCTGTTCTCTTTGCAACTTCTCTACCTCTTTCATTTAAAGGTCAGACAGATGCATATTTTGCTCAATACGCAGAGGGCTTCGATCGTACAGTGCTTGCAAACAGAATTGTTATTTCATTTACTCCGGATACTTTTGGCATTCAGGACCACTCCCGTAGGTGAACTGTAACTTGCTACGTAGAATTACAGCACAGAAACAGGCCATTCGGCCCAACTGGTCTATGCCGGTGTTTATGCTCCACACGAGCCGCCTCCCATTTGAAGCGTACGTTGGGCTAGACTGTGACTTACGCTTTCACTGCCAAGCTAATTTATTAAAGAGTAAAGAAAACGTGATCTGTAGCAATGAAACAGTGTAGATTTTACAGCAGTTTTAAGCTTAATTATCTCCTCGAATAAGTAAATAATAGTAGCCGTGACTGCTGTGCTAAACTATAATGTACACTGCGGTGGTTCTATTTTGTTTTTCCAACATCTAAGGAAGCTCTATGATCTGATTTTCTCTCTCCGAAGAACACAGGCAGGCTCTACAATACTTTCCAGAAAGTGATTGGGACCAAACAAATTTAAATAACTCTCCATCCAAGACAAAGCTTGATTGGCACCCAATCCACCACCTTAAACATTCACTCCCTCCACCACCGGCGTACCGTGGCTGCAGTGCGTACCATCTACAAGATGCACTGCAGCAACTCGCCAAGGCTTCTTCGGCAGCACCTCCCAAACCCGCGACCTCTTCCACCTAGAAGGAGAAGGGCAGCAGGCGCATGGGAACACCACCACCTCAAAGTTCCCCTCCAAGTCACACACCATCCTTACTTGGAAATATATCGCCGATCCTTCATGGTCACTGGGTCAAAATCCTGGAACTCCCTCCCTGACAGCACTGTGGGAGTGCCTTCAACTCACAGACTGCAGCGGTTCAAGAAGGCGGCTCACCACCACCTTCTCAAGGGCAGTTAGGAGGGATGGGCAATAAATGCTGCCCTTGCAGCGACGCTCACATCCCATGAAAGAATTTTTAAAAATTCAATTCATAACAGCTGCCAATCAACCACACATCTGATCAAATCCCTTAAGATGTTTCTATTTGAACAGAATAGCTTGGCCCCTCCCTCGCGCACCTTACCGACATGAGTGATTGATTAAGACAATTGTATCAAGCTAAGGCATTTTCTTTTCTGTGTTTTTCTGAAGCTCGTTTTTAACCCCTTAAGTATCATGACAGCATTAAAGAAGCAGAGACGTGAGCACAATAATCTAGGCTGACATTCCCAGTGCAGTGCTGAGGGAGTGCTGCACTGTCAGAGGTGCCGTCTTTCGGATGAGACGTTAAACCGAGGCTCTATCTGCCCTCTCAAGTGGACGTAAAAGATCCCATGGCTCTATTTCGAAGAAGAGCAGGGGAGTTATCCCCGGTGTCCTGGCCAATATTTATCCCTCAATCAACATCACTAAAACAGATTAACTGGTCATTATCACATTGCTGTTTGTGGGAGCGTGCTGTGCGCAAATTGGCTGCCGTGTTTCCCACATTACATCAGTGACTACACTTCAAAAAGTTCTTCATTGGCTGTCAAGTGCTTTGAGACGTCGGTGGTCGTGAAAGGCGCTATATAAATGCAAGTCTTTCTTCTTTTATAAATGCCTTATTTTTCTCACGGGGACATTTGACTTGTTGCTATGGTTGCATCTAAATTAATAACAACAGGGTAAGAATTGCTCTGGTCAATATGTGGACCGAGATTATAGATCTATTCATGAAGATAACCACAATTCGACACTCTCAGTTTAAATGTCTTTTAGGAACATAGAAACAGGAGTAGGCCACTCAGCCCCTCGAGCCATTTACTTAGATCCTGGCTGATCTGTACCTCAACTCCATTTACCGGCCTTTGCTCCATAGCCCTAGGTACCTTATCTAGCAAAAATCTATCGATCTCAGTCTTGAAAGCTCCAATTGTCCCCCAGCATCCATAGCATTTTGGGGAGAGAGTTCAGATTTCCACTACCCTTTGTGTGAAAAAGTGCTTCCTGATTTTGCTCCTGAATGGCTTGATTATGCCCTCTCGTTCTTGATTTCCCCACCAGAGGAAATAGTTTCTCTGTATCTACCCTATTGAATTCTTTAAACATTTTAAACATCTCGATTAGATCATCCCTCAATTTTCTATGCTCAAGGGAACAGAAGTCAAGTTTATGCAACCTGTCCTCATAATTTAACCCGCTAAATCCGACATCATTCTGGTGAATCTGCACTGCAACCCCCTCCATGGACAAGACATCCTTCCTGATGTGCAGTACTCAAAACTGAACGTAGTACTCCAGATGGGGTCTAAGCAAGGCTCAATACAACTGAAAGATAACTTCCTCTCTTTTGTAATCCAGCACTCTTGAGATAAAGCCCAATATTCCATTGACTGCTTTTTGTACTTATGAGCTTTAAATGATTTGTGTACTTGGACACCCAAATCTCTTTGCTTCTCCACAGCTCCTAGTTACTCACCATTTCGAGCATATTTATGATGTGGCTACACATAGAGCCCAAAGGAACTCCGACCTCAATGACTACTTCATAGTTGAAAGAATTGATTTAGTTTCGGTCCCTGGCATTCAGTTGGGCCAGGGGCTGCGAGGGAAAGGGTCCAACCAATATCATCTGGTTGTACCTCTTGGTTGGGGTGCTGTCCTAGGCTGAGTTCAGGGAAATCACTATTCAACCGCTGAAGCCCTTGCTCATGCCTTTGTCACCTCCAGAATCGACCAGTCCAACGCTGTCCTGGGTGGCCTCACATCTACCACCCTCTCTGAACATCCAAAACTCTCCTGCCTGTATCTAATCTGCACCAGATCCTGCTCCCTTCACACCCCTGTCCTCATTGATCTACGCTGGCTTCTGGCTCCCCAATGCCTCAGATTTTAAATGCTCATCCTCGTTTTAAATCCCTTCAACTCTCCTCAAATTCTCCATTCCTGTGACTCATGCCTCTTGTGCATTCCTCCCTTCCTTTGCCTCATCATTGTGCCTTCAACCGCTTAGGGCTGTTTTTTTAAATAAAGAAACAACTTGCATTTATATAGCCTCAAGACGTCCCAAAGCACTTTACAGCTAATGAAGTGCAGCCACTGTTGTAATGTAGGAAACAGGGCAGCCAATTTGCACACAGCAAGATCCCACAAAAAGCAATGTGATAATGACCAGGTAATCTGTTTTTTAGTGATGTTGGTTGAGGGATAAATATTGGCCAGGACACAGGGAAGAACTACCCTCTGCTCGTCTTGGAATAATGCCATGGGATCTTTTACGTCCACCTGAGAGGGCAGACGGGGCCTCGTCCGAAAGACGGCACCTCCGACAGTGCAGCAAAGCTCCCTCAGCACCGCACTGGGAGTGTCATCTTGGATTATGAGATGAAGTCCCTGGAGTGGGACTTGAGCCCACAACCTTCTGACTCAGAGGCGAGGGTGCTACCCACAGGGCCATGGCCGACACCTTACATTACTGATTTAAACAATTGGATTCTTTCAATTGTTTTTCAGGATCTATTTTCAGCATCAAAAAACAGGGAAACTATCAGTGAGAAAAATGAGATCCTGAAAACCCGGGATAAATTCGAAAATAAATTCAGTTCAAAACCTGTTTTTATTTTGAACATCTGCTGATGCTGAAGAAAATTAGCAAGGGTTTGAAGGACACAATTAATCTAAATGATGACCTGCACCAGCATTGTAAATTTGCCTCACTACAAAAATATATTGCACTCAAATCCAGTTCATGCAACTGTTAAGTGCCCTGTTAGAGAATTCTTTTTGTTGAACGAATGGCTCTACCAATACATTTTGCATCTGATGTCGAACTCAAACCCACAGTAAAGAGTAACTAAGCGCTGGGTGAAATATAGTCCCGATGTTAACCTCGACCACCCGGCAGCAGCACGGTGGGATTAGGATACGGTTTTACGCTCCATGTTGATTTCAATGGAGAATAAAATCGAGACAAGTACAAATCGGATGTGAGACCTGAGCCCAGCCCATTCCCCACCAAGCCTGGGGTAGGTTCAAATCGGGACTAATATATATATATATATATATAGCTGCGCCACAAACAAAGTTAACATTCAAAGCAAACAGAAATTTATAAACATTTGTAACACCAAGTTATGTTGGGTTCACTCTTTCCCAATATTAACGTTGGGACTAAATGTCAAAGTTCACGCTGATGGCAGGCAGCCTTAATTTTACTGGACAAATAAATAAACTAATCGAGGGTAGCGCGCCCGCGAATCCCATATATCAGCAGCCATAGGCCAGGCTCAGAAAGTTGACCCTTGCACGGTTTCTTAAACAAAATAAAATGGAAATAAAAGCTGGTAGCCCACTTAAAGGAGATCAAACACGCAAATGCACATAAGATTCCTCCTGAGGTTGATGGAACACTTCAATCTCGCCCCAAATCTCCGCATCATTTAAAATGTCACATTGACTTTATTCCCTCTGATTTTCTCTAGGATTTAATTTTTTCTAACCATATAGTTCGAGATGAGGGAAGCCAGTGGGCCCATTACCTCATCCATCCACAAAATACCTACGGTCTCCCTCTCCCCCCACATCATGGCATCCAGCTGCTTCCTAGATGATTCCAGGGATTCCCCTGTACCATTTTAGAGCTTTACAGCACAGAAGGAGGCCATCACGCCTGTGCCAACTCTTTGAAAGAGATATCCAATTCGTTCTACTCACCTGTTCTTTCCCCAAAGACTGCAGTTTTTTCCTTTTCAAGTATATATCAAATTCTCTTTTGACAGTTACTGTTGAATCTGCTTCCACCCCCTGTCAGGCAGTGCATTCCAGATCACAACAACTCATCTCCCCCCTGGTTCTTTTGCCAAGTATCTTAAATCTGTGTCCCCTGGTTACCGAACCTCCCGCAGTGGAAACAGTTTCTCCTCATTTACTCTATCAAAACCCCTCATCATTTTGAACATCTCTATTAAATCTTCACTTAATCTTCTCTGCTCCAATGGAGAACAATGCCAACCTCTCTATTCTCTTACTATAACTGTAGTCCATTCTTTGTGTTGACCAGGCTTTCTGTGAAGAACTTCCTCATTGATGTCAATTTCACCACCTTGAACCAGTGTCCCCTTGTCTTACTGCAACGGTTTAATTAATGTTCCAGCTTCCACACCAGGCTGTGATGCATCACATGACTAAATAGCCTGGTGACACTTGCTGTTTAGACCCATACGTTAGGAATAACCATTAGGAAAGCCCCTCACTGCTAACCCTCTGGTGTCCCCCAATCAAACCGTCCGGGCTCCTGTCTCCTTTACAAAATAACATGCGGGGCATCACAATAAATTACTTTATTTACCCCAAAGGTTAAGTGTCAGCCTTTCCCCCCACCCCCCTCCCTGCGGTGTACAATGGTCTACCAATAGGGCCCTACATATTTCATGGGGTGTACTTTTGTGGGGTCCCTGAGGGTCCGTGAAGTTCTGAGAACCCAACGTATTTTAATGCACTCTGTGCAAACAATTAGCAAGCTGGCTACAAAACAGAAAACAGAGAGTGGGGTTAAAGGTGGCTACTCAGACTGGCAAAAGGTGGGAAGTGGTGGCCCACAGGGATCGGTGCTGGGACCACTGTTGTTCACAATTCACATTAATGAATGGGACGTGGGAATCGGAAGTACAATTTCAAAATTTGCAGATGACACCAAATTGGGAGGTGCAGTTAATGCAGAAGAGGACTGCGACAAAATACAGGAAGACGTTAATAAACTTTCAGAATAGGCGTGTAATTGGCAAATGTACTTCAGTATAGATAAGTGTGAGGTGGTGCATTTTGGTAGAAGAATACAGAGGCCACATACTGCTTGGATAATAAGAGTCTGAATGGGTAGAGGAGCAGAGGGATTGGGGTATACATTCACAAATCACTAAAAGTAGCGACGCAGGCTAACATGGCCATAAACAAAGCAAACCGAGCACTGGGGTTAATTTCTAGAGGAATAGGATTGAAAAGCAAAGAATTTACGTTAAACTTGTATAGAACCTTGGTTAGACCACTCTTGGAGTACTGTGTACTATTCTGGTCTCCATATTACAAAAAGGATATAGAGGCACTGGAGAAAGTATAAAAAAGATTCACAAGGTTGATACCAGAACTGAGAGGATATACTTATCAGGAAAGGCTGAACAGGCCGGGGCTCTTTTCTCTAGAAAAGGGAAGGCTGAGGAGTGACCTGATAGAGGTCTTAACATTATGAAAGGGTTTGATAGGGTAGACGTAGAGAAGATGTTTCCACTTGTGGGGGAGACCAGCACTAGGGGCCATAAATATCAGATAGTCACTAATAAATCCAATCGGGAATTCAGGAGAAACTTCTTTACCCAGAGAGTGGTGAGAATGTGGAACTCGCTACCACAGGGAGTAGGTGAGGAGAATAGCATAGATGTATTTAAGGGGAAGCTAGATAAGCACATGAGGGAGAAAGGAATAGAAGGATATGTTGATGAGGTTAGATGAAGCATTGGAGGAGGATCATGTGGAGAATAAACACCGGCATGGACCTGTTTGGCCAAATGGCCTGTTTCTGTGCTGTTAATACTTTGTAACTTTAATACCAGTGGTACTGGTTTAGCTGGGGTGAATAGTATAGATGCCTTTAAGGGTAAGCGAGATAAATACATGAGGGAGCAAGGAATAGGAGGATATGCTGATAGGGTGAGATGAAGAGGGGTGGGAGGAGGCTCGTGTGGAGCATAGACACCGGCATGGACCAGTTGGGCCGAATGGCCTGTTTCTGTGCTGTAGACCTATGCGCTCTAATCTTATGTATATGAATCAAAGTTTTGGAAAAAAAAGCCAGTTGTTTGCTGATAGCTTTATTGAGCTTTGATAACCTGGCCTCTTCCTAAAGCCAGGAGATGGGAATTTACAAGCAGCTGTCAATCTTCAGAAAATTACCTCAGCCATGCCTATTTTGATCACCTCTCAAGAAGGAATACCCAAGCAGTGGTTTTAAAGTGACAGGCCATGTTAAGCAGAGTTACGTTTTAGCAGTTAAACTTCACCACCATGCACTAGATTACACACGAGCAATGCCAGGGAGGGTCAGCTAATTATTACATGAGACCATTCAGCCAATTACTATTACTCCTTTCACGGTCCAAATACCACAGCCCCAATAACGCCCCTTTATACTGTGCCATCTGGTACTGCAAGATGTTGCTGATGTCAGTGCTGGGACAGCACTCCCATTTATGTTGAAGGATGAATTTCACAGCACCAGTGGCAACAGAGAGAAAGAGACAATCGTGCATGTACAATCCACCCTGTGCATGCAGCTGTTGCTCAGAAGTCATCAATCGCATCTTTTGTTTCTTCTGGTTGGGAGAGGTCCATTCGGACGAGCAATGCGAGAGTGCATCACCGGCTTGTATGGCCAGGCCCTGCCAGCACCCAGTAAAGTTGGCGGCCACTGGCACCACAGTAGTCCTCCCGCTCTCTCCTCCCCTCTGTCTCCCGCTCTCCCTCGCTGCTCTCCCTCCCCTCCCCTCCCCTTCCCACCCCCTCCCGCTCTCTCTCCCCTCCCCCTCTCTCTCCCCTCCCCCTCCTGCTCTCTCTCCTCTCACCCTCTCTCTCCCCTCCCCCTCCCCCTCCCCCACTCTCTCCCCTCCCTCTCCCCTCCCCTCCCCCTCTCTCTCCCCACCCCCTCTCTCTCCCCTCCCCCTCTCTCTCCCCTCCCCTCTCTCTCCCTCCCCCTCCCGCTCTCCCTCCCGTCCCCCTCTCTCTCCCTCCCCTTCCCGTCTCCCTCCCCCTCCCCCCCTCTCTCCCCTCCCTCTCCCCTCCCCTCCCCCTCTCTCTCCCCTCCCCCTCTCTCTCCCCCGCCCCCGCTCTCTCCCCTCCCCCTAAGCTCTCCCTCCCGCCCCCCTCTCTCTCCCTCCCCTTCCCGTCTCCCTCCCCTCCCCCGCTCTCTCCCTGCCCCCTCCCGCTCTCCCTCCCCTCCCCTCTCTCTCTCCTCCCTCCCCTCCCGCTCTCTCTCCCCTCTCTCTCCCCTCCCCCTCTCTCTCCCCTCCCCCTCTCCTCTCCCCCTCCCCTCCCCCTCCCCCCCCCTCCACCTCCCGCTCTCTCTCCCCTCCCCCCTCTCTCCCCTCCCCCTCCCCCTCCCCCTCTCTCCCCTCCCCCTCTCTCTCCCCTCCCCCTCCCGCTCTCCCTCCCCCTCCCCCTTCCGCTCTCCCTTCCCCCCTCCCCTCCCCCTCTCGCTCTCTCTCCCCCCTCTCTCTCCCCTCCCCCTCCCGCTCTCCCTCCCCCTCGCTCCCTCCCCTCCCCCTCTCTCCCCTATCTCTCCCCCTCCCCCTCTCTCTCCCCTGCCCCTCCCGCTCTCTCTCCCCTCCCCTCCCGCTCTCCCTCCCCTTCCACTCCCCCTTCCGCTCTCCCTCCCCCCCCTCTGTTCCCTCCCCCTCTCTAACCCCTCCCCTCCCCCTCCCGCTCTCTCTCCCCCCTCCCGCTCTCCCTCCCCTTCCCCGTCTCTCTCCCCTCCCCCTCTCTCTCCCCCTCCCCTCCCCTCTCCCTCCCCCTCCCCCTTCCGCTCTCCCTTCCCCCCTCCCCTCCCCCTCTCGCTCTCTCTCCCCCTCTCTCTCCCCTCCCCCTCCCGCTCTCCCTCCCCCCTCGCTCCCCTCCCCCTCCCCCTCTCTCCCCTATCTCTCCCCTCCCCCTCTCTCTCCCCTGCCCCTCCCGCTCTCTCTCCCCTCCCCCTCCCGCTCTCCCTCCCCCTTCCACTCCCCCTTCCGCTCCCCCTTCCGCTCTCCCTCCCCCCCTCTCTGTTCCCTCCCCCTCTCTAACCCCTCCCCTCCCCCTCCCGCTCTCTCTCCCCCCTCCCGCTCTCCCTCCCCTTCCCCGTCTCTCTCCCCTCCCCCTCTCTCTCCCCCTCCCCTCCCCTCCCCCTCCCCCTCCCCCTCCCCCTCCCCTCCCCTCCCCTCCCCCTCCCGCTCTCTCTCCTGAGACAGCAGCTCTTTTATGTTCTTAAACCTGAAGTAATGTGAGACAGACTGCAAGAGGCTTCTGTATGTCAGAGGAAAACTGACTGAGGAAATGGGTATGGTGGTGTAGTGGCTCTGTTACTGTACTAGTGATCCAGAAGGCCTTGACTAATAATCCAGCAGAACATGAGTTCGAATCCCACCTCAGCAGTTTAAGAATTTGAATTCAGTTAAAAAAAATATGGGAATGAAAAGCTGGTATCAGTAAAAGTGACCATAAAACGGTCAGATTGTTGTAAAAATCCAACTGCTTTACTCATGTCCTTTAGGAGAAGGAAGCCTGTCGTCCTTATGCGGTCTGGCCTATATGTGACTCCAATCCCACACCTCTTAAGTGTCCTCCAGCTAGCCACTGAGTTGTATCAAGGATGGACAATAAATGCCAGCATTTCCAGCGACGCCTACATATTGAGATGTAATATCTAATTTTCATGTAATAGAATAAAGAACTGATTGCATACTATACTTATCTAATGTCACAATGCGCATGTTTGACTGCAGTTTATGGGGAGTTCACCCAATGACGGGTGAATTTAATCAACTCAGCAATGCAACCAGGTCCGACAGCGTCACCGTGGCGACAGAAGCAGCTTACTACCGGGGACAATGTCACCAAATACTGTGGCATCAGCATGAAATTCCCTAGCCGCCACAGGGGAATGCGACAAATGGTATGAAGATTGTTTCAGATCTAATACATGTGGAGTTATCAAATCAAGGCTGTGTCAGTGCAGCAGCAATTCAATCTGAAACCCATTTATGCAGGACTTGAAAATCGGGCCTCGCTACATTTTATTGTCAAATCAAAAAAGGTTGGCTTTTTGTTATAAAATCTATACTTTAAGGTCTGACTTTAGCAGTTAGCTGAAGGAATGTTGCTCTTCAGAGAGTTCTGCTGCCTCGGTTTAATTCGCTGAGTTCTGATATTGCACAATCTTTCAAATCATTCGACATAAAAAGATTAAATGCACTGTTTGGCATGCTAAGGCAGTCATAATGAGCAGGAAGATCCCTCATTCTGCCATTGGTCTGTGCTGAGCGAGCTGATTTCAGCTGGGGCATGACAATCAGCCTCAGCACACCTTCCTGTGCACGAGAAGCAAAAGTGATCAGCCTTAGTTCCCACTCCTGGTTGCCGTCCAACAACCAACTGCGAGAAAGTATGTGCAGATGTCCATGTGGAGGAAAATCAGGCTCAGCTATGGCACCTTCCACAGTCAAATAGCCTGCAACAATCTCTCTTCAGGCTCACACAAGAAGAATGGCCACTTGGACTGGAGAATTGCAAATGTTACACCCTTGTTCAAAAAAGGGTGTAAGGATAAACCCAGCAACTACAGGCCAGTCAATTTAACCTCGGTAGTGGGGAAGCTTTTAGAAACGATAATCAGGGACAAAGTTAACATTCACTTGGACAAGTGTGGCTTAATTAAGGAAAGCAAGCAGGGTTTTGTTAAAGGCAAATCGTGTTTAACTAACTTGATCGAGTTTTTTGATGAGGTAACAGAGAGGGTTGTTGAGGGTAATGCGGTTGACGTGGTGTACATGGATTTCCAAAAGGCGTTTTGATAAAGTGCCACATAATAGGCTTGCCAGCAAAGTTGAAGCCCATGGAATAAAAGGGACAGTGGCAGCATGGATACGAAATTGGCTAAGTGACAGGAAACGGAGAGTAGTGGTGAACGGTTGTTTTTCGGACTGCAGGAAGGTATACAGTGATGTTCCCCAGGGGTCGGTACTAGGACCACTGCTTTTCTTGATATATATTAATGACTTGGACTCGTGTACAGGGTGCAATTTCAAAATTTGCAGATGACACAAAACTTGGAAGTATAGTGAACAGTGAGGAGGATAGTGATAGACTTCAAGGGGACAGAGACAGGTTAGTGGAATGGACGGACACGTGGCAGATGAAATTTAACGCAGAAAAATGCGAAGTGATACATTTTAATAGGAAAAACGAGGAGAGGCAATATAAACTAAAGGGTACAATCCTAAAGGGGGTGCATGAACAGAGAGACCTGGGGGTATATGTGCACAAATTGTTGAAGGTGGCAGGGCAGGTTGAGAAAGTGGTTAAAAAAGCATACGGGATCCTGGGCTTCATAAATAGAGGCATAGGGGGAGAAATTCGGTATCGCCCCGTTTGGGGTGCAATTATCGGCCGGGCGCAAAGTTTAGCGCCTGGCCCTAATTATCGCCTGCGACTGCAAACTTGGCCTCTATCGCCCCTGGGGGTGATTTGATCGCTAAATCAGGCGCTACACACCTCTCTTAAGGCGCTAACGCCGAGGAGCGAGGTGCTACCTCAGAGCGCTGGCGAAGCTCATGTGATGTCAGTCAGCAATGGAACACAGACACACTGGCGCCAGCCAGTTCTTAAAGGGGAGGGTCGATCTTGCTCTCCAGCCACACCCTGCTCATTGCAGCCTTGAACCTCGGCCTGGAGAGACCTGTACATCAATTCTGCTGGAAAGTACAATGGAGAGGCCCAGGGAAAGAGCTCAGAGTGCAGCCCCCATAGTCTCTTCTAAATCGATGCAAGGAAGTTCAAATCAAAATGAACCTGCAAACTGCTGCTCAGAACCCAAAACTCCTTCACACAGCGTTGAATCTCTCCAGAAGTCTCTCTCTCTCTCTCAGAATGCGTGGTGCAAAAATATCGCCGACAAAAAAAGGCAGGAAGCGGCCGCCTTTAAATAGCGCTCCCCCAGTCCCTTCCCGACTGCAAAATGTTCTCCTCAACCTGTCGTTGCTAGCGGCAGGCGGAAAGGCAGGGGGCGCCACTCAATATCCGGTCCGGGGCGCTACCAGGGCGTTGCACGCTTGACTGACATCACGATCTGCGGGCGCAGGAGATCGTGGTGGTAGTGTTTAGCGCCACTGCAAAATGTCTGGTCAATTTCGCGAGCGGCGCCAACATTGCCGCGCCCAGGCGCTAGTTGCTTTGTGCCCCATTAGCGCCCTCTTAGGGTGCTAACGGGAGGCGCTAATCAACCAAATTTTTCCCCTATAGAGTTCAAAAGCAAGGAAGTTATGATGAACCTTTATAAAACACTGCTTCGGCCTCAACTGGAGAATTATGTCCAATTCTGGGCACCGCACTTTAGGAAGGATGTGAAGGCCTTAGAGAGAGTGCAGAAAAGATTTACGAGAATGGTTCCACGGATGAGGGACTTCAGTTACGTGGATAGACTAGAGAAGCTGGGGTTGATCTCCTTAGAGCAGAGAAGGTTGAGAGGAGATTTGATAGAGGTGTTCAAAATCATGAGGGGTCTGGACAGCGTAGATAAAAGAACCAAAGGCGATATGAGGAAAAACATTTTTACGCAGTGAGTGGTTAGGATCTGGAATGCACTGCCTGAGAGGGTGGTGGAGGCAAATTCAATCATGGCTTTCAAAAGGGAATTGGATAAGTACCTGAAGGAGAAAAATTTGTAGGGCTACGGGGAAAGGGCGGGGGAGTGGGACTAGCTGAAGTGCTCTTGCAGAGAGCCGGCACGGGCTCGACGGGCCGAATGGCCTCCTTCTATGCTGTAACCATTCTCTGATAGCACATAGAATTTACAGCACAGAAGCAGGCCAGTTGGCCCATCAGGTCTGTGCCGGTGTTTGTGGCAATGCCCTTGAGAAGAGGGTGACCAAAATGAGACCTGGTCTCAGCCTCTTAGTTATCAGGTGAGACTAAATTAATTTGGGTTTATTTGCATTACACAAACTCAGGCATGATGGGATATAATTGAAGTTTTCCAAGTGATGAAGGGATTAGGTTCTGTTCAGTTGGATAGGCTATTTGAGTTGGACAGGGATGGAGGAACTATGGGGCATGAGTAGAAAATACAGAGGCAAAGAGTTAGGTCGTATGTTAGGAAATATTTCCTTTCAGAAAGAATCATCATCCTCTGGAACAGATTACAGTGAGCATGGATTACTTGGAACCTTTCAACAGGGAGCTGGACAGGCTCCTGAGAGAGGCAGACATTTCAGGTGCTAGTGGGTGAGTTGTGGGTGGCTGGGATGAGTGAGATTCATGAGTTACTCCAGTCTGCTTTGCTTGGTTACCTTGCGCTGGGGGCGGAGTCAAAGGCAAATCTCTCCATGTTTTTGCCCTTCCCAGGTTGGGATGGGGGGTTGCGAGGTGGTGTGTGTGGTTGCACCATGTCTGGATGGATGGAGTGGTCAACGGGCCATGGCAGCTTTCTTGTCAGGTGAAGCAGGTCAGCAGTTATTGGGAAGGACGAAGAGGCCCTCCAAGTTAAGTAGGGAATCTTTCCTTTGTGGTGCCAGGAGGAGCAGAGGTGCTCCTGCGGGACCCCACGAGGAAAGTCACGGCATCTCCTACCCTCCCCCCCTCTCCCTTCTGCAAGACTCTCTATTCTGATGGAGGGTCCCATCGGATATCTTAATGAGTCTTTTCACTTTCGGAGCAGAGCAATCTATCGGCTGATTCCCACCACTTCCCTGTTGGTGGGATTGTTGAGCGTGTTTAATAGGAACATAGGAAAAGGAGATGACCATTCAGCCCCTCGAGCCTGATCCACCATTCAATTAGATCATAGCTGGACTGTATCTTAACTCCATCTACCCGCCTTGGTTCCGTAACCCTTAATACCCTTGCCCAACAAAAATCTATCAATCTCAGTTTTAAAATTTTCTATGGACCCCCAGCCTCCACAGCATTTTGAGAGAGCAAGTTCCAGATTTCTACTACCCTTTGTGTGAAGAAGGGCTTCCTGACATCACCCCTAAATGGCCTAGCTCTAATTTTAAGGTTATGCCCCCTTGTTCTGGACTCTCCCACCAGAGGAAATAGTTTCTCTCTATCTACCCTATCAACTCCTTTAATCATCTTAAACACCTCATTTGGGCCGTTGTGGCTTTTTTGGGCAGTAAATTAAGGGTTAATGTATTGGGGAGGGCAGAGAACCTCAACAGAGGTCAAGCTCTGCAGCCTGGAAGGGAGAGAGTTAATGGCGGAACCTCACTGAGGTGTGTAAAATATTAAGCGGTGCAGATCAGATGAATCCAGGATATGGTTTTGAAAAGACCGAGGAAAAGAGGAACAGAAGGACATGCATTTAAATTAGTGACAAATAGTTTTGAAGCTGGTAGTAGGAAGAAATTCACTCAGAAAGTGATAAATTGTTTTTTTATAAAGCAAAGGCAGGATAGTAGAGAAAAGCATTAAGGATTGCATGCTGTAATGGGAGAGTTAGAAAATGGGGGATGGGTCAAATAGACTTTCCCGATATTTCTAATGTGATGTGTCAGCAACAACTTGCATTTATATAGCGCCTTTAACATAGTAAACCATCCAAGGCACTTCCACAGGAGCAATATCAGACAAAATTTGACACCGAGCCACATAAAGAGACATTAGGACCCATGGTCAAAAGTTTGGTCAGAGGTAGGTTTTACAGAGCGTCTTAAAGGAGGACAGCGAGGTAGAAAGGCGGAGAGGTTTAGGGAGGGAAATCCAGAGCTTAGGGCCCAGGCAGCTGAGGACACGGCTGCCAATGGCGAAGTGAAAGAAATTGGGGATGCACAAGAGGCCAGAATTGGAGGAGCGCAGAGATCTCAGAGGATTATAGGGCTGACATAGATTACAGAGATAGGGAAGGGGAAGGCCCTGGAGGGAGTTGAAAACAAGGATTAGAATTTTAACATCAAGGAATTGCTGGACCGGGAACCAACGTAGGTCAATGTAGGTGAGCACAGGGGTGATGGGTGAGCGAGTTAGGATATGGGCAGCAAATGGTTGGATGAGTTTAAGTTTACGGATATCCCGTTATACCTCTTTCCTGCTCCAGAAGTTCCTGTGGTTCATCAAAATGGCATTTGGCCACAGAGATATGTCTCTCCACCTCTTTATTGCATTCCCCCTTGGTCGTCTTGGCTTTACACCTCCAACTCTTGGGGATGAGCTTTAAAAGTGTCAAGTGATATGACGTACCAGCATGGTCAAAGTGGCTAACATGACCCCCACGCCCAGGAGAAGACCGGCCAGGCGGCCAGCACCCTTGGATACTCAGTCTGCACTACGCTGGATAAACATTCACTGCATCAGCTAGCAGTCTATTCCAGCCAAATCTGCATTCACCATACCAAGTGCAACACACTCCCGTTAAGTCCACAGTTATTGTACTAGCACCAGCCAAGTCCACAGTCATTGGGCCACATGACAGTCTACTCTAGCCAGGTCTACATTCACTGTGCTAGGTGTCAATCCATTCCAACCATGTTTGCATACACTGCACTGGGCGAGGGACTAAACTAACAGAGTTTACACTCACTGAGCCAGATCGAAGACTATACCATCTTAATCTGCATTCACTGCTCCAGTCAGCAATAGGGTTGCCAACCCGCCAGGATAACTTGGGGTCTCAAGGAATTAAGGGCTAATCTCCAGGACATTGCTGCGAGCAGACCCAGCAGAAAAATTGTAGGGGCGTTAAAAGATTGTTTAAAAAAAATTGCTTTGAACATTTTTGCTTACTAGTTGTAAAAATATTGGACCTGAGGAAATCATCCAATCGGATAATGAAGAGTCTGTTCATTTTGCGATTGGTGCAGGAAGGCGGCTGCACCATGGGGATGGACGTGTCGGGTGACCAATGGCGGGAGTGTGGGGGCGGGGCCGGCGGAGGCAGGAGGTCATGTGATGAAACCTCCAAGAATACGTCCAACCACAGTTGGCAAACGTAGACAGCAGTCCATTCCAGCTAAGTCCACACTCATTGTACCAGGTGACAGACTGTACTCAGAGTTCACACTTACTGCACTAGGTGGCAGTCTGTGCTCTAAATGAATAACTTAAGTGCAACTTAGGTAATTACAGAGTTTGCAGTCCTAGAACCACATACCTGGAGTACTGCGTACAGTTTTGGTCTCCTTATTTAAGGAGGGATGTACTTGCATTGGAGGGTGTTCAGCGAAGGTTGATTCCTGGGATGGAAGGGTTGTCTAATGAGGAAGGGTTGAGCAGGTTGGGGCTATACTCATTGGGGTTTAGAAGAATGAGAGGTGATCTTATTGAAACATATAAGATTCTGAGGGGGATTGACAGGGTAGATGCTGAGAGGATGTTTCCCCTAGTGGGGGTATCTAGAACTAGGGGGCATAGTTTCAGGATAAGGGGACGCCCATTTAAGACGGAGATGAGGAGGAATTTCTTCTCTCAGAGTGTCGTGAATCTTTGGAATTCTCTACCCCAGAGAGCTGTGGAGGCTGAGTCATTGAATATATTCAAGGCTGAGATAGACAGATTTTTGAACTACAGGGGAGTCAAGGGTTATGGGGAGCGGGCAGGAAAGTGGTATTGAGGCCAAGATCAGATCAGCCATGATCTTATTGAATGGCGGAGCAGGCTCGAGGGGCCGAATGACCTACTCCTGCTCCTATTTCTTATGTTCTTATCTCTGGCCTCTCACCGTTCTAACCATTCTCCAATCCCAGCAGGGTGGAAATTCATAGGTAAAAACTCTGGAATTTATTTAAGCATTTAAAAAGAAGTAACTAGGATGAATTAAAACACATTACGACATCACAATTTAAACAGAATTTTTAAACTATTGGCCATCTGACTGATGGTTAACCCACTTCATGATTGGAAGGTATAGAAACATTCAGAGCAGTAAATCGCAGAGACAGGCGACAATATATCAGACTCATTCAGAAATTTTATAAAGTGTGTAAATACTTTCGGAGGATGCAATTAAGAATTTACTATTCTTGATTTCATCTGTACGCCACTAATCTAGTCCGTGCAGGTCGGCGCATTATACCAAACGGTCAAACATGCTTGGGTTTATATGCCAAAATATACAAAAAAAATCCTTCAGAAAGTACTTCAGTTATTCCTAAAATCCAGAAATGTCAATAACTCATGGTGACGTGGCTACCTTTGCACCTCTGCACGCTTTGACAGTTTCACTGTGTGTTCATTTCTGAAATAATATCGCACGGTACAGTCACGGTCCCGAAGTCAGACCACACGGTACAGTCAGAGTCCTGGATGGGACCACACAGTACAGTCCCAGTCCGGAGTGAGACCACACAGTACAGTCAGAGTCCCGGAGTGAGACCACACGGTACAGTCACAGTCCCGGAGTCAGACCACACGATACAGTCAGAGTCCCGGAGTCAGACCACACGGTACAGTCAGAGTCCCGGAGTCAGACCACATGGTACAGTCAGAGTCCCGGAGTCAGACCACATGGTACAGTCAGAGTCCCGGAGTAAGACCACATGGTACAGTCACAGTCCCGGAGTAAGACCACATGGTACAGTCACAGTCCCGGAGTAAGACCACACGGTACAGTCACAGTCCCGGAGTAAGACCACACGGTACAGTCACAGTCCCAGAGTCAGACCACACGGTACAGTCACAGTCCCGGAGTAAGACCACACGGTACAGTCACAGTCCCGGAGTAAGACCACACGGTACAGTCAGAGTCCCGGAGTAAGACCACATGGTACAGTCACAGTCCCGGAGTAAGACCACACGGTACAGTCAGAGTCCCGGAGTAAGACCACACGGCACAGTCACAGTCCCGGAGTCAGACCACATGGTACAGTCACAGTCCCGGAGTAAGACCACACGGTACAGTCACAGTCCCAGAGTAAGACCACATGGTACAGTCAGAGTCCCGGAGTGAGACCACACGGTACAGTCACAGTCCTGGAGTGAGACCACATGGTACAGTCACAGTCCCGGAGTAAGACCACACGGTACAGTCACAGTCCCGGAGTAAGACCACACAGTACAGTCACAGTCCCGGAGTCAGACCACATGGTACAGTCAGAGTCCCGGAGTGAGACCACACGGTACAGTCACAGTCCCGGAGTAAGACCACATGGTACAGTCACAGTCCCGGAGTAAGACCACACGGTACAGTCACAGTCCCGGAGTCAGACCACATGGTACAGTCACAGTCCCGGAGTAAGACCACACGGTACAGTCACAGTCCCGGAGTAAGACCACACGGTACAGTCACAGTCCCGGAGTAAGACCACACGGTACAGTCACAGTCCCGGAGTAAGGCCACACGGTACAGTCAGAGTCCCGGAGTAAGGCCACACGGTACAGTCAGAGTCCCGGAGTAAGGCCACACGGTACAGTCACAGTCCCGGAGTAAGGCCACATGGTACAGTCACAGTCCTGGAGTAAGACCACATGGTACAGTCACAGTCCCGGAGTGAGACCACACGGTACAGTCAGAGTCCCGGAGTGAGACCACACAGTACAGTCACAGTCCTGGAGTGAGACCACACGGTACAGTCAGAGTCCCGGAGTGAGACCACACGGTACAGTCAGAGTCCCGGAGTAAGACCACACGGTACAGTCACAGTCCCGGAGTAAGACCACACGGTACAGTCACAGTCCCGGAGTAAGACCACATGGTACAGTCACAGTCCCGGAGTGAGACCACACGGTACAGTCACAGTCCCGGAGTAAGACCACATGGTACAGTCACAGTCCCGGAGTAAGACCACACGGTACAGTCACAGTCCCGGAGTAAGACCACATGGTACAGTCACAGTCCCGGAGTGAGACCACACGGTACAGTCACAGTCCCGGAGTAAGACCACATGGTACAGTCACAGTCCCAGAGTAAGACCACACGGTACAGTCACAGTCCCAGAGTAAGACCACATGGTACAGTCACAGTCCCGGAGTGAGACCACACGGTACAGTCACAGTCCCGGAGTCAGACCACACGGTACAGTCACAGTCCCGGAGTGAGACCACACGGTACAGTCACAGTCCCGGAGTCAGACCACACGGTACAGTCACAGTCCCGGAGTCAGACCACACGATGACAGAATCAAAGCCAAGGAACGTTCCTTACTCTATATAAAGAATTTAATGGTAAACTGCAATCCCAATCCGTCCCTGGCATCCTGGGATTTTGAAGTTTGAATCCCCAAATCCCTGGGATCAGAATGGACCTCTGGAATTGTAAACTGCAGGTCCTCATTCACTCTAGTTAAAAAAAGACTTGCATTTCTATAACGCCTTTCATGAGCTTAGGATGTCCCAAAGCACTTTACAGCCAATTTGAAGTGTAACCATTGTTGTAATGTAGGTATCGCAGCAGCCAATCTACACAGAGTGAGGTCCCTCAGACAACAATTTGATAATGACTAGATAATCTATTTTCGTGATGTTGGTTGAGGGATAAATATTGGCCTGGACACACCGGGGAGAACTCCACTTCTCTTCTGCCATGGAATCTTTTACATCCACCTGAGAGGGTAGACGTGCCCTGGCTTAACCTCTTATTTGAAAGTTGGCACCTCCAACAGTGCAGTGCTCCCTCAGTTGAGAACTTTCTTAGTATCTGATCATATCCACTGACCAGGCAGTATGTTCTATGGGGTTGCTCGAAGTCCAGCTAAACTTATAACATGGCGCATTGTAAAGGATGGAAGGTGGGAGGCTGACCAGGAGAGCGTTGGAATAGTCAAGTATAGAGGTAACAACGGCATGGATGAGGATTTCAGCAGCAAATGAGCTGACGCATGGGTGGAGATGGGCGATGTTATGGAGGTGGAAGTTGGTGGTCTTAGTGATGGAGTGGATACAGGATTAGAAGCTCAACTCATGGACAAATAGAATGCCAAGCATGCGAACAGTCTGGTCAGCCTCAGACACTGGCCAGGGAAGGGGTTGGAGTCAGTGGCTAGGGAACAGAGTTTGTACAGGGAGCCCTTGTTTGGGAGAAAGAAAAGCAGTTGTGAGTTCAAAGGTGGTTGAGTTAGTATGTTGGGCAGGTTGGAGAGTTGATTGGGTTAGAGACATGGTAGGGTTGAAGGGTGGTGGGGGGGGTTAGAGGGGCGGTGGGGGGGTTAGAGGGGCAGAGGGGGGTTAGAGGGGCAGAGGGGGGTTAGAGGGGCGGTGGGGTGTGGGGGCGGTGGGGGTTTAGAGGGGCGGTGGGGGGTTAGAGGGGCGGTGGGGGGTTAGCGGGGCGGTGGGGGGTTAGAGGGGCGGTGGGGGGTTAGCGGGGCGGTGGGGTGTGGGGGGCGGTGGGGGGTTAGAGGGGCGGTGGGGTGTGGGGGGCGGTGGGGGGTTGGAGGGGGGGTTAGAGGGGCAGTGGGGGGTTAGAGGGGCAGAGGGGGGTTAGAGGGCGGTTGGGGGATAGAGGGGCTGAGGGGGGGTTAGAGGGGCGGTGGGGGGTTGGAGGGGTGGTGGGGGGTTAGAGGGGCGGTTGGGGGATAGAGGGGCTGAGGGGGGGTTAGAGGGCCGGTGGGGGGGTTGGAGGGGCGGTGGGGGGGTTAGAGGGGCAGTGGGGGGTTGGAGGGGTGGTGGGGGGTTGGAGGGGCGGTGGGGGGGTTAGAGGGGCGGTGGGGGGTTGGAGGGGCGGTGGGGGGTGAGGGGCGGTGGGGGGTTAGAGGGGCGGTGGGGGGTGAGGGGCGGTGGGGGTTTGGAGGGGCGGTGGGGGGTTAGAGGGCGGTGGGGGGTTGGAGGGGCGGTGGGGGGTGAGGGGCGGTGGGGGGTTAGAGGGGCGGTGGGGGGTGAGGGGCGGTGGGGGGTTGGAGGGGCGGTGGGGGGGGTTAGAGGGGCGGTGGGGGGTTGGAGGGGCGGTGGGGGGGGGTTAGAGGGGCGGTGGGGGTTAGAGGGGCGGTGGGGGGTTGGAGGGGCGGTGGGGGGGGGTTAGAGGGGCGGTGGGGGGTTGGAGGGGCGGTGGGGGGGTTAGAGGGGCGGTGGGGGGTTAGAGGGGCGGTGGGGGGTTAGAGGGGCGGTGGGGGGTTGGAGGGGCGGTGGGGGGTTGGAGGGGCGGTGGGGGGTTAGAGGGGCGGTGGGGGGTTAGAGGGGCGGTGGGGGGTTGGAGGGGCGGTGGGGGGTGAGGGGCGGTGGGGTTAGTTAAGTAATTGGGTTATGCAAGTGGTTGAGTTAGAGGGTGTTTTGGTTAGAAGGATCATTGAGCTAGGGGGTGTACCAAGAAGGGAGATGGCTGGATTAGAGGGCTGATTGAGTTAGAGATATATATATATCTGTCAGTGGCTCTCTGTTTGTCCATGTGTGTTTTTGTTTGATGGTGACTTTCAGTGTGTCTCTATTGCTGACTGTCTGTCTGTCTGTGTCTCCATCTCTGTCTGCCTGTGTGTCTCACTGTCTATGTGTCCATCTCGGTGTGCTTCTTGTTGTCTGTGTATGTCTATAGGACAAATATTAAACCCCTCCAGCCCAACAGGAGCGGTGTGGACGAGGGGTTAAATTGAAGAGTGGGTTTGCACCGCGTTCCTGACACGTTCCCACCGGCTTCAGGCGGGACTGAGAGTCGCTGTTTGTAAATCTCCCAGGCCTCACGCTCAGGTGGGACCGCCCACTCCACCCCCCCACCCCCCCCACCCGCCCCGCCCGCAATCTCTGGTCTTTATCTCTCTCTGTATGTCTATCTCTGTCTGGGTGTCTTCTTATGTGCGTATCTCGCCATCTGTGTCTCTCTGTCAGTGTGTATGCCTATCTTTGCATGTGTGTGTGTCTCCCTCTGTGCATGTGTCTCTCTCTCAGTCTGTGTATCTGTGTTTGTGTGTGTCTCTCTCTCTCAGTCTGTGTGTCTCTCTCTCTCAGTCTGTGTGTCTCTCTCTCTCAGTCTGTCTGTCTCTCTCTCTCAGTCTGTGTGTCTCTCTCTCTCAGTCTGTCTGTCTCTCTCTCTCTCAGTCTGTGTGTCTCTCTCTCTCAGTCTGTGTGTCTCTCTCTCAGTCTGTGTGTCTCTCTCTCTCAGTCTGTGTGTGTGTCTCTCTCTCTCAGTCTGTGTGTCTCTCTCTCTCAGTCTGTGTGTCTCTCTCTCTCAGTCTGTGTGTGTCTCTCTCTCTCAGTCTGTGTGTCTCTCTCTCAGTCTGTGTGTGTCTCTCTCTCTCAGTCTGTGTGTCTCTCTCTCTCAGTCTGTGTGTGTGTCTCTCTCTCTCAGTCTGTGTGTCTCTCTCTCTCAGTCTGTGTGTGTCTCTCTCTCAGTCTGTGTGTGTCTCTCTCAGTCTGTGTGTCTCTCTCTCAGTCTGTGTGTGTGTCTCTCTCTCAGTCTGTGTGTCTCTCTCTCAGTCTGTGTGTCTCTCTCTCTCAGTCTGTGTGTCTCTCTCTCTCAGTCTGTGTGTCTCTCTCTCTCAGTCTGTCTGTCTCTCTCTCTCAGTCTGTGTGTCTCTCTCTCTCAGTCTGTGTGTGTGTCTCTCTCTCTCAGTCTGTGTGTCTCTCTCTCTCAGTCTGTGTGTGTCTCTCTCTCAGTCTGTGTGTCTCTCTCTCTCAGTCTGTGTGTGTGTCTCTCTCTCTCAGTGCACGTGTCTGTCTGTGCCCGTTGTGTGTTTGTCTACCTGTGTGTGTGTGTCTCTCTCTCTCTCTGTATCTCACTGTTGCAGAAACACAGAAATCCACAACCACAGTTATAAACACATGGTGCTGTGTGAAGAGTGGATTACCTGCTGGGGCCTTTTCTCATATACCTGGTTTCCTAACTAAACCTGGCGAGAAAGGCTTACCTTCAATATGAATGCATAGTGCGTAATGTAACAACAGGCCCTGTTACAAAATGACTAATGCCCTTTGGAAAAACTATTGGCCAAACCGAGAGTCTTTCTCCCAGCTGCCGGCCAGTGACAGTTCAATGGATCAGAGCCATCAAATATAAAGTAGAAGCACTCAATGTGAACGGAAGGGTGCGATGGAGCTCAGCAGTGTGACTACCAGCTCTGCCATCTCCTATCTGCTGAGTTGACAGAGATGCATCTTTCTAAAGGGCTGGTACGTGGGCCCAAAGAGTCCGTTCGAAACGCATTCCCCGCCTCTGCAGCCATGTATCCCTACCAGACTTGACTATTCCAACGCTTTCCTGGCCGGCCTCGCACCTTCCACCCTCCATAAACTTGAGCTCGTCCAAAACTCTGCTGCCCTATCCTAACTCTCACCAAGTCCCGTTCACCCATCACCCCTGTGCTCGCTGACCTCCACTGGCTCCCGTCCGGCAATGCCTCAATTTTAAAATTTTCATCCTGGTTTTCAAATTCCCTCCATGGTCTCGCCCCCCTCCCTATCTCTGTAACCTCATCCAGCCCTATAACCCTGCGAGATCTTTGCCCTCCTCCAATTCTGGCCTCTTGTGCTTCCCCAATTTCCTTCGCCCCACCATTGGTGGCCATGCCTTCAGCTGCCTAAGTTCTGGAATTCCCTCCCTAAACCTCTCCGCCTCGCGACCTCTCTCTCCTCCTTTAAGACGTTCCTCAAAACCTACCTTTTTGAACAAGCCTTTGAACACCGCTCCTAATATCGCCTTATATCTAGGCTGACATTCCCAGTGCAGAAAGGAGGGAGCGCTGCACTGTAGGAAGTGCCGTCTTTCGGATGAGACGTTAAACGAGGCTCCATCTTTCCTCTCAGGTGGACGTAAAAGATCCCATGGCACTATTTGGAAGTAGAGCTGGGGAGATCTCCCCAAGATCCTGGCCAATATTAATACCTTAACAAACATCACTAAAACAGATTATCTGGTCATTATCACATTGCTGTGTGTGGGACCTTGCTGTGCACAAACTGGCTACCGCGTTTCCTACGTTACAACAGTGACTACACTTCAAAAGTACTTCATACGTCCTGAGGTTGTGAAAGGCGCTATGTAAATGCAAGTCTTCTTTATGCAGCTCGGTGTCAATTTTTCTCTGATAACGCTCCTCTGAAGTGCTTTGGGACGTTTTACTACGTTAAAGGCACTATATAATGCAATTTGTTGTTGTTGATGATGCGTCAATGGCGTTGAAAGCTGTAGCTCCGTAGCGACCCGAAGGATAATTGTCTGACTTTGTGAGGAGAGCTTGGCCCATTGGGTTCCAGCACTGCTAATGTTTGGAAGATAGTGCACGGGGTGTTCTCCCAACCAGCAGAGCAAAGTCAGAAAGTTGACCCCTGTCGGAGGTCACCAGAACTCCAGGATTGGCCTGGAGTCTCTGTGAATTAAAGATTCATCTCCAGGACACTACTGCAAGCAAAACCCAGGAGAAAAATCAGAGGGGCATTAACAAATAATGGTGTGGTTTATTTTACCATTTATTAGTTATAGAATTACTGGAGATTAATTAAAATAGGCTGTTTTACGTGGAATTACATAGAATTTACAGCAAAGAAACAGGCCATTTATGCTCCACACGAGCCTCCTGCCACCCTATCTGCATATTATGTTTGACCAGTCACAGCGGTGCTGTTAGGGAGGGAGTTCCAGGATTTTGACCCAGCGACGATGAAGGAACGGCGATATATTTCCAAGTCAGGATGGTGTGTGACTTGGAGGGGAACTTGGAGGTGGTGGTGTTCCCATGTGCCTGCTGCCCTTGTCCTTCTAGATGGAAGAGGTCGCGGGTTTGGGAGGTGCTGCCGAAGAAGCCTTAGCGAGTTGCTGCAGTGCATCTTGTAGATGGTACACACTGCAGCCACGGTACGCCGGTGGTGGAGGGAGTGAAGGTTTAAGGTGGTAGATGGGGTGCCAATCAAGCGGGCTGCTTTGTCCTGAATGGTATCATGTCTCTTGCGTGTTGTTGGAGCTGCACTCATCCAGGCAAGTGGAGAGTATTCCATCACATTCCTGGCTTGTGCCTTGTAGATGGTGGAAAGGCTTTGGGGAGTCAGGAGGTGAGACACTTGCCGCAGAATACCCAGCCTCTGACCTGCTCTTGTTGCCACAATATTTATGTGGCTGGTCCAATTAAGTTTCTGGTCAATGGCGACACCTAGGATGTTGATGGTGGGGGATTCAGCGATGGTAATGCTGTTGAATGTCAAGGGGAGGTGGTTAGACTCTCGCTTGTTGGAGATAGTCACTGCCTGGCACTTGTGTGGTGCAAATGTTACTTGCCAAATATCAGGCCAAGCCTGAATGTCATCCAGGTCTTGCTGCATGCGGGCATGGACTGCTTCATTATCTGAGGAGTTGTGAATGGCATTGAACATTGTGCAGTCATCAGCAAACAGCCCCAATTCTGACCTTATGATGGAGGGAAGGTCATTGATGAAGCAGCTGAAGATGGTTGGGCCTAGGACACTGCCCTGAGGAACTCCTGCAGTAATGTCCTGGGGCTGAGATGATTGACCTCCAACAACCACAACCATCTTCCTTTGTGCTAGGTATGACTCCAGCCAGTGGAGAGTTTTCCACCTGATTCCCATTGACTTTAGTTTTACTAGAGCTCCTTGATGCCACATTTGGCCAAATGCTGCCTTGATGTCAAGGGCAGTCACTCTCACCTCACCTCTGGAATTCAGCTCTTTTGTCCATGTTTGGACCAAAGCTGTAATGAAGTCTGGAGCCGAGTGGTCCTGGCGGAACCCAAACTGAGCATCAGTGAGCAGGTTATTGGTGAGTGCCGCTTAATAGCCGATGATTGAGAGTAGAATGATGGGGCGGTAATTGGCCGGATTGGATTTGTCCTGCTTTTTGTGGACAGGTCATTCCTGGGCAATTTTCCACATTGTCAGGTAGATACCAGTGTTGTAGCTGTACTGGAACAGCTTGGCTAGAGGCGCGGTTAGTTCTGGAGCACAAGTCTTCAGTACGATAGCCGGGATGTTGTCAGGGCCCATAGCCTTTGCTGTATCCAGTGCACTCAGCCGTTTCTTGATATCAATTGGCTGAAGACTGGCTTCTGTGATGGTGGGGATCTCAGGAGAGGGCTGATATGGATCATCCACTCGGCCCTTCTGGCTGAAGATGGCTGCAAACGCTTCAGCCTTGTCTTTTGCACTCACGTGCTGGGCTCCACCATCATTGAGGATGGGGGTAGTCATGGAGCCTCCTCCTCCCGTTAGTTGTTTAATTGTCCACCGCCATTCACGACTGGATGTGGCCGGACTGCAGAGCTTTGATCTGATCCATTGATTGTGGGATCGCTTAGCCCTGTCTATAGCATGCTGCTTCTGCTGTTTAGCATGTATGTAGTCCTGTGTTGGAGCTTCCCCAGGTTGACAACTCATTTTTAGGTACGCCTGGTGCTGCTCCTGGCATGCTTTTCTACATTCCTTTTTGAACCAGGATTGGTCTCCTGGTTTGATGGTAATGGTAGAGTGAGGGATATGCTGGGCCATGAGATTACAGATTGTGGTGGAATACAATTCTGCTGCTGCTGATGGCCCACAGCGCCTCATGGATGCCCAGTTTTGAGCTGCTAGATCTGTTCTGAATCTATCCCATTTAGCACGGTGGTAGTGCCACACAACACGATGGAGGGTGTCCTCAGTGCAAAGATGGGATTTCGTCTCCACAAGGACTGTGCGGTGGTCACTGTTACCAATACTGTCATGGACAGATGCATCTGTGACAGGTAGATTGGTGAGGACGAGGTCAAGTAGGTTTTTCCCTTGTGTTGGTTCTCTCACCACCTGTCGCAGGCCCAGTCTGGCAGCTATGTCCTTCAGGATTCGGCCAGCTCAGTCAATAGTGGCGCTACCGAGCCACTCTTGGTGATGGGTATTGAAGTCCCGCACCCAGAGTACCTTCTATGCCCTTTCTGCCCTCAGTGTTTCTCAGCTGAGGGAGGGCAGTAGGTGGTAATCAGCAGGAGGTTTCCTTGCCCACGCTTGACCTGAAGCCATGAGACTTCATGGGGTCCGGAGTCAATGTTGAGGACTCCCAGGGCCACTCCCTCCTTACTATATACCACTGTGCCGCCACCTCTGGTGGGTCTGACCTGCCGGTGGGACAGGACATACCCAGGGATGGTGATGGAGGAATCTGGGACATTGGCTGAAAGGTATGATTCTGTAAGTATGACGATGTCAGGCTGTTGCTTAACTAGTCTGTGGGACAGCTCTCCCAATTTTGCCGGGGCTTAAAGGGTTAAATTATGAGGCCAGGTTGCATAGACTAGGCTCGTATTCCCTCGAGTATAAAAGATTGAGGGGTGATCTAATTGAGGTGTTTAAGTGGATTAAAAGGAGTTGATAGGGTAGGTAGCGAGAAGCTATTTCCTCAAATGTGGGAGTTGACAACAAGGGGGCATAACATTAAAATTAGAGTTGGCCATTCAGGAGCAAAATCAGGAAGCACTTTTTCACACAAAGGGTGGTTGAAATCTGGAACTCTTTCCCCAAAAAGCTGTTGAGGCTGGGGGTCAATTGAAAATTTAAAAACTGAGATTGATAGATTTTTGTTGGGCATGGGTATTAAGGGATACGGAACTAAGGCGGGTAGATGGAGTTCGATACAGATCAGCCATGATCTCATTGAATGGCGGAACAGGCTCAAGGGGCTGAATGGCCTACTCCTGTTGCGAGGTTCCTATCCTTTTCTTCTATCTCATTCCCTTTCTCTCCTGAAGGCACTGACTCTTGCTGGTTTATTCTGCTGATTCCAAAATGGCAGCCAGCTTTTGTTGATTAGGCATCAGAGGAATGGGGCAAATCCTGGTTTAATTTAATTTTGTTGATTGGTTCCACCACGCAGTGTATGTGGTGATTTAAAAGCTACTTTTCGAGAGCTGGCGTTTAGGGCCTCGCTTGATGACCATGCATATGGCAGAGATGGCAGGCAACCCCTTGATGAGCAGCTTGGGGAGGGTGCACCACCAACTCCTCTCCCTCCTTTAGCCCCACCACTGGCAGCTCAACCTTCAGCTGTTTAGGCCCCATATTCTGAAATTGCCGCCTAAACACTTTCACCTCACCACCACCCTCTCCTCCTTTAAGAGCCTCCTTAAAACCCATTCCATTGACCAAGCTTCTTGGCAATCCTAATACCTCCTCCTTTGGCTCGGAATCCATTATTTTCTCTTCAAGCCTGTGTGAATTGCCTTTGAACACATTTCTATGTTAAAGACATTATATAAATGCAAGTTGTTGTTGATTTATGTTAATCAAAAAATCTGTAAAAATTGAACCTATTAATTAACATGCTCTCTTTCTCCCTCACACACACACTGATAAGCACAGGCCACAATAAAGCCTTGTTAGGCTTAGTGATTGCAGTAATAAGGAACAGACACCTAGGCCTAGCATAGCCAGGAGCACTGGGAGACCAATACCCGGAGCAAGGAATGATCGATGAGTAGACTGAACCAACAAGTTGGCCTACTTTAGTCAGTAATAGCTGATTAATGGCACTGCAGTGAATTGAGCCAAGCTTTCAATGGAATTGGTTAGCTTGAGTAAACTATCCCTCCTCGTCCTTCTCGACTTGTCTGCAGCCTTTGACACGGTTGACCACTCCATCCTTCTCCAACGCCTCTCCACCGTCGTCCAGCTGGGTGGGACTGCACTCGTCTGGTTCCATTCTTATCTATCTAATCGTAACCAGAGAATCACCTGCAATGGCTTCTCTTCCCACTCCCCACTCTCTGGTGTCCCCCAAGGATCTATCCTTGGCCCCCTCCTATTTCTTATCTACATGCTGCCCCTTGGTAACATCATCTGAAAACACAGCATCACTTTCCACATGTACGCTGATGACACCCAGCTCTACCTCACTACCTCTTCTCTCGACCCCTCCACGGTCTCTAAATTGCCACACTGCTTGTCCGACATACAGTTCTGGATGAGCAGAAATTTTCTCCAATTAAGTATTGGGACGACCAAAGCTTTTGTATTCGGTCCTGGCCACAAACTCCGTTCCCTAGCCATTGACTCCATTCCTC
This sequence comes from Squalus acanthias, assembly GCA_030390025.1. Classification (NCBI taxonomy): domain Eukaryota; kingdom Metazoa; phylum Chordata; class Chondrichthyes; order Squaliformes; family Squalidae; genus Squalus; species Squalus acanthias. Next base: position 86,695,267 of record CM059425.1, read on the forward strand.
TCCCTAGCATCTGTCTGAGGCTGAATCAGACTGTTCACAACCTTGGTGTCATATTTGACCCTGAAATGAGCTTCCGACCACATATCCGTGGCATAACTAAGACCGCCTATTTCCACCTCCGTAACATCGCCCGTCTCTGCCCCTGCCACAGCTCATCTGCTGCTGAAACCCTCATCCATGCCTTTGTTATCTCTAGACTTGACTATTCCAACGCACTCATAGAAACATAGAACAGTACAGCACAGTACAGGCCCTTCGGCCCTCGATGTTGTGCCGAGCATTGTCCGAGACCAAGATCAAGCTATCACACTCCCTATCACTCTGGTGTGCTCCATGTGCTTATCCAATAACCGCTTGAAAGTTCCTAAAGTGTCCGACTCCACTATCACAGCAGGCAGTCCATTCCACACCCCAACCACTCTCTGAGTAAAGAATCTACCTCGGACATCCCTTCTATATCTCCCCCCATGCACCTTATAGTTATGCCCCCTTGTAACAGCTGCCTCTACCCGAGGAAATAGTCTCTGAACATCCACTCTATCTATCCCCCTCATCATCTTATAAACCTCCAATAAGTCGCCTCTCATCCTCCTCCGCTCTAAAGAGAAAAGCCCCAACTCCCTCAATCCTTCCTCATAAGACCTCCCCCCCAAACCAGGCAGCATCCTGGTAAATCTCCTTTGCACTCTTTCCAATGCTTCCACGTCCTTCCTATAGTGAGGTGACCAGAACTGCACACAATATTCCAAATGTGGTCTCACCAAGGTCCTGTACAGTTGCAGCATAACCTCACGGTTCTTAAACTCAAACCCTCTGTTAATAAACGCCAACACACCATAGGCCTTCTTTACTGCTCTATCCACTTGAGTGGCAACCTTCAGAGATCTGTGGATATGAACCCCCAGATCCCTCTGCTCCTCCACGTTCCTCAGAACCCTGCTGTTGACCCTGTAATCCTTATTCAAATTTGCCCTACCAAAATGAATCACCTCGCACTTATCAGGGTTAAATTCCATCTGCCATTTTTCGGCCCAGCTCTGCATCCTATCAATGTCTCTTTGCAGCCGACAACAGCCCTCCACCTCATCCACTGCTCCACCAATCTTGGTGTCATCAGCAAATTTACTGATCCACCCTTCAGTCCCCTCCTCCAAGTCATTGATAAAAATCACAAACAGCAGAGGACCCAGCACCGACCCCTGTGGCACACCGCTGGTAACTGGTCTCCAGTCCGAAAATGTTCCATCCACCACCACCCTCTGCCTTCTATGAGATAGCCAGTTACTTATCCAATCGGCCAAATTTCTCTCTATCCCACAACTCCTTACTTTCTTCATGAGCCGACCATGGGGAACCTTATCAAACGCCTTACTAAAATCCATGTATACGACATCAACTGCTCTACCTTCATCTACACACTTAGTTACCTCCTCAAAGAATTCAATCAAATTTGTTAGGCAAGACTTACCCTTCACGAATCCGTGTTGTAGAATTCGCAATTATCGCGATTTGATTAATAAGGAGAAAACACGAAGTTTCGTTCAAACAGCTTTTATTTCAGCAAAATGCTGTCAGGTTTAAATTGAACACAAGCAGCCTGTAAAATGGCCGCCGCACCTCGTGACAGAACATTCTAGACTTTTCAACAGGCAGACAAGATGGCGTTCCATTAAACATTTTTGCAAGATCGATAACGATTCAGCACAGTGAAGATAATACACGGGACATTATGGGTTTGCAGTATAAACATAGATACTGGAATCGGTCTCCCAGGTGCAAAGGAAAGCCATTGTACCAAGTACTTAAGGGCCCATCCAAAGGACATTAATATGTAAACTCCCAACGGCTCTACGATGAGAGAGCCGTTAGCAGGTAGTTATACAGGACACTTGGAAGCCCCAAACCCCTCCAGGGAGAACACCGACCGATTTAACAATGGGAGAGATATTAACAGGTACTCAAACATTCATGAGTAGCCCCGAAACCCATTAAGGACGGAGATCACCCATACAAGACATTTGGGCGCCAAACCCTAAACAAAAGAATGGACATTATAGTTGGGCGGGAAACGGAAGATTTTTGCACTATAATTGCAGGCCCCAAACCGTCCATTCGCTCTCTTGTTCTTGCTCCTGCATTCGCTCGCTTGCTCCTGTGTTTTATCCGGTCGATTCGTAACCTCGTGGCCGCTCCTGTGTAAAAGACTGTTGAACTTTCTGATCCGTTCGGATCTACCTCGTGTCGCGTAACGAAGACCTATGTTGGTAACTGGCAGCGGAACCAAAGGCCCGAGATGAGATGAGATGAGATGAGATGAGAGGAGAAGAGAAGAAGACCATATCCATCGCCACGGTCAGTAAATCCCGACCGCGCCTGTAGGTCGATCAGCCAAGTCTTCTCGACAGGAAGTTTTCTTCTTTAAACTTCTAACAAAACATATTGCATCAATGATAACTGGACTGTGCAAACACATCGTATCAGTGATATTGACAACGGTGCTCCTCGACTAAACTGTGAAGTCAACCAACAGAGGTCTTCACTACAGCAGACGGTCCAGCCTACTAGCCGGAGCAGCAGAAGCAAGTAAACAAGTGGGACCAGGAGATCTCCTGACCGACACGTGGGAGCTGCGGTGAAAAACATCCGATCAGCTATTCGGAATTTCTCCGAGTTATTACGAGTGGTGAGCATGAGTCTCGAGATCCTACGAAGCTAGTTTAGGATAGATATTGATAGGGGAGGGTTTAAAGATTAAGGATATTTGTAATGTGTGCCCTATTTACGTTGTGCCGTTCGTTCCTCGTTTCCCTAAGATTGATTATAACCGTTTGTAAGATTGTACTGTCATTAATCTGTGCGTATGACATGTATTTCATAATTTTAAGTATCATGCAATAAAGATTTTCCATTTCGTACCATTCAAACCAAGTCTACATGAGTTTTATCTCCATTACTGCTCTCGCATCTAAGTCCAGTGTCTAGAACCGTAAGGGAGAGTGATTCGAACCACTCACAGGTGTGTCTAGTGTTCCCAGACTGGCTGGAGACCAGAACAGGCAACCAGGCCTAGACCCGCACTGACATACAGGCTGCACAGAGCCGCGTGGATCTCACAGGCTACGAGACACGCAGGGTCAGGAGAATCCCTTACAGAAAATGGCGACCGCGGCAGGACACTGGCAGCGAGAGGGTAGTGTGTTAGATTTTGGAATGACTGTACGAAATGTTATGCAGGAAAAGATAGCGGATTATGTGTTTGGAAAGGTTAATCTAACTAAAAAGTGGATAAGCGAATTGTTAGCGGATAAGAGCCCACTAGAGGCAGCTGAAAGATGGACAGATAGTAAGGAGCATAAAAAGGCAGTTGAGAAAGCAGTCTGGCTTATGTGCTACAAAAGGCAGGTTCAGATTTCAAACCAGACCATTACAGCGCTAACAGCTCGTATCAGCCATTTAGAGGGAGAAATGGAGGAGAAGGTTTCTGGAGGGGAGGTGCTCATTAAGAATTTAAATGAGTTACGCCAGGAAAGCCAGGAAGTCTCCAGTTACCTCAAAACAAGGGTAGAGTATCTCGAGTGCCAGATCACTGAAGCAAAATTGAACGAGAGTAGGATGAAGGAAAGATGTAACCGCCAAGCTGCCCAGATAAGAACTCAAGAAGAGAGCTTAATGGGGGTTAGGTCGGCGTATAAGTTGGCCCTTGAGGATAAGTTTCAGGGAGCCGACCATAGCGCCTGCCAAAAAGAGATAGAGAGCCTCAAAAAGGCCGTGAATAATGCGAACGGCATGGTGTGCCTTATCAATCCGTCGGCGCGCCAGCCGCTAGTAAATGAGAGATTTAGAAATTCCCCACCAAGTAAAGCAGAAGAAGTAGTAGCCACTGCGCCCTCCGCGCCACCCAGCTATTCAGAAACCTGGGTTAGGGAGGAAGCAACGGAAGAAACAAAAGAGCCCGTTGAAAAGGAAGTAGAAAAGGGATCGTTGTATCCAGTAACGGGGATTAAAAGGGGCCCAAGCAGAAACGGTGGGGAAGAACCGGGGGATCTCCTCGGACAGCTGGTGTTGCCTCACAGTTCACATCAGCTGAGAGCTATGATAAACCACGTAAGGAAGCTGACCGAGATAGACGACCCTTCCGTACATTTCAGGGAAGTTGAGCAAGCCGCAGCCATTAACGGCTGCGATGATGGGGAGACAGCAAAAATGCTGCTGTTCTCGTTAGACAGCTCGGTCCTTCAGTGTCTCTCAGGCGAGAGCAAGAGGGGAAACAAAAGTTATGAGGAATTGAAAAATGAGGTCCTAGAAGTAGTGGGAGCGAACGACGGAGGTCCGTTTGCTAGAGTGGGACAGACAGTGCAGATGGAGGGAGAACCCCCGAAGGTTTTTGCCGACAGGCTGTGGCCAGTATATGAGCGCAGCTGTCTAGGTGCGCCCGAGCGCGAAGATGTGGAAGGCGCCGCTTTAATTCATTGGCTTAGGTGCATAATAGCCAACAGTTTACCAGCCGTTAGAGAGCAGGCAAAAGCCTGGTTCGATCCCAATGACCTCAACCTTACGGAAGAGTCGGTCTTGAATCGACTCACGTTAGGTTACCGTAACATAAGGGGTATGACGACACGTCCCTTTAAGGGAAGAGTACATGAGGTACGACCCGCAGCCCCGGCTCAAAGAGAGTGGCATCAGGAGGGTAATCGCGTCCCACAAGCCAGTAATGCTTGTTACGGGTGTGGGAAGACAGGGCACTGGCGCAAGCACTGCAGGAACCCTTGGAAGGATTCCAAGGATAAAAATCCCGCGGTCCGAGCCCAGGCGCCTGTCCCGCCTAAGGAAGCAAAGGCACCCACCCCTCCCGACGACCTCGAAGCAGTGTTAGGAGCCATGCGCAAGATGGTTTTGAATGCGCGTGGACAGGTGGCGGTCGCAACCGGCCCCGTAGGTGCCGCAGGACCGTCTAATAGTACCCAATGACTAGAGCCCACGCAGCCTGCCTACCTGTGTCCTTTTAAAAGACACGCACAGGAGGGGGTCTGCGGTGAGGAGGCCAGGTTAAAAGAGCAGGCCTTGCGGGAGGAGAACGCCCGCTTAATAGGGAAAATAGATGGGCTGGAAGGGCAGCTTAGAGAGCAGGCCCTGCGGGAGGAGAATGCCCGAGCAATGGGAAAGTTAGACGTGCTCAGGCTAGAAGGGCAGCTTAGAGAGATAAAAACAGCCTACAGGGTAGCCAGGAGCAGGGAGTATGAGGATTTAAAACAGGATAGAAATCTGCAGCCTCCAGCAGGTGAGATTTCACAGAAACAAGCAGGGGCGGTGGCCTGTCTTAAGGGAGGGGCCAGACCTGCGAGTGGGGAAGCACAGCCCCAGGTAGGACCACAAGGCACACAGGCAGGCATAGCAGCTTGCATCAGGGGAAGGGACATCCCGGACGATCATGCAGCGTTTTTCTGGAGTTGGGGGTTAGATGAGGAAGAACCCAGGGTACCCTGGTCAGATGAGGATAGTGCAGATGAGCATAGTGATGATGACGGGTGGTTCCTGAGGAACGGTCTGGGGGGAATGGGGCCGATAGGTAGAGATCCACAAGGGGTGGACACACAAGCTGCAGGTCCCGACAACAGGAGGGAGGAGCTAGAGGAGGCAGGGCCAGCCGCTATAGGAGCACAGAGAGTACCAATGTGGTTCCCAGAGGTGTGGCCGCCCGCTTTGAACGTCCAGTCCTCAGGGGAGGCAGAGATCACGAGTGAAGGGCCGCCTGCTGGGCCGAGCAGGGCGGAGCCACGAAATGCCAGCCCCGAGGTTAGGGAGGCGGAGTCAGCGGAGGCGGAGCCGGCGACTGTGATGGAACCCCAGGTCATCCCGTTGGAGGTCTCGGAACCCGGTCCGTCCGTCACGGAACCCCCGCCCATAGCAACTCCCCGTAGGTCAAGTAGAGAACCCCAGCCCAGGAGGATGTGGTCATGTCCCCAGACTGCCCCAAGGCGTAAAATTCAGGTTAAGATAACCCGGGTAGAGACAGGCCACATCGCAGCAGTAACAGGCTGCGGCAGATCAGAGGAAAGGGTCAGCGCAGCAACAGGCTGCGGCAGATCAGAGGGAAGGGTCAGTGCCCTCCCACCGTCGGGAAGAGCTCGCAGCAGCCTTCTCAGAATTTAAAGGGGCCGCCCTGAGAACGGGCGGCACTGTAAAGTATTAGTTTTAAGTTTTAAGTGTATAGTTCAAGGTTAAGTTTTAAGTTTAAGTTTTAATACGGTTAAGTTTGTAGTGTTTTAACAGATAACGATAAAATGGTGGGAGTTTTAAGGCTAGGTTTTAGAGGAAGTCTATTCAGCAAACGTTGAAGTTTACGTGAGGCGAGGTCAGGGGACCCGCTCACCCTTCACAAAAGCCAGAGACTTTTTGCGAGGCTGGCTACCTCATTCTATCTGATCACAGGAACCAAGGAAGGATGGAACGACTTCTAGTATTGCTCGTGGCAATCGGATGTGGATTGGCCTATCGAGGCCACACCAAGGATGTCGTGGTGTTTGGATGTTCCGGGGACACGGCCCCCATCGCGGTGGATGGGACCGGAAGACGGAAGGCAGAGGGGACCAGCACCTATTTCCACAAGGGAAGGTGGCCAGGATGGCTGGGAACGAACTCAACGGAGTATTCCAGCACATCGGGGTTCGCCTACAAAGAGACTTCTTTACTGTGCCCCAAAGTAAGGATCATCGCACCCAGGATCAGCGTCACCGTCGGCAAACGGATTTGTTTGACCTGTAGTGGGGATGTCCCATTGAGCCGATGGTGGTGGCTGCGAAAGCTGAGCAAAACTATGAGAAACTCTTCGGTCGAGTGGGAACGACTGGGTAATAATACCCATCGGACAATTACGGGGACAGACGGACAAGTGAAAGTCTGTTGGGACAAATGGTGGGAACCGGATGAGGGGATTTATGTTTGTATGTGGGGGTCAAAGTACGTTTGCCCCAAAGGCATCTCCATATTTTTTATTAATCAGTGGCAGGATAACGGACAGGGGATGAGGTGGGATGCGAGCACCAGGGGGTGCGGAGCCCCATTCTCCCCGATCCCAGTAAATGCCACTGAGCTCATTACGCGCCCACGCAAAGCCCCGCCCACGATTCCGGTGGTTCTAACTGAGGAAGAAGGGTGCCCTAAAACTAGTAAGGGACCCGGGAACGGTTTGGTACTGGTCCCCACAGACCAGATACTATTTCAGGGGGTACATTACGCGGTGGCCTCGGTGATTTTAAATCTCACTGAGGTACGGTTACCAGAGTGGTGCCCCAAAAAGACGGAACAGTTGTATCAGGTCCTGTTGACCAAGATGTTCAGACAATTTTACGAGTTTGATTTTGCAGAAATTGATAAGACAAGTTTATACACCGCACCGCAGGAAGTTTTGGATCAAGTAGGGAGGCAAAGAAGGGGTTTGGTGAACGATGCGTTCACTGCTTTTAACACAGGGACATCTGTGGTCAACGCTCTAGACAGTGTGGAGCTGCAGACCCAGATTAATGGTTTAAAAACACAGTTAAAAGACATTCTAACAGATGAGAATAAAGTGGTAGGGTCGGGTCTGCATGAGGACCAAGCCATGACTCTCCATTTAAAGGAAATCATAGCAGAGCTGGAGAAACATGCGCGTACGGTAAATGCCCTGATCAGGGAAGATCGGAATGCATCCGATCAGGCTGCGCAGAACGAGGTGTGCGTGCTTTACGGGGCGTGGTTACTGGGCGAGGGCCGCAGTAATTTGGAGGATTTAAAACAAGGTTTGGTTCCGTCCTGGATAAGTAACAAACACCTGCGGGCGCTCCACCCTTTTCAGAACGCATTAAGTCCGTGCCAGCTCAGGCTAGCTTCAGAAGCTTACCCAGTCCCCGTGGACTGCGGACGTTCAAACCATACTATTATGGGAATAGTATTACGCATGCCGGTTTTGGGCAACACAGCAAAGCCCGCCCCGGTATATCGGGTAGAGAACATTGGTGTCATTCAGGGGGGAGCCCACATTCGTTATGCAGCGGTTCCACCTTACGTCATCCGCTGGGAGCAAACGATGACAGGTACAGATCTCTCTGGTTGTCGTGGCAGGGGAGCACACATAATACTGTGTCCCCAGCACTTGAATGCCTTTTTAACACCACAGTGCGGGTTCAGAACGGCTGGCGCCAAGTCCATGAATTGCACCATGGAGGCAATGGCACAAGATCATGTGCCTCCGCAGGTAGCATACATCGGGGGTGGAACATATTGTGTTACCACTGCAGCGCAACACTACCAGCATGGAAACCGTAGCCGGTGTCCGGTGAGTGACAGCAGTTTCTGTTTTAAACCCAGGGCTGAAGTTCAAGTAGCACAACAGCGAATTATCCCAATCCCTGAACCATCCACTGTTCATCTCACAGTAAAAGAGAATTTCACCGACTTGCAGCGATTTGTCGCGCATTTTGGATACCTCATTCCCCCTCTCCCTGAGCATTTAACCAAACTTCTGAAAGCCGTCGCGGTATCACAGAAGCATTTTTATACATTAGAGCAGAAAACTGTCGAGATAGGAACAGACATCTTGGACATAGTGGTTCCACCGTGGTGGAATCTGTTCACGAATATTGAAGTGCCTTCATGGATCCGAATAGCCTCCCACATTTTAGTCGTCTGTCAAGTGTTTATTGTAGTGTACCTATTGTTCATACATTGTAAAAGAGACAAGCGCCTCACCAAGCATGAGAACACGGGAGAGTGGCGAGAACGTTACGTGCGCGTGCACGACGAGAGTACCGTGTAATAGGAAAATGGCGTCACTCCCGCTCGCCACGTGCGCCGCGGAAGTTTGTACTCATTGTAAATACGTTGGAAACTCGACATGTTTAAGAGTTGGGATTTGTTTATTTTGGTGATGGTGTTGATTGTTTGGTTTTGGGGTTTTGTTTTTCCTTTCCCTGAATAAAAGACAAATATACAGGTGATGCGTGAGGTATCGGCCTGGTTACGCCGGAAAGGAAAACAAGTGGTGTAAGTTTAAGGGCAAATGATGCCTACGGTGATATAAAATGTGATTTTCTTGGGAAATGAGGACGACACAGAGACCCTAGTTAAGTTAAAATTTATGGGATTAATTTACTGGATTCGGAGTGAAATCGAGATAAGATTGCTCACCACTGAGATTTTTGATACGATAAGCGGAGTTATTCGCATCAACAGGAGGGACTGTAGAATTCGCAATTATCGCGATTTGATTAATAAGGAGAAAACACGAAGTTTCGTTCAAACAGCTTTTATTTCAGCAAAATGCTGTCAGGTTTAAATTGAACACAAGCAGCCTGTAAAATGGCCGCCGCACCTCGTGACAGAACATTCTAGACTTTTCAACAGGCAGACAAGATGGCGTTCCATTAAACATTTTTGCAAGATCGATAACGATTCAGCACAGTGAAGATAATACACGGGACATTATGGGTTTGCAGTATAAACATAGATACTGGAATCGGTCTCCCAGGTGCAAAGGAAAGCCATTGTACCAAGTACTTAAGGGCCCATCCAAAGGACATTAATATGTAAACTCCCAACGGCTCTACGATGAGAGAGCCGTTAGCAGGTAGTTATACAGGACACTTGGAAGCCCCAAACCCCTCCAGGGAGAACACCGACCGATTTAACAATGGGAGAGATATTAACAGGTACTCAAACATTCATGAGTAGCCCCGAAACCCATTAAGGACGGAGATCACCCATACAAGACATTTGGGCGCCAAACCCTAAACAAAAGAATGGACATTATAGTTGGGCGGGAAACGGAAGATTTTTGCACTATAATTGCAGGCCCCAAACCGTCCATTCGCTCTCTTGTTCTTGCTCCTGCATTCGCTCGCTTGCTCCTGTGTTTTATCCGGTCGATTCGTAACCTCGTGGCCGCTCCTGTGTAAAAGACTGTTGAACTTTCTGATCCGTTCGGATCTACCTCGTGTCGCGTAACGAAGACCTATGTTGGTAACTGGCAGCGGAACCAAAGGCCCGAGATGAGATGAGATGAGATGAGATGAGAGGAGAAGAGAAGAAGACCATATCCATCGCCACGGTCAGTAAATCCCGACCGCGCCTGTAGGTCGATCAGCCAAGTCTTCTCGACAGGAAGTTTTCTTCTTTAAACTTCTAACAAAACATATTGCATCAATGATAACTGGACTGTGCAAACACATCGTATCAGTGATATTGACAACGGTGCTCCTCGACTAAACTGTGAAGTCAACCAACAGAGGTCTTCACTACAGCAGACGGTCCAGCCTACTAGCCGGAGCAGCAGAAGCAAGTAAACAAGTGGGACCAGGAGATCTCCTGACCGACACGTGGGAGCTGCGGTGAAAAACATCCGATCAGCTATTCGGAATTTCTCCGAGTTATTACGAGTGGTGAGCATGAGTCTCGAGATCCTACGAAGCTAGTTTAGGATAGATATTGATAGGGGAGGGTTTAAAGATTAAGGATATTTGTAATGTGTGCCCTATTTACGTTGTGCCGTTCGTTCCTCGTTTCCCTAAGATTGATTATAACCGTTTGTAAGATTGTACTGTCATTAATCTGTGCGTATGACATGTATTTCATAATTTTAAGTATCATGCAATAAAGATTTTCCATTTCGTACCATTCAAACCAAGTCTACATGAGTTTTATCTCCATTACTGCTCTCGCATCTAAGTCCAGTGTCTAGAACCGTAAGGGAGAGTGATTCGAACCACTCACAGGTGTGTCTAGTGTTCCCAGACTGGCTGGAGACCAGAACAGGCAACCAGGCCTAGACCCGCACTGACATACAGGCTGCACAGAGCCGCGTGGATCTCACAGGCTACGAGACACGCAGGGTCAGGAGAATCCCTTACAGTGTTGACTATCCCTGATTAAGTTGCCCCTTTCCAAATGGTCATAAATCCTATCCCTCAGGACCTTTTCCATTATCTTACCAACCACCGAAGTAAGACTAACCGGCCTATAATTACCAGGGTCATTCCTATTTCCTTTCTTGAAGAGAGGAACAACATTCGCCACTCTCCAGTCCTCTGGCACCATTCCCGTGGACAGTGAGGACCCAAAGATCAAAGCCAGAGGCTCTGCAATCTCCTCCCTTGCCTCCCAAAGAATCCTAGGATATATCCCATCTGGCCCAGGGGACTTATCGACCCTCAGGTTCTTCAAAATTGCTAAAACATCTTCCCTCAGAACATCTACCACCTCCAGCCTATCCACCTTTATCACACTCTCATCCTCAAGAACATGGCCCCTCTCCTCGGTGAACACTGACGAAAAGTATTCATTCATCACCTCTCCTATTTCTTCTGACTCCATGCACAAGTTCCCACTACTGTCCTTGACCGGCCCTACCCTCACCCTGGTCATTCTTTTATTTCTCACATAAGAGTAAAAGGCCTTGGGGTTTTTCTTGATCCGACCCGCCAAGGACTTCTCATGCCCCCTCCTAGCTCTCCTAAGCTCTTTTTTTAGCTCATTCCTTGCTACCTTGTACCCCTCAATCGACCCAACTGAACCTTGTTTTCTCATCCTTACATACGCTTCCTTTTTCCTCTTGACTAGACATTCAACCTCTTTTGTGAACCATGGTTCTCTCACTCGGCCATTTCCTCCCTGCCTGACAGGGACATACCTATCAAGGACACGCAGTAATTGCTCCATGAAAAAGCTCCACTTTTCGTTTGTGCCTTTCCCTGATAGTTTCTGTTCCCATCTTATACTCCCTAATTCTTGCCTAATCGCATCATAATTACCCCTCCCCCAATTATAAACCCTGCCCTGCCGTATGGCCCTATCCCTCTCCATTGCAATAGTGAAAGTTACCGAATTGTGGTCACTATCTCCAAAGTGCTCTCCCACATACAAATCAAACACTTGGCCCGGTTCATTACCCAGTACCAAATCCAACGTGGCCCCAGCTCTTGTCGGCCTATCCACATATTGTGTCAGGAAACCCTCCTGCACACACTGTGCAAAAACTATCCCATCCGAACTGTTTGACCTATAAAGGTTCCAATCAATATTTGGAAAGTTGAAGTCACCCATGACAACTACTCTGTGACCTCCACACCTATTCATAATCTGCTTTGCAATTTCTTCCTCCACATCTCTATTACTATTTGGGGGCCTGTAGAAAACTCCTAACAACGTGACCGCTCCTTTCCTATTTCTAACTTCAGCCCATATTACCTCAGACGGCAGATCCCCCTCGAACTGCTGGCTGGCTTCCCACATTCTACCCTACGTAAACTTGAGGTCATCCTAAACTCGGCTGCCCATGTCCTAACTCGCACCAAGTCCCGTTCACCCATCACCCCTGTGCTTGCTGACCTACATTAGCTCCCGGTTAAGCAACGCCTCGATTTCAAAATTCTCATCCTTGTTTTCAAATCCCTCCATGGCCTCGCCCCCTCCCTATCTCTGTAATCTCCTCCAGCCCCACAACCCCCCGAAATATCTGTGCTCCTCTAATTCTGCCCTCTTGAGCATCCCTGATTATAATCGCTCAACCATCGGTGGCCGTGCCTTCTGTTGCTGAGGCCCTAAGCTCTGGAACTCCCTGCCTAAACCTCTCCGCCTCTCTACCTCTCTCTCCTCCTTTAAGATGCTCCTTAAAACCTACCTCTTTGACCAAGCTTTTGGTCATCTGCCCTAATTTCTTATGTGGCTCGGTGACAATTTTTCATCTCATTACACTCCTGTGAGGTGCCTTGGGACGTTTTACTATGTTAAAGGCGCTATATAAATACATACTGTTGTTGTTGATGCTCAAGAGGGAGGGTTTTGTGTAGACATTGTAGAGATGGTGCAGCGATTATGTGCAACTTTCAGCAACATCTCAGCAGGTTTGTGGGAACTAATACAGATCCAGGTGATAGGAAGTGATATATGTGCGAATATATATGAGGTTGGTGTCTGCACTTTAGTCCCAGGGACTGAGCGGACAGAGGGGAATGGTACAGCCGAAATGGAAACAAAGTCCAATTTGCTAGCTACGCTCTTTACTGTAATAAAGAAGCATTCTTAAGAATGGAATCGATTGTGACCATTGCTTCACTGTTTAAATCAGAGATATTTAGTTCTGAATACTCCCAGCATAACTGAAACAGGAGGGGCGCAGATCCCTGAGGAGGCCGTGAGGGGCTGGCTCTTGGGGAGGGGAAGCGGAGAGTCCACCCGCCCCTTGCCTTTGACCCTGATTCCATCCAAAAACAAGGGGTCGGGGGTCATTCCAATGTTTTGGCAGGCACCTGTACCATTCCTGGAGCAACTCGGAAGACCATCTGAGTGAGAGGGAGCAGCGAGAGGAATGTTGCGGTGGCAACTCGGAGCGCGGGGAGGGTTGGGGCAGGCCGAGACATTTGAAAATCTGCGTGAGTGCTTCTTCCCCAGTTGAATAGCCTGCTGACAACCGCCATCCAGACACGAAGAAGGCCTTTAGAATGAGGCACTGCGGCTTGCTGAAGCCCGTGGAACCGTACCCCACTGATAGCATCTTCAAGAGAATTCAAGTAAAGACTGAAAGAGAAAAATAGAGAAATAGAATTGTATACGTTGTTGTTTTATTCTCATTTATTTCTTTTTTTTTAACTGTGTGTGAGAGAATGCACCAAATTGGCCCTGTCCCCCAATACCTAGGCACAAGGGCCAACTCTGAACTGGTTTCAGCCACAGATTGATTAAGCCCTGGTAACACGTCAGGATCTGTTGCCAAACTATTGCTCACAAGTGTGGACAGTACCAACGTTAAACTTGCTGTGAATCTACTGACCACACAAACCTGAGGTAAATGACCCTTCAAGAATAAACGTCAGCACTTTTACCAGCCTGTAGCCTCTTACTTCTGATCACCGTTCCATTAAGTCTGTCAGTATAAATAGTGGGCTATTGATGTTATGTAAAACAGCAAGCTGCAATCATTCTCTTTGAATAAACCTTCAGAGATCTGGTCTTTCTAGAAGCTGGTAGAAGTGAAGTAAACTCTCCCCCTCCTCCCCGCTGCATCATTAATTCCACGGACCCAGTTAATTTTTCCTCCTGTTCCCGCACTGTTAATGCTAATAGGATGGAGAAGAGACTGGGCCCGTTTATCATGAATCAATCTACAAAAAACTTCTCTGTTTCACGTCAGCGACAAGGAACCCACATGCCTAATTTTAACTCTCTTCCCCCTGACCTCCAGGGCATCATGGGAGGACCATTGGGCGAGCGTACTGTTGGCATTCATCTTGCAAATGACTGCACAAGAGACTGCGTTCAGTGTCAGTGAAAGCTACAGATTGTGCAGAGGGGGAAGGGAGAGAGAGAGAGAGGAGACAGAGAGGGAGGGCTGTAGGCAGAACACTGATCTTAGCCAGTGCAGGACAGTGTGACAGTCTTTCATACATAAGCAAATTGCTGATAAATTATGCACACTGAACGGCACAGAGTCAGCTCCTAACCTCGTTCAGTGTTGTTCGGCAGTGGGAAGCAGGAACCAAGGCTTGTCAGCAGTGAATGCAGAGAGAGAGAGAGAGAGAGACTTGATTTGAGAAGGGTCGCTCTGGTGTGAGGGAGAAAAGAAACACCAGGCTCGGGATTCCCGGCGCTTTCTCAATGTCACGATCCACTTCACAAGAAATCTATCTAATCGGGTTCCTTTCTCTCGGGGAGGGAAGATTACAAATAGCTTTTCATCGCGAGCAGTGAGGAATTGGGAAGATACGCCAATGTACTGAGTCCGAGGAAAAAAAAACAAGCACCGGGTAAGACAAACGTGCAATTTTACTTGAATCAGCTTAACTTGAGGGGTTACATAGCAGCAGAGGCTGGGCTGGAAATGAGATGTCCACCTTGCAAAATTACAAAGACAAGTGATTTAAAAAAAAAGATGCATAAAGTCCTTCTCCTTCCTTAGTTGTATTTGTGCTCTGAATAATATACTCCATCCAATCGTATCATACCAGACACTCTCATCCTTATTTCAGTCCCATTGTCGGGGTTTGATTTCAGCATTCTGTTGGAGTTTCATATATATTTTAAATCGAGGATTTCTGTTCTTTTTAAAGTAGACAGCTTCCTGAGTATTGAGATCTGCAAGGATTGATGAATGGGAGCCTCCAGGGGTGTTCTGGACAGGCGAGGCCGGTGGGGAGGGAGGTGGGCACAGTTGTCAGATAACCGGGCCTGTCTTGTTTTGAGATGGATAGAAGCTTTTGAACTTTATTTGAATGCTGTGCTTGCGGTTACACGGAACCTTTGAGGAGAGACTGGAAGAGATGAGCCCCGTGCTTCGCTTTCAGTTTGTGCTGGAGCCGTGCGAGTCACACCAGCTCTGTCTTTATGGAGGAGATGACGGATTCAGATTCCACCCCCCCCCCCCCCCAATTTTAATGAAAATCCCAACTTCTTCTTGTTGTTCCAACAATCCTGTCAGCTTCAGATTTTTTGATATATATATTTACACAAAGCGGAGGGGCAACCACTTGCAGTGGGCAGGGGGTAAGGGGTAGGGGGTAAGGGGTAGGGGGGGGTAGTTTCCAGGTTTGGAGAGGGGGAAAGAGCCCCCTCACCACCTTTACGGTTGCTCCCGAGCTGAGAAAAGCACCAATTTGACGTGAAAAAGCGCGCGGCAAAGTTTTATCCCCATCGTTTGTCAAGCCCGGCGACAGAAAGCGCGTTGAAGGGGCCCGAGTCCATGTGACGGACATGGCGCTTTTGACCCTGCTGGACAAGCTCACTCCCCGGCCCGGACACACAGCGCTGGTTCTGTGAGGGACCGGGGGGGGATTAGGATTACAAAGAGCGAGCTGTCAAAAGTTACCGGGGGATAGCTCAACTCATGGTCCCCTGAAAGTGTAGACCTGAACAGGGCAGGTGCTTTGTGGTCAGCCCCATTGGAGCTTTCAAGATAAGTGAGAGTGTTCAGGCCTTTCACTGAAAGCTTGCTCTGCAACCAGAAGCGTCACCTGAAATCTTTGTTTTTGTTTAAAAAGTCAATACAATATAAAAAAAATAAAAGTTGAAACATGTGGTTTAAGCTAACAGTAGGTGGCAGCAATGACTCAGTACCAGACCTGGGGGGGGGGGGGCGGGGGGTTGAGAATAAATAAATATATATAATTGTCAATAAAAATCTAACATCACACGCTGGAATAGTTCCCAACCAGCAGCAAGCTCTCCATTAAATCGTCACCACCTGCTTTGTGGTTTACGGTAACCAAGAGTTGGGTGGGGGAGCCAGTGTTTTCAATTTTCACTAATGAATGATCTACAGTAAATAAACTCAACGCGAAGACATTTCAACGAAAAATACACTTATATCACATGTTGAAGGTGTGTGTGAGAGAGAGAAGGGGTGTGGGTCAATGGGGTTATCGCAACCAAGCCATTTGTTAGCACTGCACTGTGCCCAGGAAGGGAAGTTAGCGGTGTGCTATACTGTGGTGCTGAGTGTGTGTTGGATGATGCTCAGGCTGCTTGCTGTTCATTAAATAGTCAATTACTGACTCACACTGCAACACCAGAGGCTCCTCGATACGGAGAGTGCCTGAGATTTTAATTAAGTGCCCATTCCACCGCACAACGTGGTATCAGAGTTTTCAATGACACTCCCTGAAGGGAATTAAAATAAGGTCTGCAGTTGCAATTTTTTTAAACCTTTTTTGTGTGTCATAATTAATATATATTGAATTTGATGAAGAGGAGTGTGTGAATGGATTGTGGCAGTCAATGTTAATTCAGTGTGCTGATGGAAGCAGGTCATTTTACAGATAGTCAGCTTTCAGAGAAGGCTGCAATACAAAAATAAATCTACCACAAGGTACCTTTAGTGATATATAGAAAAAAAAAATTGTCTCGAAAGATATTTGTTGCAAGCTGATTTCTAAATATAGAGATTTACAAAGTATGTGCTGTACTTGATTGTAAAGCACTCGCGAGATCAGTGAATAAACTCTTGGGATCAACATTTTTCATTATCCTTTCAGGACCCTTCAATCTGTCTGTGATTGATGTTGGGATAAAAAGCTCAATGCGTTTGCATATCAAGAGGAAATGGTCAGGAGGGTTTACTGAGTGACAGTGTGAGGGAGCTGGATTAACATCAGTAGAGATACAGTCAGTAACACAGGGTGCTGGGGGAGGGGTTACCGAGTGACAGTGTGAGGGAGCTGGATTAACATCAGTAGAGATACAGTCAGTAACACAGGGTGCTGGGGAGGGGTTACTGAGTGACAGTGTGAGAGAGCTGAATTAACATCAGTGGAGATACAGTCAGTAACACGGTGCTGGGGGAGGGGTTACTGAGTGACAGTGTGAGGGAGCTGGATTAACATCAATAGAGATTAAGACCATAATTCTGACAACATTTAGTCAATAATGTAATTTAAACTGTTTGATAATTCAGCATAGCGTGGAATGTTTCTGAATGATGTCAACAAAGGAATTTTGCATTAATCAGTCCTTTTGCGTAGCTCGTTAGTTTTCAGAAGTGATATTGACGGCAAGACCCTCTTTAAGGGGTCCTAATGGCACGACTGCCTGCTTTTAAATGGATCCTGATGGTGAGTCTCCCTCTTTTGAAGAGGCCTCAATGGTGTAATTTCCTCTTTAAAAAGTGACTTTTTAAAATGGACAATACCTCCTCACCAAAGGGGATTTTAATGCAGAAGGTCTCTTGTCTTTTGATGTACTGTAACATGCAGCAAATTTGTGGTAAATTCTACCACAAACAGAGCAGCTAATATTATTTCCCTTTCTGTGCCTCATAAAATGGTCATGACTGAAGAAAACCGAGCACTTCTCCCGGTATTAACTTGCTTTTTTTTAATGATTCGGATAAAATGGCCCCTTAAAAGACATTGTTGGGTTAACTTTGACCTCTCTGTCAGGTGTGGAAATGAGAGTGGGGTGGGGCTGTTGGTTTTGCATGTTAGAACAGTGACTTTTAGCAACATAGGAACTGCCAGACAACAAAAGACCACGGTCCATCTAGTTCGCCTGCTACCATCCTAGTAGTCGCCTGATGCGACGATAAATGGAGTTGTTGACTAATCACAGCAATCAATCTCTATCAATACAGTCAGGAGGGAGTGGCCCTGGGAGTCCTCAACATTGACTCCGGACCCTGTGAAGTCTCATGGCTTCAGGTCAAGCATGGGCAAGGAAATCTCCTGCTGATTACCACCTACCGCCCTCCCTCAGCTGATGAATCAGTACTGCTCCATGTTGAACACCACTTGGAAGATGCACTGAGAGTAGCAAGGGCACAGAATGTACTCTGGGTGGAGGACTTCAATGTCCATCACCAAGAGTGGCTCAGTAGCACCACTACTGACCGAGCTGGCCGAGTCCTGAAGGACATAGCTGCCAGACTGGGCCTGCGGCAGGTGGTGAGAGAACCAAAACAAGGGGAAAAACCTACTTGATCTCGTCCTTACCAATCTACCTGTTGCAGATGCATCTGTCCATGACAGCACTTGGAGCAGTGACCACCGCACAGTCATTGTGGAGATGAAGTCCCATCTTCACACTGAGAACACCCTCCATCGTGTTGTGTGGCACTACCACCGTGCTAAATGGAATAGATTCAGAACAGATCTAGAAGTTCAAAACTGGGCATCCACAGGGCCATGTGGGCCATCAGCAGCAGCAGAATTGTATTCCACCACAATCTGTAATCTCATGGCCTGGTATATCCCTCACTCTACCATTACCATCAAGCCAGGGGATGAACCCTGGTTCAATAAGAAGTGCAGAAGAGCATGCCAGGAGTAGCACCAGGCGTACCTAAAAATGAGGTGCCAACCTGGGGAAGCTGCAACACAGGACTACATGCATGCCAAACAGTGGAAGCAGCATGTTATAGACAGAGCTAAGCAATCCCACAATCAACGGATCAGATCAAAGCTCTGCAGTCCTGCCACACCAAGTCGTGAATGGTGGTGGACAATTAAACAACTAACGAGAGGAGGAGGCTCCATGAATATCCCCATCCTCAATGCTGGCGGAGCCCAGCACGTGAGTGCAATAGACAAGGCTGAAGCATTTGCAACCATCTTCAGCCAGAAGTGGCGAGTGGATGATCCATATTGGCCCCCTTCTGAGATCCCCACCATCACAGAAGCCAGTCTTCAGCCAATTCGATTCACTCCACGTGATATCAAGAAATGGCTGAGTGCACTGGATACAGCAAAGGCTATGGGCCCTGACAACATCCCGGCTGTCCTGCTGAAGGCTTGTGCTCCAGAACTAGCCGTGCCTCTAGCCAAGCTGTTCCAGTACAGCTACAACACTGGCATCTACCCAACAATGTGGAAAACTGCCCAGGTATGTCCTGTACACAAAAAGCAAAACAAATCCAATCCGGCCAATTACCGCCCAATCAGTCTACTCTCAATCATCAGCAATGTAATGGAAGGTGTCGTTGACAGTGCTATCAAGCAGCACTTACTCACCAATAACCTGCTCATCGATGCTCAGTTTGGGTCCCGCCAAGACCACTCGGTTCTAGACCTCATTACAGCCTTGGTCCAAACATGGACAAAAGAGCTAAATTCCAGAGGTGAGGTGAGAGTGACTGCCCTTGACATCAAGGCAGCATTTGACCGAGTGTGGCATCAAGGAGCCCTAGTAAAACTGAAGTCAATGGGAATCAGGGAGAAAACTCTCCACTGGCTGGAGTCATACAAACAAAGATGGTTGTGGTTGTTGGAGGTCGATCATCACAGCCCCAGGACATCGCTGCAGGAGTTCCTCAGGGCAGTGTCCTAGGCCCAACCATCTTCAGTTGCTTCATCAATGACCTTCCCTCCATCATAAGGTCAGAAGTGGGGATGTTCATTGATGACTGCACAGTGTTCAGTGCCAATCACAACTCCTCAGATAATGAAACCGTCCATGCCCGCATGCAGCAAGACCTGGACGACAGTCAGGCTTGGGCTGATAAGTGGCAAGTAAGATTCGCGCCACACAAGTGCCAGGCAATGACTATCTCCAACAAGTGAGAGTCCAACCACTACCCCTTGACATTCAATGGCATCACCATCACCAAATCCCCCACCATCAACATCCTGGGGGTCACCATTGACCAGAAACTTAACTGGACCAGCCACATAAATACTGCGGCAACAATAGCAGGTCAGAGGCTGGGTCCTTTGCGATGAGTGTCTCATCTCCTGACTCCCCAAGCCTTTCCACCATCTCTAAGGCACAAGTCAGGAGTGTGATGGAATACTCTCCACTTGCCTGGATGAGTGCAGCTCCAACAACACTCAAGAAGCTCGACACCATCCAGGACAAAGCAGCCCGCTTGATTGACACCCCATCCACCACCTTAAACATTCACTCCCTCCACCACCGGTGTACCATGGCTGCAGTGTGTACCATCTACAAGATGCACTGCAGCAACTTGCCAAGGCTTCTTCGGCAGCACCTCCCAAACCTGCGACCTCTACCACCTAGAAGGACAAAGGCAGCAGGCGCATGGGAACACCATCACCTGCAATTTCCCCTCCAAGTTACACACCATCCTGACTTGGAAGTATAGTGCAGCTCCTTCATCGTCACTGGGTCAAAATCCTGGAACTCCCTCCCTAACAGCACTGTGGGAGTACCTTCACCACACGGACTGCAGCGGTTCAAGAAGGTGGCTCACCACCACCTTCTCAAGGGCAATTAGAGATGGGCAATAAATGCTGGCCTTGCCAGGGACACCCATGTTCCATGAACAAATAAAAAAATCATCTACAACAGACCCAGACATGAGGTAAAAAACCCTAGTGGTGGAGAGCTTTGGGAACCATAGCTCCAAAGTCACCTGTTCCTCCCAACCCCACTACAGTCACCACAGGTCGTGTCTCAAATTACTCATACTGTATCCCAAAACATTATTTTCTGAAAGAAATCTATTTAATATTCATTAGAATGAATCAATACTAACTGCTTCCAGAACCTCCCTTGGGAGCCGGTTCCATAGATTTACCACTCGCTCACTGAAATAATGTTTCCACCAGTATTTTTAAAGGGGGTAGTTTTGAATTTACCCCCTTTAAGCGCAGGCCCTGTCCTTTGGTTCTACTGTTCTGGACAAGGTGCAACAGCTTCTCATGGTCAACATTATTTAGTCCCTTTAGAATCATAAAAACAGCAATCATGTATCCTCTCACCCATCTCTTTTCCAGTGAGAACATGTCCAATTTAGATAATCGCTCCTCATAATCCAATCCCTCCATCCCTCAAATCATTCTGATTGCTCTCTTCTGTATCCTTACAGTAGCTACAATATCCTTTTTGTACTGTGGCGACCAGAACTGTACACAGTATTCTAAGTGCGGTCACACCAATGGTAGCGCAGGATTACCTCAGTATTTCAGTTCAATATTGACCTTTTACTACATCCCAATATCTAATTTGCTTTACTCACTGCCATCGATCATTGCTGCAATAGCTTCAATTTATAGTCAATCAGGACCCCCAGATCTCTCTCATTTTCCATGCACATTATTTTCTTTCCATTTAACTAATATACCCTTCCTAGATTTTTTTTGTCCCCATGTGAAGCACTTTGCATTTCTCCACATTTAATTTCATCTGCCACCTGTTTGCCCAATTCCCAAGTATATTCGAATCTTCCCATAGCTTACCCTGTTCAGCTTTGGAGTCTACCACATTCATTAGCTCTGTATCATCTTCAAATTTAGCCACTAGCTCCAGATATGAAAATATTAAACAAAAGAGGTCTCAAAACAGACCCCCATGGGACCCTACTGGTTAACATTCTTCCAGACTGACGACAGTCCCTGTACCACGACCCTCTGGGCTCAATCGGTCAACCAAGTACGTATCCATTGTAAAATATTTCCTCAGATTCCCACTTTCTTTATTTTCAGTACCAGCCTTTCCAGCTAACTGCATCAAAGGCTTTACTGAAATCCAAGTACACCACATCCGCTGTCTTATCCCTATTCAGCTCCTTTGTCACACCCTCAAAGAAAACCAGTAAGTTAGATTGGCAAGACCTACCTTTCAGGAACCCATCTTTTATGATTTTATTTCTATCCAGATGCTCCATGATCTTCTCTTAATATGGGTTTCCATAACTTTACCCACAATGGACATCAAACTCACTGGTCTGTAGTTTCCTGGGTCACTTTTGCTACCTTTACAAACAAATAGAAATGAGAAGTCGCACAACACCAGGTTATAGTCCAACAGTTTTATTTGAAATCACAAGCTTTCGGAGCTGCTGCCCCTTCGTCAGGTGAAGTAAAGGAATACGAATCGACAAAGCATATATAGATAGAGAACAATGCATGTGTAGCGTATAATGTCAGATGACTACATTTAATCCTCCTGACTGCCTTTCATCACACCTCGGCAGAGAAACAATCAGGTCAGCCAGGAAGGCACCACATCAAAGACATAGCAAGATACAACTGAGACAATGAGGTAGGATTACAGGGGGTCTAATGTGTCAAATGCTGCAGTCTGTATGGAAAACCATAAACTTTAAAATTTTTACTTTTTTTTACTGGAAATCACATCTGTGAACAAGCCAACGACGACTCGAGTCTGGATGACTTTACGTCATGTAGCGTGACATGAACCCTAGATCCTGGTTGAGGCCGTCCTCATGAGTGCGGTACTTGGCTATCAGTTTCTGCTCGATGATTTTGCGTTGTCGTGTGTCTCGAAGGCCGCCTTGGAGAACGCTTACCCGCAGATCCGAGGCTGAATGTCCTTGACTGCTGAAGTGTTCCCCGACTGGGAGGGAACACTCCTGCCTGGCGATTGTTGCGCGGTGTCCGTTCATACGTTGTCTCAGTGTCTGCATGGTCTCGCCAATGTACCATGCTCTGGGGCATCCTTTCCTGCAACGTATCAGGTAGACAACGTTGGCCGAGTCACATGAGTATGTACCATGTACCTGGTGGGTAGTGTCCTCACGTGTGATGATGGTATCTGTGTTGATGATCTGGCATGTCTTGCAGAGGTTGCCGTGGCAGGGTTGTGTGGTGTCGTGGTCGCTGTTATCCTGAAAGCTGGGTAATTTGCTGCGAACGATGGTACTTCTGAGGTTAGGCGGCTGTTTGAAGGCAAGTAGTGGAGGCACGGGGATGGCCTTAGCGAGGTGTTCGTCATCATCGATTACATGTTGAAGGCTGCGAAGAACATGGCGTAGTTTCTCCGCTCTGGGGAAGTACTGGACGACGTAGGGTACCCTGTTGGTTGTGTCCCATGTTCGCCTTCTGAGGAGGTCTATGCAATTTTTCGCTGTGGCCCGTCGGAACTGTCGATCGATGAGTCGAGCGTCATATCCCGTTCTTACGAGGGCGTTTTTCAGCGTCCGTAGGTGTCCATCGCGTTCCTCCTTGTCTGAGCAGATCCTGTGTATTCGCAGGGCTTGTCCATAGGGGATGGCTTCTTTAACGTGGTTAGGGTGGAAGCTGGAGAAGTGGAGCATCGTGAGGTTGTCCGTGGGCTTGCGGTAGAGTGAAGTGCTGAGGTGTCCATCTTTGATGGAGATTCGTGTGTCCAGGAATGAAACCGATTCTGAGGAGTAGTCCATGGTGAGTTTGATGGTGGGATGGAACTTGTTGATGTTATCGTGTAGTCTTTTCAGTGATCCTTCGCCGTAACAAATAGAAGTAACATCTGCCTTTCTCCAGTCCTCGGGTACCTCTCCAGTATTCAGTGATAGCTGGAAGATTTGTGCCAGAGTTCCTGCAATTGCCTCCCTTATTTCCTTAAAAATCCCCGGATGCATCTTATCCGGCCCCTGAGATTTATTCACTCTATATTTGCACAGCTGTTCAGCAACCATGCAGGTAGTAGTGTGAAGATTCACAACTTACCTCTGCAACACCCTCTCGTTCCCTTTCCAGATCAGATAAGTCACCCGTCTCCTCCTCGGTAAAGACGGAGGCCAAAAACATAATTAGCACGTTTGCAGCCTGAGTTGTCATTCCCTCACCCGATCCCACTCCATCCCTCATTTTTCTTTTTCTCTCAATATAACTAAAATTATTTTCATTATTATTTTTCACTTGCCTTGCCATATTCAATTAAAACATTTTCTTTACTATTTTAATGCCGTATTTTTACACTCCTAGCACACCCATTAGTATTGAATCCGTCTTTACTCTATGCCATTCTACATCATAGCTTCTGAAACTGGGATGTCTAGCAAGTAGAGACAAGCACAGAAGTGCCTCCAATCTAGCACTAGTTGATCCCCTGCCACCAAAAAGGAAAATCTCTTCAGGAGAGTGAAATCTGTTAAGTAGGCCAAAGAAACAAAATGAAATGGAAAGCAAAAAAACCAACAGTGGAGGCAACTATTTAAGATGTCGGCCTAGGCTCAGCGGTCGCGCTCTCACCTGAGTCAGAAGGTTGTGGGCTCAAGTCTCACTCCAGCGATTTGAGCACATTATCCAGCGCAGTTCTGAGGGAGAGCTGCACTGTCACAGGTGCCATCTTTCGGACGAGGTGTTAAACTGAGGCCCCGTCTACTCACTCAGATGGACGTAAATGATCCCACAGCATTATTTTCGAAGAAGAGCAGGTGAGTTCTCCCTAGTGTCCTAATCAATATTTATCCCTCAACCAACATAGTCTCAGGATAAGCAGGTTTGAGATGAGGAGAAATTTTTTCACTCAGTGGGTTGTGAATCTTTGGAATTCTCTACCCCAGAGGTTGTGGATGCTCAGTCGTTGAGTATATTCAAAGCTGAAATCAATAGATTTTTAGACTTTTAAGGGAATCAAGGTATATGGGGATCGGGTGGGAAAGTGGAGTTGAGGTCGAAGATCAGCCATGATCTAATTGAAGGTGGAGCAGGCTCGAGGGCCCATCTGGCCTACTCCTGCTCCTATTTCATAATATCACTAATCACAGATTATCTGGTCATTATCACATTGCTGTTTGTGGGAGCTTGCTGTGTGCAACTTGGCTGCTGGGTTTCCTACATTACAACAGTGACTACACTTCAAAAGTACTTCATTGGCTGTGAAGCACTTTGGGACATCCTTCGGTCATGAAAGGCGCTATAGAAATGCAACTCTTTCGATCGTGTTCAGGGCAGCTCAACACTGAACAGGGCCGCAGTGTATACCATCTACAAGATGCACTGCAGCACCTCCCAAACCCGCGACCTCTTCCACCTAGAAGGATAAGGGCAGCAGGCACATGGGAACACCACCACCTCCAAGTTCCCCTCCAAGTCACACACCATCCTGACTTGGAAATATATCACCGATCCTTCATCATCGCTGGGTCAAAATCCTGGAACTCCCTCTCTAACAGCACTGTGGGAGTACCTTCACCACACGGACTGCAGCGGTTCAAGAAGGCGGCTCACCACCACCTTCTCAAGGGCAACTAGGGATGGGCAATAAATGCTGGCCTTGCCAGTGACGCCTACATCCCACAAACGAAAAAAACCCACCCTCAAACAAAATCTCTCGCTCTCCTTTCTAATGGCTGCCTGGGCTTTGGTTTTTCTCTCGATACAACCACCTCAGTCCCATACCCACTCTAAGCTGTGGCTGTCCTCTCATAGAATAGGGGGTGTCACCAAGAGTGATTCAACCAACCATCTTTTTGCCCACACCCTCTAGGCGCACAGCTCCTGAGATGGATCCTTTATATCAACTCGCATTTGCCTGCTTCTGTTGCTGGGGCTTAGAGGGTTAACTTATGAGGACATGCTGCATAGACTAGTCTTGTATTCTTGTATTCCCTCAAGTATAGAGATTAAGGGGTGAATTAATTTACGGAGTTGATAGGGTCGATAGAGAGAAACTATTTCCACAGGTGGGGGAGTCCAGAACAAGGGGGCATATCCTTAAAATTAGAGCTAGGCCATTCAGGGGTGATGTCAGGAAGCATTTCTTCACACAAAGGATAGTGGAAATCTGGAACTCTCTGCCCAAAAATCTGTTGAGGCTGGGGGTCAATTGAAAATTTCAAAACTAAGATTGATAGATTTTTGTTGGGCAACAGTATTCAGGGTTAAGGAAACAAGCCAGATAAATTGAGTTAAGATACAGATCCGCCATGATCTAATTGAATGGGGCTGAATGGCCTCCTCCTGTTCCTATGTAAGCAGACTTTTGTTACTGATTTCAGCGTCATTATTCCTATCTGCTGTATCACAAGGAAGGCTGTACATGTCGTTTCTCCAGGATTTCCACCAGTCTTCTGCATAGGAATTGCAATGCGTGTGCCCATTTTTCAGGCGTATAAAATGGGCACAATATTGTCCTGGCCAATATTTCTCCCTCAACCAACATAACAAAAACAGATCATCTGGTCATTTTCACATTGCTGTTTGTAGGAGCTTTCTGTGCACAATTTGGCTGCCGCGTTTCCCACACTACAACACTGACTACACTTCAAAAAGTACTTAATTAGCTGTAAACCGCTTTGAGACATCCGGTGGTCGTGAAAGGCGCTATATAAATGCAAGTCTTTCTTTCTTTACAAACATACCAATTTGGTAGTGGGACAGCCTTTGCCCGATCAGCACAGACATTGGCACCGACTGCTAAATTGATGTTGTCCTTTTCTATTAGGCGTCCTGGGCGGACACCTAAAACAGGCGGTAGGCGCCTGAAAGACTTAAATTAGGGGCCCTGCGTCTTTTGAAGAGCGCCTTCTTCAAAATCCATCGGTGTTGAGCGGGGTCAGGTGTCAGGCTTGCCTAACTCAAGATTCCACAGGAGCCGTGATCGCCCCCTCGCCCTCCATAGCCCGCTCCATCCCCCCCTCCCGGGACTTACCTGGGGATTGCCGCCGGTGAGGCTGGCGACTTGACATTGGCTCTTTGCTCGGGCGAGCTGCCTCTGGAGGCACGACAGGTGACAGCGGCTCGCGCGCCGAGTATGTTGGTGAGGCTCGAGGACCAATTTTCAACGATCCTCGGGGCCCCTCGGTTTTAGCGCACGCTGGTCGCACAGCACCGTGTTTGGGCCTGAGAACAGGCTCCGGCTAATTTCTAGGCTATGGAGTTTCAGGGCCAAGATATTATGATAAAGTATATTCACAATTTTGTAATTCTTGGTTTAGGGGACTTTATTTTAAACTTGGGCTAAGTTCCTTGAAATACCAAGAACAACACTGACCATGTAGGCCAAACTTAAACACACAGATCGAGCCAGGAACACCAGAAAGAGCCACAAACCATCAAAACTAGCCAGAAACCGCAAGGGCCAAACACCTTGCCATAAATTTGGAACTGGTGGAAATCCTGGAAAAGTGATAGTCACTCCACTTATACCATATCGGAGTTATGTTAAATTTGTATCGAACCTTGGTTAGACCACACTTAGAGTACTGTACATAGTTCTTTTAAAAAGGTACTTTAGAAGGTGCAAAAAAGATTTATAATGATAATACCAGAACTGAGAGATTATACTATCAGGAAAGACTGAACAGGCTGGGGCTCTTTTCTCTAGAAAAGAGAAGGCTGAGGGGTGACCTGATAGAGGTCTATGAAGGGGTTTAATAGGGTAGATGTCGAGACGATGTTTCATTTGTGGGGGAGTCCAAAAATAAGGGCCATAAATATAAGATAGTCACTAATCATTCCAATAAGGAATTCAGGAGAAACTTCTTTACCCAGAGAGTGGTGATAATGTGCAACTCACTATCACATGGAGTGGTTGAGGTGAAGAGCATAGATGCATTTAAGGGTAAGCTAGAGAAGCCCATGAGGGAGAAAGGAATGAGGATATACTGATAGGGTTAGATAAAGAGGAGTGGGAGAAGGCTCATTTGGAGCATAAACACCGGCATAGACCAGTTGGGCCGAATGGCCTGTTTCTGTGCTGTAAATTCTATGTAATATCTCTGGGGTTTCTGCTAGGCTCCTGCCAATGTTACAGCAGGAGACCAGTGATAGCCCAGCGTAATTTCACGGGTAGCAGGAAATAGTAGGATCCAAAAGTATGGCACAAAGGAGCCAGGATTAGCTGGGACCAATATGCTTGGAAATCTCTAATAGAAGAGATCACATAGACCAACAAAAAACTTGTTTGCTTCATCTGCTGCACCTCAAATACGATGGGTGACCAGGGAGATGTGATGGTCACGGAGAACACGGTGATACTTAACTGGATAGTAAGGATGTTAAGAGACACGGAGAGAGGTCAGAAAATTGGGATTAAAGAGACAGTGCTGCCAAGGCCAACAAAATGATTGAACAGGGTTAAAGGATCCAATGGCCAACTCCTACCTCTACACAACTTCACATTGCCAACTGCAACTGGTACCATATTGCAATCCACACAACACTGGATGGGGTAGAATTCCCGCGGGGGGCGCTCCCAATTTCATGACGTAACTTTGGCCATTCTCTCAGGGTTTCCCCAATCTTCCAGAAAGTTACAGCGGGAGATTGGGAGAACCTCCCCCACTCTTCCCGCCACCCCCCCCCCCCCCCCCACCAACCAACCGTGGAATTTATACGTTGCTGTTCCCTTCTCCTGTAAGCTATTTTGAAACAAAATCCTACTCTTGCATGAAGTACGTCAAGTGAACTTGGCAAGGTGTCCACTTTAATATTTCAGCGTCATTGATTTAGTAATAAAAATCAATACCTGTCGTATTTTATTAAGAGGGCACTGTTTTCACGTTATGCAATATGGTTTGGCATAAAATGTGCTTACAGCAGCTGAAAGTGAAGCGGACATTGTAACAAAACTCTTATGAAATCCCAGGCAGTTAAGTCCTTCCATTACTTAAAATGGACACCTACTCATGATAGGAACATAGGAATTGCTAGTCAAAGAAAGACCACGGTCCATCTAGTTCACCTTCTACCATCCTGGTTATCGCCTGATACAACGATAATGGAGTTGTTGACTAATCACAGCAATCAATCTCTATCAATTAGTCTACAACAGACCCAGACATGAGGCGAGGAAAACCCCAGTGGTGGAGAGCTTTGGACACCATGGGGGCGCTTTTCCCAATGGAGGCGGGTTCCGAATCTGCCCTCAGTTTTTGCCATTTTGCCAACTGTCCCGCCTCCAAACCCGCCTCCTCGGAGCTGGGAAAATCGCCCCCCTATGGGTCCAAAGTCACCTGTTCCTCCCAAGCACTCTACACTTAAAAAGATGTAGTTTTGCAATGGTAGTCTCGGTGTAAGATATTAATGATTTTTCCTAATGCCTTCTATCAGGCAGAAGATATGTATTTTGCAGCAAGCAAGAAGCTCACTAGTCAAAGATTAGATGTGAATGTCCAAGCTCTCCTGATGGTTCCTTAGGTATATCTATTACTCAAAGTGTAGATGTCAGGTGAAGACAAGATCAGCTGGGAACGGATGGTAAAATCAAGAGGCGGTTGGCATAATGGGCCTGGTTCGAGGGTGGTATTCTCCAATGAGTTCAAAACATCGAGGGGTGATCTAATCAAGATATTGAATCTGATTAAAGGATTCAATGGGGTAGATACAGAGAAACTATTTCCTCTGGTGGGGGAAATCCAGAATAAGAGAGTATGGGCTAGAAATTGGGTTGCTTTGCACCTCTCGTTAGCGCCCCGGCGAGGTTAGCGCCCCAAAATGGGCTATACCCAATTTTTCCCCCTAGAATCTTTAAATTAGAGCTAGACCATTTAGGAGTGAAATCAGGAAGCACTTTTTCACATGAAAAGTAGTGGAAATCTGTAACTCTCACCCCCAAATGACTGTGGATGCCAGGAATCAATTGGAGCTTTCAAGACTGAGATTGATATATTTTTGTTGGGTAAGGCAGGTAAATGGGGTTGAGGTACAGATCAGCCATGATCTAATTGAATGGTGCTGCAGGCTCGAGGGGCTGAATAGCCTCCTCCTGTTCCTGCAGCAATAACTGAAGTGTAAATTTATTTAACTCCCTTGCATTCTCAAGCTACTCTTACATTGTTTTTATGCCTCTAGCTCTCATCATGCAGGTCTTGTACAGGCAGTGGTAAATGCATGGAAAACTCACCTCATTAGTTCAATGTAACAGCCAAAAAGACGCTTGTTACTGAGTTTTTCCGGCTGCTACTGTTGTATCTGGTCCCAGTAAGCAGGCTTTACTGTTCCAGCCCAATTCATGGTAGTGACAAGATTTGGAAAATCTCTAGAAAAGAAAAAGATCTTCTGGAGAAACTTCTTTACCCAGAGAGTGATTAGAATGTGGAACTCGCTACCACATGGAGTGGTTGAGGCGAATAGCATAGATGCATTTAAGGAGAAGCTAGATAAGTACAAGGGAGAAAGGAATAGAAGGATATGCTGATAGGATAGGGTGAAGTAGGGTGGTAGGAGGCTCATGTGGAGCATAGACAATAGCATAGGCCTGTTGGGCTGAATGGCCCATGCATAGTCTATGTAATGTTAAATTGAGAATAAAAGGGGTCATCACAGTGAGGATGCCTACTTTAAAGAAATGCTAATGGTGAGATTACCTCTTTAAAATAGGTACTCACGGTGAGACTATCCCTTTAATAAGTGTCCAAATGGAGAAAATCCTTCTTGTGTAAAAGGATTCCAAAGGTAAATCTTCCTCCTCTTCAGAAGGGATCTGGTTGATAGACCCCCACATCTAAACATGTGCTGATGATGAGAATCGTCCCCCTTTTAAATGGGTCCTGGTTACGATCCTCCCCATTAAAAATTCTGGGATGACACATTGCGGTTCCGTGTCACACAGCTGCTCGTCCTTCCAGCCCAGCATCACAGTAAGTGAAATCCTTTTTCAAATCAATTCCTGGCACTCAAATCAATTTCAGAGCTTTCTCGTTTGTGATGCAACAGTTGAAACTAATTGGGCTGGAATAACACGGCACTCCTGAGGAGGGACGAGAGGAGGCCTGTGGCCTTGTCCTTCAGACTGACCTGCCCAACCCCCACTTCTCCAAGACTGCCCCATGTCTATTATTATTTAATTACAAACTAAGGCCATTGAGTTCAACAAGGTGCAGGATTAATTATCGCTTCACTTCCAAATTTCTTTTGGCAGCTGATGTTTCTCTGTGGTGAATTGTGACTTGTAAAAATGGATTCTCAAGGCAGTATAACTTATTGGTTATGATGCACAAAAGATTCTCATTAATACAAACCATTAAACCCTGGCTCTGCACCAGGACAATCCCAGATGAATTCAGATTTCAAGTACATGCTTCCGACTCTCAAACACCTTCAGAGTCAAGAGCCGCATTTTGTATTACAGTGAGCAAATTAATATTCATTACAATTTGCACTTTGACAACGCACTGCACCACACATATCTCCATGCTCAGTATGTTGAAGGTAGCCATTTTGGACCACAGTTCACCACCCAAACGCAATGGCCTTTCCTCCTTTATCCCATTGGCCTGGTGCTTTGCAGCCAAGATGACAGATGCATTGGCGCACCGTAGTACCTGGCTCCGAGAAGCTGCTAGGGACTTGCCCAAATGTGGCTCGCCTCACTCAATGCTTCCCTGCTGTGGAGCACGACTTGATCCCTCATCCTGATCCCTGTCCAGTGACTCTTGGGGGGAGTGCAAGGATGTGGATGTCAGGTGAGGAAAGCATGGAGCGTGGCTCTGATGTCCTCAGCTGTTGAATAGCCAGTCAACACTCACTGGTTTAGTAAAATAATGAAAAGCAGAAATTTGGTTGAGTCACTAGTCCAGCAAGGAGAGGTGGGGTGGAGAGAATTTACAAAAAAGAAAACCAAAAATGGACAGGACAAATGTGGTGGACAACCAGTACAGTACTAACACGCATCAGTTAACCAGCACAGTACTAGCCCTCATCAGTCAACCAGCACAGTACTAACAAGCATCAGTCAACCAGCACAGTACTAACACGCATCAGTTAACCAGCACAGTACTAACACGCATCAGTTAACCAGCACAGTACTAGCCCTCATCAGTCAACCAGCACAGTACTAACACGCATCAGTCAACCAGCACAGTACTAACACGCATCAGTTAACCAGCACAGTACTAACACGCATCAGTCAACCAGCACAGTACTAGCCCTCATCAGTCAACCAGCACAGTACTAACAAGCATCAGTCAACCAGCACAGTACTAACACGCATCAGTTAACCAGCACAGTACTAACACGCATCAGTTAACCAGCACAGTACTAGCCCTCATCAGTCAACCAGCACAGTACTAACACGCATCAGTCAACCAGCACAGTACTAACACGCATCAGTCAACCAGCACAGTACTAACACGCATCAGTTAACCAGCACAGTACTAGCCCTCATCAGTCAACCAGCACAGTACTAACACGCATCAGTTAACCAGCACAGTACTAGCCCTCATCAGTCAACCAGCACAGTACTAACACGCATCAGTTAACCAGCACAGTACTAGCCCTCATCAGTCAACCAGCACAGTACTAACAAGCATCAGTCAACCAGCACAGTACTAACACGCATCAGTCAACCAGCACAGTACTAACACGCATCAGTCAACCAGCACAGTACGAACACGCATCAGTCAACCAGCACAGTACGAACACGCATCAGTCAACCAGCACAGTACGAACACGCATCAGTCAACCAGCACAGTACGAACACGCATCAGTCAACCAGCACAGTACGAACACGCATCAGTCAACCAGCACAGTACTAGCCCGCATCAGTCAACCAGCACAGTACGAACACGCATCAGTCAACCAGTACAGTACTAACACGCATCAGTCAACCAGCACAGTATGAACACGCATCAGTCAACCAGTACAGTACTAACACGCATCAGTCAACCAGCACAGTACGAACACTCATCAGTCAACCTGTACAGTACTGACACGCATCAGTCAACCAGCACAGTACGAACACGCATCAGTCAACCAGCACAGTACTAGCCCGCATCAGTCAACCAGCACAGTACTAACACGCATCAGTCAACCAGCACAGTACTAACACGCATCAGTCAACCAGCACAGTACTAACACGCATCAGTCAACCAGCACAGTACTAGCCCGCATCAGTCAACCAGCACAGTACTAGCCCGCATCAGTCAACCAGTACAGTATTCGCCCGCATCAGTCAACCAGTACAGTACTAACACGCATCAGCCAACCAGCACAGTACTAGCCCGCATCAGTCAACCAGTACAGTACTAGCCCGCATCAGTCAACCAGTACAGTACTAGCCCACATCAGTCAACCAGCACAGTACTAACACGCATCAACCAACCAGCACAGTACTAGCCCGCATCAACCAACCAGCACAGCACTAACCCGCATCAGCCCACCAGCACAGTACTAATATTCGTTACCCTTGCCACTAATTCCATCCTCCTCTCCAGCTGCTGTCTCTCCAGTTGCTGTCTCACATTGAACCAGACTGTTTGCAACCTTAGCATGCCATTTGACCCCAAGTTGAGCTTCTGAACCCATATTCTCTCCATCACAAAGACTGCCTACTTTCATCTCTGTAACATCGCCCATCTCCATCCCCACCTCTGCCTATCTGTTACTGAAACATTCATTCATGCCTTTGTCACCTCCAGACTCGACTATTCCAATGCTCTCCTGGTCAGCCCCAGTCTCCACCCTCCATAAACTTCATATCATCCAAAACTCTGTCGCCCATATCCTATCTTGCACCAAGTCTAGTCACCTATCACTCCTGTGCTCGTTAACCTACATTGGCACCCGGTCCTCCAATACCTCCAATTTTAAATTCTCATCCTCATGTTTAAATCCCTTCATGGCCTCACCCCTCCCTATTTCTGTAACTTCCTCCCTTCAACCTTACAATCTCCCAGAACACTCTGAACGTCTGACTCAAGCCTCTTGTGCACCCCTCCCTCGCTGTACCTCACCATTTGTGGTCATGCCTTCAGCCCTAAACTCTAGAATCTCCTCCCTAAACCTCTCCACCTCTCTGTCCTCTTTTAAAGCCCTCTTTAAAATTCACCTCCCCATCTGACATCTACTTCTTTGGTTCTGCATCCATCTTTGGCTATTTACGCCTCTATGAAGTGCCTTGGGATGTTTTAATGCATTAAATAAATGCAAGTTATTATTGTAGTAGGGAATGAAGGGATGAAAACAAATGTAGGATGAGAAGGAGAGTAATATAAATAGTAATATATATAATTTCCACTATACTGTTGAATGAATTGAGGATCCTGACTCCTAAATCCTGTGGGATTAAGAGAAGGTCCAGAGATTTAAGGTCCTACTCCTTTCTCAATAAACTTTTTTTTTTATTTGTTCATGGGATGTGGGCGTCGCTGCAAGGCCAGCATTTATTGCCCATCCCTAATTGCCCTTTCAGAAGGTGGTGGTGAGCTGCCTTCTTGAACTACTGCAGTCCGTGTAGTGAAAGTACTCCCACAGTGCTGTTAGGGAGAGAGTTCCAGGATTTTGACCCAGCGACGATGAAGGAATGCCGATCTATTTCCAAGTCAGGATTGTGTGTGACTTGGAGGGAAACCTGGAGGTGGTGGTGTTCCCATACGCCCGCCGCCCTTGTCCTTCTAGGTGGAAGAGGTCGCAGGTTTGGGAGGTGCTGTCGAAGAAGCCTTGGCGAGTTGCTGCAGTGCATCTTGTAGATGGTACACACTGCAGCCACGGTATGCCGGCGGTGGAGGGAGTGAATGTTTAAGGTAGTGGATGGGGTGCCAATCAAGCAGGCTGCTTTGGCCTGGATGGTGTCGAGCTTCATGAGCGTTTTTGGAGCTGCACTCATCCAGGCAAGTGGA
Organism: Squalus acanthias; assembly: GCA_030390025.1. Taxonomy (NCBI): domain Eukaryota; kingdom Metazoa; phylum Chordata; class Chondrichthyes; order Squaliformes; family Squalidae; genus Squalus; species Squalus acanthias. Next base: position 86,729,969 of record CM059425.1, read on the forward strand.
GTGTATTCCATCACACTCCTGACTTGTGCAATGTAGATGGTGGAAAGGCTTTGGAGAGTCAGGAAGTGAGTCATTCACCGGCAAATACACTCTGACCTGCTCTCTTAGCCACAGTATTTATGTGGCTGGTCCAGTTAAGTTTCTGGTCAATGATGACCCCCAGGATGTTGATGGTGGGGGATTCAATGATGGTAATGCCATTTAATGTCAAGGGAAGGTGGTTAGACTCTCTTTGTTGGAGATGGTCACTGCCTGGCACCTGTGTGGCACGAATGTTATGTGGCACGAATGTTACTTGCCACTTATCAGCCCAAGCTTAGATGTTGTCCAGGTCTTGCTGCATGTCGCATGGACTGCTTAATTATCTGAGGAATTGCGAATGGAACTGAACACTGTGCAATCATGAGCAAACATCCTCACTTCTGACCTTATGATGGAGGGAAGGTCATTGATGAAGCAGCTGAAGATGGTTGGGCCTAGGACACTGCCCTGAGGAACTCCTGCAGCGATGTCTTGGGGCGGAGATGATTTTCCTCCAACAACCACAACCATCTTTCTTTGTGCTAGGTATGACTCCAGCCAGTGGAGAGTTTCCCCCTCCCCCGATTCACATTAACTTTAGTTTTACTAAGGCTCCTTGATGCCACATTCGGTCAAATGCTGCCTTGATGTCAAGGGCAGTTACTCTCACCTCACCTGTAGAATAATCAATCCTTTATCTTAAAAAGAAAAGCTAGCTCAAATTTGTCTAAAGTGAAACCTTATCAAATAAAATCTGTAATAATGTTCCTGCTCCGAACTATTGCCTCATTGCAGATTGTCAGTCAACTCAGATAACAGGGAGAATTGAATTGGGCAGAGGCAAATGTCTAAAAAGGCCCTCTACTTGATTAACTGTTTTGTGTGATGCATAGACAATGACAGCTGTTCCATTGCAGATAACTCCAGTACTGCCTAATCCCTAATCCCAATCAGGACATTGTTTTTCCCCCAGTGCAGGTAGGGCAAGTATAATGTGTTCTGAGGTCTTCAAATTAACCCCATAAAGGGAGCCACGATTGACGAACAATCCCATCTCTGAAGGTATGAGCTATTTATAAACCATGTAACCAAACTTCTGAGTCAGAACGTTATGGGTGCGAGTCCCAGTCCAGAGACTTGAGTCCATAATCCATGCTGACACTCCAGTGCAGTACTGAGGGAGTGCTGCAGTGTCAGAAGTGCCGTCTTTCAGATGAGATGTTAAACTGAGGCCCCGTCTGCTCTCACAGTTGGATGTAAAAGATCCCACGGCACTATTCAAAAAGCGGGGGATGGTTTAATCCCTCTCCCAATATCATTAAAACAGATGATCTGGTCATTATAACGTTGATGTTTGTGGGACCTTGCATTTCCAACATTACAACAGTGACTACACTTCAAAAATATTTAATTGGCTGTAAAGTGCTTTGGGACATCCTGAAGTCATGAAAGGCGCTATATAAATGCAAGTTTTTCTTTTTTTCAATTAAAAGCAGGTCAGTATAAATTGTTATATTGCCTCGCTACACATGAGGGGCCAGAATTAATGCACAGCAAGCAACAGAACGGTTCCATATTGGCCCTTTCATCCTGGTCGGCCAAGTCCATCCACAGCTTTTGGTAGATGGAGCTACCTTGGCCTACAATATATAAAGAGAATGGGAGCTCATAATCACAAGGTTCAGATTCTGTTGCTGTTGCAGTTTATGGCCCCCAAAGATTACTTGGCCGATCTAGAGGACTCCTGCCTTCACTTTGACGAGTTTCTGGTAGAACAACACCAGGACCCACTTGCGCGGGATGCCGGATTTGTGCTGGAGTTTTCTGTGGTCTTGTTTTGGACGCAGAGCCTCCACCTGATCCAAACAAGTGCACCACCCACAACAACATGCATTTATATAGCACCTTTAACACAGTAAAAAAAGTGCCAAGGTGCTTCACAGGAGGGTTAGCAAAGAAAATTTGACACCGAGCCACATAACGAGATATTTAGGACAGAGGTAGGTTTTAAGGAGCATCTTGTAGAAGGAGAGAGAGGTAGAGAGGCGGAGAGGTTCAGGGAGGGAATTCCAGAGCTTAGGGCCCAGGCAGCTGAAGGCACGGCCGCCAATGGCAGAGCGATTAAATCAGGGACGCACAAGAGACCAGAATTGGAGGAGTGCAGAGATCTCAGAGGGTTATAGGGCTAGAGGAGGTTACAGAGATAGGGAGGGGTGAGGCCATGGAAGGATTTGAAAACAAGGATGAGAATTTTAAAATTGAGGCATTGCCAGAACAGGAGACAATGTAGGTCAGTGAGCACAAGGGTAACGGGTGAACGGGACTTGGTGCGAGTTAGGATACAGGCAGTAGAATTTTGTATGGGGGCAGGCAGAGTGCGGGGACTTCCCACATGGGGAGTCCAGCATCTCCGGCCTCAAAGAGACCCAGTGTGAATCTTGAGGTCGGTATGCTGAGTGATGAGGAGGTATACTGGCCTCCTGCAGGGATGAAGTGGGCCTCACCAGGAGGAGGGGAAGTCCAGGATGGGATTGTGTCTTGGACCCACAGAAGAAAGGTAAGTCCAAAAATGTGCGGGTTAGGTTGATTTGGCTATGATAAATTGACCCTTAGTGTTAGGGGGGGATTAAATATGTGGGGTTACAGGGATAGGATGGGATATGTTAGGGGGAATTAAATACGTGGGGTTACGGGGATAGGGTGGGATATGTGTCGGTGCAGGCTCGATGGGGATTCTGTGTGGGAAAGCAGGGACAGGGTAATGGATCAGCCATGATCGTATTGAATGGTGGAGCAGGCTCGATGGGCCGAATGGCCTACTCCTGCTCCTAGTTTCTATGTTTCTATGTTTCTATGTTTCTATGTAAGGACACAAATCAGAGTGGCTCCTTTGCTACAGGCTAGCATTTCTGGGGAGTAGGCCTGAAAGCCTCCCACCAGCCCCCCCTAAAGTTGATGTGTGCCACACTTTGTGGCCTGAAGAGAAAGATGGGAAGCCACCAGGGTGACGAATGCACCCACCAGGGTCAGGTGATCGATCTATCACTAAGCTCACCTACTCCGACAGGGTCAGGTGATCGATCTATCACCTACTCCAACAGGGTCAGTAGTGGAGGTCATCAGTGGGTATAGTCATTGACGTAAGAAAACTACTAGGCACTTGGTCTAAGTGTTAAACAAAGCTTTAATCAACTGTTTTTCAACATGGAGATCTAGTTGTGTCCTTCACTAGTTCCTGTTGAGGAATGTCCTAAGCAAGCTGGGCCCGTGCCCGAGTATTTATACTCTCCCTGGACAGCGCCACCAGCAGGCCGCCCAGTATTACTTCATACATGAATGACAAGATTCATGTCAGTCATTACACAAGTAACAGGGTCACCCCCCCAAGCAATTTCACGCCCCCCCTGTCACTACCTGAGCCAGAGATTGGATTATTGGCTTAACATTCATTGCTAAGCTCAGAGGGGATTTAGCCACAGTGGACTGGAAACAGCTACTTGAAGGTAAATCAGTGTCAGAGCAGTGGGAGGAATTCAATGAGGAGATCTGGAGGGTTCAGACCAAATATGTGCCCTTAAAGAAAAAAGGTGGGACTAACAAATCTAGAGCCCTCTGGATGTCTAGGGACATACAGGGTAGGTTAAAGGAAAAAACGGGAGGCGTATGACAGATACTCCAGAATCTTTAGAGGAGTACAGAAAGTGCAGGGGTGCAATTAAAAAGGATATTAGGAAAGCAAAGAGAGTGCATGTAAAATTCTTGGCAAGTAAAATCAAGGATAACCCAAAGATGTTTTATAAATATATTAAGAGTAAGAGGATAACTAAAGAAAGGGTAGGGCCTATTGGAGATCATGAGGGTAATCTGTGTGTGGAGGCGGGAGACGTCGGTAGGGTTCTTAATGAATACTTTGCGTCTGTTTTCACAAAGGAGAGGGGCGAAGCAGACATTGCTATCGGGGGGAGGAGTGTGAAATATTAGATGAAATAAACATAGTGAGAGAGGAAGTATTAAGGGCTTTAGCAGCTTTAAAAGTGGATAAATCCCCAGGCCCGGATGAAATGTATCCCAGGCTGTTAAGCGAAGCAAAAGATGAAATAGTAGAGGCCCTGACCATTTTTCAATCCTCTCTGGCTTCAGGTGTGGTGCCGGAGGACTGCTAATGTGGTACCCTTGTTTAAAAAGGGAGAAAAGGATAGACCGAGTAATTACAGGCCAGTCAGCCTAACCTCGGTGGTGGGAAAATTATTGGAAAGAATTCTGAAGGACAGGATAAATCTTCATTTAGAAAGACACGGATTAATCAAGGATAGTCAGCACGGATTTGTTAAGGGAAGGTGGTGTCTGACAAACTTGATTGAATTTTTTGAGGAGGTAACAAGGAGGGTAGATGAGGGTAGTGCGTTTGATGTAGTGTATATGGACTTTAGCAAGGCTTTTGAAAAGGTTCCACATGGCAGACTGGTCACGAAGTTAAAAGCCCATGGGATCCAGGGCAAAGTGTCAAGTTGGATTCAAAACTGGCTCGGAGACAGGAAGCAAAGGGTAATGGTTGATGGGTGTTTTTGTGACTGGAAGGCTGTTTCCAGTGGGGTTCCGCAGGGCTCAGTACTAGGTCCCTTGCTTTTTGTGGTATATATCAACGATCTTGACTTGAATATAGGGGGTATGATTAAGAAGTTTGCAGATGATACTAAAATCGGCTGTGTGGTTGATACTGAAGAAGGAAGCTGTAGACTGCAGGAAGATATCAATAAATTGGTCAGGTGGGCAGAACAGTGGCAAATGGAATTCAATCCGGAGAAGTGTGAGGTAATGCATTTGGGGAGGGCTAACAAGGAAAGGGAATACACATTAAATGGTAGGACACTGAGTAGTGTAGAGGAACAAAGGGACCTTGGAGTGCATGTCCACAGATCCCTGAAGGTAGCAGGCCAGGTAGGTGGTTAAGAAGGCATACGGAATGCTTGCCTTTATTAGCCGTGGCATAGAATACAAGAGCAGGAGGGCTATGCTTCAACTGTATAAAACACTAGTTAGGCCTCAGCTAGAGTACTGTGTGCAGTTCTGGTCACCACATTACAGGAAAGATGTGATTGCACTAGAGAGGGTACAGAGGAGATTTACAAGGATGTTGCCAGGAGTAGAGAATCTTAGCTATGAGGAAAGACTGGGTAGGCTGGATCTGTTTTCCTTGCAACAGAGGAGGCTGAGGGAGACCTTATTGAGGTGTATAAAATTATGAGGGCATAGATAAAGTGGATAGAAAGGACCTATTTCCCTTAGCAGAGGGGTCAAAAACCAGGGGGCACAGATTTAAAGTAATTGGGGGAAGGTTTAGAGGGGATTTGAGGGGAAATGTCTTCACCCAGAGGGTTGTGGGGGTCTGGAACTCACTACCTGAAAGGGTGATAGAGGCAGGAACCCTAACCACATTTAAAAAGTACTGGGATGTGCACTTGGATGCTGTAACCTGCAGGGCTACGGACCAAGAGCTGGGAAGTGGGATTAGGCTGGATAGCTCTTTGTTGGCCGGCGCGGACACGATGGGCCGAAATGGCCTCCTTCCGTGCTGTAACTTTCTATGATTCTATAAGAACCAGTTTTTTATAATGTGTGTGTAGATTAAACTTTTATTTATTTTTCCGATCCAAGTTTCTCTTTGCGTTTTAATATCCATGCTGGTTGTTCTGCTCCATGGTTGTCATACAGTCCACTGGAGAGGTTTGATCCCGTGCTAGACTCATGGCCCGGGTTCCCCACTGGACTCAGGGCCCGGGTTCCCCACTGGACTCGGGGGTCCCGGTTCCCCACTGGACTCGGGGGTCCCGGTTCCACACTGGACTCGGGGGGGCCCGGGTTCCCCACTGGACTCGGGGGCCCCGGTTCCCCACTGGACTCGAGGGGGAGGGGTCCTGGTTCCCCATTGGACTCGGGGGGGTCCCGGTTCCCCACTGGACTCGGGGGGGTCCCGGTTCCCCACTGGACTCGGGGGGGTCCCGGTTCCCCACTGGACTCGGGGGGGTCCCGGGTCCCCACTGGACTCGGGGGGTCCCGGTTTCCCACTGGACTCGGGGGGTCCCGGTTCCCCACTGGACTGGGGGGTCCCGGTTCCCCACTGGACTCGGGGGTCCCGGTTCCCCACTGGACTCGGGGCCCGGGTTCCCCACTGGACTCGGGGGGGGGGGGGGGGGGGGGGTCGCGGTTCCCCACTGGACTCGGGGGGGGGTCCCGGTTCCCCACTGGACTCGGGGGGTCCCGGTTCCCCACTGGACTCGGGGGGTCCCGGTTCCCCACTGGACTCGGGGGGTCCCGGTTCCCCACTGGACTCGGGGGTCCCGGATCCCCACTGGGCTCGGGGGGGTGGGGGTCAAGGTTCCACACTGGCCATCCACACTCATGCACTTCTCAGCATTATCACTGTATAGCAATCAGGGGCAGAAACCCTCGATAGCTTTGTTCCTCTCCCTAGCACAGGCTCACCAGCCTCTCCCTCTGCCTCAACCAAGACCGGCTAACTGAGCTCGCCCCAGTCAGCGTCCTGATCTGTGTGACTCATGACAATACCAGGCAATGCATTTACCCAGTGAAGCACTGGAGAGGCAGGGCACCTCCTGATAAGCACACACAGCCCTCCTGCTGTCTCTACATCCCGACACTAATTGACTTTAATCAGTCTGAGCATCGTGCTGAGAGATTTTGCAGTAAATTCAGAAACACTGTTGATCACTTGCCAAGATTACACACAGAATTTCTTCAGCAAAGAGAACTAGAGAAACTGGGATTGTTCGCCTTGGTGCAGAGACTGGTTAAGGTCAGATTTAAGAGTGGTGTTCAAATTTATAAAGGATTTTGAGAGAGGGCGATGCGGGCCCGGTTCCCACTGGCAGGAGGGTCAATAACCAGAGGACACAGATTTAATATAATTGGGAAAAGAGCCAGTGGGGAGACGAGGATTTGTGTGATCTGGAACGCACTGCCTGAAAGGGCGGTGGAAGCAGATTCAATAATAACTTTCAAAAGGGAATTTTGTATATACTTAAAAAAGAGAAATTTGCAGGGCTATGGGGAAAGAGAGGGGGGAGTGGGACTAATGAGAAAGCTCGTTCTAGGAGCCGGAGCCGGCACAGGCACGATGGGCCGAATGGTTTTGAAAATCTCCCAATCAACATTGGCTTGACTGTGCTGCAGAGCGGTTTACGCTGGAATGCGACAAGACTGCGGGCGCTCGGAATTTGTTCTGTTATCTGTCGCTGGATAGAATGCAGAACACTGGCGACAGCAGTGAAACAAGGTGGGACATGCGCGAAAACCATGGGTACAACATCAAAGCATTTTGACTGCTCCTGACGGATGTGCGATCGCTTCCAAGTCGTAAGTCACGAGCTCAACATTTGTCGTTTTTTTTTTAAAACCACTGTTGTTGACTTGTCGCCAAAGGCGTGAGGAGAAAGTGCAGTCTTCCCTGCAAAGGTAGCTGGTTTATAATCCAGGGCCATTGGAGGGCGCTGGGGCCGCGATACACATGCAGCATTGAAGCCTCCTCCGTCGACAGCTCTAGTTTCCAAAACAGTCTTTTTAAAATTTCATTTATGGGATCTGGGCGTCGCTGGTAAGGCCAGCATTTATTGCCCATCCCTAGTTGCTCTTGAGAAGGTGGTGGTGAGCCGCCTTCTTGAACCGCTGCAGTCCCTGTGGTGAAGGTACTCCCACAGTGCTGTTAGGTAGGGAGTTCCAGGATTTTGACCCAGTGATGATGAAGGATCGGCGATATACTTCTAAGTCAGGATGGCGTGTGACTTGGAGGGGAACTTGGAGGTGGTGGTGTTCCCATGCGCCTGCTGCCCTTGTCCTTCTAGGTGGAAGAGGTCGCAGGTTTGGGAGGTGCTGCCAAAGAAGCCTTGGCAAGTTGTTGCAGTGCATCTTGTAGATGGTACACACTGCAGCCACAGTACGTCGGTGGTGGAGGGAGTGAATGTTTAAGGTGGTGGTTGGGGAGCCAATCAAGCGGGCTGCTTTGTCCTGGATGGTGTCGAGCTTCTTGAGTGTTGTTGGAGCTGCACTCATCCAGGCAAGTAGAGAGTATTCCATCACACTCCTTACTTGTGCCTTGTAGATGGTGGAAAGGTTTTGGGGAGTCAGGAGGTGAGACACTCGCCGCAGAATACCTAGCCTCTGACCTGCTCTTGTTGCCACAGTATTTGTGTGGCTGGTCCAGTTAAGTTTCTGGTCAATGGTGACCCTCCAGGATGTTGATAATGGGGGATTTGGCGATGGTAATGCCATTGAATGTCAAGGGGAGGTGGTTAGACTCTCGCTTGTTGGAGATAGTCATTGCCTGGCACTTCTGTGGCGCGAATGTTACCTGCCACTTATCAGCCCAAGCCTGAACGTTGTCCAGGTCTTGTTGCATGTCGGCATGGACTGCTTCATTATCTGTGGAGTTGTGAATGGCGCTGAACACTGTGCAATCATCAGCGAACATCCCCATTTCTGACCTTATGTTGGAGGGAAGGTCATTGATGAAGCAGCTGAAGATGGTTGGGCCTAGGACACTCACCTGAGGAACTCCTGCAGCGATGTCCTGGGGCTGTGATAATTGACCTTCAACCACCACAACCATCTTCCTTTGTGCTAGGTATGACTCCAGCCAGTGGAGCGTTTTCCCCCCCAATTCCCATTGACTTCAGTTTTACTAGGGCTCCTTGATGCCAGACTCGGCCAAATGCTGCCTTGATGTCAAGGGCAGTCACTCTCACCTCACCTTTGGAATTCAGCTCCTTTGTCCATGTTTGGACCAAGGCTGTAATGAGGTCTGGAGCCGAGTGGTCTTGGCGGAACCCAAACTGGGCATCAGTGAGCAGGTTATTGGTGAGTAAGTGCCGCTTGATAGCACTGTCGATGACACCTTCCATCACTTTGCTGATGATTGAGAGTAGACTGATGGGTGGTAATTGGCCGGGTTGGATTTGTCCTGCTTTTTGTGGACAGGACATACCTGGGCAGTTTTCCACATTGCCGGATAGATGCCAGTGTTGTAGCTGTACTGGAACAGCTTGGCTAGAGGCGCGGCTAGTTCTGGAGCACAAGCCTTCAGCACGACAGCCGGGATGTTGTCGAGGCCCACAGCATTTGCTCAGCCGTTTCTTGATATCACGTGGAGTGAATCGAATTGGCTGAAGCCTGGCTTCTGTGGTGGTGGGGACCTCGGGAGTAGCATTGAAGCCTCCTCCGTCGACAGCTCTAGTTTCCAAAACAGTCTGTCATCATCACCATCACTCGTTGCTAAAGGCTGTAAGACAGACTCCACCAGTGGCTGCACCTAATCGTTAGTGGGAAACATTCAACCCTCAACAAAGATCACACCAAATTGTGCCCCACCCCAGAGACTCGAGCACAAGATCTCGGCTGACAATCCCAGTGCAGTGCTGAGGGAGTGCTGCACTGTCGGAGGTGCCGTCTTTCGGATGAGACATTAAACCAAGTCAAAAAAGCTAAAATAGTCAAACGTCCCAAGGCGCTTCACAGGAGCGATTAGCAAATAAAATTTGACACCGAGCCACATAGATATTAGGACCGGTTGGTCAAAGAGGTAGGTTTTAAGGAGTATCTTTCAGCAGGAGAGAGAGTTGGAGCGGCGGAAAGGTTTAGGGAGGGAATTCCAGGGCTTATTGCCTAGGCAGCTGAAGGCACAGCCGCCAATGGTGGATCGAAGCAAATCGGAGATGCACAGGAGGCCAGAATTGGAAGAGCGCAGAGTTCACGGAGGCTTGTAGGACTGGAGGAGGTCACAGAGATTGGGAGGAGCGAGGCTATGGAGCAATTTGAACACAAGGATGAGAATTTTAAATTCGATGCTGGACTGGGAGGCCTTGTAGATCAGCGAGCACAGGGGTAATGGATGTACAGGACTTGGTGCGAGTTAGGATACAGGCAGTAGAATGTCATCACAGCCATGCCTGGTGCTGTTCTCACCTTGTCATCTACAAACATACATAGGAACAGGAGAAGGCCATTCAGCCTCTTGGGCCTACTCCACCATTTAATTAGATCGGGAACGGTAGCAGTGGTTATGTCACTGGACTAGTAATCCAGAGACCTGGACTAATGATCCAGAGACGTGACTTCAAAACCCACCACGGCAGCTGGGGAATTTAAATTCAGTAATTAAATAAATCTGGAATGAAAAGCTAGCAGCATAACCATGAAACTATTGGATTGTCGTAAAAACCAATCTGGCTCACTAATGTCCTGCAGGGAAGGAAATCTGTCGCCCTTACCCGGTCTGGCCTATGTGTGACTCCAGACCCACAGCAATGTGGTTGACCCTTATCTGCCTTCTGAAATGGCCTAGCAAGCCAATCAGTTGTACCACCACCTTCTCAAGGACAATTAGGGACGGGCAATAAATGCTCGCCTTGCCGGCGACGCCCACATCCCATGAACGAATTTAAAAAAAAAGATCATGGCTGATCTGCACCACAACTCTTGTACTTCTTGCAATTTAGTATACTGTATTCGCTGCTCACGATGTGATCTCCTCTACATTGGGGAGACCAAACGCAGATTGGGTGACCGCTTTGCGGAACACCTTCGTTCAGTCCGTAAGGGTGACCCCGAGCTTCCGGTCGCTTGTCATTTTAAATCACTGCTCCACGCCCACTCAGACCTCACCGTCCTCGGCCTCTTGCATTGTTCCACGGAAGCTCAGCGTAAGCTCAAGGAACAGCACCTCATCTTCCGATTAGGCACTTTACAGCCTTCCGGACTCAATATCGAGTTCAACAATTTCAGATCATAACCTCGGCCCCTACCACATATATATATATATATATACATTTTATCCACCCTTTTGGTTTGTGCCTTTTCCCTTTTTTTTCCTCTCTCTCCCCCCACAGCAGCTGTCTCTCATTCTGCCAGCATTTCACACTTCACACTTCTGTGCCACCTTTTGTTTCTTAACCTGTCCCATTACCATCTCGTCTTGCCTTGAGCATCTCTTAATGTCTCTACTTACCATAGACCACCCCTTTTGTTCTTTTATTCCTCCCCCAGCCTCCCACTTGCTTTTTTATCTGTTTCATTTCCTGCTTTTTTCTCAGTTTTGACGAAGGGTTTCGACCTGAAACGTTAATTCTGTTTTTCTCTCCACGGATGTTGCCTGGCCTGCTGAGTTTTTCCAGCGTTTTCTGTTGTTGTTTCAATTTTCCAGCATCCGCAGTATTTTGCTTCCGTATCCCTTGATATCTTGAAAGCTCAGATTATTAATTGCACTTTCTAGCACAAGGTGATCAGGAGTGGTTGATTTATTTTTCCCTTTGCCAGGCAGTTACTCAACCCGGCTGAAATCAGCTATTAGGCAGGTACCAGGGATTGAAGCAGGTACCAGGGATTGAAGCGTCTTGGCTGTATGCCTCAGTGCCACACCAGGCAGTGCACTTCCCATCTAAGCCAGCTGGTGCGCTCCATGGGTGCCTTTAAACACTGTGGGGCACGCAGAGCGCTAGACACCATTTATTGTAAGGTGTCAGAAGGCTGCACACTTTCTCTCCAGTTGTTTAAGAACATAAGAACATAAGAAATAGGAGCAGGAGTAGACCAATCGGCCCCTCGAGCCTGCTCCGCCATTCAATGAGATCATGGCTGATCTGATCCAACCTCAACTCTAAAGAACACAAGAAGTAGGAGCAGGACCAGGCCACTCGGCCCCTGGGCCCGCTCCGCCACCCACAGGGCCTTGACCGATCCGAACTCAAACTCATGTCCAATTTCCAGCCCGCTCCCCGTAACCCCTGATTCTCTTTACTTCTAGGAAACGGTCTATTTCTGTTTTAAATTTATTTAATGAAGTAGCTTCCACAGCTTCCTGGGGTAGCAAATTCCACAGACCCACTACCCTCTGAGTGAAAAAGTTTCTCCTCATCTCAGTTTTGAAAGAGGAGCCCCTTATTCTAAGATTATGTCCCCTAGTTCTAGTTTCACCCATCATTGGGAACATCCTCACCGCGTCCACCCGATCAAGCCCCTTCACAATCTTATATGTTTCAATAAGATCGCCTCTCATTCTTCTGAACTCCAATGAGTAGAGTCCCAATCCACTCAACCTCTCCTCGTATGTCCACCCCCTCATCCCCGGAATTAACCGAGTGAACCTTCTTTGTACTGCCTCGAGAGCAAGTATGTCTTTTCTTAAGCATGGACACCAAAACTGTATGCAGTACTCCAGGTGCGGTCTCACCAATACCCTATACAACTGCAGCAATACCTCCCTGTTTTTATATTCTATCCCCCTAGCAATAAAAGCCAACATTCCATTGGCTTTCTTGATCACCTGCTGCACCTGCATACTAACTTTTTGATTTTCTTGCACCAAGACCCCCAGATCCCTTTGTACTGCAGTACTTTCCAGTTTCTCGCCATTAAGATAATGGCCCAAAAATTTGTGTTGATACGCGAGAGTACGCACTGTGTACTCTCGCGTATTCTGTCTCCAATTGCCGGTTTTCTGCATGCACTGCGCATGCGCTGAAAACCGGCACTTGGTGAATGGAAAAGGGGGCGGTTCCTAGGTGAACCGCGTGCGCGCTACAGGCTGCGCGCATGCAGTGCACTTAGTGGTTTCAACGCGCAGGTAAGTATGGAAGATTTTACACATAAAAAAAGGAGGAGTAAGACCCACTTTTAACAAGGTAAGTAGTGAATTAAGTATTATTTGAATTTTTTTTAACAGGTATATCTTTTTTAGAGACTTTAAAGACAGGTAAGTTTATTTTTATAACTTTTTAAAAGATTTTAAATTTTTTCAAAAATTTAATTTTTTATTTAAAATGGTTAATTTATTTAACTATACTTATTTTATTAATGTGATGGGTTTTAAAAAAAATTTAATTGAGGTTTAGCTGTTCTTTTGGGGGGCTATAGTATTCATAGCTTTCACAGCACTTATGTGAAAGTTATGAATGGAAGATGGTGTGCTGCCATTGGCTCTAACTGAGTCACGTGATCCCACAGCTCGCACGAATTAACTACGCCTGTGGGATACGAAAGCACTGCACAGCAGCTGTCCAGAACATCAAGTTCGTGCGAGCTGGAACTGAAAAAGCCAACGCGCAGTGAGATATCGCGGGGAAGCCTTACCCTCGCACGAAGGCTTCCTCACGAATTTTTGGGCCAATAACTTGCTCTCTGATTTTTCCTGCCAAAGTGCATAACCTCACATTTTCCAATATTGTATTGCATCTGCCAAATCTCTGCCCACTCACCCAGCCTGTCTATATCCCCTTGTAGGTTTTTTATGTCCTCCTCACTCTCTACTTTCCCTCCCATCTTTGTATCATCTGCAAACTTTGATATGTTACACTCGGTCCCCTCCTCCAAATCGTTAATATAGATTGTAAAGAGTTGGGGACCCAGCACCGACCCCTGCGGAACACCACTGGCTACTGGTTGCCAGTCCGAGAATGAACCATTTATCCCAACTCTCTGCTTCCTGTTAGATAACCAATCCTCCACCCATGCCAGAATATTACCCCCAATCCAGTGATTTTTTATCTTGAGTAATAATCTTTATGTGGCACCTTGTTGAATGCCTTCTGGAAGTCTAAATACACTACATCCACTGGTTCCCCTTTATCCACCCTGTACGTTATGTCCTCAAAGAACTCGAGCAAATTTGTCAGACATGACTTCCCCTTCATAAAGCCATGCTGACTTTGTCCTATTAAATTATGTTTATCTAAATGTTCCGTTACTGTCTCCTTAATAATAGACTCCAAAATTTTACCCACCACAGATGTTAGGCTAACTGGTCTATAATTTCCAGCCTTCTGCCTACAACCCTTTTTAAATAAGGGTGTTACATTTGCAGTTTTCCAATCTGCCGGGACCTTTGCTGAGTTCAGGGAGTTTTGGAAAATTATTACCAAAGCATCCACAATTCCTACTGCCACTTCCCTCAAGACCCTAGGATGTAAGCCATCAGGTCCAGGGGATTTATCCGCCTTGAGTCCCATTATTTTACTGAGTACCAATTCCTTAGTGATTTTAATCGTATTTAGCTCCTCCCCCACTAGAGCCCCCTGTTTGTCCAGTGTTGGGATATTCTTAGTGTCCTCTACTGTAAAGACTGAAACAAAATATTTGTTCAGCATTTTTGCCATCTCCATGTTTCCCACCATTAATTTCCCGGTCTCATCCTCTAAGGGACCTACGTTTGCCTTAACCACCCTTTTTCTTTTTATATAACTATAGAAACTCTTGCTATCTGTTTTTATATTTTTTGCTAATTTATTTTCATAGTCTATTTTCCCTTTCTTAATCAATCCTTTAGTTACTTTTTGTTGTCTTTTGAAAACTTCCCAATCTTCTATCCTCCCACTAACTTTGGCTACCTTATATGTCCTTATTTTTAGTTGGATACTTTCTTTAATTTCTTTACTTAGCCATGGATGGCTGTCATTTCTTTTACACCCTTTTTTCCTCAGTGGAATATATTTCTTTTGAAAGTTGTAAAATAACTCCTTGAATGAACACCACTGCTCATGTACCGTCTTACCCTTTAATCTATTTTCCCAGTCCACTTTAATCAATTCTGCTCTCATGCCATCATAGTCTCCTTTATTCAAGCTCAGTATGCTTGTTTGAGAACCAACCTTCTCACCCTCTAATTGGATATGGAATTCATCCATGTTATGGTCACTCATTCCAAGGGGATCCTTAACTAGGACATTATTAATTAATCCAGACTCATTACACAGTACCAGGTCCAAGGTTGCTTGCTCCCTTGTAGGATCAGTTACATACTGCTCAAGAAATCCATCCCTAAGACACTCAATAAACTCTTCCTCAAGGCTGCCCTGCCCAATTTGATTTGTCCAGTTAATATGATAGTTAAAATCCCCCATAATTATAGCTGTTCCCTTATTACATGCCCCAACTATTTCCTGATTAATACTTCTTCCAACAGAGTTGCAACTATTAGGAGGCCTATATACTACGCCCACCAGTGTTTTTTTCCCCTTATTATTCCTTATCTCTACCCAAACTGTTTCATTATCCTGATCTTTTGACCCAATATCATTTCTCTGTATTACAGTGATTCCTTCCTTTATTAACATAGCCACCCCCCCTCCCCTTCCTTCCTGCCTGTCCTTCCTGATTGTTAAATACCCTGGCATATTTAATTCCCAGACGTTGTCACCCTGCAGCCATGTTTCTGTAATGGCCACAAGATCATACCCATACATAGTTATTTGTGCCGTTAACTCATCAATTTTGTTACGAATGCTACGTGCATTCAGATAAAGAACTTTCAAATGTGTTTTGCGACACTTACTTCCTGCTTTTTCCTTATTTAACACTTTACCTTTTACTCCATACCTTCTGTCCCTTCCTGACATGCTTTCCTCTGTCTCCCTGCTCAGCTTCCCAACCCCCTGCCACATTAGTTTAAATCCTCCCCAACAGCACTAGCAAACACTCCCCCTAGGACAGCGGTCCCGGCCCTGCCCAGGTGCAGACCGTCCGGTTTGTACTGGTCCCACCTCCCCCAGAACCGGTTCCAATGTCCCAGGAATTTGAATCCCTCCCCCTTGCACCATTCCTCTAGCCACGTATTCATTTGAAATATCCTCCTATTTCTACTCTGACTAGCACGTGGCACTGGTAGCAATCCTGAGATTACTACCTTTGAGGTCCTATTTTTTAATTTACCTCCTAACTCCCTATATTCTGCTTTTAGGACCTCATCCCCTTTTTTACCTATATCGTTGGTGCCTATGTGCACCTCGACAGCTGGCTGTTCGCCCTCCCCCTCCAAAATGTTCTGTAGCTGCTCCGAGACGTCCTTGACCCTTGCACCAGAGAGGCAACACACCATCCTGGAGTCTCGGTTGCGGCCGCAGAAACGCCTATCTATTCCCCTTACAATTGAGTCTCCTATCACTATAGCTCTTCCACTCTTTTTCCTCCCAGCCTGTGCAGCAGAGCTGCCCATGGTGCCAGGAAGTTGGCTGCTGCTGCCTTCCCCTAAGTCATCCCCCCCAACAGTATCCAAAGTGGTATATCTGTTTGAGAGGGGGATGGCCACAGGGGACCCCTGCACTACCTGCCTGCACCTCCTACTCTGCCTGGTGGTCACCCATTCCCTTCCTGCCTGTACACCCTTCACCTGCGGTGTGACCAACTCACTAAATGTGCTATCCACGAGGTTCTCAGCATCGCGAATGCTCCAATATGCATCCAGCCGCAGCTCCAGCGCCGCAATGCGGGCTGTCAGTAGCTGCAGCTGGATACACTTCCCGCACACATGGTCGTCAGGGACACCGGAAGGGTCCCTGATTTCCCACATAGAGCAGGAGGAGCACAACACGGGGCTGGGCTGTCCTGCCATGACTTACCCTTTAATTAATTGAACTTTAATTAAATCAAATCAATACCACCAATTTCACTCAATTAAATGAATTACTCAAGGGCCCTTGGTTACTAGCACTAGAAATTATAATCACAAAATTAAGATCTTCGAAACTTTATAAACTATGAACCTTAACTATCAAACTATAAAGTAGTATAAATACTAACCTGCCGTACTTACCCAATCAGCCGCTCCCTCCTGCCCACGTCACGTTTTGAATCGTAACGTGGCTCTGGAACGCCGCTGCCGGTCTGAGATTGGTAAACCTCTGCAAACAAAAGCCCGCGAAAGCGAGTTTAGATACTCACCGGGCCTCGGCTCTCTCCGCTCCCGACCAGCCTCTGCAAACAAAAGCCCGCGAAAGTGAGTTTAGATACTCACCGGGCCTCGGCTCTCTCCGCTCCCGACCAGCCTCCAGCAACATAGACCCGCACTATTAAAGCAATCACCCTGTATAGCTTTTTAGCCTCGCTGCTCCACTCACTTCTCGCCCAGGTCCGCCGCTGTAAAAGAGGGGCCTACCTGGATACCGCAGGCTTTTATAGCCTCGCTGCTCCACTCACTTCTCGCCCAGGTCCGCCGCTGGCGTCAATCACAGGAATGCGAACAACACATTGACCCTCTGTTTACTGAGTTATCCTCGAGAGAGAGAGCCTTTCCCTGTCACAAAGCCTCCTCCAGCTGGGAGAGGCAGGCGAGTGAGCTGCAGGCGGCGTTTACTTTTCTGTTATCCAGTGAATTGTGTGCTCCTCGGGGTGAGGATATTAGGTCAGCATCAAGGTCGCCTGAACCAAGTCAGATATGGAGCTCCCCTTTGTTCTTCCCTAACAATGTGTCCCACCCCTACCAGTGTGGCATTTTGCTTCTTTACCCGGAGACTGGTGAGACTGTGGAACTCGCTACCACAGGGAGTGGTCGAGGCGAATAGCAGAGATGCCTTTAAGGGGAAGCTAGATGAACACATGAGGGGGGGGGAAAAGGAATGGAAGGATATGGTGATAAGGTTAGATAAAGTAACGTGGGAGGAGGCTCATGTGGAGCATAAACACCGGCACAGACCTGTTGCGCCAAACGGCCTGTTTCTGTGCTGTACATTCTATGTCATTTTTCAACTTCACATAGCAGCCATCTGATTGTCAATTAGTGTCAGCTGAGGGGCTGATTGTCCTGCAGGTCCCATGCCCATTGGGTCTGAGATTGTTCAAAGTTGTTTCACATTAGAACCCTGACAGCCAGTAGATGGAGGAATATTTTCAGTCCAACAGTTTGGGCTGGTTTCAAACACAGGCCCCAAGGTCAAAGCCTAAAAGAAAGAACTTGCGTTTCTGTAGCGTCTTTCATGACCTCAGGATGTCCCTAAGCGCTTTACAGCCAATGAAGTACTTTTTGAAGTGTAGTCACTGTTGTAATGTGGGAAACGCGGCAGATAATTCCCACACAGCAAGCTCCCACAAACAGCAATGTGATAATGACCAGATAATGTGCTTTAGTGGTGTTAGTTGAGGGATAAATATTGGCTGGGACACCAGGGAGCACTCCCCTACTCTTGCACGAAATCGTGGCCGTGGGATCTTTTATGTCCACTTGAGAGAGCAGACGGGTCCTCAGTTTAACGTCTCATCTGAAAGACGGCACCTCCAACAGTGCAGCACTCCCTCAGCACTGCGCTGGAGTGTTAGCCTTTATTATGTGCTCAAGTCCCTGGAGTGGGACCTGAACCCACGACCTTCTGACTCAGAGGCTGAGACTGAATTCTGAAAACGGTGGGTCATGGTGAGGAATGTGACGTGAGGACTCGATCATCGATGATGTGTTTCTTTGCAAAAACCGAGGGGTCAGACAAAAAAACACCAGGACATGTCTGTTAGACAGCGCACTATTGACTATTCCAGTTAGAACTGTACAGCAAGCACCTGTACTAAACGGCGAGTGCTGGAGACTAACTGTAGCTCCATGTGATTAGCACTGCTCATGCTGTGATGAGCAGGTTAAGGGTTGGCAGAGTGCAGATCTCAACAATAAGAGCCAATTTTACAAGACCGGGGGGCCGTGGGGCTGCAGTCAGCTGAAACACAACACTTCACAATAAATGAGTTCGCGTTCTCCAGTGGGGAGAGGAACAGCAACACATGAAGCATTCGTACAGTGGGAGCACAGACTCATTTCTAGGGTTTTATGTTACATCGTGTGCTATACAATAACAAAGATTGACTTGCATTTATACAGCGCTTTTCACAACCTCAGGACATCCCAATGCGCTTTACAGCCGATGAATTACTTTTGAAGTGTAGTCACTGTTGTAATGTAGGAAACACGGCAGCCAATTTACACACAGCAAGATCCCACAAACAGCAATATGATGAAGACCACATAATCTGTTTTTAATGACGTTGGTTGAAGGACATATATCAACCAGGACACCAGGGAAAACTTCCCTGGTTTTCTTTGAAATAGTGCCAATGGATCTTTTATGTGCACCTGAGAGGACAGACAGGGCCTCAGTTTAACCTCTCATCTGAGAGACGGCACCTCTGACAGTGCAGCACTCCCTCAGTACTGCCCTGGAGTGTCAGACTGGATTATGGGCTCAGGTCTCTTGTGAGACTTGAACCTGCGACCTTCTGACTCGGAGGGCAATAGTGCTACCCACTGAGCTGATACTTTACATGATATATGGGTCCAACTTGTCAAAGACAATATATAACTTGGAATAGACAGATCAAAGTATGGCGTCGTTCCTGTGTGTCCAGTATTTTGTTTTGTCAGGGTAATGGTGAGCTCACGCTTTGCAGTTGAAAAATATCCCAACTGAATTCACTGTTTGCAGTTGTTACGAAGGATCTCTGTTCTTCCAAAGGAACTTGTGCTTTCACTTGTTTGTCTTCCGGTGAGCTCAAAACTCTGCTGCCCATAGCCTAACTCGCACCAAGTCCGGCTCACCCATCACCCCTGACCTACATTGACACCCAGTCTGGCAATGCCTTGATTTTACAATTCTCATCCTTGTTTTAAGTTCCTCTATGGCCTTGCCCCTCCCTATCTTTGTAACCTTCTCCAGCCCTACAACCCTCTTGAGATCTCTGCGCTGCTCAAATTCTGGCCCCTTGCACATTCCTGATTTGAATTGCCCCACCATTGGTGGCAGTGCCTTCAACCGTCTAGGCCCTAAACTCAATAACTCCTTCCCTAAGCCTCTCCTCTACCACTCTCTCCTCCTTTAAGACGCTCCTTAAAACCAACCTCTTTGACCAAGCTTTTAGTCAACTGACCTCATATCTCTTTATGTGGCACGGTGTCAAATGTTGTTTGATAACGCTCCTGTGAAGCGGCTTGGAATGTTTAAGGCACTATATAAATGCAATGTTGTTGTCTCTTTCTGTGGTTAAGCGGTTTGATCGCTGATGGTGAATCCCTTGGAGGCTGTCATAAAACTCACTTAGTCAAAGAAAGTCATGTAACAGTAATCCTGGGAGGAGCAGGAAAGGGATCACGAGGAAAATGAGGAGTTTTGCGGTGGCTCTGTACATCAGGAGGTGTCAATTTAAGTGGCAATCAGCCCCTTAACGATCCTCCTGGACGGCCGTTCCCAGAGCAAGCTCCAACTCCTTTACCAAGGTGGCGTCTTGCACTAATGTGGGCTAAACCGCCATTTCAGCTTAAGACCCCACCTTGGCCACCTCAGAGGCTCTTTAGCGCCTAAAGTATCCGGGGAAAATCACCACCCCTTTCCCTTCACTTTTGTCTGTGACGACTTAATCTCCTCCACTTTCAGCCTTAGTGAAGGCCGCTAACGGGTGGAGTGGCCTTTTAAACCTTTCTAAAGATTTTCATAATTTATCTCCCCCTATTCAGACACTTTCCTTTAATTGGCCCCATTCCATTAAATTTCAGTCACTACACACAATTTCCTGTTCCTGCCACTCGGGTGCTCCTTACAGTTGCCGATATCTGCCCCTTGATCTGCAAATAATTATGCAAATTAGCTGGTGTATATAATTTGAACACTATTAGTACTTTACCATTCTGGCAAGATTTGCACTAAAGCTGAACGATTTACACCTGATCTACATCAACAGACCAAAATTGGGCCTCGAGACATTCACGTCCACTTGCCCACCCACATTCTAGAATTCTTGTGTGGAGTTGCACACACACACACATTCTCTCTCATACACCCATTCTCTCATACACACATTCTCTCATACACACATTCTCTCTCACACACACACATTCTCTCTCATACACACATTCTCTCACACACACATTCTCTCACACACACATTCTCATACACACATTCTCTCTCACACACACATTCTCTCTCATACACACATTCTCTCACACACACATTCTCTCTCATACACACATTCTCTCTCTCACACACACATTCTCTCTCTCACACACACATTCTCTCTCATACACACACATTCTCTCACACACACATTCTCTCTCACACACACACATTCTCTCACACACACACACATTCTCACACATTCCCACACAAACACACACATTCTCACACACACATTCTCTCGCACACCCATATTCTCTCACTTACACACATTCTCACACACACATTCTCTCTCACACACACATTCTCTCTCATACACACACATTCTCTCACACACACATTCTCTCTCACACACACACATTCTCTCACACACACACACATTCTCACACATTCCCACACAAACACACACATTCTCACACACACATTCTCTCGCACACCCATATTCTCTCACTTACACACATTCTCACACACACATTCTCTCTCACACACACATTCTCTCTCACACACATTCTCTCACACACATTCTCTCACACACACACATTCTCTCACACACACACACACATGCATTCTGTCACACACATTCTCTTACACACATTCTCTCTCACACACATTCTGTCACACACATTCTGTCACACACATTCTCTCACACATATTCTCTCACATACATTCTCTTACACACATTCTTTCTCACACACACACACATTCTCTCACTTACACACATTCTCTCACACACATTCTCGCACACATTCTCTCACACATTCTCTCACACACACACATACATTCTCTCACTTACACACATTCTCTCACATTCTCTCTCTCTCACACACACACACACACATTCTCTCTCACACACACACACACATTCTCACACACACATTCTCTCACTTACACACATTGGGCTGGATTTTGATGATGTCATCATTGCTGACTGCCTACTCTCAGAGACTGTTGGTGAGAGAGGACCTGCCTGGCTTTTGATGTGAGTGGACCTGGATGCAAAAATGGGGGGGGGGGGAGAGAGAGAGAGAGAGAGAGAGAGGAGGGGGGGGGGGGGTGGGGGAGAGAGGGGGGGGGTGGGGGAGAGAGAGGGGGGGGGGGTGGGGGGGAGAGAGAGAGAGAGAGAGATTGAGCGATTTTTTTTTTGCTAAGCAAGTCCTCCCAGGCAGTCTCTGAAGACATTCAATGCAGCAGCATCAGAGGCGATGTTCAGACCTACTACTACTAACTTCATCACATCTCCGTTGTAATAGTGGACCTGCAGCCGATAGTCAGCTATCCACTTGTGCTCCCGCCAGGTTTCACTGGAGTGTTTCACACCAGGCGTGCTTCACGTCAGAAGAGGGTTAAACTAGCTACAGCATTTCAAAATGGCATTACAGAGCCAATTTAGAGCTTGTTAAGGGCTTTAATGGCCTCTCCCGCCTCTTGAAGGCGGGATGGAGTCGGAAACCCCGCGACTGATTCTGTCAAAATTGCGTGGAGGCGGGATGGAGTCGGGATGGGGTCGGAAACCCCGACCCCGCAAATTTAACACCCCACACGCCTCCAAACCCGACGCCACGGGTCATTCAAAATCCAGCCCATTCTCTCACACACACACATTCTCTCACACACATAGATCCATGAAGGCAGCAGGACAGGTAAATAAGATGGTTAAGAAGGCGTATGGGATACTTGCCTTCATTAGCCGAGGCATAAAATATAAGAACAGGTTGGTTATGATGGAGCTGTACAAAACGCTAGTTAGGCCACAGCTGGAATACTGTGTGCAGTTCTGGTCGCCACACTATAGGAAGGATGTGATTGCATTAGAGAGGGTGCAGAGGAGATTCACCGGGATGTTACCTGGGCTGGAGCGTTTCAGCTATGAAGAGAGACTGGACAGGTTGGGGTTGTTTTCCTTAGAGCAGAGAAGGCTGAGGGGGGACCTGATTGAGGTGTACAAAATTATGAGGGGCATTGATAGGGTAGATAGAAAGGAACTTTTCCCCTTAGTAGAGGGGTCAATAACCAGGGGGCACAGTTTCAAGGTAAGGGGCAGGAGGTTTAGAGGGGATTTGAGGAAAAACTTTTTCACCCAGAGGGTGGTTGGAGTCTGGAACTCACTGCCTGAAAGGATGGTAGAGGCAGGAACCCTCGCAACATTTGAGAAGTATTTAGATGAGTACTTGAAATGCCATAGCATACAAGGCTACGGACCAAGTGCTGGAAAATGGGATTAGAATAGACAGGGCTTGATGGCCGGCGCAGACACGATGGGCCGAAGGGCCTCTTTCTGTGTTGTAAAACTATATGACTCTATGACACACATTCTCTCACACACACACATTCTCACACACACACACACACACATTCTCTCACACACACACACATTGGCCCAAAAATTAGACCTAATACGCGAGAGTACGCACTGTGTACTCTCGCGTTTTAGGTCTCCAATTGCCGGTTTCCAGCATGCACTGCGCATGCGCGGGAAACCGGCACTTCGTGAACTCAAAAGGGGGCGGTTCCTAAGTGAACCGCGTGCGCGCTACAGGCTGCGCGCATGCAGTGCACTTAGTGCTTTGAACGCGCAGGTAAGCATGGAAGATTTTACACATAAAGAAAGGAAGCGTAAGACCCTCTTTTAACAAGGTAAGCAGTTAATTAAGTATTATTTAAAAAAAATTTCAACAGGTTTATCTTTTTTAGAGACTTTAAAGAAAGGTAAGTTTATTTTTATAACTTTTAAAAAGATTTTAAATTTTTTCAAAAATTTTAATTTTTGTTCAAAGTGGTTAATTTATTTAACAATAGTTATTTTATTAATGTGATGGTTTTTTTTAAATTTAATTGAGGTTTAGCTGTTCTTTTGGGGGTAAGTTGTATTCATAGCTTTGACAGTTCTCCTGTCAAAACTATGAATGAAAGATGGTGTGCTGCCATTGGCTCTAACTGAATCACGTGATCCCAGAGCTCGCACGAACTAACTGCGTCTGTGAGTCACGCAAGCACTGCACAGCTGCAGCCTTGAAACTAAAGTTCGTGTGGGCCAGGAGGGAAAAGGTAGGCGCGCAGTGAGATATCGCGGGGAAGCCTTACCCCCGCAGGAACGCTCAGTGTTTAATTTCTGGGCCAATCTCTCACACACACACATTCTCTCACACACACATTCTCTCTCACACACACATTCTCTCACACACACACATTCTCTCACACACACACATTCTCTTTCACACACATTCTCTCTCACACACACACATTCTCTCACATACACACATTCTCACACACACATTCTCTCTCACACACACACACACATTCTCTCACACATACATTGATGGCTGGCGCAGACACGATGGGCCGAAGGGCCTCTTTCTGTGCTGTAAAACTATATGACACCCATTCTCTCTCACACACACACACACATTCTCTCACACACACACATTCTCTCACACACACACACACATTCTCTCACACACACACACATTCTCTCACACACACACACATTCTCTCACACACACATTCTCTAACACTCACATTCTCTCACACACACACACATTCTCTCTCACACACATACACACTTCTCACACATACACACATTCTCACACATACACACATTCTCACACACATTCTCTCACACACACACATTCTCTCACACATTCTCTCTCACACACACACACATTCTCTCACACACATTCTCTCACACACACACACATTCTCTCACACACATTCTCTCTCACACACACATTCTCTCACACATATTCTCTCACACACACATTCTCTCACACACATTCCCTCACACACACACATTCTCTCACACACATTCTCTCTCACACACACATTCTCTCACACACACACACACACATTCTCACACATTCTCTCTCTCACACACACACATTCTCTCACATACACACATTATCTCACACACACACATTCTCACACACATTCTCTCTCACACACACACATTCTCTCACACACATTCTCACACACACATTCTCTCTCACACACATTCTCTCTCTCACACACATTCTCCTCTCACACACATTCTCTCTCACTCACATTCTCCTCTCACACACATTCTCCCTCTCACACACATTCTCTCTCTCACACACATTCTCTCTCTCACACACATTCTCCCTCTCACACACATTCTCTCTCACACACATTCTCTCCTCGCACACACATTCTCTCCTCTCACACACATTCTCCTCTCACACACATTCTCCTCTCACACACATTCTCTCTCTCACACACATTCTCCCTCTCACACACATTCTCTCTCTCACACACATTCTCTCTCTCACACACATTCTCTCTCTCAAACACATTCTCTCTCTCACACACATTTCTCCTCTCACAGCACATTCTCTCTCTCACACACATTCTCCTCTCACACACATTCTCTCTCTCACACACATTCTCCTCTCACACACATTCTCCTCTCACACACATTCTCTCTCTCACACACATTCTCTCTCTCACACACATTCTCGCCTCTCACACACATTCTCTCACACACACACATTCTCTCACACACACACACACATGCATTCTGTCACACACATTCTCTTACACACATTCTCTCTCACACACATTCTGTCACACACATTCTGTCACACACATTCTCTCACACATATTCTCTCACATACATTCTCTTACACACATTCTTTCTCACACACACACACATTCTCTCACTTACACACATTCTCTCACACACATTCTCGCACACATTCTCTCACACATTCTCTCACACACACACATACATTCTCTCACTTACACACATTCTCTCACATTCTCTCTCTCTCACACACACACACACACATTCTCTCTCACACACACACACACATTCTCACACACACATTCTCTCACTTACACACATTGGGCTGGATTTTGATGATGTCATCATTGCTGACTGCCTACTCTCAGAGACTGTTGGTGAGAGAGGACCTGCCTGGCTTTTGATGTGAGTGGACCTGGATGCAAAAATGGGGGGGGGAGAGAGAGAGCGAGAGAGAGAGGAGGGGGGGGGGGGTGGGGGAGAGAGGGGGGGGGTGGGGGAGAGAGAGGGGGGGGGGGTGGGGGGGAGAGAGAGAGAGAGAGAGATTGAGCGATTTTTTTTTTGCTAAGCAAGTCCTCCCAGGCAGTCTCTGAAGACATTCAATGCAGCAGCATCAGAGGCGATGTTCAGACCTACTACTACTAACTTCATCACATCTCCGTTGTAATAGTGGACCTGCAGCCGATAGTCAGCTATCCACTTGTGCTCCCGCCAGGTTTCACTGGAGTGTTTCACACCAGGCGTGCTTCACGTCAGAAGAGGGTTAAACTAGCTACAGCATTTCAAAATGGCATTACAGAGCCAATTTAGAGCTTGTTAAGGGCTTTAATGGCCTCTCCCGCCTCTTGAAGGCGGGATGGAGTCGGAAACCCCGCGACTGATTCTGTCAAAATTGCGTGGAGGCGGGATGGAGTCGGGATGGGGTCGGAAACCCCGACCCCGCAAATTTAACACCCCACACGCCTCCAAACCCGACGCCACGGGTCATTCAAAATCCAGCCCATTCTCTCACACACACACATTCTCTCACACACATAGATCCATGAAGGCAGCAGGACAGGTAAATAAGATGGTTAAGAAGGCGTATGGGATACTTGCCTTCATTAGCCGAGGCATAAAATATAAGAACAGGTTGGTTATGATGGAGCTGTACAAAACGCTAGTTAGGCCACAGCTGGAATACTGTGTGCAGTTCTGGTCGCCACACTATAGGAAGGATGTGATTGCATTAGAGAGGGTGCAGAGGAGATTCACCGGGATGTTACCTGGGCTGGAGCGTTTCAGCTATGAAGAGAGACTGGACAGGTTGGGGTTGTTTTCCTTAGAGCAGAGAAGGCTGAGGGGGGACCTGATTGAGGTGTACAAAATTATGAGGGGCATTGATAGGGTAGATAGAAAGGAACTTTTCCCCTTAGTAGAGGGGTCAATAACCAGGGGGCACAGTTTCAAGGTAAGGGGCAGGAGGTTTAGAGGGGATTTGAGGAAAAACTTTTTCACCCAGAGGGTGGTTGGAGTCTGGAACTCACTGCCTGAAAGGATGGTAGAGGCAGGAACCCTCGCAACATTTGAGAAGTATTTAGATGAGTACTTGAAATGCCATAGCATACAAGGCTACGGACCAAGTGCTGGAAAATGGGATTAGAATAGACAGGGCTTGATGGCCGGCGCAGACACGATGGGCCGAAGGGCCTCTTTCTGTGTTGTAAAACTATATGACTCTATGACACACATTCTCTCACACACACACATTCTCACACACACACACACACACATTCTCTCACACACACACACATTGGCCCAAAAATTAGACCTAATACGCGAGAGTACGCACTGTGTACTCTCGCGTTTTAGGTCTCCAATTGCCGGTTTCCAGCATGCACTGCGCATGCGCGGGAAACCGGCACTTCGTGAACTCAAAAGGGGGCGGTTCCTAAGTGAACCGCGTGCGCGCTACAGGCTGCGCGCATGCAGTGCACTTAGTGCTTTGAACGCGCAGGTAAGCATGGAAGATTTTACACATAAAGAAAGGAAGCGTAAGACCCTCTTTTAACAAGGTAAGCAGTTAATTAAGTATTATTTAAAAAAAATTTCAACAGGTTTATCTTTTTTAGAGACTTTAAAGAAAGGTAAGTTTATTTTTATAACTTTTAAAAAGATTTTAAATTTTTTCAAAAATTTTAATTTTTGTTCAAAGTGGTTAATTTATTTAACAATAGTTATTTTATTAATGTGATGGTTTTTTTTAAATTTAATTGAGGTTTAGCTGTTCTTTTGGGGGTAAGTTGTATTCATAGCTTTGACAGTTCTCCTGTCAAAACTATGAATGAAAGATGGTGTGCTGCCATTGGCTCTAACTGAATCACGTGATCCCAGAGCTCGCACGAACTAACTGCGTCTGTGAGTCACGCAAGCACTGCACAGCTGCAGCCTTGAAACTAAAGTTCGTGTGGGCCAGGAGGGAAAAGGTAGGCGCGCAGTGAGATATCGCGGGGAAGCCTTACCCCCGCAGGAACGCTCAGTGTTTAATTTCTGGGCCAATCTCTCACACACACACATTCTCTCACACACACATTCTCTCTCACACACACATTCTCTCACACACACACATTCTCTCACACACACACATTCTCTTTCACACATTCTCTCTCACACACACACATTCTCTCACATACACACATTCTCACACACACATTCTCTCTCACACACACACACACATTCTCTCACACATACATTGATGGCTGGCGCAGACACGATGGGCCGAAGGGCCTCTTTCTGTGCTGTAAAACTATATGACACCCATTCTCTCTCACACACACACACACATTCTCTCACACACACACATTCTCTCACACACACACACACATTCTCTCACACACACACACATTCTCTCACACACACACACATTCTCTCACACACACATTCTCTAACACTCACATTCTCTCACACACACACATTCTCTCTCACACACATACACACTTCTCACACATACACACATTCTCACACATACACACATTCTCACACACATTCTCTCACACACACACATTCTCTCACACATTCTCTCTCACACACACACACATTCTCTCACACACATTCTCTCACACACACACACATTCTCTCACACACATTCTCTCTCACACACACATTCTCTCACACATATTCTCTCACACACACATTCTCTCACACACATTCCCTCACACACACACATTCTCTCACACACATTCTCTCTCACACACACATTCTCTCACACACACACACACACATTCTCACACATTCTCTCTCTCACACACACACATTCTCTCACATACACACATTATCTCACACACACACATTCTCACACACATTCTCTCTCACACACACACATTCTCTCACACACATTCTCACACACACATTTTCATACACACACATAATCTCTCACACACACATTCTCTCACACACACACACATTCTCACACACACACATTCTCTCACACACACACATTCTCTCACACACACACATTCTCACACACACATACACACTTCTCTCTCACACACACACATTCTCACACATACACACATTCTCACACATACACACATTCTCTCACACATTCTCTCTCACACACGCACACACATTCTCTCACACATATTCTCTCACACACACACATTCTCTCACATACATTCCCTCACACACACTCCCTCACACACACACATTCTCTCACACACATTCTCTCTCACACACACATTCTCTCACACACACATTCTCACACATTCTCTCTCACACACACACATTCTCACACATTCTCTCTCTCACACACATGCACACATTCTCTCACATACACACATTCGCTCACACACACATTCTCACGCATTCTCTCTCTCACACACATGCACACATTCTCTCACATACACACATTCGCTCACACACACACATTCTCACACACACATTCTCACGCATTCTCTCTCTCACACACACGCACACATTCTCTCACATACACACATTCGCTCACACACACACATTCTCACACACACATTCTCTCTCAGACACACACATTCTCTCACACACATTCTCACACACACACATTTTCATACACACACATTCTCTCACACACACACATTCTCTCACACACACACATTCTCTCACACACACACATTCTCTCACACACATAGATCCCTGAAGGCAGCAGGACAGGTAGACAAGGTGGTTAAGAAGGCATATGGGATACTTGCCTTCATTAGCCAAGGCATAGAATATAAGAGCAGGGAGGTTATGATGGAGCTGTACAAAACGCTAGTTAGGCCACAGCTGGAATACTGTGTGCAGTTCTGGTCGCCACACTATAGGAAGGATGTGATTGCATTAGAGAGGGTGCAGAGGAGATTCACATGGATGTTACCTGGGCTGGAGCGTTTCAGCTATGAAGAAAGACTGGACAGGCTGGGGTTGTTTTCCTTAGAGCAGAGAAGGCTGAGGGGGGACCTGATTGAGGTGTACAAAATTATGAGGGGTGTAGATAGAAAGAAACTTTTCCCCTTAGTAGAGAGGTCAATAACCAGGGGGCATAGTTTCAAGAAATAACAACAGAAAACGCTGGAAAAACTCAGCAGGTCAGGCAGCATCCGTGGAGAAAGAAACAGAGTTAACGTTTCAGTTCGAAGACCTTTCGTCAGACCTCTTCAACCTTGTTTCTCTTCACGGCATAGTGTCAAGGTAAGGGGCAGGAGGTTTAGAGGGGATTTGAGGAAAAACTTTTTCACCCAGAGGGTGGTTGGAGTCTGGAACTCATTGAGTGAAAGGGTGGTAGAGGCAGGAACCCTCGCAACATTCAAGAAGTATTTAGATGAGCACTTGAAATGCCATAGCATACAAGGCTACGGACCAAGTGCTGGAAAATGGGATTAGAATAGACAGGGCTTGATGGCCGGCGCAGACACGATGGGCCGAAGGGCCTCTTTCTGTGCTGTATAACTCTATGACACTATGACACACATTCTCTCACACACACACATTCTCTCTCACATTCTCTCTCACACACACATTGTCACACACACATTCTCTCACACACACATTCTCTCACACACACATTCTCTCATACACACATTCTCTCACATACACACATTCTCTCACACACACACATTCTCTCACACATTCTCTCTCACACACATATTGTCACACACACATTCTCTCACACACACACATTCTCTCACACACACACATTCTCTCACACACACATTCTCTCACACATTCTCTCTCGCACACATTCTCTCTCGCACACATTCTCTCTCATACACACATTCTCACACACACATTCTCACACACACACATTCTCACACGCACACATTCTCACACACACACACATTCTCTCTCTCACACACACACATTCTCTCACACACATTCTCGCACACATTCTCTCACACACACACATTCTCTCACACACACACATTCTCTCACACACACACATTCTCTCACACACACAGTCTCTCTCTCACACACACATTCTCTCACACACACACATTCTCTCACACACACACACACATTCTCCCATACACACATTGGGCTGGATTTTCATAGGGCCATGGAGGCGGGTTTGGAGGCGTGGGGGGGGTTAAAATTGCGAAAACTGGCGGGCGGACCTGATCCCGCCTCCATGCAATTTTGATAAAATCGTGTGCGGTGTTCCCAACTCCATCCCGCCTCCAAGAGGCGGGAGAGGCCATTAAAGCCCTTAACAAGCCCTAAATTGGCTCTGTAATGCCATTTTGAAACGTTTTAGCTAGTTTAACCCTTTTCCCACGTGAAGCACGCCTAATGTGAAACACGCCAGTGAAACCTGGCGGGAGCACAAGTGGATTGCTGACTATGAGCTGCAGGTCCACTATTACAACAGAGATGTGGTCTGAAAGTCGCTTCTGATGCTGCTGCATTGAATGTCTTCAGAGACTGCCTGGCTTTTGCTGTGAGAGGACCTGGATGGATGTCTCTCGCTCTCTCGCTCTCTCGCTCTCTCTCGCTCTCTCTCGCTCTCCTGATGCTGCTCATTTTGCATCCAGGTCCTCTCACAGCAAAGGCTAGGCAGTCTCTGAGACCAGGCAGTCTCTCACCTGCAATGCAGCAGCAATGATGACATCATCAGAGGCAACTTTCAGACTGAAACCACTAATTGGTTCATGGGTTCCCACATGCTGGAACTCAATTGCCCAATTAGGTGAAAATTGCATCAATCTCCCACATCAAATTGCAGTCGGGTGGATAACACGAAAAGTGGATAACACGACCCCAACCCGCCCCAGTATCAAAATCCAGCCCATTCTCACACACACACACACACACACACACACACATACATTCTCTCTCTCACACACACATTCTCTCACACACACATTCTCTCACACACATAGATCCATGAAGGCAGCAGGACAGGTAGATAAGGTGGTTAAGAAGGCATATGGGATACTTGCCTTCATTAGCCTAGGCATAGAATATAAGAGCAGGGAGGTTATGATGGAGCTGTACAAAACGTTAGTTAGGTCACAGCTGGAATACTGTGTGCAGTTCTGGTCGCCACACTATAGGAAGGATGTGATTGCATTAGAGAGGGTGCAGAGGAGATTCACCAGGATGTTACCTGGGCTGGAGCGTTTCAGCTATGAAGAGAGACTGGACAGGTTGGGGTTGTTTTCTTTAGAGCAGAGAAGGCTGAGGGGGGACCTGATTGAGGTGTACAAAATTATGAGGGGCATAGATAGGGTAGATAGAAAGGAACTTTTCCCTTAGTAGAGGAGTCAATAACCTGGGGGCATAGTTTCAAGGTAAGGGGCAGGAGGTTTAGAGGGGATTTGAGGAAAAACTTTTTCACCCAGAGGGTGGTTGGAGTCTGGAACTCACTGCCTGAAAGGGTGGTAGAGGCAGGAACCCTCACAACATTCAAGAAGTATTTAGATGAGCACTTGAAACGCCATAGCATACAAGGCTACGGACCAAGTGCTGGAAAATGGGATTAGAATAGACAGGGCTTGATGGCCGGCGCGGACACGATGGGCTGAAGGGCCTCTTTCTGTGTTGTAAAACTATATGACTCTATGACACACATTCTCTCTCACACACACACACACACACACACACACACACATTCTCTCACACACACACACATTCTCTCACACACACATTCTCTCACACACACATTCTCTCACACCCACACACATTCTCTCTCTCGCACACACACATTCTCTCTCGCACACACACATTCTCTCTCGCACACACACATTCTCTCTCGCACACACACATTCTCTCTCGCACACACACATTCTCTCGCACACACACATTCTCTCTCGCGCACACACACATTCTCTCTCGCGCACACACACATTCTCTCTCGCACACACACATTCTCTCGCGCACACACACATTCTCTCTCGCGCACACACACATTCTCTCTCGCACACACACATTCTCTCTCGCACACACACATTCTCTCACACCCACACACATTCTCTCACACCCACACACACCTTCTCTCACACACACATTCTCTCACACACACATTCTCACACATTCTCTCTCACATTCTCTCTCTCTCACACACCTCCATTCTCTCTCACACACACATTCTCTCTCTCACACACTCTCTCTCTCTCTCTCTCTCACACTCTCTCTCTCTCTCTCTCTCACACACACTCTCTCTCACACACACATTCTCTCTCTCACACACACATTCTCACACACACACACATTCTCACACACACACACATTCTCTCTCACACATAGATCCCTGAAGGCAGCAGGACAGGTAGATAAGGTGGTTAAGAAGGCATATGGGATACTTGCCTTCATTAACCGAGGCATAGAATATAAGAGCAGGGAGGTTATGATGGAGCTGTACAAAACGCTAGTTAGGCCACAGCTGGAATACTGTGTGCAGTTCTGGTCGCCACACTATAGGAAGGATGTGATTGCATTAGAGAGGGTGCAGAGGAGATTCACCAGGATGTTACCTGGGCTGGAGCGTTTCAGCTATGAAGAGAGATTGGACAGGCTGGGGTTGTTTTCTTTAGAGCAGAGAAGGCTGAGGGGGGACCTGATTGAGGTGTACAAAATTATGAGGGGCATAGATAGAGTTGATAGAAACTTTTCCCCTTAGTAGAGAGGTCAATAACCAGGGGTCATAGTTTCAAGAAATAACAACAGAAAACGCTGGAAAAACTCAGCAGGCCAGGCAGCATCCGTAGAGAGAGAAACCGAGTTAACGTTTCAGTTCGAAGACTTTTCGTCAGACCTCTTCAACCTTGTTTCTCTTCATGGCATAGTTTCAAGGTAAGGGGCAGGAGGTTTAGAGGGGATTTGAGGAAAAACTGTTTCACCCAGAGGGTAGTTAGAGTCTGGAACTCACTGCCTGAAAGGGTGGTAGAGGCAGGAACCCTCGCAACATTCAAGAAGTATTTAGATGAGCACTTGAAACGCCATAGCATACAAGGCTACGGACCAAGTGCTGGAAAATGGGATTAAAATAGACAGGGCTTGATGGCCGGCGCAGACACGATGGGCCGAAGGGCCTCTTTCTGTGCTGTAAAACTATATGACTCTATGACAGCACATTCTCTCACACACACACATTCTCTCACACACACACACATTGTCACACAGACACATTCTCACACACATTCTCTCTCTCACACACATTCTCTCTCTCACACACATTCTCACACAAACACACATTCTCTCACGCACACATTCTCTCACACACATTCTCTCTCACACACATTCTCTCACACACACATTCTCTCTCACATACACACCTTCTCAAACACACACATTCTCTCTCACACATTCTCTCTCACATACACATTCTCACACACATTATCTCACACACATTCTCTCACGTACACACACATTCTCTCACACACATTCTCTCACACACACATTCTCTCATACACACACACACACACATTCTCTCACACACACACATTCTCTCACATTCTCTCATATTCTCTCTCTCTCACACACACATACACACACATTCTCACACACACATTCTCTCACACACATTCTCACACACACACACATTCTCTCACACACACACATTCTCACACATACACACATTCTCTCTCACACACACACACGTTCTCACACATACACACATACATTCTCACACACACATTCTCTCTCACACACACACACACACACACACATTCTCACACATACATTCTCTCACACACACACATTCTCTCACATTCTCTCATATTCTCTCTCTCTCACACACACATACACACACATTCTCACACTCACATTCTCTCACACACATTCTCACACACACACACATTCTCTCACACACACACATTCTCACACATACACACATTCTCTCTCACACACACACACGTTCTCACACATACACACATACATTCTCACACACACATTCTCTCTCACACACACACACACACACACACACATTCTCACACATACATTCTCTCACACACATTCTCTCACACACAAACACACATTCTCACCTACACACATTCTCACACATACACAGATTCTCTCTCACACACACACACGTTCTAACACACACACACATTCTCACACACACATTCTCTCACACACACATACATTCTCACACACACATTCTCTCACTCACACACATTCTCTCACTCACACACATTCTCTCACACACACACAATGGGCCAGGAATTCGGCCCTTGCCGGGTGAGTACGTGCTGTGTACTCACCCGTAAGGCCACCTGAAGTGCCGGTTTCCTGCATGCACTGCGCATGCGCGGGAAACCGGAACTTCCGTTCCCCTGAAGGGAGCGGTTCACAGGTGAACCGCGTGCGCGGTAGAGGCTGCGCGCACGCAGCGAACTTCGTTTTTTTTTCAGGTTTCTCCGGGAAGGTAAGTATGGAAGAAGCTGCGTTTGAAAAAGGAGGCGCAAGACTCGTTTTTAACAAGGTAAGTGGTTAATTAATTACAATTAAAAAAAATTTTCAACAGGTTTATCTCTTTTAGATACTTTAAAGAAAGGTAAGTTTATTTTTAGCACTGTTAAAAAGTATTTTAATTTTTCAAAAATTTAAATTTTTGTTTAAAGTAGTTAATTTATTTAACTTATAGTTATTTTAAAAATGTGATGGTTTTTTAAAAAAATTATTTGAAGTTTAGGTGTTGTTTTGGGGCCGATTTCAATTCATAGATTTGACAGGTCTTCCTGTCAAATTTTTGAATGAAAGATGGTCTGCTGCCATTGGCTCTCCATGGCCCACGTGATCCCAGGGGACGCATCGCACTAACTACGCCCCTGGGATACACAAGCACTGCGCGCCGGCAGCTGCAGGAGGCCCAGGAGCTGAAGTCCCCGTGGGCCCAGAGGTCAACGGCAGGCGCGGTAGGTAGGTGCGCGCGGGATCCTTGCACCCGCGGAAAGCCAGGGAGCCGAATTTCTGGCCCATTCTCTCTCTCTCACACACATTCTCTCTCACACACACATTCTATCACTCACACACATTCTCTCGCGCACACACATTCTCTCTCACACATTCTCACACACACATTCTCTCTCTCACACACATTCTGTCACACACATTCTGTCACACACATTCTCTCACACACATTCTCTCACACACACATTCTCTCTCACACACATTCTCTCACACACACATTCTCTCACACACACATTCTCTCACACACATTCTCTCACACACACATTCTCTCACACACACATTCTCTCATTCATTCTCACACACACACACATTCTCACACACATACACATTCTCTCTCACACACACTCTCTCACACACATTCTCTCGCACACACACATTCTCTCTCACACACACTCTCTCACACACATTCTCTCACACACACACACATTCTCTCACACACACGTTCTCCCACACACACGTTTTCTCACACACACACGTTCTCTCACACACACTCACATTCTCTCACACACACACACATTCTCACACACACACACACATTCTCACACACACACACACATTCTCTCTCTCACACACACACATTCTCTCACATACACACATTTTCTCACATACACACATTCTCTCACACACTTTCTCTCACACACACACACATTCTCTCACGCATTCTCTCACACGCGCATTCTCTCACACGCACATTCTCTCACACACACATTCTCTCACGCACACATTCTCTCACGCACACACATTCTCTCTCGCACACACATTCTCTCTCACACACACATTCTCTCACACACACACATTCTCTCACACACACATTCTCTTATTC
Source organism: Squalus acanthias (assembly GCA_030390025.1). Lineage (NCBI taxonomy): Eukaryota > Metazoa > Chordata > Chondrichthyes > Squaliformes > Squalidae > Squalus > Squalus acanthias. The sequence continues at coordinate 86,766,450 of CM059425.1, forward strand.
ACACATTCTCTCACGCACACACATTCTCTCTCGCACACACATTCTCTCTCACACACACATTCTCTCACTCACACACATTCTCTCACTCACACACATTCTCTCTCACACACACACATTCTCTCACACTACACATTCTCTCACACTACACTTTCTCTCTCACACTACACATTCTCTCTCACACACACATTCTCTCTCACGCACACATTCTCCTCTCACACACATTCTCTCTCACACACATTCTCCTCTCACACACATTCTCTCTCTCACACACATTCTCCCTCTCACACACATTCTCCTCTCACACACATTCTCTCTCTCACACACATTCTCTCTCTCACACACATTCTCCCTCTCACACACATTCTCCTCTCACACACATTCTCCTCTCACACACATTCTCTCTCTCACACACATTCTCCTCTCACACACATTCTCCCTCTCACACACATTCTCCCTCTCACACACATTCTCTCTCTCACACACATTCTCTCTCTCACACACATTCTCCTCTCACACACATTCTCCTCTCACACACATTCTCTCTCTCACACACATTCTCCTCTCACACACATTCTCTCTCTCACACACATTCTCTCTCTCACACACATTCTCTCTCTCACACACATTCTCTCTCACACACATTCTCCCTCTCACACACATTCTCTCTCTCACACACATTCTCTCTCTCACACACATTCTCCCTCTCACACACATTCTCTCACACTCTCATTCTCTCACACGCACACACATTCTCTCACACACACATTCTCTCACTCACACACATTCTCTCTCACACGCACACATTCTCTCTCACACACACACACATTCTCTCACACACACATTCTCTCACACACACACATTCTCTCTCTCGCACACACATTCTCTCTCTCGCACACACATTCTCTCACACACACATTCTCTCACACACACACATTCTCTCTCTCACACACATTCTCTCACACGCACACACATTCTCTCTCACACACATTCTCTCACGCACACACATTCTCTCACACACACATTCTCTCACACACACACATTCTCTCTCACACGCACACATTCTCTCTCACACACACACACATTCTCTCACACGCACATTCTCTCGCGCACACACATTCTCTCTCACACATTCTCTCTCACACATTCTCACACACACATTCTCTCTCTCACACACATTCTGTCACACACATTCTGTCACACATTCTGTCACACACATTCTGTCACACACATTCTCTCACACACATTCTCTCACACACATTCTCTCACATACATTCTCTCACACACACATTCTCTCTCACACACATTCTCTCACACACACATTCTCTCACACACATTCTCTCACACACACATTCTCTCACACACACATTCTCTCATTCATTCTCACACACACACACATTCTCACACACATACACATTCTCTCACACATACACACATTCTCTCACTCACGCATTCTCTCACTCACGCATTCTCTCACTCACGCATTCTCTCACACGCATTCTCTCACACACATTCTCTCACACACATTCTCTCACACACATTCTCTCACACACGCATTCTCTCACTCACGCATTCTCACTCACGCATTCTCACTCACGCATTCTCACTCACGCATTCTCACTCACGCATTCTCACTCACGCATTCTCTCACTCACGCATTCTCTCACTCACGCATTCTCTCACTCACGCATTCTCTCACTCACGCATTCTCTCACTCACGCATTCTCTCACTCACGCATTCTCTCACTCACGCATTCTCTCACACGCATTCTCTCACTCACGCATTCTCTCACTCACGCATTCTCTCACTCACGCATTCTCTCACTCACGCATTCTCTCACTCACGCATTCTCTCACTCACGCATTCTCTCACTCACGCATTCTCTCACTCACGCATTCTCTCACACGCATTCTCTCACACGCATTCTCTCTCTCACGCATTCTCTCACTCACGCATTCTCTCACTCACGCATTCTCTCACTCACGCATTCTCTCACTCACGCATTCTCTCACTCACGCATTCTCTCACACACATTCTCTCTCTCACACATTCTCTCACACACGCATTCTCTCACTCACGCATTCTCTCACACACATTCTCTCACACACACACATTCTCGCTCACACATTCTCTCACACACATTCTCGCTCACACATTCTCTCACACACATTCTCTCTCACACACATTCTCTCACACACATTTTCTCACACACACATTTTCTCACACACACACATTCTCTCACACACACACATTCTCTCACACACACACATTCTCTCACACACACATTCTCACACACATTCTCTCACACACTCACATTCTCACACACACATCCTCTCACACACACACTTTCTCACACATGCACATTCTCTCTCACACACATTCTCTCTCATTCTCACACACACATTCTCTCTCACACACACATTCTCTCACATGCACATTCTCTCACACGCGCACATTCTCTTGTAATGGAATAAGCCATATTCCAAGAAATACATCATCCTATGAACAGATTTTGATAATATTAATACATGACATACTGAGTTTAAAAGTCTGGAAAGCCTCGGCGACACAGGCTGCAAACACAATACAGGCTTCTGAGATAAGGTGAAGTGTTAACAAAAGCTGTAAAACACCACAAGCTTTGAAATGGGAGATGGTTGTAAACACAAAAACAATGCCCCTATTGAAGCAAACCATTGGCACTTCCAGAAGGTCTGGAGTTTGGGAGAAACACAATGGAATGACCCAAGTAAAGTGTTATAAGCTAACACTCAGGGAAACAGAAACTTAGAACATTAAACAACCATATGCCTTCATAAAGTAACATCAAATAAGACAGGAAACACGATTAAATATGCAACCAATTGAGATAGCAAGAAAACAAGTAAACACCCTAAGAGAAGTGGTTTCAATTTACAAATTGTAAAAGATACCTACAGAGAGGCTTTGAAAATATAATATCAATAGATGACACCAAGCAATCACTTTGTTTATGTGTTAAACTTGGAACACCACGGAGTCATGACGTCTGGCTTACAAGCAGTTAGGTGATATTAAGAATTCAATAGAAAGACTTCCTAAGAATAGCATCAAAAGATAAATCGATAATAACCATAAAAATGATACGTTTTTGAAACACCTAAAGGTAGAGACAGAATTCTAAAAGTTGGCAGCTGAAATGACAGTAAGAATAGAAAAGAATTCAATAGAGTATCACTAGAGACAATTAGCTTACATCAGTAGAAAACTTCAAAGAATATACCACTAAAAAAGAGCATAAAAATAAGAGCTTTTCAGATAGAGAGTCAGAAGTCGCTGGAAGGGCAAGTGTTTCTCAACTTCACAGGCACGCTCTAAGTTTTTAATCAAGGTAATCAAGGTATTTGATTTTGGTGGATATTCTGAATTAAGAAATAAGTAGAAGTGTGGAAATGTAACAAAGTTAAGATTTGAGAATAAGGATCTCTGATAAGAAATGTAAGCTATTTGTATTTTGAACGGTTAAAGTTGCAATTGCCATACCAGCTGTTAACTGAATGTCGGCTCTTAAATAAATCTATATATTTTTAGAATAGTCTCAAGTAGTATTTCTGTATCAATCTCGCGAACTCAATTTCTGTACACTCTTCAGAGAGGAGTTGCAGAATTCTGGGGGGTTTTCCGGACCCTCATAATATCTGGAAGGTTACAGTCTAGTTAAACTTGTTAAAAGTGCTATCCGGAGGACGGTAACATCTTCAGGCCGTTCCTTTCCTTGAGGGAGAGATAGTCTGGACCTTTAGACCCAATTAAGCGTCTCTAGGATTCGGCTACCGCTAACTTTAGTTGAAGGTGAACGTCTGGGGAATACGTCTGATCTGGGGTAGCCCGAAAAGGGCTAGGACTTGTAACTATCCTTTCACCCTCACACACACACATTCTCTCACACACACACATTCTCTCACACACACACATTCTCTCTCACACACACTCTCTCACACACATTCTCTCACACACACACACATTCTCTCACACACACGTTCTCCCACACACACGTTTTCTCACACACACACACACATTCTCTCACACACACTCACATTCTCTCACACACACACACATTCTCACACACACACACACATTCTCTCTCTCACACACACACATTCTCTCACATACACACATTTTCTCACATACACACATTCTCTCACACACTTTCTCTCACACACACACACATTCTCTCACGCATTCTCTCACACGCGCATTCTCTCACACGCACATTCTCTCACACGCACATTCTCTCACGCACACATTCTCTCACGCACACACATTCTCTCTCACACACACATTCTCTCTCACACACACATTCTCTCACACACACACATTCTCTCACACACACATTCTCTCACACACACATTCTCTCATTCACACATTCTCTCACACACACACATTCTCTCACTCGCACACATTCTCTCGCACGCACACATTCTCTCGCACGCACACATTCTCTCGCACGCACACATTCTCTCACTCACGCACACATTCACTCACACACACATTCTCTCGCACGCACACATTCGCTCACACGCACACATTCTCTCACTCACGCACACATTCACTCACACATTCTCTCTCACACACACACATTCTCTCACACACACACATTCTCTCACACACACACATTCTCTCACACTACACATTCTCTCACACTACACATTCTCTCTCACACACACATTCTCTCGCACGCACACATTCTCTCGCACGCACACATTCTCTCGCACGCACACATTCTCTCGCACGCACACATTCTCTCGCACGCACACATTCTCTCGCGCACACATTCTCTCGCGCACACATTCTCTCGCGCACACATTCTCTCGCGCACACATTCTCTCGCGCACACATTCTCTCGCGCACACATTCTCTCTCACACGCACACATTCTCTCTCACACACATTCTCTCACACTCTCATTCTCTCACACGCACACACATTCTCTCACACACACATTCTCTCACTCACACACATTCTCTCACACGCACACATTCTCTCTCACACACACACACATTCTCTCACACACACACATTCTCTCACACACACACATTCTCTCACACACACACATTCTCTCACACTACACATTCTCTCACGCACACATTCTCTCTCACGCACACATTCTCTCGCGCACACATTCTCTCGCGCACACATTCTCTCGCGCACACATTCTCTCGCGCACACATTCTCTCTCACACGCACACATTCTCTCTCACACACATTCTCTCACACTCTCATTCTCTCACACGCACACACATTCTCTCACACACACATTCTCTCACTCACACACATTCTCTCTCACACGCACACATTCTCTCTCACACACACACATTCTCTCACACACACACATTCTCTCACACACACACATTCTCTCACACACACACATTCTCTCACACTACACATTCTCTCACACGCACACATTCTCTCTCACGCACACATTCTCTCGCGCACACATTCTCTCGCGCACACATTCTCTCGCGCACACATTCTCTCGCGCACACATTCTCTCGCGCACACATTCTCTCGCGCACACATTCTCTCGCGCACACATTCTCTCGCGCACACATTCTCTCTCACACGCACACATTCTCTCTCACACACATTCTCTCACACTCTCATTCTCTCACACGCACACACATTCTCTCACACACACATTCTCTCACTCACACACATTCTCTCTCACACGCACACATTCTCTCTCACACACACACACATTCTCTCACACACACACATTCTCTCACACACACATTCTCTCACACACACACATTCTCTCTCTCACACACACATTCTCTCACACGCACACACATTCTCTCTCTCACACACACATTCTCTCACACACATTCTCTCACACACACACATTCTCTCTCTCACACACATTCTCTCACACGCACACACATTCTCTCTCACACACATTCTCTCACACGCACACACATTCTCTCACACACACATTCTCTCACACACACACATTCTCTCTCACACGCACACATTCTCTCTCACACACACACATTCTCTCACACACACATTCTCTCTCACACACACTCTCTCACACACATTCTCTCACACACACACACATTCTCTCACACACACGTTCTCCCACACACACGTTTTCTCTCACACACACTCACATTCTCTCACACACACACATTCTCACACACACACACACATTCTCTCTCTCACACACACACATTCTCTCACATACACACATTCTCTCACACACTTTCTCTCACACACACACACATTCTCTCACGCATTCTCTCACACGCACATTCTCTCACACACACATTCTCTCACGCACACATTCTCTCACGCACACACATTCTCTCTCACACACACATTCTCTCTCACACACACATTCTCTCACACACACACATTCTCTCACACACACATTCTCTCACACACACATTCTCTCATTCACACATTCTCTCACACACACACATTCTCTCACTCACACACATTCTCTCACACACACACATTCTCTCTCGCACACATTCTCTCGCACGCACACATTCTCTCGCACGCACACATTCTCTCACTCACGCACACATTCACTCACACACACATTCTCTCGCACGCACACATTCGCTCACACGCACACATTCTCTCACTCACGCACACATTCACTCACACATTCTCTCTCACACACACACATTCTCTCACACACACACATTCTCTCACACACACACATTCTCTCACACTACACATTCTCTCACACTACACATTCTCTCTCACACACACATTCTCTCTCACGCACACATTCTCTCGCACGCACACATTCTCTCGCACGCACACATTCTCTCGCACGCACACATTCACTCACGCACACATTCTCTCGCGCACACATTCTCTCGCGCACACATTCTCTCGCGCACACATTCTCTCGCGCACACATTCTCTCTCACACGCACACATTCTCTCTCACACACATTCTCTCACACTCTCATTCTCTCACACGCACACACATTCTCTCACTCACACACATTCTCTCACTCACACACATTCTCTCTCACACGCACACATTCTCTCTCACACACACACATTCTCTCACACACACACATTCTCTCACACACACACATTCTCTCACACTACACATTCTCTCGCACGCACACATTCTCTCGCACGCACACATTCTCTCGCACGCACACATTCTCTCGCACGCACACATTCTCTCGCGCACACATTCTCTCGCGCACACATTCTCTCTCACACACATTCTCCCTCTCACACACATTCTCTCTCTCACACACATTCTCTCTCACACACATTCTCCTCTCACACACATTCTCTCTCACACACATTCTCCTCTCACACACATTCTCTCTCTCACACACATTCTCTCTCTCACACACATTCTCTCTCTCACACACATTCTCTCTCTCACACACATTCTCTCTCACACACATTCTCCTCTCACACACATTCTCCCTCTCACACACATTCTCTCTCACACACATTCTCCTCTCACACACATTCTCTCTCTCACACACATTCTCTCTCACACACATTCTCTCTCTCACACACATTCTCTCTCTCACACACATTCTCCCTCTCACACACATTCTCCCTCTCACACACATTCTCCTCTCACACACATTCTCTCTCTCACACACATTCTCCTCTCACACACATTCTCCTCTCACACACATTCTCCTCTCACACACATTCTCCCTCTCACACATTCTCCCTCTCACACACATTCTCTCTCTCACACACATTCTCTCTCTCACACACATTCTCCTCTCACACACATTCTCTCTCTCACACACATTCTCCTCTCACACACATTCTCTCTCTCACACACATTCTCTCTCTCACACACATTCTCCTCTCACACACATTCTCCCTCTCACACACATTCTCTCTCTCACACACATTCTCCCTCTCACACACATTCTCTCTCACACACATTCTCCTCTCACACACATTCTCCCTCTCACACACATTCTCTCTCTCACACACATTCTCCCTCTCACACACATTCTCTCTCTCACACACATTCTCTCTCTCACACACATTCTCTCTCTCACACACATTCTCCTCTCACACACATTCTCCCTCTCACACACATTCTCCTCTCACACACATTCTCCCTCTCACACACATTCTCTCTCTCACACACATTCTCTCTCTCACACACATTCTCTCTCTCACACACATTCTCTCTCTCACACACATTCTCTCTCTCACACACATTCTCTCTCTCACACACATTCTCCTCTCACACACATTCTCTCTCTCACACACATTCTCTCTCTCACACACATTCTCCTCTCTCACACACATTCTCCTCTCACACACATTCTCCCTCTCACACACATTCTCTCTCTCACACACATTCTCCTCTCTCACACACATTCTCCTCTCACACACATTCTCTCTCTCACACACATTCTCCCTCTCACACACATTCCTCTCTCACACACATTCTCCTCTCACACACATTCTCCTCTCACACACATTCTCTCTCTCACACACATTCTCCCTCTCACACACATTCTCCTCTCTCACACATTCTCCTCTCACACCACATTCTCCCTCACACACATTCTCCTCTCACACACATTCTCTCTCACACACATTCTCCCTCTCACACACATTCTCTCTCTCACACACATTCTCTCTCTCACACACATTCTCCCTCTCACACACATTCTCTCTCTCACACACATTCTCCCTCTCACACACATTCTCTCACTCATTCTCTCACATACACACATTCTCTCACTCATTCTCTCACATACACACATTCTCTCACACTCACATTCTCTCACTCACGTTCTCACACATACACACATTCTCTCGCACATACACATTGTCACACGCACACACACATTCTCACACACACACCCTCTCACACACACCCTCTCACACACACCCTCTCACACACACCCTCTCACACACACCCTCTCACACACACCCTCTCACACACATCCTCTCACACACACCCTCTCACACACACCCTCTCACACACACATTCTCACACACACACATTCTCTCTCACACATTCTCACACACACACATTCTCTCTCACACATTCTCTCTCTCTCTCACACACACACACACACACACACACACACACACACACACACATATTCTCTCATACACACTATCTCTCACGCACACACACATTCTCACACACACGCACATTCTCACAGATACACACATTCTCTCACACGCACATTCTCTCACACGCACATTCTCACAGATACACACATTCTCTCACACGCACATTCTCTCACACGCACATTCTCACGCACACACATTCTCTCACACGCACATTCTCACACACGCACATTCTCACACATGCACTTTCTCACACATACACACACACATTCTCTGACATACACTCATTCTCATATACATACATGCAGCAAAAAGCAGATGACACTTCAAAATCAGACTAGCCCCTTGAGTTAACTTGAATGTATTTCCTTCATTACTATTTAGATGGACCATACTTAGAATGTCCAAGTCCATTGTAATTTAATAGATTCTTTCTATGCCAACATCTTCAAACATAGGAACAGAAGTAGGCCATTCAGCTCCTCGAGCCTGTTCCACCAATCAATTAGATCATGGCTGATCTGTATCTTAACTCCATCTACCTGCCTTGGTTCTGTAACCCTTAATACCCTTGCTTAGCAAAAATCTATCAATCTCAGTCTTGACATTTTCAATTGACCCCCAGCATCCACAGCTTTTTGGGGGAATTGGGGTTCCAGATTTCCACTAGCCTTTGTGTGAAGATGTGCTTCCTGACATCACACCTGAACGGCCGAACTCTAATTTAAGGTTATCCCCCTTGTCTGGACTCCCTCCACCAGAGGAAATAGCTCATCTCTATCAACCCTATCATCTTAAACACCTCAATTATATCACCCCTTAATCTTCGATACTCAAGGGGATACAAGCCTAGTCTATGCAATTTGTCCTCATAATTTAACCCTTTTAGTCCAGTATCATTCTGGTGAATCTACGCTGCACCCCCTCCAAGGCCAAGATGTCCTTTCTGAGGTGCGGTGCCCAGAACTGAATGCAGTGCTCCAGATGGGGTTGGACTAGAGCTCTGTGCAACTTCCACCCTTTGTATTCCAGCCCTCTTGAGATAATGGCTAACATTCTATTAGCCTTTTCAATTATTTTTTGAACCTGTCCACTAGCTTTTAGTGATTTCTGTACTTGGATCCCTAAATCTCCCTGCTCCCCCACTGTTCCTAGTTTCTCACCATTTAGAAAATACTCTGATCTTTCTTCGAACCAAAGTAGATGGCCTCACATTTCCCCACATTGATCTCCATCTGCCACAGTTTTGCCCACTCATTTAATCTCTCAATGTCCCTTTGCAACTTTCTGCTCCCATCTACACGATTTACTGTGCCACCTAACTTAGTGTCGTCAGCAAACTTAGATACACGACTCTCTATTCATTCATCCACGTCATTCATAAATATAGTGAGAGATCCTTTTTGGAGCGGGCGGGGGGGCGGGGGGGGCAGAAGGTTTTGATCTACTTTGATTTCCGACTAAATTAAACATTTGATGTGTAAATGTCAGGCTGCGATGTGATTTAGCAGGCAGCTGAAGGAAAGCTTTCAACGAGCTGCTTCTCTCAGGCTGTTGCTCCAAAGTCACATCAAGAAGTTCGAGATAATGTGAATTTCTGCAGACGGTAATCTTTCATTAAAGGGGAAATGCGCACATGTATCTCCTGTTATATCGATCAGCATTCTGTGGTCATTCAGCACTCGCGGACTTTCCCTTTTACAGCAACAACATGTATTTATCTAACACCTTTATCGTAGTAAAACGTCCCAAGGCGCTTCACAGGAGCGTTATCAGACAAAGTTAGACACTGGGCCACATAAAGAGATATTAGGACGGTTAAAGAGGTAGGTTTTAATCAGCGTCTGAAGGGAGGAGAGGGAGGTTTAGGGAGGGAATTCAGAGCTGAGGGCCCAGGCGACTGAAGGCACGGCCGCCAATGGTGGGGCGAAGGAAGTGGGAGATGCACAAAAGCCCAGAGCTGGAGGAGCGCCGAGATCTCGGCGGGTTATAGGGCTGGAGTAGGTTACAAATATAGGCTGGGCGAGGCAGTGGAGGGATTTGAACACGAAGGTGAGAACTTTAAAATGAAGGCATTCAACGTCTGTCATAATCTAAGACTAGGTAAACGGAATATGCTGTCCGGAATAAAGCTGGGTTAAAAATAACAGTTTGGAAGGAAAGACACACTGAAGCCATCAGTGATCTGTGATGTTTACTCTTGGTGTATGCCGGCTGAACGGAATAGTTACCAGAACCTGAAGCTAAGATTGACCAGTGGTGTCTTTTGAGGATGAAACATGCTGGTGTGGCATAGAGTTGGAGGAATGCAGCGTTCTCGGAGGCTTGATAGTCCTACCTGGTTAAGGACTAGTGCAAAGCTCACGAGAATGGTGGTAATGCTAATAGCGCCTATTTACTAAATTATTCACAGACCTAGGAGCAGATTTGAATGGATGCAAGGAGCTTTCCCTTGTGGTGGAAGCAGAAAATTGCATGCAAGTGAAATTTAAAGGCATGTTACATATTATGGCAGAATAAGGCAAGCATAGAAGATAGGAGCAGGAGTAGGCCATTCGGCCCCTCGAGCCTGCTCCGCCATTCAATGAGATCATGGCTGAACATTGACATATGTTATTAACTGTGTTACCTGGGATGATTCGAAAGCAGAGGACCAAATACAGCCACAAAAAAAGTCATCCCATATCACAAATCTTTCAAATATTGTGCTGTCTCTAAGCTGGGCCTAACCCTTGAGCGTATAAACCAGATTTGAATAGTGAGGCCACGGTTGGCAGCGTGGCTCAATCTGCTTTTGACATCGGTCGCCCAGGTTTACTCCCAGCTCAAACCCAAGGGATGGATGCGATGAGGCTTGATCTCTGGTCTGTGCTGATCTAGGCCGGGGTGCAGGTAGGGTACTGCAATTGACATCAGTGCCCCTGGACTGGGGAAACGTGGGGTGGGGAGGGAGGTGGAATCAGTAGATTCACCACTGCTGACTGCTGTCCAGTGCTGGTATAGACAGGATTGGGCTTGGCTGTGATATTGGGTAATTCAGCTCAAATAGTATGCCAACCCTCATTGTCGAGATGCACCCCTGTGGAATGTCTGGCCACACACACACAAAATTACCCCATAACATTTTGAAAGTTCATTATTTATGCAGTTTCTAAGTTTTTATATCAATAATTGTGAAGGAAACATAGGAACAGGAGGAGGCCATTCAGCCCCTTGAGCCTGGTCCATCATTTAATTAGATCTTGGCTGATCTGCACCTCAACTCCATTCACCCACCTTAGCTCCAAAGCCCTTGATACCCTTACCCAACAAACATCTGTTGATCTCAGTCTTGAAAGTTCCAATTGACCCTCCGCATCCGCAGCCTTCTGGGGGGGAGTTCCAGATTGTGTGCCCACATAAACCCCACTCTTCCCCAGTTTGTACCCTCTATATACCCCACAGTTTCACAGTGTGTACCCTCTACATAACCCACTGTTTCCCAGTGTATATCCTTTACATATCCCAGTGTTTCCTGATATACATTCGCCATATCCTCTATTTTCCCCCACCGTTACTCATTATTTAAAGCTCTATACTCAGCTGTTCACTTTGTGTACGTTCCATATACTCCACTGCTATCTAGGGTCTATTATCTACTTTGTCCATGTGTATTCTCTGTATAACCACTGTTCCCCAGTGTATCCTGGTTAGATACATCACTGTCCCACAGAATATCTTGGTCAGATACACCACTGTCCCCCAGTGTATCCTGGTCAGATACACCACTGTCACCCAGTGTATCCTGGTCAGATACACCACTGTCACCCAGTGTATCCTGGTCAGATACACCACTGTCACCCAGTGTATCCTGGTCAGATACACCACTGTCCCCCAGTGTATCCTGGTCAGATACACCACTGTCACCCAGTGTATCCTGGTCAGATACACCACTGTCCCACAGAATATCTTGGTCAGATACACCACTGTCCCCCAGTGTATCCTGGTCAGATACATCACTGTCCCCCAGTGTATCCTGGTTAGATACACCACTGTCCCCCAGTGTATCCTGGTCAGGTACACCACTGTCCCCCAGTGTATCCTGGTTAGATACACCACTGTTCCCCAGTGTATCCTGGTCAGATACACCACTGTTCCCCAGTGTATCCTGGTCAGATACACCACTGTCCCCCAGTGTATCCTGGTCAGATACACCACTGTCCCCCAGTGTATCCTGGTCAGGTACACCACTGTCCCCCAGTGTATCCTGGTCAGATACACCACTGTCCCCCAGTGTATCCTGGTCAGATACACCACTGTTCCTTCACTGTATCCTGGTCAGATACACCACTGTCCCCCAGTGTATCCTGGTCAGATACACCACTGTTCCTTCACTGTATCCTGGTCAGATACACCACTGTCCCCCAGTGTATCCTGGTCAGATACACCACTGTCCCCCAGTGTATCCTGGTCAGATACACCACTGTCCCCCAGTGTATCCTGGTCAGATACACCACTGTTCCCCAGTGTATCCTGGTCAGATACACCACTGTTCCTTCACTGTATCCTGGTCAGATACACCACTGTCCCCCAGTGTATCCTGGTCAGATACACCACTGTTCCTTCACTGTATCCTGGTCAGATACACCACTGTTCCTTCACTGTATCCTGGTCAGATACACCACTGTCCCCCAGTGTATCCCGGTCAGGTACACCACTGTCCCCCAGTGTATCCTGGTCAGATACACCACTGTCCCCTAGTGTATCCCGGTCATATACACCACTGTCCCCCAGTGTATCCTGGTCAGATACACCACTGTCCCCCAGTGTATCCCGGTCATATACACCACTGTCCCCCAGTGTATCCTGGTCAGATACACCACTGTTCCCCAGTGTATCCTGGTCAGATACACCACTGTCCCCCAATGTATCCTGGTTAGATACACCACTGTCCCCCAGTGTATCCTGATCGGATACACCACTGTCCCCCAGTGTATCCTGGTCAGATACACCTCTGTTCCGTATTCCTTACCCTCTATTTTCCCTTTTCGATCACTGACTGGGCCACCGAATGAAACTTCTGATATCTATGGGGAGGCAATCCAAAATCCGACGGCAATATGTACAAATCTAGAACTCTTAAATTGATTTGCTTTACAGTCTTCCCCCTTAAAATACAAACTGTCCCTTCAACATATTAATCATTTAGGGCTGGATTTTACCAATCTCGGTGGGTTCGGGGTGGGCGACATCGGTGGCGGGTCCTGACCCCGCTGCTGGCTCCATCCCACTCTGTAAAATGAATTTCCCCTGATTGGGCTTGTTAAGCCCGCCCAGCGCATTTCCCGGCCAATTAGAGGAAGCGGGTCTGGTGACGCCATTTGATGACGCATCATCAGCCGGTTTCCTTAAAGGGACCATGGCCAACTTTCTTTTAACATTTGTGCTGTCAGTGTTCTACAGCATTGAAGTGCTGCAAAGATTGACAAGCACTGCACAGAGGCACAGGGCTGCACCCAGACTCTCCCATGACTCCCTCCATATGCCTATGGAGAGAGTCACAGCACGGAGGGAGGTCCTCTTCCCTTCCGATGGGCAGGAGATCAACACAGCCTGGTTGCACATTGCACAGGAGGGCACAAGCCATGGATGTGGTCAGGAGGACCTGGGTGCAGTGCCACAAACGTTTCAATGATCTTAGTAGATCACAAAACGTTAGTACAAAGCCACTCGCAACCTCCTCCTGCAGTGCCTCTCATCACGTCTCCATCAATCTGCCTTCCCTACCCTACTCCTGCACATCCTTACCCACACCAACTTACCTTGCACCTCCACCCATCCCTCTCTATCTACATTATCACACCCCCATCTCACTAGCCACCCCTCACACTCACCCTCATCCTAGTGCAATCATACCAACTAACAACACACAAGGGTTGGCACTTGGGTGTTTTATGCAATGTTCATGTAAAGTTTCTGTTAATGTGGTGTCAAACATTGAAACCTTTATTTTCAACACTTTGCGTTTTTGGACAGATTTTTATGCACCTTTGGAAGTGGCTTAGTGAGTTGCAGTGAATGGTGAGACATAACGGTACCCCCCGCAATGGTGATGAGTGTGAAAGGAATGGCTTGGGCATTGTAGGGATGCTTTATAGTGTTGGTGTGGGGTGGTGCCAACCTGGCGCATCACGTGGCAGCCAGGGTGAAGTAAATCTGGTCATGGTGAGGCCATCCCTGGCGACCCGGGCAACAATGTGCTTGGATGCTGATGCCCTGTGTCCTGTGCAGCATCAGTTGATTGCGGAGAAGGTTGGTGTTGTTGTTGGTGCTGCTGGTGTGCCTGGTGATGCTGGTGTTGGGCTGATCGTGGTGGGATTCTGAGGACCAAGGTGAGAGAGCTTCAAGGGCACCCATGCTGATGGAATAGATGGCAGGTGAAGTAGAGATGACAGAAGCGATCTGTCAATGGTGAGAGAGGTAATGAGGTCAGACTGGATGGAGACTTGTGTAAAGACTTGCAGCATCCTGAATCTGTAGTGGAAATGCAGTTTAGAGAAGCTAGTGGTTAAGGGAACATTTCTCAATCAGCTGGGAGCTTTGATTTGACATTTGAAGCTGTCAACTCATCAGTTGATTCAATGGCCACTGACCTCCTGCCTCAACTTCACAGATGAGGTCTAGGCACAGCGGGAAACTGGTGGGCAACCTGTAAAATCCAAAAAGCTGGGGAAAAAAACCATTGATAAGTGGCTGTAAACAAGCCACTAATGATTTTAATTGCTTCCCCCACCGCTGTGTGTCAGGTCTGCTCAGCACTGACAGACCCAACATTTGGTAAAGGCGCGTGGCAGCGGCTTCACAGCGGAGTCCAGACCCGCTGGCGAAAAAACACTTTCCCACCCGACCCGCCACCGATCGCGCCCGCTGACCCCCCCCCCCGCAAAATCCAGCCCTTACTTGCAATAAGCTCTCCCTAAGCTCATCACTGACCTGAACAACTTGCATTTATATAGCGCCTTTAACGTTGTAAAACATCCCAAGGTGCTTCACAGGAGTGTTATCAGAAAAAAAACTGACACTGAGCCAAAGAAGGAGATATTAGGACAGGTTATTTTATGGAGGGTCTTAAAGATTGAGAGCAGCAGAGAGGTTTAGGGAGGGAATTCCAGTGCTTAGGGCCTAGGCACCTGAAGGCACGGCCACCAATGGTTTACTGCTCTGAACGGCATTCACATCATGTTTTTTTTACTGTTAAACAGGAACAGGAATGAGACTGGCATTTAACAACACATTTGCTCATTCTTGAAGTAGCAGGAAGCACAGCGGGAGAAAGCAACATAATTAAAGAGCAACATAAAAGCTTCACCCTGAGTGTGAACCTTGTGCTGAATCCACCATTCGAGTCACGATGAGCAATGAATCTGTGCAGTGAAAGCTCCACATGTTTACTGCTGTTTATAAATTCTCACTCCGAACTCACCAGGGCTGCCTTTTTTATACTGATTAAACTTCTTTAAAAAATGAAACGAAAAATTAAAAATGCATGAGGACAGAGTTGAACACAATGAAGATGTAACGAAAGGAAAGAACTCGAGCCTACATAGTACCTGTCACATTCTCGGAACATCCCATAAATTACCACTGAAGTGTTTTGCCGTTGTTTTGCAGGCAAGCGGGGCAGACAATTTCCTCACAGCAAGATCCCACAGTCAGCAAATGAGATAATGGCCAGTTAATCTGTTTTTGGAGGTGTTAGTTGAGGGATAAATTTTGGTTTGGGTACTGGGAGAATTCCCTGTTCTTGGAGAGGGTGCAGAGAAGATTTACTAGAATGGTACTGACATGAATCTTGTCATTCATGTAGAAATGACTTATGAAATAATACTGAGTGGCCTGCGGGTGGTGCTGTCCAGGAAGAGTATAAATACTCGGGCACGGGCCCAGCTTGTGCAGGACATTCTTAACAGGAACTAGAGAAGGACACAACTAGACCTCCATGTTGTAAAACAGTTGATTAAAGCTTTGTTTAACGTTTAGACCAAGTGCCTAGTAGTTTTCTTAGGTACCAAGCAAAAAACATGGTGGTTCCTCGTGTTGTTAGGACCAATGGAGAGTCATCTGCGGAATGGGATTGGTCAGGGACTAGAAACATCACAAAATTCGGGATGGCACGGAAAGATAGATCTGCAATCAGGCGAGGAGCAATCAAAAAATTCAACGATCAAAGCTATGTCCTGTTTCATGCCGTTTGCTTCTGATGATGAATTATGCCAGTGTGTATTTTATGCGCTATTGGTCAGCCATGGCTCAATGGGTAGCATTCTCGCCTCTGAGCCTGAAGGTTGTGGGTTCAAGTCCCACTCCAGGGTCTTGAGCACAAAATCCAGGGTGACACTTCCAGGGCAGTACTGAGGGAGAACTGCACAGTTAGAGACGGCCATCTTTCAGAAGAGACGTTAAACTGAGGCCCTGTCTGCCCTCTCAGGTGGACGTAAAAGATCCCATGGCACTATTTGAAGAAGAGCTGGGGAGTTCTCCCTGGTGTCCTGTCCAATATTTATCATTCAGCCAACATCATTAAAAAAGACGACTTGTTCATTATCACATTGCTGTTTGTGGGAGCTTGCTGCGCACAAATTGGTTGCTGCGTTTCCTACATCACACCAGTGACTACAGTTCAAAGTACTTCATTTACTGTAAAGCGCTTTGGGATGTCCTGAGGTCTTGAAAAGCGTTATATAAATGCAAGTATTGTATAGCACACGATGTAACATAAAACCCTAGAGATGAGTCTGTGCTCCCACTGTACGAATGCTTCATGTGTTGCCGTTCCTCTCCCCACTGGAGAACGTGAACCTATTTATTGTGAAGTGTTGTGTTTCAGCTGACTGCAGCCCCACCCCACCCCACCCCCTCTGGTCTCTCACAGCATTGATTATAACATATTCATCTGGTACGGCATGTACAGAATAATGCCACAGTTAGGCCACCTTACAACACGCAATGACCATGCAGGGCTGATTTCTTGGGCGCAGACCTCACAGGGAGCCCTGCCCAGGATGAAAATCACAGGCAGCGTACGAGAAAATTACTGCGAGGTTTGGTTGGCAGGAGAGATTCTCCACCACCTGTGTGTGCTTGTAAAATTGGCTCTTACTGTTGTTATCTGCACTCTGTGCCAACCCTTAACCTGCTCATCACAGCGTGAGCAGTGCTAATCATATGGAGCGCAGAGTTAGTCTCCAGCATGCACTGTTTAGCACAGGTGGTTGCTGTACAGTTCTAACTGGATTAAATTGTCAATGATGAGCTGTGTAATAGACAAGTCCTGAGGGGTTCTTTTGGCCAAAGGGTGAAAACAGGCTGTAAATGGGTGCTGTGCTAATAAGACACGCCTGGTTGAAAGTCTGGATTTAGCACACAATTTTGGTCCTAATTGCTGATTGCCATTATTTGAACTTTCCTCGAGAGGCTAAAAAAGACACCTGCAGGTTCAGCACTCAAGCGCTGATTAGACGCAATTTTCGTGGAGCAGTGTATGTGGGCTCCTCGTACTCACGTCCACTGAAGGTGTGGAGTGCTCTGGCTGGCACACAGTGGCATGTTGCAGGATGGCTCAGGGACCGAGGGAGAGGGCGCACAGTTTCTCGGACGTGACACTGGATGTCCTGGTGGAGGAGGTCCAGAGGAGATGGGATGTCCTGTACCTGCAGGGGGGGCGGGGGGGAAGGACGCCACCTTGCCCTCCTGTCCCTCTCCCATGCAGCAGCCGGTGCTGCTCTGCCTGACCTCCTCCCTCAGACCAAGAGGGCACCCTAGCAAGATGCCCATGACCAAGCACTCCTTTTTCCTGGTGACTTCTATGAGGTGTCCAATAAGGTGGAGTCGCACAGCACTTATTTTTTTAGGTGAAGTCCTCAGAGAATTTGCAGAATAAATGTTGCTCGAGTGTTGGTGACGTCTTGACAAAGTGTCCCAGAAAATCTCCCGATGTGTTTCAGAGGTCCTTTTCACAGCTCCAGCAGCAAGTGAGCATGGAGTGAGTATCCCCTTAAGTAGTGCTACAAATCCTCAGCAACGACCTGTTTACTCCCAAAGAGCTGGCCGCTGTTCGGAGAGGGCGTTAGGACAAGCGCTAGCCACCAAATTGCTGTGCAGCTTCCTCAATGAGCGCTAGCAGGCAATTTAAGGGGCAATCAGTCCTTTACTGAGCCTCTGGGTGGCCATTCCTAGCGCAGGCTTCAACTCCTTTACCAGGGTGGCATCTTGCGCTAAACGCGGGCTAAACCGGCGTTTCAGGTCAAGAGCCCACCTTGGCTACTTTGGAGCCTCTTTACCGCCGGAACGTGCTGCCGAAAAATGGCCCCTCGGTGTCTTCGGTCATTTGTCTAACACCTCGGTTTTGCAAAGAAGCATGTCCTCAAACATTGAAATATTGGAGATGGGGCTGTTTGACTGTCAGTCAAGAATCATCCAATCAGGTAACAAAGAATTTGTGCACTCTCCAATTGGCATAGGAAGGCGGGGCATCGCGAGGATGGGCGTGTCGGGCGACCAATGGCGGGAGCGTGGGGGCGGGGCGGTTGGAGGCAGGCGGTCATGTGATGAAACCTCCAAGAATACATCCACGCAGAGCGGTCAGCCCTACCCTACAGTGAGCTGCTGGTTTTGGTTGTTTTACTGTGGGCAGTTTTCAACTTGAAGGCTCGGGATTCCCCCGACAGGAAGAGGCAAAATGCAGTTTAGAACTATTTAATGGGCCTATTCGAAGAGGGCCCCTTTCACTTCCTGTATGGAAACTGGCTTCCTCTTAGCCTTCCCTTCCCGTCTTTTCCCGGGGAAAGAAAAGAAAGACTTGCATTTATACAACGCCTTTCACAACCTCAAATCGTCCCAAGCGCTTTGCAGGCAAAGAAGTACTTTTGAAGCGTAGTCACTGTTGTACTGTAGGGAAACACAGCAGCTAATTAGCACACAGCAAGGTCCCACGAACAGCAATGTGATGATGACCAGATCATCTGTTTTAGGTGTTGGTTGAGGGATAAATACTGGCCAGTACATTGGGGGAGAACGCCCCTGCTCCTCTTCGAAATAGTGTCGTAGGGTTATTTACATCAACCTGAGAGGGCAGACGAGGTCTCGGTTTAACATCTCATCCGAAAGGCACCTGCGACAGTGCAGCACTCCCTCAGTAATGTACCGGGAGTGTCAGCCAGAAATGAACGTCCAGTGGCGCATCCAACAGAACGTGTGTTAGCGCTTCCCTGGTGCGAGAATCAGTCCACAGCAGAAAGGGGAGCTTTTAGCATTTAGCTAGAGGCTCCATTGCCCTAGCCTTGCCAAGATACTTATTGGCAATGTTCCCTTTGGCCGCGCAGTGCTCTAGGAGTATTGCGCAGCCGGTGAGATGGCTTTTAAGTTGAAGAAAACCGCACATGCGCGGAATTTTGAATGGGCCACGCAGCCGTTGAAGGGGCCGCGCGGCCCCAAAAAATAATTCCACGGAACATTGCTTATCAGAATGCGCTCTGCTCCTTAAACCTGGCACCCCCAACGTTCTAGACAAACCTTTCATTTATTAAACTCAGTCAACTATCACCTTTAATGAGTGCTATAAATAACACAGTAGGCGTGAAGAAGCAGAGGGAAAGATAATTGTGACACTCTTGTTACAAATGGAGCTGTCTGCCACTTCCCAACAAGCACTGAGGATTCATTCTGTCACAAACAGCGGGTGTGAACGATCAGTGTGAGTCTGTCAGTGCTCTTACCCCAGTGCAGAGCTTCGCTGATGGGAAATTAGTAAACTTTCAGTCCATTAATTATGACCTTTTATAAAGACTAAAACTGAAGATTCATTAACAACAACAACAACTTGTATTTATATAGCGCCTTTAACGTAGTAAAACGTCCCAAGGCGCTGCACAGGAGTATTTTAAGACAAAAAATTTGACACCGATCCACATAAGGATAAATTAGGGCAGGTGACCAAAAGCTTGGTCAAAGAGGTAGGTTTTAAGGAGCGTCTTAAAGGAGGAAAAAGAGAGATAGCGAGGCGGAGAGGTTTAGGCAGGGAATTCCAGAGCTTAGGGCCGAGACAACAGAAGGCACGGCCACCAATGGTTGAGCGATTATAATCAGGGATCCTCAAGCCCAACAAATTGAGAAAGGGTGGTCATTGAACAGACTGATATTCATAAACATGGTGGAGAGCCACATTTCTTTCTAACCAAATATGTACGCTACTAATGTGAATTGTCCTTTGACATGAACATAGGAACAGGAGGAGGCCATTCAGCCTCTCAGGCCTGCTCCCCCATTCAGTTAGATCATGGCTGATCTGTACCTCAACTCCATTTAACCGCCTTTGCTCCATATGCCTTGATACCCTTACCTAACAAAAACCTATCAATCTCCGTCACAAAATCTCCAATTGACCCCAGCAACCACAGCCTTTTCAGGGAGCGAGTTCCAAATTTCAACTACCCTTTGTGTGTACTAATGAAATTAAATGAGATTTCAAACCAGTTCCCTGAGACAAAATGGTCCAGGCAGTATAGAAAGAAGAAAGAAAGAATTAGCATTTATATTGCACCTTTCATGATTTCAGGATGTCCCAAAGTGCTTTACAGTCAATTAAGTGCTTCTGAAGTGCAGTCAATGTTGTAATGTAAGAAACGCGGCAGCCAATTTGGGCACAGCAAGCTCCCAGAAATAGCAATGTGACAATGACCAGATGATCTGTTTTAGTGATGTTGATTGGGGGATAAATATTGACCAGGACACCGGCGAGAACTCCCCTGCTCTTCTTTGAAATAGTGCCCGAGAGAGCAGACGGGGCCTTAGTTTAACGTCTCATCCGAAAGACGGCACCTCCAACAGTGCAGCACTCCCTCAGCACTGCTCTGGAGTGTCAGCCTGGATTATGTGGTCAAGTCTCTGGAGTCCACAACCTTCTGACTTAAAGGCGAGAGATCTACCTACTGAGCCACGACTGACTATGATGCATTATTTTCTCAACTGTTGAGATAAAGCAAGCAAGTTGATTGCCAAGGTGCTAAGACTTACCCAATAGTTCCCCTGAGGCTGTTGGTAAGTACACTGAATGATGTGGTACAGATCTATATGGAACTAGAAGGGTTGGATCTTGGACTGTGCTGTTAGCTTAGTCTTCCTGCCTCAGTAGCAGTAGGAGCATTACAATTGACCTCAGGGAGGGGCCGAATCAGCCAAGGTTCCTCTTCCTGGACCTCCACTCAGTGACATCCGGGTATCAGTGAGCATTGGGTGAGGTATACCGGGTATCGGTGAGCATTGGGTGAGGTACACCGGGTATCGGTGAGCATTGGGTGAGGTATACCGTGTATCTGTGAGCATTGGGTGAGGTATACCGGGTATCGGTGAGCATTGGGTGAGGTATACCGGGTATCTGCGAGCATTGGGTGAGGTATAACGGGTATCTGCGAGCATTGGGTGAGGTATACCGGGTATCGGTGAGCATTGGGTGAGGTATACCGGGTATCTACGAGCATTGGGTGAGGTATACTGGGTATCGGAGAGCATTGGGTGAGGTATACCGGGTATCGGTGAGCATTGGGTGAGGTATACAGGGTATCTACGAGCATTGGGTGAGGTATACTGGGTATCGGAGAGCATTGGGTGAGGTATAACGGGTATCTGTGAGCATTGGGTGAGGTATACCGGGTATCTGTGAGCATTGGGTGAGGTATACTGGGTATCTGCGAGCATTGGGTGAGGTATACCGGGTATCTGTGAGTATTGGGTGAGGTATACCGGGTATCTGTGAGCATTGGGTGAGGTATACCGGGTATCTGTGAGCATTGGGTGAGGTATACCGGGTATCGGTGAGTATTGGGTGAGGTATACCGGGTATCGGTGAGCATTGGGTGAGGTATACCGGGTATCTGCGCGCATTGGGTGAGGTATACCGGGTATCTGCGCGCATTGGGTGAGGTATACTGGGTATCGGAGAGCATTGGGTGAGGTATACCGGGTATCGGAGAGCATTGGGTGAGGTATACCAGGTATCGGCGAGCATTGGGTGAGGTATACCGGGTATCGGTGAGCATTGGGTGAGGTATACCAGGTATCGGAGAGCATTGGGTGAGGTATACCAGGTATCTGCGCGCATTGGGTGAGGTATACCGGGTATCGGCGAGCATTGGGTGAGGTATACCGGGTATCGGTGAGCATTGGGTGAGGTATACCGGGTATCGGAGAGCATTGGGTGAGGTATACCGGGTATCGGTGAGCATTGGGTGAGGTATACCGGGTATCTGCGCGCATTGGGTGAGGTATACCGGGTATCGGCGAGCATTGGGTGAGGTATACCGGGTATCGGTGAGGATTGGGTGAGGTATACCGGGTATCTGCGCGCATTGGGTGAGGTATACCGGGTATCGGTGAGCATTGGGTGAGGTATACCGGGTATCTGCGAGCATTGGGTGAGGTATACCGGGTATCTGCGCGCATTGGGTGAGGTATACCGGGTATCTGTGAGCATTGGGTGAGGTATACCGGGTATCGGTGAGCATTGGGTGAGGTATACCGGGTATCGGCGAGCATTGGGTGAGGTGTATCGGTGAGCATTGGGTGAGGTATACCACGTTTGGTTGTGATGCCACATGTGGTTGAATAGCAGACCAACCGTCATAGATGGAGAATAGCCTCTCGGAGGAGGTACTGGAGGGCACTTGGCAACCACGGCATCGCACCAAAGCATGAGTCAGCGCCTTCATAGAATCTTACCCTACAGAAGGAAGCCATTCGGCCCAGCGTGTCTGTGCCATCTCTTTTAAAGTGCTATCCAATTAGTCCCACTCCCCCGCTGTTTCCCCATTGACCTGCAAATTTTTCCATCTCAAGTGTTTATCCAATTCCCTTTGAAAGTTACTATTGAATCTGCTTCCCCTGCCTTTTCAGGCAGTGCATTCCAGATCACAACAACTCGCTGCGTGAAAAAAAATATTCTCTTCATCTCGTTTCTTTTGCCAATTACCTTAATCTGTGTCCTCTGGTTACCGACCCTCCTGCCAATGGAAACAGTTTCTCCCTATCTACTGTATCAAAACCCCTCATAACTTTGAACACTTCTATTAAATCTCCCCTTAACCTTCTCTGCTCCAAGGAGAACAACCCCAGCTTCTTTAATCTTTTTCTAAAACTGTAGAATCTGTGCAGCTATGGATACACACACAAAGGCAGCATTGTTGTTGTAATGACTTCACATAGGCCTCATTAAAAACAGAATCTTGTAGATCTGCTACCTGTGCAAGAGTTACAAAGTGTTTTTAATTGATGATTAATGACTGCCTAATACCTGTATCCCAGTGATCCTTTTCCGACAGCAGTTTAATTTGCTTAGGTTAGTGAACCAGAATTGTTCCACAAGACAAAAGAGCACAAAGGCACTTGAGTAGGCTGTAGGAGACCTGGGGAAATGTAGGCCGAGGTGCCATGTTTCTTTGTGTAGGGAGTGAGCTGACTTTGTTTTATGCCCATTTACTGTCTTTCTGCTTTCGTGCTATTGTCTCTCAGCTAGTTGACGTAGTTTTTAACCAGCAAATGGACATCCCTTGTTAATTAACTTTCCCACTGCGACAGAGTGATCTGCCATCGTGAAAACTCACCCAGGGATGACATTTTTGAATTTAATTTTTCTTTTCTCTCCCCATCTCCTGACTCTTTCTGGGCCCATAGGCCTAGGGAGTCAGGGCAACCCCTCATACGAGCAGCGGGTCTTGATGGGTGAGCCTCAACAGTGAAGATCAGCAGGCTGTTTGACAACAGGGTGCATTACGTGTGTGTATAATGCTACCTTCTTGGGGGGGCCGTATGGCACAGTCGGTTAGCCACTGGCCTTTTGATGTATAGTTCCTGGGTTCAGATCTAGCTCAGACTGACTGGGTGGAAGTTTTCTACATCTGCTGGCCCTAAGGTTCCTACGTGAAATGAGTTTGGACCGCCTCATCCTAGTTCTGAGTGGGTATGAGTCTGCAGCACAGGATGGCTGGTGTGAGAAATGGGGGGAGAACGTCACACTGGTGCAGTAGGGAATGCGCTTCTGCGGTTGAACCTGAGATGTGTTGTTGGAACAAAGTAGGAAGGATATATTGGCCTTGGAGGGGGTACAGCGCAGATTCACCAGAATGATACCTGGGCTAAAAGGGTTAAATTATGAGCACAGGTTGCATAGACTAGGCTTGTATTCCCTTAATAGTGTCAGCTGTGGCTCAGTGGGTAGCACTTTCTCCTCTGCGGCAGAAGGTTGTGGGTTCAAGTCCCACTCCAGGGACTTGAGCACAAAATCTAGGCTGACACTGCTGAGGGAGTGCTATCTGTCGGAGGTGCTGTCTTTCGGATGAGACATTAAACCGAGGCCCCATCTGCTCTCTCAGGTGGATGTAAAAGATCCCATGGCATTAATTCGAAGAAGAGCAGGGGAGTTAGCCCTGGTGTCCTGCCAATATTTATCCCTTAATCAACATAATAAAAACAGATTATCTGGTCATTATCACATTGCTGTTTGTGGGAGCTTGCTGTGTGCAAATTGGCTGCTGCGTTTCCTACATTACAACAGTGACTACACTTCAAAAAGTACTTCATTGGCTGTAAAGCGCTTTGGGACGTCCAGTGGTTGTGAAAGGCGCTATAGAAATGCAAGTCTCTCTTTTTGAGTATAGAAGATTAAGACGGGATCTAATTATGGTGTTTAAGATGATTAAAGGAGTTAGGTTAGATAGAGAGAAACTATTTCCACTGGTGGGAGGAGTCCAGAACAAGGAGGCATAACCTTAAAATTAGAGCTAGGCCATTCAGGGGTGATGTCAGGAAGCACTTCTTCACACAAAGGATAATGGAAATCTGGAACTCTCTCCATCAAAAAGCTATTGAGGCTGGGGGTCAATTGAAAATTTCCAAACTGAGAGTGGTTGATTATTTGTCGGGTAAAGGTATTAAGAGATATGGAAGCAAAGGCAGGTAAATGGAGTTAAGATACAGATCAGCCGTGATCTAATGGCACAGGCTCGAGGGGCAGAATGGCCTCCTGTTCCTGTGAAAGGGCAGGCTTATCTCTGAGGATTTCTATTTAATTAGCTGTAGTATGCAGCAGCCACCAGACACTGAGTGGCCAGAGCCAACCAGATGCAGGAATAATTGTAATTTCTTATTTCATTTGCCTGGAGGGTGTTTTGTTCTGCAGAACGGTTCACTTGGAATGCAGCAGAGAAAAACTGCTATAAATACCACGAGCACATGAAAGAAAACAGCAGCTCGGCCAATTGAAAATGTCAAACCTGTGATTGCTAGGTTTTTGTTGGGTAAGGGTATTAAGGGATATTGCGCTAAGGCGGGTAAATGGAGTTAAGATACAGATCAACCATGATCTAATTGAATGACGGAACAGGCTTGAGGGGCCGAATGGTCTCCTGTTCCTATGTTCCTAAGTATAGGGAGCTTTACCCTGTGCTGTAGCTGACCTGGAAGCGCTTGATGCTGACACCACGGGGTTGATTTGAACTCGTGTGCAGGGCCCAGGCGGGGTCGCGCGAAAGGGGATGGCGCACCCAGAGGTCTGAAAGCTCGCGATGCCTGGTAGCTTTTTTTTAATTCATTTTTTTTGGGATGTGGCCGTCACTGGCGAGGCCAGCATTTATTGCCCATCCCTAATTGCCCTTGAGAAGGTGGCGGTGAGCCGCCTTCTTGAACCGTTGCAGTCCGTGGGGTGAAGATACTCCCACAGTGCTGTTAGGGAGGGAGTTCCAGCATTTTGACCCAGCGACGATGAAGGATCGGCGATATACTTCTAAATCAGGATGGTGTGTGACTTGGAGGGGAACTTGGAGGTGGTGGTGTTCCCATGCGCCTGCTGCCCTTGTCCTTCTAGGTGGAAGAGGTTGCGGGTTTGGGAGGTGCTGCCGAAGATGACTTGGCGATTTGCTGCAGTGCATCTTGTAGATGGTACACACTGCAGCCACAGTGCGCCGGTGGTGGAGGGAGTGAATGTTTAAGGTGGTGGATGGGGTGCCAATCAAGCGGGCTGCTTTGTCCTGGATGGTGTCGAGCTTCTTGAGTGTTGTTGGAGCTGCACTCAACCAGGCAAGTGGAGAGTATTCCATCATACTCCTTACTTGTGCCTTGTAGATGGTGGAAAGGCTTTGGGGAGTCAGGAGGTGAGACACTCGCCACAGAATACCTAACCTCTGACCTGCCCTTGTTGCCACAGTATTTATGTGGCTGGTCCAGTTAAGTTTCTGGTTAATGGTGTCCCCCAGGATGTTGATGGTGGGAGATTTGGTGATGGTAATGCCGTTGAATGTCATGGGAGGTGGTTAGACTCTCGCTTGTTGGAGATAGTTATTGCCTGGCACTTCTGTGGCGTGAATGTTACCTGCCACTTATCAGCCCAAGCCTGAACGTCATCCAGGTCTTGTTGCATGTGGGCATGGACTGCTTCACTATCTGTGGAGTTGTGAATGGCGCTGAACACTGTGCAGTCATCAGCGAACATCCCCATTTCTGACCTTATGTTGGAGGGAAGGTCATTGATGAAGCAGCTGAAGATGGTTGGGCCTAGGACGCTGCCCTGAGGAACTCCTGCAGCAATGTCCTGGGGCTGTGATGATTGACCTTCAACCACCACAACCATCTTCCTTTGTGCTAGGTATGACTCCAGCCAGTGGAGCGTTTTCCCCCTGATTCCCATTGACTTCAGTTTTACTAGGGCTCCTTGATGCCACACTCAATCAAATGCTGCCTTGATGTCAAGGGCAGTCACTCTCACCTCACCTCTGGAATTCAGCTCCTTTGTCCATGTTTGGACCAAGGCTGTAATGAGGTCGGGAGCTGAGTGGTCTTGGCAGAACCCAAACTGAGCATCAGTGAGCAGGTTATTGGTGAGTAAGTGCCGCTTGATAGCACTCTCTATGACACCTTCCATCACTTTACTGATGATTGAGAGTAGACTGATGGGGTGGTAATTGGCCAGGTTGGATTTGTCCTGCTTTTTGTGGACAGGACATACCTGGGCAGTTTTCTACATTGTCGGGTAGATGCCAGTGTTGTAGCTGTACTGGAACAGCTTGGCTGGAGGTGCGGCTAGTTCTGGAGCACAAGTCTTCAGCACGATAGCCGGGTTGTTGTCAGGGCCCATAGCCTTTGTTGTATCCAGTGCGCTCAGTCGTTTCTTGATATCACGTGGAGTGAATCGAATTGGCTGAAAACTGGCTTCTGTGATGGTGGGGACCTCAGGAGGAGGCCGATATGGATCATCCACTCGGCACTTCTGGCTGAAGAAGGTTGCAAACGCTTCAGCCTTGTCTTTTGCACTCACGTGCTGGGCTCCACCATCATTTAGACGGGCGTGCCTCATTTTGGGGGGCTCCAAAATGATTCCAGTGTAGGGAGGGGTCGGGGAAGGTGAGGCCCAAGGATTTGGGCTCCTCCTAGCCCCCTCAAGGAATCCACCCGAAGAAATGAAAACGTTACTTACCTTTGCCTCTTCTGGCCACTGTCCCTCTTCCCACCAATTTTGGCAGTAAATGGGCATTTTAACCCCTTCCCCACACACCGTCCCCACTGGGCAGGGGTCAAAATCTACCTCTGCGTGCCTAACATTGGCAGGATTCCACTCCTCGGCACTAACCCTCCTTACCTTGATGAGCACAATATTACTTGTTTAAATCCTGTCCTCATCCCCGACATCCCGTCGGAATAATTGGAGTGGTTGGGAACCTCAGACATTCGTAGAATGTATCCCTCCCTTACCCAGGGCACTGAGGCCAATTGTTGCACCCCCCCTCCACCCCACCCCCCGCAACTGTTGCCACCACTGAGATTAGCTGATTGAGCACAGATCAGGCATGAGACCTGCTGAGAACGGCTCAGCACCTCTAGAACGCACCGATAGCCATGGGGCGAGTTAAAAGACTAACAGCTCCTGAATGGAAAAACTTAAAACTGATCTAAGGAATGTCTTCACACGAAGAGTGATCAGCACTTGGAATGGGCTCCCAGATAGAGTAGTGGAGGCAACAATCCTGACAATAATTTCAATAGATTCTCCAATGGGCGAAGTATAGAGCCTTCCTGGATGGATGAAATAAGATAGACCAACTAATCTTCCTCATCTGTAGCTCTGATCTTGTGACCTCTTTTAAATGGAGGGCCACTAATAAGACATTTAGTTAACTGAACCATTCCTTCCTAGACCTCAGCTAGTTCATTGTGAAGTGAATGCAACCATTTCTATCCTGCCTTCTTGACATTTTGGCCGCAAATTTAATGGAGGAGGCGGGTCAGCTGGTTTCCGGGTTCCGCTCCCGCTCCCACTCCCAGCTGCATCCGCTCTGCAGACGTGATTTTCCCTTGATTGGCCTTGTTAAGCCCGCCCTGCAGGCTTCCCGGCCAATTAACAGGAAGCGAGTCTGATGACATCATTTGATGACGCGTCATCAGCCGGTTTCCTTAAAGGGACCACGTCCACATGGAGTTTGACAGTTGTTCTGTCAGTGTTCTACAGCATTGAGGTGCTGCAAACACTGACGATCACTGCACAAAGGTGAACGCTTGCACCCAGGCTCTCCAATGACTCCTTCCATATGCTTATGGAGGGAGTCACAGCATGCAGGGAGGTTCTCTTCCCTTCCAAGGGTGGAAGAGACCGCCCCAGGACACCAACTTACCTTGCACCTCCACCCAACCCTCTCTATCTACTTTATCACTTCCCCATCTCACTAGCCACCCCTCACACTCACCCTCATCCTACTGCAAGCATAACAACTAACAACACACAAGGGTAGGCACTTGAGAGGTTTAGCCATTGTCCATGTGAAGTTTCTGGTAATGTGTTGTCATACAGTGAAATATCTTTTTCAAAATGTGCCCCTTATTGGATAGATCTGAGCAAACCTTGAGAAGTGTCTTACTGAGTTCCAGAGATTGTTCAATCATAACTTCCCCCCCGTCCCCCCGCTATAGTGACGAGCGTGCATGGAATGCCTTGGACATTAAAGGGATGCTTCACAGTGCTGGTGTGGGATGGTGTCAACCTGGCGCATCATGTGGCAGCCAGGGTTTACAGCGTTAAGTGAAGTAAATCTTGCCATGGTGATGCCATCGCTGGCCTCCCGGGCAGCAATGTTGTCAGGGGCTGATGCCCTGTGTCCTGTGCAGCATCAATGTGATGGCGGAGAAGGTTAGTGATGAGGTTGGTGATGTTGGGGCTGATTGTGGAAGGATTCGGAGGACCAAGGTCTGATTGTTTCATTGGCTCCGATGTTGCTGGAATAGATGGCAGCTACAGATGAAATGACAGAAGCGATCTGTTAGTGGTGAGAGAGATTCTCCCAATGAGGTGACACTGGACATACAGTTGGATCTAAAAATTTGTAAGCTAAAGAAATCTCTATATGTATTAAAAATGCAGTAACCAACATTTTCTGCGCTCTGAAACTCACCATCTGCAACATGGCATCCTTTACACCACTTCTGCAGCTGTCAGCTTTTCACAAACATCAGAGCAGACTCAAAACACACCAGGTTGAGCTGGCGTGTTCCCCAAACAGCGGGTAACCCGTGGGGGAGAAGGTAAAATTACAAGTAAGCCTCAAAATACTCTTAAATTGGCTCTTAACAAGCTATTTAAGCAGCTGAATTGTATCCCCTGCCGCTTGGTGTCGGTTCAGTTCTGCGCTGACAGACTCGACACCTGGGAGAGTCGCGTGGAGGCGGGTTGACAGTGGGTTTCCTACCCGCTGTCAATCTTTGCTAATCTGACAGCGGACCCGACTCCAAACCCGCCCCCTCAGCGCTATTAAATTCGCGGCCTTCATCTCCGTTGAGTTGCTTATCTCGTTCAAATTTGTTTTGCGCCATGTTTCTCACAGACTGCCAGGGAGCCACCATTCCAGGGATCCTCAGACAGGGACTTGTTTAGGATCATGGCCATAGAATTCGAAAAACTACAGGAAAAGATGATAAAATCATGCATGGAACAGGATGATTCCCAAAGAGAGCTGGGTAATATCAACTGTAGTTCAATCTGACAGCCTCATCTCATAGAATCATAGAAATTTATGTCACAGAAGGAGGCCATTCCACCCATCGTGTCTGTGCCGGCTGAAAAAGAGCTATCCAGCCTAATCCCACTTTCCAACTCTTGGTCCGTAGCCTTGTAGGTTACGGCACTTCAAGTGCATATAAGTAAAATGGGTTTAGAATGCATGTACGTAAACGCACAAAGAGTGGTGAATAAGGTTGGTGAGCTACAAGCACAATTAGCCATGTAGCAATATGATGTTGTGGCAATAACGGAAACGTGGCTTAAAAAGGGTGATGACTGGGCACTTAATATGCAAGGGTACAAGGTGTTCAGAAAAGATAGGGAAGGAAAAAAGGGAGGTGGGGTGGCAGTGCTGATTAAGGAAGACATTGTAGTGTTGGAAAGGGAGGATGTTCTTGAGGGGACAAGGACAGAATCCATTTGGTTAGAGTTGAGGAGCAAAAAGGGTATGAGCACGCTATTGGGGGTATTCTATAGGCCTCCAAATAATGAGAGGGAGGTAGAGGAACAAATCTGCAGGGAAATCGCAGAGATATGCAAGAGCTATAGAGTGGTGATATTGGGGGCTTTAATTACCCAAATATCGATTGGGATAATGCTATGGTAAAGGGAAAGGAAGGGGAGGAATTTCTGAAATGTGTTCAGGAGAATTTCCTTGACCAATATGTTCTTGGCCCAACTAGGAAGGAAGCATTGCTGGATCTGGTGCTGGGGAATGAGGTGGGCCAGGTCGACCAAGTGTCTGTGGGAGAACACTTGGGTACGAGTGATCATTGTATCATAAGATTTAGATTAGCAATGGAGAGGAGCAAGGAACAATCTAGAGTGGAACTTCTAAACTGGAATAGGGCTAACTTCAATGGGATGTGAAGGGATCTAGCCAGGGTAAAATGGAACCAAAGACTGACAGGAAAAACTGTAATGGAACAATGGGTGATCTTTAAGAAGAAGATGTTCCAAGTACAGGCTAGGTACATTCCAACAAGAGGGAAGGGTAAGGGAACCAAAGCAAGGGCTCCTTGGATGATGAGGGAGATAGAGAAGATGATGAAACAAAAAAAGAGGGTGTATGATGCCTGTCAGGTGAATTCTTCAAGGGAGAACCAGACCAAATACAATAAGTTGAGAGGGGAAGTGAAGATGAAAATAAGATTGGCAAAGAGAGAATATGAGAGTAGAATGGAGGTTAACATAAAAGGGAACACAAAAATCTTCTACCGGCATGTAAACAGTAAGCGGGTAGTAAGAGGCGGGGTGGGGCCTATTAGAGACAAAGAAGGTGATATATGCTTAGAGGCGCAGGGTAAGGCTAGAATACTCAATGAGTACTTTGTATCAGTGTTTACTAAGGAGGTGGATGCTGACAAAATATCGGTAGAAGTGGAAAAGGTAGAAGCAATGGAAGGGGTGAAAATTGATAGACAGGATGTACTAGAAAGGCTGGGTATGCTTAGAGTGGATAAGTCGCCTGGTCCAGATGCTTGCATCCCAGGTTGCTAAAGGAATTGGGGGAAGAGATAGCGAAGGGCTTGCCATAATTTTCCAGTCTTCCCTAGATGCGGGGAGGTACCTGAGGATTGGCAAATGGCAAAGTGACACCATTGTTCAAGAAAGGGTGTAAGGACAATCCTAGTAACTACAGGCCAGTCAGTTTAACATCAGTGGTGGGTAAAGTTTTAGAAACAATAATCAAGGAAAAAATTAACGGGCACTTGGAAAGGTTTAAGCTAATTAAGGAGAGCCAACACGGATTTGTAAAAGGCAGATCATGTTTGACTAATCTAATTGAATTTTTTGATGAAGTAACAGAGTGGATTGATGAAGGGAATGCAATGGGTGTTGTCAACATGGATTTTCAGTAGGCGTTTGGCAAAGTACCACTTAGAAGGCTCGATAACAAAATTGAGGCTCATGGAATAGGTGGGTCAGTGGCAGCCTGGATAAGGAATTGGCTTAAGGACAGAAAACAGCGAGTTGTGGTAAATGGCTGTTTTTCAGACTGGAGGATGGTAGATAGTGGTGTTCCCCAAGGGTCAGTGCTGGGGCCACTGCTTTTTTTTTGATATATATATATATATATAAATGACCTGGATATTGGAATACAGAGTAGAATTTCTAAATTTCCCGATAACACCAAACTTGGGGGTGTGGCAAACAGTGAGGATGATACCAATCGACTGCAACAGGACATAGAAAGGCTAGCAGAATGGGCAGACAAGTGGCAGATGGAATTTAATACAGAGAAGTGTGAGGTGATGCATTTTGGCAGAAGGAACAGGGAGAGGCAATATACACTTAATGGCACAGTTTTAAATAGTGTGCAGGGACAGAGGGACCTGGGAGTTAATGTGCATCGGTCCCTGAAGGTGGCAGGACATATTGAGAGAGCGGTTAGCAAAGCATATGGGATCTTGGGCTTCATAAATAGAGCTATTGAGTTCAAAAGTAGAGAAGTTATGCTGAACCTTTATAAAGCGCTGGTTAGGCCACAACTGGAGTATTGCGTCCAGTTCTGGTCACCACACTTTAGGAAGGATGTGAAGGCCCTTGAGAGGGTGCAGAGGAGATTTACCAGAATGATTCCGGGGATGGGGATCTTGGCTACAAGGACAGGCTGGAGAAGCTGGATTTGTTTTCATTAGAGCAAAGGTGGTTGAGGGGTGATTTGATGGAGGTGTACAAGATTATGACGGGTTTGGATAGGCTAGACGGGGAAAGGCTGTTCCCACTAGTTGATGGTACAAGGACTAGGGGACACAGATTTACGGTTTTGGGCAAGAGATACAGGGGGGATGTGAGGAAAAACTTTTTTACACAGCAAGTGGTGAGGACCTGAAATTCGCTGCCGATGGAAGTGGTGGAAGCGGGCACACTCAATGTTTTCAAGGGGAGACTGGATAGGCACTTGAGGGAAAGAAACTTGCAGGGCTACGGGGATAGAGCAGGGGAATGGGACTGACTGGATTGCTCTACAGAGAGCCGGCATGGACTCGATGGGCCAAATGGCCTCCTTCTGTGCCGTATGACTCTATATCCAAGTACTTTTTAAATGCAATGAGGGTTTCTGCCTCTACCACCCTTTCAGGCAGGGCATTCCAGACCCCCACCACCCTCTGGGTGAAAAATTTCTCCTCAACGCCCCTCTAATCCTTCTACCAATTACTTTAAATCTATGCTCCCGGTTATTGACCTCTCTGTAAAGAGAAATAGGTCCTTCCTATCCACTCTATCTAGGCCCCTCATAATTTTATACACCTCAATTAAATATCCCCTCAGCCTCCTGTGTTCCAAAGAAAACAACCCAGATTTGGCTATGATAAATTGACCCTTAGTGTTAGGGGGGGATTAAATATGTGGGGTTATGGGGATAGGATGGGATATGTTAGGGGGAATTAAATACGTGGGGTTACGGGGGTAGGGTGGGATATGTGTACTGTGGGGATTAAAGCAGGGACAGGGTACTGGATTTGGATGATCAGCCATGATCGTATTGAATGGCGGAGCAGGCTCGACGGGCTGAATGGCCTACTCCTGCTCCTAGATTCTATGTTTCTATGTTTCTATCCAATCTTTCCTCATAGCTAAAATTCTCCAGTCCTGGCAACATCCTCGTAAATCTCCTCTGTACCCTCTCTAGTGCAATCACTTCTTTCCTGTAATGTTGTGACCAGAACTGTACACAGTACTCGAGCTATGGCCTAACTAGTGTTTTATAGAGTTCTAGCATAACCTCCCTGCTCTTATATTCTATGCCTCAGCTAATAAGGGAAAGTATCCCATATGCCTTCTTAACCACCTTATCTACCTGTCTCATTGGAGATTTTGCTTATAAGGGAAGTCATTTTCCATTAAGAGATTAAATTAATTATATTGAGTCCACAAAAGCAAGCATTAGACATGAAGGGTGTTGAAGGGTGTGAGCCTGATGAGCTGAATGCTCATGTACTTACAAACAAAGCTACCAGCCCAGTGAGTAAAATGCTCAATGGACAGGCCCTTATAATGGGAGTCCAACAATCATGCCCAGAAACATTGTCTAACACTTCATGGCCAGGCTATTGAGATCTCTGTATGGCAGTCTTGGCTAGTGATCAAGAACAGGAAGCCTAACTGATTTCCACCACCGCCCCCCTCCCCCTCGTCTCCAGCCCAGGCCAATATAGCACAGAACCTGAGACCTTGCTAGTCTACGTAGGTCACTCGGCTACAGTGAGACTCACTAATTTCTGGTTTAGTAATGCGACCAATCTTCCTATTCAAGCTCAACGCCATGAGTTTGTGATCAGTCTCATTGTAAATTTGGCCGCTCATATTTGCACTGTTTAAGCAACGCCTTGACTTCTGGCTTGTGGGTTTTGCTCCGTATCCCACCGTTCCCCATTGGTAAACCCCTGCAGTGCAACATCAGAAGTTGTAACTGCCTTTGCCATCCTGTGCAAGTTGCCATGGGCAGACTTCAGGCCATCCTTTGGAAGATTGACGATTCCAAGTCCTCCAGGCTGCATATCAGAAGAATAGTTCAGCATTCAAAGACCGTAGGCTTCTGAATCTGTATTTTATTTTCAAAAGGTGTATCTAGCTGTTTCAAAACTTTTCAAAATACACCTGAACTAGTAATAGATCAATCTCCAGCATAAGGCAATATAGTCATTACCTTTCAACACTAATGCGTCTCTCTCTCCTTCCTTCTCTCTCTCTCTACCCCCAGCCCTATTTCTCCTAGACCTCATTGATTGTGTTTGATCAACGCGGAGATGGATTTGAAGAGAAAACCAAAATCGGGAGTCCAGAGAGAAGGTCTTTGCTCTGGAGGGATACAGTGATTGACGCGACGGCTTAAGGTGTGCGGCAGAGATGAAGATCCTAACTGCAGACCATGGAATGCAGCTGATGAATGGGCTCCAGCACTCTGCACATTTCTACTGGCAGATTGGCGATTGATCAACTACAATGCATCTGCATCGCAGGCTGACGACATTCGCACAGCCGCTGAATGGGCACACTGTCTCCTTAAACCTTCCAAGTCATTAATCTTAACTCGAGAGTCTACACGTCAGATGTGTAATGCATTCCCAGGAATCCATTAGCTCCAGTGATATGTTTGCCTTGTTCCATTTGAAGTGGGGGCACTGCTTTGCCTTTAACAAAGCGCGAGGTGTCTCATGCATCGATTTAGCTATGAAACCTACATCCCCACAACAGGAAGGCGGATGGGTGGAGGTTGTTAGTCGGGATCTACCAAGTCTTTAAAGGACCAGTCATTGGAGCACTGGAGGGAATATTAGTCTATGTTTTGGAACAGCGAATCAGAACGGTAGGAGCTATCGGCTTTGTCTCATTTTGTAGGAGGTGCGACACTTTGCAATCTTCGGCCAAGTTGTCTAATATTTTTTAGTTCCGACAGGACAACCCTGGAGCACTGTCCTCGGGAGCTCCTCGACCGACCAACATGGTGCTGCCACCGCCCGACAGGCGCCACGTGTGCCTCTCCACAATTGTCATCATGAGCAGCATGGCCTTCATGGATGCCTACCTGGTGGAGCAGAACCAGGGACCTCGGAAGATCGGGGTCTGCATCATTGTGCTGGTTGGAGACATTTGCTTCCTGATTGTGCTCCGGTACGTGGCAGTCTGGGTCGGAGCCGAGGTAAAGACCGCCAAGCGTGGCTACGCCATGATCCTCTGGTTCCTGTACATATTCGTCCTAGAGATTAAGCTCTACTTTATTTTTCAGAACTATAAAGCTGAGAAAAAGAACACGGACACAGTTGCGCGCAAGGCATTGACCTTACTACTTTCCATCTGTGTGCCTGGACTGTATCTCATCTTGATCGCCTTAGACAGCATGGACTATGTCAGGACTTTCAGGAAGAAGGAGGACCTCAGGGGACGCCTCTTCTGGGTAGCCTTGGACTTGTTGGATATTTTGGACATCCAAGCTAATCTATGGGAGCCACACAAGTCTGGCCTTCCGATGTGGGCAGAAGGCCTCATGTTTTTCTACTGCTATATTCTCTTGCTCATTCTGCCGTGTGTCTCTCTTAGTGAGATCAGCATGCAAGGTGAGCACATAGCCCCTCAAAAGATGATGCTATACCCTGTTTTAAGCTTGGTAACCATCAACATAGTTACAATATTCATCCGGGCGATTAACATGGTATTGTTTCGAGACAGTCGGGTTTCGACTATATTTATTGGTAAGAACATCATCGCTATTGCCACCAAGACTTGCACTTTCATAGAGTATCAGAAACAGGTCAAGAATTTCCCAGAGAACGCAATAGCTCTTGAACTCCAGCAGAACTCCATCCCGCACAATCAGACCATCCACGATACGCAGGCTGTCCCACACGACCAAACGCCAACCATGGAAATAGTGGACACATGACGGCGACGTGGTCAAGCAGCGAATGATATCACAGATAGTTTCCAACGGTGGCCCGGGAAGGGGAGGTGGAGAGCCAATTGGAAGGAGACAATTCCAGACTTTGGGTAGCACTGACAGCTCCCTGTCCAATAAGATTGCATGGGTGGGCTGATGACGATCTCCTATCGCCAGCCTCTTGCTACATCTCAGGTACAATGTGGAAATAAGAGTTTGAATGCAGGTTTGGGATGGTACCAGAAACTCTTCAAAATACAACTAAGGCTTTGGCCTGGAACTCCAGCTTGAAGTCACCAAGAGAGGCCGCAACACAATGTTTTTTCATAGTCAATGGTACATTGGATTTGCCATTCTCAAGACACAAGACTTTTGTGTCCAAATTTCTAATGTCTGAATTAACATGTTTATTATAATGGTGACTGTTTTACAAACATATTTTGAGGTCCAACTGTATTTTCAGAACAGAGTATTTAAATTATTTCATAAATTACATTTCCGTCAGAATTTAAAGCCAGAAGATTAGAGGGGGAAAGGAAAGGAAAGGAATGAGACTTGTTTTGATATGTGACAGATTGCCCTTGAATCATCACCTCTTCCTCTTCGGGTGGCTGTGCTTCATGTGGTGTCCTTCACCTCATTCGCATTTCCATCTCATGATCGGTAACTTTCAACCCAGGGTTCTGCAATTCTTGTGAAATCCTCTCAGTCTTTCTAGTTTGATTTGAATCATTCTGTCGGAAGCTGCCATCTTGTGCCATTGTGCATCGCACAGAAGACAGCCATTGAAGTTAGGCGTCGGCCTAAATCACTAACAGCTAAAGTTTTGTAACTCTCGCAAGCAATGGGTCTCCTCTTTTAAAAAAAGACAACACCGGGAAGGTTTAAATAGACACATATTCCATTTTAATCTCAAATTTATGTTACACCCCCCCTTCCTTCAGTGGACTGTTCTCCTGATGATGCGGTGGATCGAGTCTCAGCCAATCACTAGTTTGAGCCGCGACACCGTTCAGCGGAACTGTCCATTTGATAGGGGCGAGGAGACATCATTGGGTAATAATGTTAAGTTGCTGAAGGAATTGACCACCAGCTTTTAATAAACAGCCACTAGTTGTTGGGGTTTATGAAGCATGCTGTTAGACTAAGGTTTCTTGTTGAAGTAAAAAGTGGCAAAGCAAAGCACTTACTTAATTTTAAGCACAGGGAGGTGTGTATTTTGGAGATTCTGTGCTGTGTTTGTTTTGCATTCTCAGTCTGTCCCTATCATTACTGGGCAAACAGGTACTCGTGTCAAACTCTGAGGAGACATTCCCCATCAGGCACTCAACTCAAGACTCAGTTAAATCATTTTGACTGTCCATATTTGTCCAATGGTGGAGATAAGTGGAAAATGAGTTGATTTGCTGAAAACAAAATAAAAGATATTTGTTTGACAAACACTGTTAGCTTTATAATTGAATAATAAGAGGATCCCCGTGGGTTGAATGAGAAATCAAGCGAGACAGCAGAGCTAAAGAACCTGCTTGTGGTATGGTTTGGATTTTGCTCATTAACTCAATCAATTCTGTATTAAACCTCTTACCGTTTTGCAGTAGAAAAATAAAAATTGGGCAACTCAGTTACTGTTTAAAATAGCCGTGGCTCAGTGAGTAGCACATAGAAACATAGGAGCAGGAGTAGGCCATTCGGCCCTTCGAGCCTGCTCTGCCATTCAATATGATCATGGCTGATCCTCTATCTCAATACCATATTCCCGCTCTCTCCCCATACCACTTGGTGCCTTATTGCCTCTGAGTTAGAAGGTTGTGGGTTCAAGCCCCACTCCAGAGACTCGAGCCCATAATCCAGGCTGACACTCCCAGTGCAGTACTGAGGGAGTGCTGCACTGTCTGCGGTGCCGTCTTTCGGATGAGACGTTAAACCGAGGCCCCGTCTACCCTCTCAGGTGGAAGTAAAAGATCCCACGCCATTATTTTGAACAAGAGCAGCGGAGTTCTCCCCAGTGTCCTGGCCAATATTTATCCCTCACCAACATCACTAAAACAGATTATCTGGTCATTGTCACATTGCTGCTTGTGGGACTTTGCTGTGTGCAAATTGGCTGCCGTGTTTCCCTACATTGCAACAGTGACTACTCTTCAAAAGTATTTCATTGGCTGTAAAGCGCTTTGGGACGTCCTGAGGTCGTGAAAGGCGCTGTAAAAAGGCAAGTTCTTTGTTTTTGAGTCAATGACTGTTAAAACAGTGAGAAGATTGACTTGAGAAGTGCCACTCCTACATGTCATCCCGATCACATAAGTCTGCTATTAATTGTATTTAATTTTTTTGACTCCATTAATTATATTTTAGTCTGGTCTGTCATAAATATCGAGATCATTTTTTTATACTGTATGTGTCTTTACGTAGAGATGTTCTCGGCTGGCTTCTGAGGATTTTATCCGGCATCTAGAAAATTCCCGTTGGCCAGAGTGAAAGTTGGAGATTCTAAGCAGGCAGTGTGAAGATAATCATATATTTCACTGTCACAGAACTGGTCTAAACTTCTCCTCTTCTGGTTTTAAGTCACTGAATATTAATAAAAATATATATATAGAGTTATCCGTACCAGCATTCAGCCAGTAACTAATGAAGGTATCTGCCAATTTTAAGATCTATTTATGCTAACAGCGTCAATGACTCATGGAGATAGAGATGTAGATTTTCCGACACTGATTTGAGGGATATGACATCTGACCAACACACAACTGACATTCCAATTAGAATTACATAGAATGTTCAGCACAGAAACAGGCCATTCGGCCCAACATTTCTATGCTCCGCACGAGCCTCCTCCCAACCCTATCAGCACATTCTTCTATTCCTTTCTCCCTCGTGTACTTATCTAGCTTCTCCTTATCTAGACGCAACAGAAAGAACAAATGTCATCCAAATAGGACAGCCCGTCAATACAGTGAAAGTAAATACTCGTGTGGTGACAGTGCTTTGCCCCAAATGTCACTACTCTATTTAATTAAAAACTTGCTTGTATAAACCTCGAAATATATGATGCTCAGCACATGCCAAGGTTCAGGAGGTGTTTTTTTTGACCATTTTTCCACAGAAAGCATTTGGGGGGAAAAAAAATTAGTTTCAAATGTTTTTTTAAAAAAGCAAAGCGTATTCACAGAAGTTAAAGAAAAGGCACTGAGACAAAAGGTGGTTCAAAAGCTAATGAACAAAGCTTTGGTGCTAATTTTACCTAAAGACTGCAAGTAATAAGCTATATATTAGCTTGTCTCGGTAATCAATAAACACCTCACGCCCATTGTGCTAGAAAATCTTTGGTGCTTGGCAGGGGTTATCTGACAGGCCTTGCTTATTGTCTGTGAACACAGGAAGATAGAAATAATGATAGAGATACAGGAGGTCAGTCAGGTCTTCAAACCCGATTTAGACTACAAAAAAGATAGTCAGGAATTACATCTGCCTTTTCTCCAGTAATGTCCAGTCTGTCAAACTGGCCATGCCAGCGAAGCCGAACACTATGGTTACCCACAGGGCGGTAGTCATCTCTAGAAGACATTTGACGACATGGACTACTCATTTAGCTAAAAACTTTTATTCTACACCAACCACCAATACTACCAATGACCACAGTTAGATTGATGCGTAAATTATCTCATTTATCACCTCCATCCTTATATTCCTTCTACGAGTGTGTTAATCCTTAATAGCTTTTGCAGATTTAAAGGGGGAGAAAATTCGAAGGAAAGTATTTTTTTGCTCAAAGTAAGCTGGCCAAAAATTCTGTATTTAGAAAAGACATTCATTACTGTCTTACAAAAGAACTTTTGGGGGGAAAATTCAGTTGGTTAGCACCTGGCCGGGGCGCTGAAGCAGTAGTGCTGGGGCAAGGTGAAACCAGCGACCCATACAAAATTCGCACCCCCCCCCCCCACCCCCCCCGTAGCGCCACTGCTACGAGTTACCACTGGGGACCTCAGCACCAGGTAGATCGTGACGTCAGTGAGCATGCAACGCTCACTGGGCGCCCGATCTGCAAAATTAATTGTTGCCCCCTGCCTTAGCACCTCACCCCAACAGCGACAGGGAGTGGAGGCTTCAAGCAGGCGGATGCCGGCTCCAGGGGCGCTACTTAATGAGTCGCAGCTGTCATGTTAGTGCTGTTTCACTGCTTCTTTGTCAGTTTGACATTGAGTTAAACAGTTTAATTCAGTCATTTAAAGGTTGTTTAGTATCAGCAGTGTTGTGGCTACTAACAATTAGTTACATTTATTCTCACAACATATCAAAGTGCTGCACTTCCTTACATTAATGGGCGTTGTACTGGCAGTCAGCCTCACCCTCCAGGATCTACGGTGGAGGGAGCGGAGGCAGCGAGAAAGACTGGAACATTGACCAGAGGGAGGAGGAGGGCCATGA
The DNA here is from genome assembly GCA_030390025.1 of Squalus acanthias. Taxonomy (NCBI): domain Eukaryota; kingdom Metazoa; phylum Chordata; class Chondrichthyes; order Squaliformes; family Squalidae; genus Squalus; species Squalus acanthias. The sequence goes on from CM059425.1 coordinate 86,808,404, forward strand.
GGGCTCGCAACAGGAGGCCTTACCATCCGAGGATATTCTGAGAGCACTTCTCCTACCTCCAATTAAGCGAGGAGCAGTGCATTAGAAGGCTCCACTTCACCAAGGAGGTGGTCACAGAACTCTGCCACGCCCTGCAACCAGACCTCCAGCCTCAGACCAGAGCGACCACGGCACTCTCAGTGGCAGTCAAGGTCACCGTCGCCTTCAATTTTTTCGCCAGCGGTTCCTTCCAGTCTGCAACAGGAGATAAAGCGAATATCTCACAGTTCGCCATCCATCGCTGCATCCGGGAGGTCACAGACGCTCTCTACAGTAGGAGAAGGGAATACATTTCCTTCCCCATCACCAGAGAGAAGCAAGACGAACATGCATGTGGCTTTGTCAGTATAACGGGATTCCCCATGGTGCAGGGCGCCATTGACTGCACCCACGTGGCTTTGCGGTCACTGCATAATAATCCTGAGATCTTCCGTAACCGCAAAGGCTACCACTTAATGTGCAGTTGGTGTGCGACCACACACAGCGAATCCTCAGTGCGAATGCCCGTTATCCTGGCAGCAGCCATGATACCTTCATCCTGCGCCAGACCAGTGTGCCAGCACTCTACCAGCCACCACGTCAAGCTCGCGGCTGGCTGGTCGGAGACAAGGGCTACCTACTCTCCACCTGGCTCATAACTCCCCTCCGCAACCACAACACTCCTGCCCAGCACTCATATAATGAGAGCCATGCCGCCACCAGGAACATCATCGAACAGACCATTGGGGTGCTCAAGCAACGGTTCCGCTGCCTTGACCGCTCGAGAGGAGCCCTCCAGTACTCGGCTGGGTGAGTGTCCCATTTCGTGGTGGTCTACTGCATGCTTCACAATCTGGCCATCATGAGGGCCCAGCCCTTGCCACCAGGGATTGCGGGACCACCTCAGGAAGAGAATGAGAGAGAGGAGGAGGAGGACAAGCATGAAGAGGAAGAAAAAGATGAGGAGGAGGAGGAACAACAGCGAAGGAGGAGGCAACCACTCAATCAGCCTTCCGTGACCGCCTCATCAGACTGCGGTTCCAATGAATTAAACCCCAGATCCCCGTTGCTCACCACATCCCCATCATTCCATCCCTGTTACAGGCCATATCACAGCGCAAAGCTGAAATGGGAGACACCGCAAAATAATCCAAACTGAATTAATACATTTATCAATAATCAGTGAACGCATATTTACAACAATATTACCTATTCATCCTTGTGCAATCCTTTAGTGCCTGGTGTTACTGTGCCTTTGCCTACTCTAGTGCTCCTACGAAGTGTTGGCCCAGTGGCTGCAGCAGGGCTGGTGGAAGGCTGCTGAGTGTCCGTGCGGGAGCCTTCAGATGGCTTTGCAGGACGCACTCGACCAGCTCTGGACCTGGAAGGCCCGGCTGTAGACTGCACCACCTCAGCATAGGCGGCAGCAGTCTGGGCTGGCTGGATGACAGGCAGCGACAAGGACAATGGCGGAATGCCAGTGGTGGGAGCAGGAATGCTGTCATCCTGAGAGAGGACAGCAGGTTCCTGACCCACTGCCACTCCCCCCGGGGCAGCACCTCAGCATCACTACCAATCTGTTGTAGCACAGATTGCTGGCCTGCTGTGACACCATGAAAGCCCCGGTAGACAGTGGTAGACCCAGCCACGATGGCAGCAGTCAGACCTTGCGTGGCATCAAGCTGAGACTGCATGAGAGCAGTCTGAGATTGGATGCCACCAACCATAGACTGTATTACAGCACTAAGACATTGCGTTGCTTCCGCCTGTGCTGCAATGGAAGCTGCTAGATCGCCCATCACACATGGCATGAGGTCTGGGTCACCACGGTCTCTCTGGGAGTCAACCATCCTTTGCAGACTGGAAATGATGGGTTCCATGGTGTGCGCAGAGCTCTGTGTAATGTTGGAGGCGGACTCCTCCACGCTCCTTACAATTGCCGAGAGGCTCTCGGGCACCCTTGCCATTACACCTATCATCTCCGTGTGCATGCCCATCACCCTTTTTCTAAACGCCTCCCCATTGAGGTCCTCATCTGAGTCCTGTGCAGCAGAACTCACCCCCGAACTCGCCCTCCGGGGAGCTGGCTCCTGGGCCACCCTTTCCCCCTTGGCCTTGCTGCAGCCTGCTCGTCCCCGGTGCCTCACCCTGTGCAGATCCCACTACTACACTAGCCTCTAAAGAACGCGTAATGCCATTGTCTGAGTTGGTGCCTGCGGGTGAGACATGCAGTGAGGGGTGTCGTCTTCCTCCTCCTCTTCTCCCACCGCGCTCTCAATGGTGCCCTCAGGGAAAGGCTGCTCAGGTGCTTGCTCATTATCTGAAAGCATAAAGGCACAAGATTTGGGTTAAGGTTGAAGGGATAATTACTAGTCCTAGCCCTTTTAGGGCTACCCCGGATCAGGCAAATTCCTCAGACGTTCACTTTCAACTAAAGTTTGAGGTAGCCAAATCCTAAAGATGCTTAATTGGGTCTAAAGGTCTGGACCATCTCTCCATAAAGGAAAGGAACAACCTGAAAATGTTACTGTCCTCCAGATAGCACTTTTAATAAGTTTAGCTAGACTGTAACGTTCCGGATATTATGAGGGTGCGGAAAACTCCCCCAGAATTCTGCAACTCCTCACCAAAGAGTGTACAGAGATTGAGTTCGCGAGTTTTTGATACAGAAGTCTTATGTGAGACAATTCTAAAAATATATAGATTTATTAAAGAACCTACATGTAATTTACAGTTGGTGAGTTAATCGCAACATTAACAGTTCCAAAAAGAGAAAGCTTACAATCCTATTATCAGAGAACCTTACTCTCAAATCTTAACTTCGCTACAGTTTTACAGTTCTTAAAGTTCTATTCAGGATATCCACCAAAATCAAATACCTTTGATCCCCGAGGTACAAAGAGTTGGAGACTTACAGAGCCGACTCTGAAGCCAAGAATCACTTTGCCCTTTAAAGCGAGTCTGTTATCCCATTTGAGAGTTCAATATTTATACCCTTTTCCCATGGTATTTCCTTTAAGGTTTTCTGCTGATGTAAGCTAATTATCTCTAGTCATTTTTCTGCTGACCCCTGCAATTCTTACAGTCACCTCAGCTGATAGCATTACAGAATTATGTCTCCTCTCTAGGTGTTCTAAGTTTACCATAAAAAACGGTGTGACTGCAGGTGTATTTTTTACTTGATGTCATTTTTACGAAGGCAGATGTTTGTGCTTTATGTGCTTCTTTGCGAACTGTAAATTAGAGCACCTTATCCAGGGTGAACCATTGTTTCATTCCCAAAGGTCAGCCTGCCGGAGCCTTTAACCTTCTGTTTCAATAAGGTTATTGATTCAGTGTCAACAACTATCTTATCTCAATAGCCAGAATGCTTTCACAGCTTTTTCATAGTTAGGTTTCTAGATTTCCAAACCCAGTTTGTCATGTTTTAATAAGGCCAGAATTCTTTCAAAAGATAGTGTATTTTTCTGAATAGGTTATATGGCTTATTCCTTCACACACCCCTCTTGACCAAAAAATGAGCTCAAACATCAGGGCAGAGTTTGGTCAATGTTACTAATAAGGTTACAATAGTACATTAATGTCATGAGATTCACAAGAGCCCAATCATGTGCTACATGAAAATTCCTTTTATTCATCCCAGGACAATGTTTTGCCTTATTTTAAATTGAACACAAATTAAAAGAATGATAGGTACATTGTCATGCAATTAGCGAAACAACATGTACTTAGAATGTCCAATTGGCAGATGTACGTTCCGTAGAGGTGAGTTATTCATACGAGTCAAGGAGACGTCATTTGGAACTGGCTGAAGCTTGACACGCTGCTCCATTGATCCAGCGTGAGGACAGATTCTTGTTTTCGTAAAGGCCTTGCCAGGAGCTCAGTTGATTCCTTCTCCATCCACAGTGTTTTCCTCCTTCGTTAAAGTAACTTGTTGATCTTTACTTGTTTTGGTTGTGGCTTTTTGCGAATCCAATTCCTGAGGCGTTGCCAAGCATCGTGTGGAGGAGTCGGCGACACCGTCTGGCTGACCGTCGTCAGTAGTTCGATTGCATCCATTTCCTGTGTCGTGTTCCAAGCTGGGTCTTGGAAGACAGTGTACGACTGCACCTTGTATTGTTCCTCCATTCCGGTATCCTGCAGGACATCTTTTGAGATTGTCTATGGATACAGTTTTAAGAATATGCTTGCCATTCGGCTGATTAAATGTATTTTAACTGTCCTTTCGTTAATAATGGAACGTATTTGAACAGGTTTTTTCCACTTAGGTCTTAAACCAGGTTTTTGCTCGAACTTCTTTTCCTGTACCCATTCTCCTGCAAGGGGTTGCCATGCTTTGTTTGTCAATTTTTTCTGCCTATTTGTCTCCCTTATCCTCTGATCAATTTGATGAATCTCCTCTGTTACTTCTTTTTTTAAATCTAATTGTCTCTGTCGGGTCAAGGAATCAGAGAGTGTAGAGGCAATAAAAGAACTATGGGTAAGCGATGTATGCATCTCAACCCCATACATTAGATAATATGGAGTTTTAGGGGACACTGTCCCTGATGCAGATGCGGGCACATTATTAAGTGATAGCTGCACCTCCGGAATGATGGTGGCCCATTTATTTCCCCTGATTCTCAACAGTTTGACCAATAGCTTTTTTACTTCCTGGTTTTTACGTTCCACCAGCCCCGCTGATTGCGGATGACGTGGCGTGCTGTGCTCTAACCCAATCCCCCTGTGTTCGCAGTAGTCTTTGAAGACCTTGGAGACAAAGGCTCCGCCTTTAACGGAGTGTAAGATTTTGGGTGCAACAGCTACAGTAATTATGTCAGTAATAGCATTGGCGAGTGTGTTTTCCGAAACAGTTTTTGTGGGGACCAGCCAGCAGAAGGAAGTGCATCCATCTACACAAACGAGAACATGTCTGCATCCCAAAGACGGGGGAAGTGGTCCAATGAAGTCATAAAGAATTTTCCCATTGGCTCATCAGCTTTCACAGGAGCCAATGGTGGTGGCTTAATTAGTGATGCATGGCTCACAATTTGCCACGTATGTTTTACAGACCTTAAGCATGCCTGGCCACCAATATAAGGGAGTCAATTTGCAGAATGTTGTTCTGCCACCACAATATGCTTGACCTATGCCCTCGTGAGCTTCTTTTACAAGCTGTTCTCGTTTGTGTCTCGGGGGTACTTCTCGGTTTCCCTTGGGCAACTTAACTAGCACAATACCCATAGGGGTTTCCGAGTAAAAGTACTTTGATGGATATCCAGGTGGATTCTCTTTTGTTGGGTCTAATAGCTGAATCAGTTCCTCATCCTGATTAGCTGCCCGTTCTGCCCTAGTGATAACACTAATATTGGCAGGCCCCTCTCGAGGGGGTGTCATGCAGACCGAATGTTTCGCTTGTTCGTCTGCAAGACTGTTTCCTTTTGAGTGTACTGTCCCAGTGCTATGCCCGTTTACATGAATCACCTGACAATTCTGTTTCTCCATTCTCGAACGGAGAATGTCTTCCCACAATGACTTATGTTTTATGGGTTTACCCTTATGATTGGTAAAGTTTGTTTGTTCCCAGAAAACTAGATCTTGGTTATATCCTCTTTTACAATAGTCACTATCCGTACAGATTAATGTGGGTTTAATAGGGTCTGCCTTTTCTAAAGCATACTGTAGTGCTGCGGCTTCAGCACATTGTGCTGTATTATGGCCAAGGGGTATGGACAGTAATTCTTCTGGATAAAAAGAATAGGAATCTCGAAAAGTCCCTACTACTATCCCCATCCCAGCTGAGGATTGTTGGGATGTCCCTTTTTTAATCATCATTGATGATCCATCAAAAATTATTACTTGGTCTTGTGGAGGTATAGGGATAGGATTATTTCCCCTAATAAAGCAATCGTTTGAATTTCCTAATAAAAAGACTTGGCCATTTCCTACAGGGTTTTCCATTTTGTCAGGACCTAACCTCAGTTAGGATTTAATATGAACTTTATAAGAAATTTCTAGACCTCAATGGTATATTGAGGGAGTTCTGGTTTAAGTTCTACAAGGCCTGATCAGGGACTCCTTCTATACTTAACAATCTACGAGATGGATATAGATATAAATATAAGTGTAGGGTTCTGTATCAACTCATTAACACACACGTTGGGCACCAACTGAAGGGATAATTACTAGTCCGAGCCACTTTAGGGCTACCCCGGATCAGGTGTATTTCTCAGACGTTCACTTTCAACTAAAGTTTGAGGTAGCCAAATCCTAAAGACGCTTAATTGGACTATCTCTCCATAAAGGAAAGGAACAACCTGAAAATGTTACCGTCCTGCAGATAGCACTTTTTTAATAAGTTTAGCTAGACTGTAATGTTCCGGATATTATGAGGGTCCGGAAAACTCCCCCAGAATTCTGCAACTCCTCACCAAAGAGTGTACAGAGATTGAGTTCGCAAGTTTGATACAGAAGTCTTATGTGAGACAATTCTAAAAATATATAGATTTATTAAAGAACCGACATGTAATTTACAGTTGGTGAGTCAATCACAACATTAACAGTTCCAAAAAGAGAAAGCTTACAATCCTATTATCAGAGAACCTTACTCTCAAATCTTAACTTCGCTACAGTTTTACAGTTCTTAAAGTTCTATTCAGGATATCCACCAAAATCAAATACCTTTGATCCCCGAGGTACAAAGAGTTGGAGACTTACAGAGCTGCCTCTGAAGCTAAGAATCGCTTTGCCCCTTTAAAGCGAGTCTGTTATCCCATTTGAGAGTTCAATATTTATACCCTTTTCCCGTGGTATTTCCTTTAAGGTTTTCTGCTGATGTAAGCTAATTATCTCTAGTCATTTTTCTGCTGACCCCTGCAATTCTTACAGTCACCTCAGCTGGTAGCATTACAGAATTATGTCTCGTCTCTAGGTGTTCTAAGTTTACCATAAAAAACGGTGTGACTGCAGGTGTGTACTTGATGTCATTTATGAAGGCAGATGATTGTGCTTTATGTGCTTCTTTACGAACTGTAAATTAGAACACCTTATCCAGGGTGAACCATTGTTTCATTCCCAAAGGTCAGCCTGCCGGAGCCTTTAACCTTCTGTTTCAATAAGGTTATTGATTCAGTGTCAACAACTATCTTATCTCAATAGCTAGAATGCTTTCACAGCTTTTTCATAGTTAGGTTTCTAGATTTCCAACCCCAGTTTGTCATGTGGTGTATTTCTGAATAGGTTATATGGCTTATTCCTTCACAAGGTGAGGGGAGGCGGCAGTTAGGGAGAAATGCATGCATACAGCATGATTAGCTGGAAAGTGTAAAACGCTTGTGGGGTGAGGGGGAAGTGGGACGTAAGATAAATGAGTCGGGATGAAAATACTGTTGTTGTCCCCAAGGGTGTCAACATCGCCAGTGGCCATGGCGCCCACCACCTGGCGCACAATAATCTGCAGCACTCTGTTCTCAGTGCAGACAGTGGTTGGGTGTGGGTTTGTCCCCCACCTGTGCACTCCTGCGCCCTCCTGTTGTGAGCCATCTTATCCTGCAAGAGAAAGGAAAGTGTGTGAGTGAGTGTGGAGCAATGTGTTTGGGTGATGTGCCTGCCATAGTTGAATAGCTGTCATTTTGTGCAAGGTGTGAGATGTGGGTATGAGTGTGGTAGGTAGAGATTGTTGGTGGGTGTGTGCTGGAGGTGTGGTGCTTTGGCCAGTGTGTGCAGATTGTGATTCAGATGGTGGTATGTAGCATTTGTTGAAGCATTGACTCATCCTGACCACCCGAGTGAGGTTGTTAAATTTCTTCCTGCTCTGTGTGTGAGTCCTGGGGACCACAGTGCTATCCGAGATATGCTGGGTTACCTCCCTCCACATGGTGCGGAAGACTTGCGGCGAGGGCCTCCTGACACTTGTTGGGTAAAGCACGGCCCTCCGTCTTGCCACTGCGAACACCAACGCCTCCAATGCATGGTCGCAGAATCTGCGGGCTCTCTCCCTGGGGTGTGGATCTGCCTTCATTACGGCTGCTTGAGTCATCCGGCTCCTTCTCCTTGACCTGCTGCTGCTGGCTGAGACGGCTGCACAGCCAGCAATGATGTGAATGAGGTTCTGCAGCATCAAGGAACCTCCCCTTTAAGCACTGGAAAGATCCAGTGGCACTGATGACTTGTGATTAGACTGCACCTGATATTGATCAGCGCTTCGAGTTTAGCGCCACTGAGCTAGGCCATTAGAGCTTGATTTAGTGCTCCAATCCTTTCTTTGTGCAATGAGACTGAATTTTGCGTGCAGTCTGAAGCATTAGCGCCTGGCGCTAATTCTCAAACTTTTCAACAGTTACCGCCCATTCCTGGGTTATAATGAATTTCTCTCCCTATGAGTTTTTCACCCTATTGGAGACCCAAGAGGACTCCAGTAATGTTAATGATGTTAGGAGATGTTAAGAACTCATCTTAACAGAGGTCACAACTTCAAATCATCCAGTGAGTATAACCCCAGCACCCGATTCTGGCTACCCTGAGTACTTTGGGGTACCCAGAATAGGTTGATGGTGATAGAAACATAGGAACATTAGGAACAGGAGTAGGCCATTCAGCCCCTCGAACCTGCTCCGCCATTCAATTAGATCATGGCTGATCTGACCTCAACTCCATTTACCTTCCTTTGCTCCATATCCCTTGATACCCTTACCTAACAAAAATGTATCGATTTCAGTCTTGAAAATTCCAATTGACCCCCAGCATCCACAGCCTTTTGGTGAAGCGTATTCCAGATTTCTACTATCTTTTGTGCGAAAAAGTGTTTCCTTATCTCGCTCCTGAATGGCCTCGCTCTAACGTTAAGATTATGTCCCCTTGTTCTTGATTCCCCCACCAGAGGAACTAGTTTAACATTTCAAACACCTCGATCAGATCACCCCTCAAACCTCTATACACAAGGGAATACAAGCCAAGCTGATGCAACCTGTCCTCATAATCTGACCCACTGGGGTCAGGTGACTCCACACCTACTCCCAGAGCAGTCTGAAGTCGGAGCCTCCATTAAACTGGAGTACAGGTGACCTCACCCCACCACCGGCAGTGGAGCCGCCTGCAGGGAAGTGGACCCAAAATGGCAGGTCATTGGGGGACACTCTTTCGACAAATATCTTTTGTAAGTATATGCTTTTTTCCCAATCAATGAGGGGATAATTTAGATGAGTACTTTCCTTGCCTCAAACCTTTTAAAATATGTTTCACACAATCTCATTATTTTGTGATCGGTCTGGGTTATCATATCTGTAGACAGGTGTAGAACATTAGCAATAATGTGGAAATTAACCAACTGCAGATCTCAAGGTCAAAAATGAATCCTTAATGTTTACGATGTGCAATGTTGAAATGTGTGACTTTCTAATATGTGATTTGGTGATTAATGGGACACTTGGGAGGAGCAGAAATGTAAGGATTTACAGTATGTGAGTTGGCTTGATGCTTCCAGACAATCTGTTACTCACTCACATGCAGATGAGGGAAGTAATTCAGCCGGTCTAACTCAGCCTTCTATACATCCTACAACCTCCTTATCAAAGCTCCTCACAGTCAGCGTAAAGGTACTTTGGAGAGTGATAAAGCAATAACCGTGTATGTTCTCTGCCAACCTGCTAGCACTCAATGTTTTGATTCATTGTTGCTTTATTTATCATTGGTGTAAATCAAAATGTCCAATGGCATGTTAGCTAAAGCCGTTTGAGTTTACTTCTCTGACACACAGAACCGAACCAGCGAAGGCGCTGACTCTTTGCTGGGTACCGTTCTACAGCTGGCACCAGCCCTCCAGAGCCTTTTGCCGAAGTGACCATTCTTCACGGGTGTTTCCAGGCAGGGAGTGTCACCCAGCTGTTCGACCATGGGCGAGATAACAGCAGAGCCTAATCCTACCCTTGTCCGACTGCCGAAGAGGGACACTTTCCAAACGGAGTCACCGGATACCGACCAAGATTGGGAACCCAGGCCCTATTTTCCCTCCCCCTAGATCAGGCCAATTGTGGCCCTGCTCAGCACAGTCCCTGGTCAACATAACACCCCAATCAAAAAAAAGTTCCACACAGAAACTCAAGGCAAGAATTATGATTTTCAGGAATTTCACCACTAGAAAGAAAGAATTTGCATTTATATAGCACCTTTTACCACCTCTGGATGGCCCAAAGTTCTTTATAGCAAACAAAGTACTTTTTCAGATGTTGTCACTGTTGTAATGTAGAAAATGCAGCAAGGCAATCTGCGCAGAGTAAGATCCCACAAACAGCAATGTAGTAATGACGAGGTAATCTGTTTTTAGCGATTTTTTAAAAATTCATTCTCCGGAGGTGGCCCATCCCTGATAGTGTATTACACATGCATTATTCATTGGTGCCTGCCATATTGCAATTAACTTTTTCTTCTTTCCCTAACTCAGGGGTCTATGACCACTTGTGACACCTCAACCCTGATTTGCAATCAACCCTCAATAGTTTTGCATCTCGCCTTGCCCTGTGAATAAATGAGTACAATAACTTTCCGAGCTACTGACTGGATTGCTGCTTGTTTTCCTCCTTTCCTACAAACCTCTCTCTCTCTCTCGCTTTGCGCGTCCTCCTGCCTCTCTCTCGAAGATACTAAATTACTTCCCTTATTCTATTTTATTGCCTTGTTTCTAAAATTTAATTTGTTTTTAATGAGCCAATTTCACCTCGTAATCATGTCTGGGAAATTGGGTTTGATGGAACACGTCATCCCATCTCCACCAGAAGCGCCTTGACACAGAAAATAGATATTGTGTCTGTGGCCTAAGGGTGCTTTGCAATCATACTTGTAAGTAGTTGGCAGATGTCACTCATAACTTGCTCTCAATGAATGGAGATCACACATGGAAGCTCAGAATATCTTGGCAAGCCACCATCTAGGCTCAGTAGTGCAATCGGTTGAACAATAATGAGCTTAAATCTCTCAAGTATAGGTTTGAGTCCAACTTAGGGCTGCTAACTCTGGTTGGACATCACACAATCTCCTGCTGCCAACCGAGCCGCCCTGGCACTCCCGCCATTGGTCGCCCAGCACGTCCATCCTGGCGCCACCTGCATTCCCACGTCAATCAGACAGGGAGTAGACTCTTCGGGGGTCATTTTAACCCCACCAGGATGGGCAGGAGAGGGTCAGGTTAAACTGTTCAAAATGGGAAACCCGACTCCAACTCGTTCTTCCGTTTTAACCAGGAGGTTGGCAGGGGGGGGGTGGGTGCGGTTTGGTGTGGGCCGAGGAGCAGGTTAGTGATTATAATATTTAATTGAGGTTCTCTGCTACCTGTGGGTCAGGAGGAGTGGGAGTGTTTCACCTCCGCACCTCAAGCAAACCTGCTGTGACTAATCTACTGGAATTTTTTGAGGATGTAACTGGGAAAATAGATAAGGGAGAACCAGTAGATGTGGTGTATTTGGACTTTCAAAAGGCTTTCGATAAGGTCCCGCATAAGAGATTAGCGTGTAAAGTTAAGGCACATGGGATTGGGGGCAAGGTATTGACTTGGATAGAGAACTGGTTGGCGGACAGAAAACAGAGAGTAGGAATTAATGGGTCTTTTTCCGAGTGGCAAGCAGTGACTAGTGGGGTACCGCAGGGATCGGTCCTTGGACCCCAGCTATTCACAATATACATTAATGATCTAGATAAGGGAACTAAATGTAATATCTCCAAGTTTGCAGATGACACAAAGCTGGGTGGGAGTGTGTGCTGCGAGGAGGATACCGAGAAACTCCAGGATGATTTGGACAGGTTGGGTGAGTGGGCAGAAGCGTGGCAGATGCAATATAACGTGGATAAGTGCGAGGTTATCCACTTTGGTGTCAAAAACAGAAAGGCAGACTATTATCTGAATGGCAATAGATTGGGAGAAGGGGACGTGCAACGAGACCTAGGTGTCCTTGTGCACCAGTCGCTGAAAGTAAGCATGCAGGTGCAGCAGGCGGTGAAGAAGGCAAATGGTATGTTGGCCTTCACAGCGAAAGGGTTTGAGTATAGGAACAGGGATGTCCTGCTGCAGTTGTACAGGGCCTTGGTGAGACCACACCTTGAGTACTGTGTGCAGTTTTGGTCGCCTTATCTGAGGAAGGATGTTCTTGCCATGGAAGGAGTTCAGCGAAGATTCACAAGGCTGATACCTGGGATGGCAGGAATGACATATGAGGAGAGATTGGGTCGATTGGGGTTATACTCGCTGGAGTATAGAAGAATGAGAGGGGATCTCATCGAAACATATAAAATTCGGACAGGTCTGGACAAACTAGATGCAGGAAGAATGTTCCTGATGGTCGGAGAGTCCAGAACCAGGGGTCATAATCTAAGGATAACGGGTAAGCCATTTAGGACAGAAATGAGGAAGAATTTCTTCACCCAGAGAGTGGTGAACCTGTGGCATTCTCTACCACAGAAGGTAGTTGAGGCCAAGTCATTAAATATATTCAAGAATGAGTTAGATATATTTCTTAAAGCTAAAGGTATCAAGGGATATGGGGAGAAGGCAGGTACAGGGTACTGAGTTTGGATGATCAGCCATGATCTCATCGAATGGCGGAGCAGGCTCGAGGGGCCGAATAGCCTACTCCTGCTCCTATCTTCTATGTTTCTATGATCTGCCTCCGTCACCACGATCTCCAGACACTCCCCCACGCGAGCTCTCTCCCGCCCCCCCCCCCCCCCCCCCCCCCCGCCATCTCTCTCCCCCCACAGGATCTCTCTCCTCTCTCTCTCGTCCCGTGATCTAATGACATGTCCAGACCTAGCCTGGGTCCCTGTGATAAAGCAGACTGATCCTCCAATCAGCAAGAGTGAGTCATTGGCACCACAAAATCTCAGAGAACAACGAATCACTCGAGATAATGAGCAATGTGGAGATGATATCATCCTCCTTCTCCCAAGCACAGAGGCAAGGCAGCAAAGGCCAGATTACATCACACTGGGGAAATTACATTACAACACACATACTGGCTTCTTAACTCAATAATGTTCTGTACGTATGTCTTCAGATGGACCTCTGAGATTACCAAGCAATATGCCAGGTAGAAATCAGACAAAGCTTGTCGATGTTAACCCATTGGAGCCCATGGCATCACCCATTCAGCACAGACAGGTGATAGCAATACTTCCATTTATATAGCGCGCTTCACAACCTCAGGACTTCGCAAAGTGCTTTACAGCCAATGAACTGCTTTTGAAGTGTAGTCATTGTTGTAATGTAGGAAATGTGACAATTTCCATACAGCAAGCTCCCACAAACAGCAATGGGATATTGTCCCGATAATCTGTTTTAGTGATGTTGGTTAAGGGATAAATATTGGCCAGGACACCGGGGAGAACTCTTCTGCTCTTCTTCCAAATAGTGCTATGGGATCTTTTACATCCACCTGAGAAGGCAGACGGGGCCTCGTTTTAACGTCTCATCTGAAAGACGGCACCTCCGACAGTGCAGCACTCCCTTCAATAAAATGGAGCTGGGCAAGTTTCTGCGAGAGGAGTCTCTAGTTATAGATGGCAAGGCAAGGGTTGGCTGAAATGAGTGATACCAATTACTGCCGTCCACTGGAACTTCCGTAATTGCTTTCAGAGATTGGAGAGAAATTTAATTTTTCCGGGCTAGGGAGAGGACAAATCAGCATTGTTTCTCACTCCTGCCCTCTATCCAGCGCTTGCTGTTGGAAGTGGATGCATGTATGCAGAGGTTGGATGGGAACAGGATGGCAGTATCACCTGTAGTTGGCCTGCCAATACTCGCTGTCTGGTACCTCCCAAGAACAGCTCGTTCCTCATTCCTAGATCCCTATTTCACAATCAACTGCTGTTCTTTCACCTACTAAATCTCACAAAATCTTGCTGCTCCTACATCTCCCTCTCTGCTCTTTAATGCCTCCCTAAAGACCTGGGCCCAGAAATTCCCTACCTTATCGCCACGAGTTCGCGCTGTAATCCTGGCGAAAAATGGCGATCGCCACTCTAACGCCTTCTCTGGTGCAGGACTAGGCGGCCACCATTTTGATGAGGGCCTTAGTGCTGCCAATAGCAGTGCTGGCCCTGGAAATGCAAATATGGAGAGCGTGACATCAGTCAGCGTGCAACGCCGACTTAATGTCAGGCTCTGCGAACTTCGACCTTAGCACTGAGTTTAGCGCTGGGTCCGAAGCTCGCTCTGAAAATCGAGTGTGCAGCAGACTGACAGAGATACATAAGAACTAAGAACATAAGAATATAAGAAATAGGAGCAGGAGTTGGCCATTTGGCCCTTCATCTCCACTTTCCTGCACTATCCCCATATCCCTTGATTCCCTTAATATTCAAAAATTATCGATCTCTGTCTTGAATATACTCAATGACTGAGCCTCCACAGCCCTCTGGGTAGAGAATTCCAAAGATTCACCACCCTCTGAGTGAAGAAATTTCTCTTCATCTCAGTCCTAAATGGCCGACCCCTTATTCTGAGACTGTGACCCCTGGTTCTAGACTCCCCAGCCAGGGGAAACATCCTCCCTGCATCTACCCTGTCAAGCCCTCTCAGAATCTTATATGTTTCAATGAGATCACCTCTCATTCTTCTAATCTCCAGACAGTATTGGCTCATTCTACTCAATCTCTTCTCAGAGTATCAGCTGTGGCTCAGTGGTTAGCAGCCTTGCCTCGGAGTCAGAAGGTTGTGGGATTCACATCCCACTCCAGAGACATGAGCACAAAAATCCAGGCTGTCGGAGGTGCTGTCTTTCAGATGAAACGTAAAACTGAGGCTCTGTCTTCCCTCTCAGGCTGGACGTAAAAGATCCTATGGCACTATTTCGAAGAACAGCAGGGGAGTTCTCCCCGGTGCCCTGGCCAATGTTTATCCCTCACTAAAATACAGATTATCTGGTCATTATCACATTGCTGTTTATGGGAGCTTGCTGTGCACACATTGGCTGCCGCGTTTCCTACATTACAAGAGTGACTACACTTCAAAAAGTACTTCATTGGCTGTAAAGCGCTTTGGGACGTCTGGTGGTCGTGAAAGGCGCTATATAAATGCAAGTCTTTCTTTCCTCAGAGGATAATCCTCTCATCCCAGGTGGAGACCAAAACTGTGCCCAGTACTCCAGGTGTGGTCTCACCAAAGCCCTGTACAATTGCAGCAAGACTTCCTTACTCTTGTACTCCAACCCCCTTGCAATAAAGGCCAACATGCCATTTGCCTTCCGAATTGCTTGCTGCACCTGCATCTTAACTTTTTGTGTTTCACGTACAAGGACACCCAAATCCTTCTGAACACCAAAATGTAATCGTTTCTGACCGTTTAGAAAATATTCTGTTTTTCTATTCTTCCAAAGTAAATAACCTCACATTTCCCCACATTATACTTAACCTGCCACCTTTTTGCCCAGTCACTTAACCTGTCTATAGCCCTTAGCAGACTCTCTGTGTCCTCCTCACAGCTTACTGTCCCACCTAGCTTTGTATCGTCAGCAAACTTGGATACATTACACTCGATCCCTTCATCCAAGTCATTCATATAGATTGTAAATAGCTGAGGCCCCAACACTGATCCTTGCAACCTGCCAACCTGAAAATGACCCATTTATCCCTACTCTCTGTTTTCTGTCCTTTAACCAATCCTTTATCCATGCTGATATATTACCCCCAACCCTATGATCCCTTATCTAGTTAACGTATCAAAAGTTTTTCTCTTGTTACATATCATTGCTATTCTAACAAGTGATACCTTTAATTGTATGTCTGTCTTTCTTTCTGTATCATTGGTACCAATTAAAAAGGATGATGTATGCCCAGATGTTTTCCTTTGCAGAACTAACACTCACTATCAAATGATTAAAGTTCTCTGAAACTTGTGAATCAGTAGGCAATGGCATTTCTTTTAATTAAGCTTACTGAAGGGACTAAACTGACTATTGTTGTAAGGTCAGCCTTAGTTCAATAGTTCACTGGTCACTGCTTTAAAATTGACTTATACTCCCCCTATTTAATAGATAAAGCCTAAAGGTTTTTATTACTACTGAAATCAATAGCAGTATAACATTAATACTAGTAGATTTCAAGACAGTCTGATTAACTCTTTCCTTACGGCAGAGGAGGCCTAAGCTTTTCCTTCACATTATTTCGAAGAAGAGCTGGGGTGTCCCGGCCAATAGTTATCCCTCAACCAACACCTAAAAACAGATTATTTGGTCATTATCAAATTGCTTATTGTGGGATCTTGCTGTGCATAAGTTGGTTGCCATGTTTCCTACATTGCAACAGTGACTACACTTCAAAAGTATTTCATTGGCTGTGAAGCGCTTTGGGACACGCTGATGTTGTGAAAGACACTATATAAGTGCAAGTTCCTTCCTGTGGCACACCGGAGAACTCCTGCTCCTCTTGGCCCCACGGGGAAAGTGAAAAAAAGTTCAAACGTACCGCTTCGGGCCTCTTCTGGCCCCGATCCTCTTCCTCGCTGGGCTGGGCCTGACGGGAAACTCACCACCGCTTCCCGCTCAGGCCGCCTGGTAAAGAATAGCAGTCGGGGCCCGACGACTCCGGCTTTGGGGCTGGTATCCTTGCCCCCGCTGTAGATCAGCTCCTGGGGCGGGGGGAGCGGGCTAGCGATCCGGGTGATTTTAACTGCTTACCCGCTTGCCTGACTTCTGTTAAAATCGTGCCCCCCCCCCCACTTACGCCTGGAATCCTTTTGCAGCTGTTGATCCACTTAATAATGAGGATGGATAGCCTGCACAACCCGAATAATTCAAGGAAACTAGGGTCAACCTTGATATTACCAAGGTTTTCTCGAGCAGAGGTCCTGAGGATAGATGGCAGTTCTTGACAGATTGCTGGGCACATACACCCTATCAATCACCCACAATGCTGAGAGAGGGCAGTCCGTCCCCTCACAGGAAGTGCCAACTGTCTTAACTCAAGGGAAACAAATCAACGTGAAAGCACCGAGGCTGGAAAGGAATCAAAGTCCTGGGAGGCAGGGCTCGAGACAATGGGAATTGCGGACGGATTGCCAAACAAATTCGATCCCTCTCGTGGAGTGGGAGAAACCAAGAGTTGGATTTTCAGCCCTTCCGCCAGGCAGAAAGGGGGTTGCCGCCAATGTTCCCTTCATTTTTGGTTTGGGTGCACAGCTGATTCGAATTACCGCGCGTGCACGGTTTTTGCCATTAGAAGGCCACGGAGCCGGCTGCGCGGGAGCTGCAAATCACTGCAAGGCCGCGCAGCGAAATGGGAACGTTGGTTGTAGCCCTTAAAGGGTAGGCAATCTTCTTCTTTTCATGTCTTCCCCTTTGGGGAACAGTGTGTGAAGTAGTGAAAGGATTTGCAGGCTGATTAACAGTCTGACTGGCCATGTTAATGCTCCTTCCATGGCCATAACCATCTTTACACCAGACGAGAGGGCGGTTAGTCCTATATGGGAGGGTTTTATAGGCTCGCACAACCCATACGATGAGGGGGAGGGCGGGTGCCGCCAGCCACACCCACCACACTCAAGTGTCCGGCTGGATGTCAACCCAGAATCCAAAGCCGGAGCTCCAACTCCACTCGCCGGGACTGTCTGGAGCGGGATTCGAACGCTGTACCTTCTGACCCAGAGGCGGAAATTCTGCCACTGCACCAAAGGCTCACTCCCATGGTAGGCAATGACACACCACTAGAAAGAGCGACTTGCATTTATACAGCGCTTTTCACAACCTGAGGACATCCCAAAGCGCTTCACAACCAATGAAGTATTTTTGAAGTGTAGTCACTGTTGTAATGTAGGAAACACGGCAGCCAACTTATGCACAGCAAGGTCCCACAAACAGCAATGAGATAAATGACCAGATCATCTGTTTTAGGTGCTGGTTGAGGAATCAATATTGGCCAGGACACCGGGGAAAGTTCCCCTGCTCTTTTTCGAAAAAGTGCCATGGGATCATTTACGTCCACTTGAGAGAGCAGACAGGGCCTCGGTTTAACAACTCATCTGAAAGACGGCACCTCCGACAGTGCAGCACTCCCTCACTACTGCACTGGAGTGTCAGCCTAGATTATGTCCTCCAGTCTCTGGAGTGGGACTTGAACCTATGACCGTCTGACACACAGGTGAGAGTGCTGCCAACTGGGCCACAGCTGACGTGGGAGAGCAATGGTGGGCCATGGCTGTGGCAGTGTTCAAATGGCAGCCCCATGACATCAATAGGGCCCTGGTCGGCATTTTTGGACTGAATAGGGCAGAGTCTGCACCGCACACGTCTGACCGGCCCGGCTGAAGAGAACCTGAACGGTTTTCGATTTTGTGGGACCGGGAGGAGGAGAAATGCTCCTTCCAGAGTCCATAAACTCAGCCTGGGCCTTTGCTGCTCCTCCTCACCCCTCAGCTGCAGATCGGGGAGCTTTTAGCTCAGTTGATAGCATTCTCACCTCAGGCATCAGAAGATGGTTGGTTCAAGACCCACTCGGCGTTTCCTACATTACAACAGTGACTACAAATCCAGATCGAGAGGCTGGCTAGCTGTCGGGCAGGTAGACCTTCGGTACCAGGCCACAGCTGGGGAGCGGAGAGGATGGGAGGGAGGAGATTGGAAGCCGTGGGGCGGGAGATCAGAGGCCGGTGTTGGGGGGGAGATCTGAAGGGTTGGGATGGGGGTGGAGATCGGAGGCTGGTGACAGGAGGGGGGAGATTGGTAGGGTTGGGGGAGAGGCCAGAGAAGGGGTGGTGGGGGGGGCGGGAGATCGGAAGGATCAGGGGGGAGATCGAAAGGGTCGGGGGGGAGATCGGAGGCCGTAGCCAGGGAGTGCAGAGGAGCGAGGGAGGGATCGTAAAGATCGGGGTGGGAGGATTGCCGGGTTGGGGGGACACCTTGGCTCCAGGGGGAGATCGGATCGTATGGAGTTGGGGTCCGATCACGGGGTGGGGGGGAAGCGTATTAGTTTGGTGGGTCAGTGGAGAAGCATTCCTAGCTTCCTGGCCCACAAGCAGTGCTGGAAAGGCATTGACCTGTTCCATGCAGCTCTCCTCGCCTTCCTTTAGCTGCTGGGTTTCCCGAGGCCCAGGAAAGGCAGCAAGCCGGGGTTAAACCTGAAATGGCGGTAAAATCAGAGGCACGCAGCCCCATTAAAATATTTAAATGAGGGACACGCCTCCTGCAAGCGGATTGGTCAGTGGTGGGGGGGGGGGGTGGCGGGGGGCCGTGTGGAAGAGGGGGAAATTGAAAATTTCATCTATTTGAAGGCAACCAGGAAGAACAGAATCCCTGACAAGCTATATAATGGAATGTCATCCGATCACCCATCATTACGCCAGAAGTAGTGAAGGATCCCGCACGATCTCAGGGACACTGAGTTCTGTGCTGAAAAAAACAGACTGCAGCTCAACGAGGCACAGAGACAGCGAGTGAATAGTGATAACCGACTCTGTACTGGGAAGCTGAGGTTAGCAGAGTGATAAAGGACCCAGCCTGCAGTCTCATGCTGTAGACTGACCTGCCTCTCCGGACCGCCACAGCAGTACAGGGAGGTATCAATTCTTCCTTAAATCTGGACCCCGACTTTATGCGGCCTTCCTTAAAATCTAGGTATCGCAGTCAAAAAAAAGGCTTGGTCAAGGAGGGAGGTTTTAAGGAGCAGCTTAAAGGAGGAGAGAGAGTTGGTGAGGCAGAGAGGTTTGAGGAGGGAATTCCAGAACTTAGGGCCTAGGCAGCTGAAGGCACGGCCGCCAATGGTGGGACGAAGGAAGTGGGGGGATGCACAAGAGGCCAGAGTTGGAGGAGCAGAGAGATCTCGGAGGGTTGTAGGGGCTGAAGGAGATTACAGAGATAGGGAGGGGGTGAGGCAATGGAGGGACTCGAACAAGAAATGAGAATTTTTAAATCAAGGTGTTGCCAATGTTGGTCAGTGAGCACAGGGGTGATGTGCTGAACTGGATCCAAATCCTACTGGAGGTAACAACCCCACTGGTGGGAAATACCATCCCACATCACTGGCATCTTTCACTTTGATGGGCACAACACTCAACTCCAAAACTAGCTTGAACCAGGAGGAGCTCACCTCAGCGGGAAATAATCCTGACATTAGCATGACGGTAATCACTGATATCTGTGAGTATCAGGTGAGCAGCTGTGTAAGTGAGTTAACGCCTGTGCCCAACGTTATTCCTGTTCCCTGGCTTTGGATGGAGCGAGTTGACCATCATGGGAGCCAACATTTCATTAACCTCACACTGTGTGGTTTAGACACTGGGCCTTCCAAAGGACCTCGCCTTCGATATGTGTACGTTTTATTAGAGAGTGCACCCTTCCCCACTTTTGCATGAGAGCAAAACTGAGAGGAAGCACAAGGTACTAATGCCCACTGCCCACGAGAGATCTTGCACCAGGCAAGGACACCGACTGCCCATAGATCAAGCACCATCTCACACTCCAAGCGTCATGGATTATCCCATCTGTTTTCCGTGCCTCCCTGTCACTATAGTAACTTTCATGATGTGGGTCTGAAAGGGGAAAGAAAGAAAGAAAGAAAGAAAGATAGAAAGAAAGATAGAAAGAAAGAAAGACTTGCATTTATATAGCACCTTTCACGACCTCAGCCTGATTCTCAAAGCACTTTACAGCCAATGAAGTACTTTTTGAAGTGTAGTCACTGTTGTAATGTAGGAAACGCGGCAGACAATTTGCGCACAGCAAGATCCCACAAAACAGCAATGAGCTAAAAGATCAGATAATCTGTCGACCTGAGAGAGCAGACATGGCCTCGGTTTAGCCTCTCATCCAAATTACGGCCCCTCCAACAGTACTGCGCTGGAGTCTCAGCCTAGATTATGTGCTCAAGTCTCTGGAGGCAGATGGAGCTGCTGCTCTTGGAAGGCCAGCAGCAGGTCCCCTGTTGGGCATGGCGCGGAGGATGGTAAGGCCTTCGGGCCGGGCAGAGGGAAGGCGCGGCTTACTCAGAAGGGAACCGGGCTGGGGAGCAATGGCAGGGGAGGGGAATCAACTAGGGTGTACACGTCCAGTGAAGACAACTGGGTCATGCTGCTGAGAAACTTGAATGGGAGGGAGTGGGTATCTCGGGTGGAATGGTATTATGGGAGGAAGAGGCAGGAGGTGTAGAGTGTGCAAACTGACACAAAAAGAAAAGACTTACATTTATATAGGGCCTTTCATGACCTCAAGACATCCCAAAGCGCTTTACAACCAATGAAATACTTTTTGAGGTGTAGTCACAGTTGCAATGTCAAAACGCGGCAGACAATTTGTGCACAGCAAGCTCCCACAAACAGCAATGTGATAATGATCAGATAATCTGCTTTTTTAGTGATGTTGGTTGAGGGATAACTCCTCTGCTTGTTCAAATAGTGCCGTGGGATCTTTTTCATCCATCTGAGAGAACAGACGGGGCCTCAGTTTAATGTCTCACCTGAAAGACGGCACCGTTGACAGTGCAGCACTCCCTCAGCACCAATGTTCTCTGTAAGCTGTGCAGCCACGCAGCGCTCCAGGGATTCCCGCGCAGCCGGCTTTTCAATGAGGAAAACCACGCGCGCGCGGTATTTTGAATGGCCCGCGCGGTCTCAAACAAAACGACAGGGAACATCGCTCAGCATTGCGCTGAAGTGTCAGCCTGGATCATGTGCTCAAGACTCTGGAGTGGAACTTAAACCCACAACATTCAGACCCAGGGGGCGAGAGTGCTACCCACTGAAACACCGGGGTGGCACAGGAATGCAGAGAGGACACTAAGGACCAGAACGCCTGTCAACACGTACACCTCCAAGTGAAGACGTAGGAAAGCCTGCATTGCGTGAGCAATTACATTAGCCATTCGCTGCACGACACCAGGATTTGCACAGTGCATCTTGTTAATAATCAGATGTTTAATGCAGACAGAGATACACTGACAATGGTTCATTATCCTTGTCTACCTAGTCTGTGATCCATGATTGTAAATTTCTAATCTTCTCACCAACAACCTTCATTATATATATGAAAGATTTGCATCAGTATGAACTGAGCTCCAGTGACCGTGTCTGGATGCACTCAACTATTCCCTTCTCTCTGACTGAATGTACTTAAAATGCCTCACTGTAATCTGCGGTTCCATCTGAACCAGGGTAATAGAGAGACTGCGCAGTTGTTTCTCGACAGATGGGGCTCCTTTAAGTTCCGCTGGTTACTGCGGAGTAGTTTTCACAAGGCTCGGGCCTCTCGTTGCGTGTGAAGTTGCAGGCACCTGATTTGAGGAGCCCGCCTTCGGGAAGTGAAAACAATGGCTGTAATGGGCGCGCGAGCAGAGGGTGGCCCGCTGACGGCAGAAGACATTTTTGATCAATCTTAAAACTTGCAGTCAATCTCGGCTTAGGTCTGTGCAGGTGTCTAACTTTGTGTTGAACTATTTAAAAATGGGTGTCATTAAATGGGCTCCCTTGGGGGGGAATCCCCTCAATTAGCCTCCTTCAGCAGCCCATTTTACATCTCTCCCCATCTTTATTAGCGTGCAATTGGGAAATGAATATCAATATAGATAAGTGTGAGATGTTACATTTTGGTAGGCCACATACTCCTTGGAAAATAAGTTGAAATGGGGATAGAAGAGCAAAGGAATCCAAGTGTACAGATTCACAAATTATTAAAAGTAGCGCCAAAGTTACTAAGGGCATTAAAAAAGCAAACAAACCATTGGACCCCAGGGGATTGGGTATATCAAAGTCAATAATGTTGCCAAAAAGAATAGTAAGCCTGAGGATTGGGAGGATTTTAGAATTTTTTTAAAATTCGTTTTTGGGATGTGGGCGTCGCTGGCAAGGCCAGCATTTATTGCCCATCCCTAATTGCCCTTGAGAAGGTGGTGCTGAGCCACCTCTTGAACCGCTGCAGTCCATGTGGTGATGGTGCTCCCACAGTGCTGTTAGGTAGGGAGTTCCAGGACTTTGACCCAGCGACGATGAAGGATCGGCGATATACTTCTAAGTCAGGATGGTGTGTTACTTGGAGGGGAACTTGGAGGTGGTGGTGTTCTCATGCGTCTGCTGCCCTTGTCCTTCTAGGTGGAAGAGGTCGCGGGTTTGGGAGGTGCTGTCGAAGAAACCTTGGCGAGTTGCTGCAGTGCATCTTGTAGATGGTACACACTGCAGCCACGGTACGCCGGTGGTGGAGGGTGTGAATGTTTAAGGTGGTGGATGGGGTGCCAATCAAGCAGGCTGCTTTGTCCTGGATGGTGTCGAGCTTCTTGAGTGTTGTTGGAGCTGCACTCATCCAGGCAAGTGGAGAGTATTCCATCACACTCCTGACTTGTGCCTTGGCGAGTCAGGAGGTGAGACACTTGCCGCAGAATACCTAGCCTCTGACCTGTTCTCGTTGCCACAGTATTTATGTGCAATTCAGCAAAGGATGACCAAGAAATTGATAGAGAGAAAATAGTTTATGCGAGTATACTAGCAAGAGACATAAAAGCAGATTGTAATAACTTCTATAGGTATGTAAAAAGGAAGAGATTAGCGAAAGTAAATGTGGGTCCCTTAGAGGCTGAGACAGGAGAATTATAATGGGTAATAAGGAAATGGCAGAGGCATTAAACAAATACTTTGACCGCAAATTTAATTGAGGAAGCGGGTTGGAGTCGGGTTGCCTGGTGGGCGGGTTCCGGTCCCACTTCCGGTTTCAGCCGCTCCCGAATTGAGATTTTAATTTAAGTAGCCTATTAAGTCCTGTTGTGCGTGCTGCCTGCTCCAATGCGTGGGATCGGGTCTGTTACTCGCCTCTGATGACGTCATTGCTGCAGTTGTTTTTAAGGGGCCCATGCAACCTCAGCCTTTCATTTCTCGTTTCTGCTTGTATTTGAATGGGCCCAGCTACAATGAGTGCTGCAAGAGCCAAGACTGCTCCACGAATCAATGAGGACTCCCTCCAAGCTCTTGTGGAGGGAGTGAGAGGGCGCAGGGAGATTCTGTTCCCTCCCGATGGCCGAGGAAGCCTCTTCAGTAAACAAAGGCAGCCTGGCTGCACAATGCTGAGGAGGTCAGCACTAGGTCCCTATGTTCACGCACCTGGATCCAATGCTGGAAACGGTTTAATGATCTTCTGCGATCATCAAAAATGAGTATCACATCACACTTACCTTCAATCTGCTTCCCTTCTCTTCTCATCACCAGCACTCTGCCTTGTCAGCCTGCTCCTCCACATTCCACCTTACCCTTACTTCCCTTGCACCCTTACCTCTCTATCTCTCTCTCTGTACTGAATCACTTCACCATCCTACTATGCTCCCCTCACACTCGCTCTCACTGTTATGCAATAACAACAACTAACAACGCATGGGGAGCTAGCTTCCTCTTGGAACCTCACTCCATCTTCGTCTCCCTCTAAGCTTCAATGTTATGGATTCTTCACAGTCACTCCATCACTCTCGCTGAAACTCCACTTGTGTCCCTCCTTGCAGGAAAAGATAGCCCACAATAAGAGGGAGAGCGCAAAGACAGGAGGAGGCCCACCATCCCTGGTGACATTTACAAGTGCTGAGGAGGCTGCACACGAGATCGTGGGAGGTGGCGAGGAGCTGGAAGTGGGGGACAGAGAGACGGGCACATTAGATGAAGCTGGTGACAGAATAGATTTTCAACCCTCGCATTTAGATTTCATGATTGACTGCAATGGCATATGATGTTCATAGAGATTGACTTTGGATCAACTGCACAATAGGATGTGTCTGCTACCTAAAAATCTGATGTCTAACTCATGCCTTTACTCTCCCACAGGACCATCGAGAGCCCCCCTCCCCACTGTCCAGGAGGAAGAGCTGGAAGATTCCTCAGAGGAACCTGCAGCCTCTGAGGGAGCAGCGTCACCAGGACTCAGTGCACCCAGCACAAGCGCAGAAACGCACACCTCGGTGGGGCCTTCGCAACATAGAGTAGTGTTGTCACCTGGTGTATCACAGCTCACATCAGCAGATGGTGGAGACAGCGACAGCAGTGGAGAGTCCTCGTCGGAGGTCGCAGGACGCTCCTAGCTCTGCTTAGTTACATGTAGACGCTGTGCCTCTGGGGCCATCCAGAAAGAGAGCGGTGCTGGAACTCCAGGAACAAGTGCTGGAGTCTCTGATAGGTTTTGCCTCCAGGGTAACTGCGAGTGTGGAGAGAATGGAGGAGTTCATCTCCAACATGACCACTGCCTTTGTGGAGGTAATGGCGCATGAACGTGCCGCCATGGAGAGGGTGGCAACCTTCATGGAGGACATAAGTCGCCAGACGCACAAGAGCATGGTGACTCTTCTAAATAGATGGGCATCTATTGAGGAGAGACACCAGAGGTACATGGACCTCCCCGTTATGAGGACTGTCAGTACAGAGACGGGTCCTCATGGCCCTACTGATGTGCAGCAAGGTGCTCTCCAGCCACTTGCTAGCAGTGAAGTGCAGGTGACCCATGAGAGGGATGTTGGTGGCAGACAACAAGAAAGTGTGGGCTCCTCTCCAAGCGCTCACACGACCATGCCACTGCGGAGCCCTCGGTCAGAGCCCCAGAGTCCTCACCCAACTGAGATGGCCGTCTCAGCCCCTGCACAGCCGCAGGAAGAAAAGAATGTGGAGGAGCCCTCCCAGGCTCCCAAACCCAGAGGACGCCTGCCAAAGGTGTCAAAGCAGGCGCAGCATCAAACTAACCAAGATGCCTCTACATCTGCTGAAGCCACAGGGGAAGCACCACGTAGAAGCACGCGTAAGAGGAAACTAACACACAAATAGTTACAAGGGTAGTCACGTGGGTGTTTTGCTCTGTTGTATATTTTCGATTGTCATCCTTTTGTGAGGAGATTAAACAAAAGTGATGGCAAACAGTTGATGTTCTGGCCTATGTGTTCTGGGAAATGGAAGTTGCACATTGAGGGCTCAGGGCGACTTGCATTTGTAATGATGGTGCTGAGAGTGATAGGAAAGCACCGTTTATTGGAGAGATGATGTATGGCATGTTAAGAAGGTCATCCACACATTCATTGCCATATACCAGCCACCTGTGGTTGAAGCGTAAGCTTACGCGAATCTGGCATGGATGAGTGCACCCCTTGTGTGACGCCCAGCAATGTGGTCGAGTGCTGCTGCATTGGCCACATCCGGCCCTGCCAGGCGTGCCTCCTCCTCCTCGTCCTCGTCCTCCTCATCCTCCTCCTCCTCGGCCTCCTCCTCATCCTCCCCCTCTTCTTCTGAGAAGGCTGTGCACTGAGCCACTTGTTCCACAGGCAGCGCTAAGCCACACTGCTGTGCGATGTTGTGCAGGGCACAGCAGATGACGATGAATCTGGACACCCTGGCTGGTGCATACTGCAGGGCTCCACCAGATCTGTCGAGGCATCGGAATCGTATTTTGAGCAAGCCGATGGTTTGCTCTATGATGCTTCTGGTGGAAATGTGGCTCACATTGTACCGCTCCTCAGCTTCGTTTGATGGCCTCCTCATCGGTGTCATGAGCCACTTTTTCAGGGGATAGCCCTTGTTGCCAAGTAACCATCCAGAAAGTTGGGTTGGTGGATTGAAGAGCTGAGGCACAGTAGACTGCCGCAGGATGAAGGAGTCATGGCAACTGCCAGGGTACTTGGCGCAAACATGCGTTATGATCTTCCTGTGGTTACACACCAGCTGGACCTTAAGGGAGTAGAAGCCCTTGCGGTTGACAAATACAGCTGGGTTGTGATGGGGTGCCCTAATAGCCACATGTGTGGAGTCTACGACGCCCTGCACCCTTGGCAAGCCTGCCATATTTGCAAAGCCAACCGCACGGGCAGTTACTCTTGCTTCATCTGTGGAGAAGTGGATGTAATTGTGCGCCTTTGCAAAGAGGGCATCGGTAGCCTGCGTGATGCAAGTGTGTGCGGCCAACTGGGAGATGCCGCTGATGTCTGCTGATGATCCCTGGAAGGAGCCCGAAGCAAAGAAGTTGAGTGCGGTGGTGACTTTGACAGCAACTGGTAAGGGGTGTCCACCCGTTCCTCTGGGCTCCAGGTGTTGGTGCAGCATTGTGCAGATGTCAGCGACTACCTCTCGCGGAAGTCTCAGCCTCCTTTGGCACTGCTGCTCACTCATGTTGAGGAAGCTCATCCTCTGCCTGTAAACCCTGTGTTGGGGGTTTCTCCTGCGGCGAGGTGCAGCCTTGCGCTGATGCCGTCTGCCCTGTGCAGCATCAGGTGGCTGAGGAGAAGGTTGGCGCTCCTGCTGTTGGTGCTGCTGCTGTCCCTGGTTGCTGCCGCGGCTGCTCTTCCTCCGAATCTGACGACCGGGATGAGAGGATATAAATGGTTCCCGTACCACTGGTATATATCTCAGTCGAGGAATGGAGGTTGTTTGCGCTCAGACAAAGTGGCCAGAGGGTCTTCCAAAGAGGTCACACAGCAGATGGATTTGAGCCTCAACACTCACAAGATTATTAGGCTGCAAAATGTCTCCCAAACCTCAAAGCACTAAGTTGTGGCGTGTGAAAGAATGAGAGATTGCAGGACCGCTTTTAAGCTGCTCGACCAGCTGGCAACAATTCAGGTCCTCGCTCAACCCAGCTCGATTCAGCTGGCGTGTTTTTGTGAAGGTGGGCAGCAGGCAGCATGGTGAAAAACCTGCAAACTCAGATCAGGTAGTTAAAATAGGATAATCTATTAACTGCCCCTCCCGCCATTTGGTGTCGGGTCAGTTCGGGAGCGGCTGACCCGACACTTGCCAAGGTCGTGTGGAGGCGGGATGGCGGCAGATTCACCGCCTGCTGGCAATTTTTCTGATTTTCGCAACAGACCCGCCTCCAAACCCGTCCTCTGAGGTCAATTAAATTCACGGCCTTTGCATCTGTCGTCACGGGAGAAGACACAAAAAACATTCCCGAAATAGTGGGGAACCAAGGGTCTAGTGAGAATGAGGAACTTAAAGAAATTCGTATTAATAAATAAATAGTACTGGAGAAATTAATGGGAAAGATTGAGTTGAATGGGCCTATATTCTCGAGAGTTTAGAAGAATGAGAGGTGATGTCATTGAAATGTATAAAATTCTTAAGGGGCTTGACATGGTAGATGTTTCCCAAGCGGGGAGTCTAGAACGGGGGGTCACAGTCAACGTTCCCTCTAAGCTGCACAGCTGTCTGCCCGTGCAACCTGTTAAAGGGACCGTGCACCCAAATTTAAAATTAGTGGGAACATCGGTCACAGTCTCAGAATAAGGGGTCGGCCATTTAGGACTGGTGTGAGGAGACATTTTTTCACTCAAAGGGTTGTGAATCTTTGGAATTCTCTACCCCAGAGGACTTTGGAGGCTCAGTCGTTGAGTATATTAAAGACAGGGCAGCACGGTGGCATAGTGGTTAGCACTGGTGCCTCACAGCGCCAGAGACCCGGGTTCGAATCTGACCTTGGGTGACTGTCTGTGTGGAGTTTGCACATTCTCCCCGTGTCTGCGTGGGTTTCCTCCGGGTGCTCCGGTTTCCTCCCACAGTCCAAAAATGTGTGGGTTAGGTTGATTTGGCTATGATAAATTGACCCTTAGTGTTAGGGGGGATTAAATATGTGGGGTTATGGGGATAGGATGGGATATGTTAGGGGGGAATTAAATACGTGGGGTTATGGGGGTAGGGTGGGATATGTGTACTGTGGGGATTAAAGCAGGGAATCGATAGATTTTTGGATATTAAGGGAACCAAGGGCTATGGGGAGCGGGCAGGGAAGTGGAGTTGAGGCAGAAGATCAGCCATGATCTTATTGAATGACGGGGCAGACTCGAAGGGCCGAATGGCCGACCCCTGCTCCTATTTCTTATGTTCTTATATAATGTACCACCAAGGATCTCAGGACATCAGATCCAAGGGATTCAGTAATGGGATAAGAATAGAGTTTTGCAGGAAGGTCAAATTCTTGAACTGCAAGCTTTTTCAATGGGTATTCATCTTTTACTTTTATTTTGTAAAACAAAAATGAATCGGTGCAGAGGCAGATTATAGAATGATAGAGGACAGAAGGCATTCATTCGGCCCATCGTGCCTGTGCCGGCTCTTTGAAATAGCTTGCCAATTAGCTCTTTTCTCATTGTCCGACAAATTTTTCCTCTTCAAGTATTTATCCAACTCCCTTTTGAAAGGTACTGTTGAATCTGCTTCTGCCCCCCTTTCAGGCAGTGCATTCAGATCATAACAACTCACTGTGTAAATTCCTCCTCATCTCCCCTTTGGTTCTTCTGCCAATTATCTTAAACCTGTGTCCTCTGGTTACCGACCCTCCTGCCAATGGAATCAGTTTCTCCTTATCTACTTTATCAAAACCCCTAATAAATTTGAACACCTCTATTAAATCTCCCCTTACCCTACTCTGCAAGGAGAACAATCCCAGCTTCTCTAGTCTCTCCACATAACTGAAGTCTCTCATCCCTGGTACTATTCCTGTAAATCTCCTTTGCACCTTCTCCACGGCCTTGATGTCCTTCCTAAAGTGAGGTGCCCAGAATTTGGACACAATACTCCAGCTGAGGCCTAACTAGTGAATTATAAAACCCCTCATCATTTTGAACACCCCGATTATCTTCCCTTAACCTTCTCTGCTCTAAGATCAAGTCAATGGCACCTAGGTCGAAGGGTTTCAACATTGTCTGCAAGAGACTGTACCCACCAGTACCTCCCATTTAAGTGAGCATGCCTGGGCTAAATCTGCATGCTAAGGATGTGCCAGTGTTTTATTAAGTACGTCTACAAAACCAGACAGCCTTCGCCAGCAGTGCAGAGCCTCCCGTTCCAGTGCAATACATCATGTTTGATTACTAAGCCATCTGTCTCGTCAAGACTAATGGGTTTTTAGGAATACTTTTCTTGAGGGGGAATCATCTGTTTGCGCAATTACATGCAAGCGATGAATGGGTAGTAATCACTGGGAATGGCTAAACTATCACAGCTAGCACAGGGACTGAAGATCTGCAGGCATCCCTTTGTGCCCTGTTCTTTGCAAAAAAAAAACAGGGCTTTTTTTTTTATTCCCATCAATAACTTGGTAACATTCGGTTTGACAAGAAACAGTTGTGAACTCAGCCAACCTTACGATTGCTTGAATCAAATTATTCAGCTTCCTTTCAAAGGCGAGGTGGTCTGTTACAAAATAGATCTGTCCTTATAAGCATTTAGTCATTCCCCCAGCTCAGCCAATACCTGTTGCAGTGATGGATGTCATACCTATCTAATGAGCTGCTCAGTGACCTTTTACCTCCATGCCCACTCCGGCTTGGCAATTCGCTCTGTCAATCAAGAGCGAAGAGCAATTCACGCAGCTCGGTGTCTCTCAGCCTGACAGTGTAATCTACTAACCTTACAGGCAAGGAGAAGCATTAAACAGATCACCCCTGTGTCGTTTAGTGATGACAGGTTTGTTGGGCGTCGGTACTGATGATACGCTTTGGGTGCAGGTAACCCATACCATTGGGCACCTAGGCCTGCTGTGCACAGGGTGGCGAGGCATCTATGACACTGTGAGCCTAGCAGGTCAGGTGTGTACTGGGTTCATTAAGGTCTAAAAAAAAATGTTGATGAGATCCTTGCTCAGCGCTTTGAAAGTATTTTATTTTTGAGACACCATAGTGCTTGCTTACTACTTTCTAACTGTGTGCACCATCTAGCTTCCATCCAGGACAAAGCAGCCCGCTTGTTCGGCACCCAATCCACCACCTTAAACATTCACCCCCTCCACCACCGGTGTACCGTGGCTGCAGTGTGTACCATCTACAAGATGCACTGCAGCAACTCGCCAAGGCTTCTTCGGCAGCACCTCCCAAACCCGCGACCTCTTCCACCTAGAAGGACAAGGGCAGCAGATGCATGAGCATGGGAACCTCCAAGTTCCCCTCCAAGTCACACACCATACTGATTGGACATATATCATCGTTCCTTCATCGTCGCTGGGTCAAAATCCTGGAATTCTGTGCCTAACAGCACTGTGGGAGTACCTTCACCACACAGACTGCAGCGATTCAAGAAGAAGGCCCACCACCACCTTCTCAATGGCAACAAGGGATGGTCAATAAATGGACACAACCCGAGAAAAAGAAAATAGGGGTATTGGTGTGGTGGCTGACTGGACTTGCTCACTTTCTGCCACATGGTGGCCTGTAGCTTAGTTAGACAGATGTGTATTCATGCATCAGGTTGTGGACTTCTCCAAAGACCTCCTAAAACTCTGGAGGCTGCTTGGCACACACTGGTGATGCTGAGCAATCAAATTGTGTTTACAAGCAAGCCCTGCAATGTCTTCGTCCCTGGGCTCAGCAACTGCAGGATCCTCGAGTGGTCCCTCTGACCATCAAGGTGCTGCTCTTCCAGTTCCACCTGCAGTTGCTGCTTCTCACCCATGCTCTGTGCTTCAACAAGTCTCCTTCGTGCACCTCACTAAGTGACCCCCATGGAGCGGATGTATCTGTGCCGAGTCTTGCCACTGTAGTAGTGGGCAACAGAGGGTCTGTAAGGCTGGACAGTGCACTTTCCCACCTCCACCTCTTGGGCATTTAGTGGAGAAGGAGAACAGAGTTCAGAATGTTGGAAGCAAGACATCCCTTGAAACCCTGCTTACATGGCAAGACATTCTACTGGTTAGTGCTGCAGCGCTATAGAGAATGCCA
This sequence comes from Squalus acanthias, assembly GCA_030390025.1. NCBI lineage: Eukaryota > Metazoa > Chordata > Chondrichthyes > Squaliformes > Squalidae > Squalus > Squalus acanthias. The sequence continues at coordinate 86,840,024 of CM059425.1, forward strand.
ATACGGGGTGAATGAATGAATAAAGGAATGGAAAACAAAGGATGAGCTTGGAACAAAGGCTCTAACCTCACCTGTCCTCGTTGCAAAAAGGGACAAAGTCCTGGGTCGGCAAGTGTCTGTCCATTTTACTTAGCCCTGGGATTTCCAGGGCTTTCTTCGACATTGGTGGGGGTGGGGGGGGGCGGGGGGGGGGGTGGCGGGCGGCTGCTGGGCCTGCACCTGTAGTAGGCACAAGCACACTGCAGTTATTCATATGAGGAAAATGGGTTGGCACTCATGCGCTTGGAATAGGAGCAGCGTACTTCGGGTGCTAACATATTTGGGGCAATGTTCCAATTTTGCATTCCCAGCATGGAGCCTTACCATTAACTTAAATGGTTGGAAAACCACGCACGGAGTGTACCTGAGAAGTCCAATATGGGCTGATGGCCAGCGAAAATATCTGCTGGCAGTGCAAAGGTCGAATACTTTCGTGCCAAGCTCTCTCTTGTCCCGACATGAAACTCCATCCCAACAACATAATTAGTGGCAAATTCTACCCATAATCCATGTTCCCCATTCGCGGGCTGGAAATGTGGCAATGCCTCCACTTAGTGGTATCCACTGGTTAAAACCATGCACCTGTGCCATAGCAGCCAACATATAGTATATCAACAGGTTGGCCCATTGGTGGTACTCTTGACTCCGAGTCAGAAGGTTGCAGCTTCACAGTCCCAGTCCAGGACTTGAGCACATAATCTAGGCTGACACTTCAGTGCAGTACTTGATGGGGTGCTGCACTGCCGGAGGTGTCATATTTCGGATGAGACATTAAACTGAGGCCTCGTCTGCCCTCTGAGGTGGATGTAAAAGATCTCACGGCACTATTCGAAGAAGAGCAGGGGAATACTCCTGATGTCCTGACCAACATTTATCCCTCAGAGAAAATCACCACCAAAACAGATTAACTGGTCATTTATCTCATTGTTCTTTGTGGGATCTTGCCGTGCGCAGAGTGCCTGCTGCGTCTACCTACATAACTCCTCAAAAGAAATCCATTGACTATGATGCACTTTGGGACGTCCTGAAGACATGAAAGGCACTGTAAAAGTGCAAGTTCTTTCTTTCTTTTCAACATGCTTGTGCTACTCAAATGCCCAATAAAGCAGTTTCAAAGTTGTTCCTTCTTAATTAATTTACAGTGAAGCCTGGCCATGCTTTACTGCACCAGAACAATCATCCATAAACTTTGTTTATTATTCTAGCCTAATACAAAAAATCTAATTACTTTTCTTCTTAAAATGATACGTGCTGATAGAAAAAGGACAATCATTCCAACTTTGCCCTGAGCTCAGTTAATGACTTTGCTGGACCCATGTGGAACTGAGCCACACGGGGCAGGAATATCCCAGGAGTCTGCGCTATCTGTGCTAGCTGATCATGGTCAAGGTGGCAACTAAGACCATACAATTGGCTTCAGCGCCTGCCGTTTAGGATTGGTTTCTTGCTCCCAGGAGCAGTGTCAAGATACAGGGCTATGGGGAGACAACTGGGCAGTGGGATTAGTTTTCGATTGCACCAGCAAAGAGCCAGCACAGACACAATAGGCAGAATGGCCTCTTTCTGTGCTGTAAATCTCTATGGTTCTATGGATTGCCTGATTCTAATACCGGTGTGAATAGTGACTAAGTATTACATCCGTCAACAGTGACATTCCACACCTCAATGGACACAAAATCATGAGAACAGGTCAAGAAATACGTTAAAAAAAGGAGTAAAGAAAAGAAACACAATAATCAAAGTAACTAGTTGAGAAGACTGGGAATCAACTAGTTGACTACTCCAGAGTTAGAAAACTGCAGCCTATCACAAAGTTGCAGTTACAATCTATGGTAACGCAAGACAGGCGATAGTGAATCGACAGCCCGTTTTACACCCTGCCCGATAGTTTTTCCCCATTGAAGTTGTTAAAGATCAAAATCGAGAGCTAGTAAAGAAATCCATTTTGTACCAAAAGAATCAATTTAAGTTGGGTTCCATTTTATAACCAGCTCTATAGTCAAAAACAGAAAAGTGAAAATCTGCCAATGTAGTTGTAACTGTCATCATGTAAAATATTCTTGGATAGTTCTAATCTTCTCATGGATACATCTATATGTTTATTCTTTTCTGTACATGTGAATAGATGAGCCAGTTTACGTTATGTCTCCAGGGCTCCAAGCGATACATTATGAGGAGAGATTACATAAATGCGAGGGTACACCTATCAGGAAAGAATGAACAGGCTGGGTCTCTTTTCTCTTGAAAAAAGGCTGAGGGGTGACCTAATAGAGGTCTTTAAAATCATGAAAGGTTTTGATAGAGTAGATACAGAGAGAGTGTTTCCACTTGTGGGGAAGAGCATAACTAGAGGCCATCAATATAAGATAGTCACCAAGAAATCAAATAGGGAATTCAGAAGAAATTTCTTTACCCAGAAAGTGGTGAGAATGTGGAACTCGCTACCACAGGGAGTTGTTGAAGTGAATAGTATAGATGCATTTAAGGGGCGGTTAGATAAGCACATGAGGGAGAAGGGAATAGAGGGTTATGCTGATAGAGTTAGATGAGGAAAGAGTCTCGAGTGGAGCATAAACGTTGGCATGGACTGGTTGGGCCGAATGGCCTGTTTCTATGCCGTATATCCTATGTAAATACTTATGTAAATAAACTCGGCTCGTATTCCCTGGACTATAGCAGGTTAAGGGGTGATTTTATTGATGTTTTTAGATTTTGATAAGAATTGATGGGGTAGATAGAGAGAAACTCTTTTTGCTGATGGGAGAGTCTAGGACAAGAGGACATAACCTTAAAATCAGAGCCAGGCCATTCAGGAGACAAGTTAGGAAACACTTCTTCACACAAAAGGTGGTTGAGGTGTGGAACTCCCTCGTACAACAAGCAGCAGATGCTAGCTCAATTAATAACTTTAAATCTAAGATTGATAGATTTTTGCTATCCAAGGGTATAAAGGGACATGGAGCCAAGGCGGGTGGATGGAGTTAGGATACAGATCAGCCATGATCTCATTGTATGATGGAACAGGCTCAAGGGGCTGAATGTTTCTATGCCCTGAGATCGTGTTGTGAAGCCTTTTTGAGTCTTTGGTATGTTGAACTAATAACACCTCATGTAAAGCCAAGACTGAAGGTCAGGGAGGAGGTGATGTGATGGCCTTTTTGCTGAGCTTAAAAGCAAGACCATTGTAAGAAAGTTAGAAGAAGAAATTGGAAGGTGAAGAAGACGAAGAGAGAGGGCTGAGCTCAACTCAATCTTCTGCAGCAAAGCATCTCTTGGAATCTCAATGTTGGCCGTGAGTATATGTTGATTCATTTAACCCAAAATAAGCCTGCAAGTGTTTGACTCTGTGTCTCAAACCATTCTTGGCAAATAGACACAGGACCGCAGCCACTGTCTATATTATTACACAAATACATTTCCAACAAAGTCAATGTAAAAGAAAATCGGGTGGTGTGTAAAACGGGCTGCCGATTCACTATCGCCCATTTTGAACTACTATCGAAGTCGTATTTCACCCCCTATCTTTCTCGAAAAGGAAAGGATAGGCTTTGTGGCTCCGAGTGCTTTCAGTGAACCTTCATCTGGAAAGAACATTCATGTCCTGGAGGCAGTGCCGATAAGAATCGTGGTTTGATCCCTCATATTAGAGGATGTAAGTTCAAAGGAAGATTTGAGCTATTCAATCTGTCAGCAAATGGATAAGAGAGGATCTCAGAAAGCTAGAAGATAGTGAGGGTTATAGAAAATTAAAGCCAGAACAATATTTTAAACTAAAACAAGACAGCGTAATAAAGGGGAAGGGGTCCATTATGACCAGAGGCAAATTTAGAATTGATGCCAGGAAGATTTTCTTCACAGTGATCGATACATGGAATGGATTTCTGTGCTGGATATTGGAGCCAAACACCCTGGAATTATTTAAGAGAGGGTTGGATTCTGGGATGGAGGGGGTAGGGGTGGTGGTGATGGGGGAGCCGGTGGGGGGGTGGGGGGGGGTGGGGGGGGGGGGGTGGTGGGGGTGGAACCTGTAGTTTTTTTCTGTAGGGAGAGCTGGATTGGGAGTGTTCAAGGTTCATGGCTTTGTGGGATTCTTAGGTGCATCCCATGGAGCCTCAATGACCATATATAAAAGTTACATCAATGTTCATTTCTTTTTACAAAATAACATTTTGGGATACAGTATATGAATAATTTGAGACATGATATATGGTGAGTGTAGCATGTTTGGGAGGAACAGCTGACTTTGGACCCATGGTTCCCAAAGCTCTCCACCACTGGGGCTTTCCTCGCCTCATGTCTGGGGTCTGTTGTAGACTAATTGATAGAGATTGATTGCCATGATTAGTCAACAACTCCATTATCGTTGTATCAGGCGACGACCAGGATGGTAGAAGGCGAACTAGAGGGACCTTGGTCTTCCTTTGTCGTCAGCAATTCCTATTTTCCCATTACGTTTACATGCTTCCATCTGCTGATACGTTCAAGTCTAGGTGTTCTGATTGAGGATTTATCCATGAATGCAGCATCGACACTAAGAAGAGCTCTTTCCAAACCTCCAGGCCTACAAAATACAAACAGGAAGAACCAGCGGGTAACAAAACACAGGTACAAGGAGAGACAAATTGCCTGTGCTTCATGGACTGGAGTGCCAGTGCCTCTGGGCCACTCCAGCTCATGAGCTGTAGCCTGGACACGGTGAGTTGGAAGGATTTTCTGGTCTGTATTGATTAAACATCTTTCTTTAGGTTCTCTCCTATCTCACCTCATGCCATCTCCGAGCTCATCTTGTCCGTGAGACCCACCTCCTGCTCCCTCAACCCTATTCACACCAAACTGCTGACCACCCAACTTTCCTTCCTGGCCCCCATGTTAGTTGATATTGTTTATGGTTCCCTTTCCTCAGGTACTGTCCCCCTCCCCTTCAAATCTGCCGTCATCACCCCACTCCTCAAATAAAACCTTTGACCCCTCCATCCTTGTGAACTATTGTCCTATCTCCAACAGCTCTTTTGTCCTCAAAGTCCTTGAAGGATTTGTCGCCTCCAAAATCCGTGGCCATCTTTCCCACAACTCCATGTTTGACCCCCTCCAATCATGTTTCCGCCCTGCCACAGTACTGAAATGACCCTTATCAAAGTCACAAATGACATCCTATGTGACTGTGACCGTGGTAAACTATCGCTCCTCATCCTCTTACCCTGTCTGCAACCTTTGACATGGTCGAACACACCATCCTCCTCCAACGCCTCTACTGTCCTTGCCTGATTCCATTCTTATCTACCCAGTCATAGCCAGAGAATCACCTGCAATGGCTTCTCTTTCCCTCCCGCATCGTTACCTCTGGAGTCCACCAAGGATCTATCCTTGGCCCCCTCCTATTTCTCATCTACGTGCTGCCCCTCAGCGACATCATCCGAAAACGCAACGTTAGGTTCCACATGTTGCTGACGACACCCAGCTCTACCTCACCACCATCTCTCTCGACCTCTCCACTGTCTCTGATTTGTCAGACTGCTTGTCCGACGTCTAGTCCTGGAGGAGCAGAAATTTCCTCCAAATAAATATTGGGAAGACCAAAGCCATTGTCTTCGGACCTCAGCACAAACTCCGTTCCCTCGCCTCCAAGAAGCTGAAAGTCCATCCCTCTCCCTGGTCGCTGTCTGAGGCTGCACCAGGCCGTTCGCAACCTTGGCTTCCTATTTGACCCTGAAATGAGTCTCCGATCCTCTCCATCACCAAGACCGTCTACTTCCACCTCTGTAACATCGCCTGCCTTCACCCCTGTCTCAGCTCATCCGCTGCTGAAACTCTCATCCATGCCTTTGTTACTTCTAGACTTGACTATTCTAATTGTCTCCTGACCGACCTCCCGTCTTCCACCCTCCATAAACTTGAACTCATCCAAAACTCTGCTGCCGTATCCTAACTCGCACCAAGTCCCGTTCACCCATCTCCCCTGTGCTCACTGACCTACATTGGATCTCGGTCCGGCAACACCTCGATATAAAAATTCTCATCCTTGTTTTCAAATCCCTCCATGTCCTCAATCCTCCATATCTCTGTAACCTTCTCCAGCCCTACAACCCTCCAGGATATCTGCGTTCATCAAATTCTGGTCTCTTGCGCATTCCTGCTTTTAATTTTTCCACCATTGGCAGCTGTGCCTTCAGCTACCTGGGCCCTAGGCTCTGGAATTCCCTCCCTAAACCTCTCCACCTCTCTCTGATTCTTTAAATCTCTCCTTAAAAGCTACCTCTTTGACCAAGCTTTTGGTCACCAGTCCCAAAATCTCTTCGGTGTCAAATTTTGTCTAGTAACACACCTGTGAAGCGCCTTTTGCCATTTTACGATGTTAAAGGTGCTATGTAAAGACAAGTTGTTGTTGTTGTTGAGCGAGGACAAGGCCCAGGAGCGAGGACAGGGCCCAGGGGTGAGGACAGGGCCCAGGAGTGAGGACGAGGCCCAGGAGCGAGGACGAGGCCCAGGAGCGAGGACGAGGCCCAGGAGCGAGGACGAGGCCCAGGAGCGAGGATGAGGCCCAGGAGCGAGGATGAGGCCCAGGAGCAAGGACAGGGCCCAGGGGTGAGTACAGGGCCCAGGAGCGAGGACGAGGCCCAGGAGCGAGGACGAGGCCCAGGAGCGAGGACGAGGCCCAGGAGCGAGGACGAGGCCCAGGGGCGAGGACGGGACCCAGGAGCGAGGACGGGACCCAGGAGCAAGGACGAGGCCCAGGAGCGAGGATGAGGCCCAGGAGCGAGGATGAGGCCCAGGGGCGAGGACGGGACCCAGGAGCGAGGACGAGGCCCAGGAGCGAGGACGAGGCCCAGGAGCAAGGACAGGGCCCAGGGGTGAGTACAGGGCCCAGGAGCGAGGACGAGGCCCAGGAGCGAGGACGAGGCTCAGGAGCGAGGACGAGGCCCAGGAGCGAGGATGAGGCCCAGGGGCGAGGACGAGGCCCAGGAGCGAGGACGAGGCCCAGGAGCGAGGACGAGGCCCAGGAGCGAGGACGAGGCCCAGGAGCAAGGACGACGCTCAGGAGCGAGGATGAGGCCCAGGAGCGAGGATGAGGCCCAGGGGTGAGGACGGGACCCAGGAGCGAGGACGAGGCCCAGGAGCGAGGACGAGGCCCAGGAGCAAGGACGAGGCCCAGGAGCGAGGACGAGGCCCAGGAGCGAGGACGGGACCCAGGAGCGAGGACGAGGCCCAGGAGCGAGGACGAGGCCCAGGAGCGAGGAAGGGACCCAGCAGCGAGGACGAGGCCCAGGGGCGAGGACGGGACCCAGGAGCGAGGACGGGACCCAGGAGCGAGGACGAGGCCCAGGAGCGAGGATGAGGCCCAGGAGCGAGGATGAGGCCCAGGGGCGAGGACGGGACCCAGGAGCGAGGACGAGACCCAGGAGCGAGGACGAGGCCCAGGAGCGAGGACGAGGCCCAGGAGCGAGGACGGGACACAGGAGCGAGGACGAGGCCCAGGAGCGAGGACGAGGCCCAGGAGCGAGGACGGGACCCAGGAGCGAGGACGAGGCCCAGGAGCGAGGATGAGGCCCAGGAGCGAGGACGGGACCCAGGAGCGAGGACGAGGCCCAGGAGCGAGGACGAGGCCCAGGAGCGAGGAAGGGACCCAGGGGCGAGGACGAGGCCCAGGGGCGAGGACGGGACCCAGGAGCGAGGACGGGACCCAGGAGCGAGGATGAGGCCCAGGAGCGAGGACGAGGCCCAGGAGCGAGGACGAGGCCCAGGGGCAAGGTCGGGACCCAGGAGCGAGGACGAGGCCCAGGAGCGAGGACGAGGCCCAGGAGCGAGGACGAGGCCCAGGAGCGAGGACGGGACACAGGAGCGAGGACGACGCCCAGGAGCGAGGACGAGGCCCAGGAGCGAGGACGGGAACCAGGAGCGAGGACGAGGCCCAGGAGCGAGGACGAGGCCCAGGAGCGAGGATGAGGCCTAGGGGCGAGGACAGGGCCCAGGAGCGAGGACGAGGCCCAGGGGTGAGGACGGGGCCCGGGGCGAGGATGAGGCCCAGGAGCGAGGTCGGGGCCCAGGAGCGAGGTCGGGGCCCAGGAGCGAAGACGGGGCCCAGGAGCGAGGTCGGGGCCCTGGAGCGAGGTCGGGGCCCAGGAGCGAGGACGGGGCCCAGGAGCGAGGTCGGGCCCCAGGAGCGAGGACGGGACCCAGGAGCGAGGTCGGGACCCAGGGGCGAGGACGAGGCTCAGGGGCGAGGACGGGGCCCAGGAGCGAGGTCGGGACTCAGGGGCAAGGACGAGGCCCAGGGCGAGGACGAGGCCCAGGGGCGAGGACGAGGCCCAGGGGCGAGGACAGAGCCCTGGAGCTAGGACGAGGCCCAGGGGTGAGGACGAGGCCCGGGGCGAGGATGAGGCCCAGGAGCGAAGTCGGGGCCCAGGAGCGAGGTCGGGGCCCAGGAGCGAGGTCGGGGCCCAGGAGCAAGGACGGGGCCCAGTAGCGAGGTTGGGGCCCAGGAGCGAGGACGGGACCCAGGGGCGAGGACGAGGCTCAGGGGCGAGGATGGGGCCCAGGAGCGAGGATGAGGCCCAGGAGCGAGGACGGGACCCAGGAGCAAGGACGAGGCCCAGGAGCGAGGTCGGGGCCCAGGAGCGAGGTCGGGGCCCAGGAGCGAGGTCGGGGCCCAGGAGCGAGGTCGGGGCCCAGGAGCAAGGACGAGGCCCAGGAGCGAGGTCGGGGCCCAGGAGCGAGGTCGGGGCCCAGGAGCGAGGTCGGGGCCCAGGAGCGAGGACGGGACCCAGGAGCGAGGACGAGGCCCAGGAGCGAGGTCGGGGCTCAGGAGCGAGGTCGGGGCCCAGGAGCGAGGTCGGGGCCCAGGAGCGAGGTCGGGGCCCAGGAGCGAGGACGGGGCCCAGGAGCGAGGTCGGGGCCCAGGAGCGAGGACGGGACCCAGGAGCGAGGTCGGGACCCAGGGGCGAGGACGGGGCCCAGGAGCGAGGTCAGGACCCAGGGGCGAGGACGAGGCCCAGGGGCAAGGTCGGGACCCAGGAGCGAGGACGAGGCCCAGGAGCGAGGACGAGGCCCAGGAGCGAGGACGAGGCCCAGGAGCGAGGACGGGACACAGGAGTGAGGACGAGGCCCAGGAGCGAGGATGAGGCCCAGGGGCGAGGACGGGACCCAGGAGCGAGGACGAGGCCCAGGAGCGAGGATGAGGCCCAGGGGCGAGGACGGGAACCAGGAGCGAGGACGAGGCCCAGGAGCGAGGACGAGGCCTAGGGGCGAGGACAGGGCCCAGGAGCGAGGACGAGGCCCAGGGGTGAGGACGGGGCCCGGGGCGAGGATGAGGCCCAGGAGCGAGGTCGGGGCCCAGGAGCGAGGTCGGGGCCCAGGTGCGAAGACGGGGCCCAGGAGCGAGGTCGGGGCCCTGGAGCGAGGTCGGGGCCCAGGAGCGAGGACGGGGCCCAGGAGCGAGGTCGGGGCCCAGGAGCGAGGACGGGACCCAGGAGCGAGGTCGGGACCCAGGGGCGAGGACGAGGCTCAGGGGCGAGGACGGGGCCCAGGAGCGAGGTCGGGACTCAGGGGCAAGGACGAGGCCCAGGGCGAGGACGAGGCCCAGGGGCGAGGACGAGGCCCAGGGGCGAGGACAGAGCCCTGGAGCGAGGACGAGGCCCAGGGGTGAGGACGAGGCCCGGGGCGAGGATGAGGCCCAGGAGCGAAGTCGGGGCCCAGGAGCGAGGTCGGGGCCCAGGAGCGAGGTCGGGGCCCAGGAGCAAGGACGGGGCCCAGTAGCGAGGTTGGGGCCCAGGAGCGAGGACGGGACCCAGGGGCGAGGACGAGGCTCAGGGGCGAGGATGGGGCCCAGGAGCGAGGATGAGGCCCAGGAGCGAGGACGGGACCCAGGAGCAAGGACGAGGCCCAGGAGCGAGGTCGGGGCCCAGGAGCGAGGTCGGGGCCCAGGAGCGAGGACGGGGCCCAGGAGCGAGGTCGGGGCCCAGGAGCGAGGACGGGACCCAGGAGCGAGGTCGGGACTCAGGGGCAAGGACGAGGCCCAGGGCGAGGACGAGGCCCAGGGGCGAGGACGAGGCCCAGGGGCGAGGACAGGGCCCTGGAGCGAGGACGAGGCCCAGGGGTCAGGACGAGGCCCGGGGCGAGGATGAGGCCCAGGAGCGAAGTCGGGGCCCAGGAGCGAGGTCGGGGCCCAGGAGCGAGGTCGGGGCCCAGGAGCGAGGACGAGGCTCAGGGGCGAGGATGGGGCCCAGGAGCGAGGACGGGACCCAGGAGCAAGGACGAGGCCCAGGAGCGAGGTCGGGGCCCAGGAGCGAGGTCGGGGCCCAGGAGCGAGGTCGGGGCCCAGGAGCGAGGACGGGACCCAGGAGCGAGGACGAGGCCCAGGAGCGAGGTCGGGGCTCAGGAGCGAGGTCGGGGCCCAGGAGCGAGGTCGGGGCCCAGGAGCGAGGACGGGGCCCAGGAGCGAGGTCGGGGCCCAGGAGCGAGGACGGGACCCAGGAGCGAGGTCGGGACCCAGGGGCAAGGACGAGGCTCAGGGGCGAGGACGGGGCCCAGGAGCGAGGTCAGGACCCAGGGGCGAGGACGAGGCCCAGGGCGAGGACGAGGCTCAGGGGCAAGGACGAGGCTCAGGGGCGAGGACGGGGCCCAGGAGCGAGGTCAGGACCCAGGGGCGAGGACGAGGCCCAGGGCGAGGACGAGGCCCAGGGGCGAGGACGAGGCCCAGGGGAGAGGACGGGGCCCAGGAGCGACGTCGAGGCCCAGGAGTGAGGACGGGGCCCAGGAGCGAGGACGAGACCCAGGAGCGAGGTCGGGACCCAGGAGCGAGGTCGAGGCCCAGGAGCAGGGACGGGAGGAGCAGCGAGGTCGGGACCCAGGAGCGAGGTCGGGACCCAGGAGCGAGGTCGGGACCCAGGAGCGAGGTCGGGGCCTAGGAGCAGGGACGGGAGGAGCAGCGAGGTCGGGACCCAGGAGTGAGGACGGGGCCCAGGAGCGAGGACGAGACCCAGGAGCGAGGACGAGACCCAGGAGCGAGGTCGGGGCCCAGGAGCGATGTCGGGGCCCAGGAGCGAGGTTGAGGCCTAGGAGCGAGGTCAGGACCCAGGAGCGAGGACGAGGCCCAGGAGCGAGGTCGGGACCCAGGGGCGAGGACGAGGCCTAGGAGCGAGGTCGGGACCCAGGGGCGAGGACGAGGCCTAGGAGCGAGGTCGGGACCCAGGGGCGAGGACGAGGCCTAGGAGCGAGGTCGGGACCCAGGGGCGAGGTTGAGGCCTAGGAGCGAGGTCGGGACCCAGAAGCGAGGTCGAGGCCCAGGAGCAGGGACGGGAGGAGCAGCGAGGTCGGGACCCAGGAGCGAGGTCGGGACCCAGGAGCGAGTTCGGGTGGAGCAGCGAGGTCGGGACCCAGGAGCGAGGACGGGACCCAGGAGCGAGGTCGGGACCCAGGAGCGAGGACAGGAGGAGCAGCGAGGTCGGGACCCAGGAGGGAGGACGGGACCCAGGAGCGAGGTCGAGGCCCAGGGGCGAGGTCGGGACCCAGGAGCGAGGTCGAGGCCCGGGGCGAGGGCGAGGACGGGGCCCAGGAGCGAGGATGAGCCCAGCAGCAAGGTCGAGGCCCAGGAGTGGCGCAGCGTGGACCAGCAGCGGGGTCGGGAGGACCACACTGCAGCCTATGAAACCCAGGCAGAGAGGACTGCGGGAAGGAGGGAGGAGGACAGTAGCAGTATGTGTGTGTGTGCTAGGCCGATGTAGCAGAGCCTGGTCTCCAATCGTCTTGGATCCCCTTGCCATTGGACCAAGACCTTGCTCTGTCAAGCCCGTGTGGTAGCTGGTGTGCAACGGCCACCCCACGTTAAAAGAATTCATGCACAGGCATCTTCCACTCTTTAAAATGAAGTTTGGGACCTGGAACGTCAGGACCCTCATGGACAACCCCAACAGTGACAGACCGGAACGCCGTACTGCTATCGTTGCCCGGGAGCTCAGACGTTTCGACATAGACATCGCCGCCCTAAGCGAGACCCGGTGGGCAGGGGAAGGCCAGCTCAAGGAGCAAGGCGGTGGTTACACCTTCTTCTGGAAAGGCAAACCTGAAGAAGAACGCCACCTCCATGGGGTAGGCTTCGCCATAAAAAATGAGCTAGTTGAACGTCTCAGAGACTACCCTTGTGGAATAAACGAACGCCTCATGACTCTACGGCTCACCCTAGCCTGGAACCAGTGCGCTACGGTCATCAGTGCGTATGCCTCAACACTGGAAGCCACAGACGAGACCAAAGAGCAATTCTACTCCAGCCTTGAACAATCTCTGTCCCGAGTCCCAACGGGCGACAAGCTGATCCTCCTTGGCGACTTTAACACCAGAGTTGAAAAGGACACAGACCTCTGGGGAGGTGTGATTGGCAGAGAGGGGGTAGGGAAAGCCAACTCCAACAGTACCCTCCTCCTGACGAAATGCTTAGAACATGGCTTTCTCATAACCAACACCTTGTTCCGTCAGAGAGACAAGTACAAGGCTTCATGGCAACACCCTCGCGCCAAGCAATGGCATCTGCTGGACTATGTCATCATCCGAGCGAGGGACCGCAAGGACGTCCGCATCACCCGCGCCATGACAGGAGCTGACGACTGCTGGACAGACCACCGCCTAATCCGCTCTGTCATCTCCATCAACGTAGCCTCAAAACAGCGGCGGCAACAGAAGCAATGCCGCAGGAAAATCAATGCTGGAGCACTCAAAGACCCCGCTAAGAAAGCCCTATTCAGCCTGTGCCTCACAAACAACCTGATGACTCCCAGTGATTCAGAGACACAGAGTGCCCACAGTGCCTGGTCTGCACTCAAGGTCTCCATAATTAGCACCTGTGAAGAGATGCTCGGTCACTTGACCAGAAAACACCAAGACTGGTTCGACGAGAACGACCAGGAGATCCAGGAGCTAATAAGCCGCAAGCGCAAGGCATTCCTGATCTGGAAACAGCAACAGAACTCGAGAGCCAGAAAGCAGCTCTACAGATGCCTGAAGGCCGAGGTCCAACAAAAAACTCGCGACCTAAAGAACAGATGGTGGGTGGAGAAAGCGCAGGAGATCCAGCAGCTAGCCGACAACCACGACGTGCGTGGATTCTTTAGCGCAGTCAAGACCACCTACGGCCCAAGCACCCAAGGTCCTACCCCACTGCGGGACAAGAATGGAGAGGTACTCATCAAGGACAGGGAGGCAGGCAGTGCCCGCTGGAAGGAGCACTTCGAAGATCTCCTTAACCGAGACTCTGTCTTCGACGCGAGTGTCCTCAACTCCATCCCGCAGCATGCTGCCTGCCACCACCCCAACACAACCCCATCCCGCAGCATGCTACCCGCCACCACCTCAGCACAACCCCAGCCCGGAATGAGGTTGAAAAGGCCATCCGACAATTGAAGAACAACAAGGCCTCAGGAGCAGATGGAATCCCCGCCGAGGCGCTAAAACATGGCGGAGAAGCACTATTGGCGCGAATACATGAACTCATTTCTCTTATTTGGAAGGAGGAGAGGATGCCAGGGGATCTCAGGGACGCCGTGATCGTGACCATCTTCAAGAAAGGTGACAAGTCCGATTGCGGTAATTACAGAGGAGTCTCCCTGCTGTCTGCCACAGGGAAAGTCATCGCAAGAATCCTCCTCAATTGCCTTCTCCCAGTGGCTGAAGAGCTCCTCCCGGAGTCGCAATGCGGATTCCACCCACTAAGGGGCGCAATGGACATGATCTTCACCGCGCGTCAACTACAAGAGAAATGCAGGGAACAGCACCAACCGCTGTACATGGCCTTCTTTGACCTCACAAAGGCCTTCAACACTGTCAACCGTGAGGGATTATGGAGTGTCCTCCTCAAATTCGGCTGCCCTCAAAAGTTTGTCACCATCCTCCGCCTGCTTCACAACGACATGCAAGCCGTGATCCTGATCAACGGATCCACCACAGACCCAATTCACGAACGGACTGGGGTCAAGCAAGGCTGTGTCATCGCACCAACACTCTTCTCGATCTTCCTGGCTGCAATGTTCCATCTCACTCTCAGTAAGTTCCCCGCTGGAGTGGAGCTAATCTACAGAACAAACGGGAAACTGTTCAACCTCCGTCGCCTCCAGTCCAGATCCAAGGTCATCCCATCCTCTGTCATCGAATTACAGTATGCAGACGACGCTTGCGTCTGCGCATACTCTGAGGGCCTTACACTAAACATCCGTAAGACAAAGGTTCTCTACCAACCTGCCCCCGCCACACAGTACTGCTCCCCGATGATCAAAATCCATGACGAGGCCTTTGACAACGTGGACCACTTTCCATACCTCGGGAGCCTACTGTCAACAAGGGCAGACGTCGATGACGAAGTCCAACACCGCCTTCAGTGTGCCAGCGCAGCTTTCGGTCGCCTGAGGAAGAGAGTGTTTGAAGACCAGGACCTCAAACCCAGCACCAAGCTCATGGTCTACAGAGCAGTAGTGATACCCGCCCTCCTGTATGCTTCAGAGACATGGACCATGTACAGCAGGCACCTCAAAGCACTGGAGAGGTACCACCAACGCTGCCTCCGCAAGATCCTGCAAATCCATTGGCAGGATAGGCGCACCAACATCAGTGTTCTCGCTCAGGCCAACATCCCCAGCATCGAAGCTTTGACCACGCTCGATCAGCTCCAATGGACGGGCCACATCGTCCGCATGCCCGATACGAGACTCTCAAAACAAGCGCTCTACTCGGAGCTCCGACACGGCTAGAGAGCCCCAGGTGGGCAGAGGAAACGCTTCAAGGACACTCTCAAAGCCTCCTTGAAAAAGTGCAACATCCCCACCGACATCTGGGAATCTCTGGTCCAAGACTGCACAAAGGGGAGGAGAAGCATCCGGGAAGGCGCCGAACACCTCAAATCCTTTCGCCGGGAGCAAGTGGAAGCCAAGCGCAAACAGCGGAAGGAGGGAGACAGAAAGCAGGCAACTATCGACCAGTTAGCCTAACATCTGTCGTTGGGAAAATGCTGGAGTCCTTCATTAAGGAAGCAGTAGCAGGGCATTTGGAAAATCATAATGCAATCAAGCAGAGTCAGCATGGTTTTATGAAAGGGAAATCATGTTTAACAAATTTGCTGGAGTTCTTTGAGGATGTAACGAGCAGGGTGGACAAAGGTGAACCAGTGGATGTGGTGTATTTGGATTTCCAGAAGGTATTCGATAAGGTGCCACATAAAAGGTTACTGCATAAGATAAGAGCTCACGGAATTGGGGGTAATATATTAGCATGGATAGAGAATTGGCTAACTAACAGAAAGCAGAGAGTCGGGATAAATGGGTCATTTTCCGGTTGGCAAACGGTAACTAGTGGGGTGCCACAGGGATTGGTGCTGGGGCCCCAACTATTTACAATCTACATTAATGACATGGATGAAGGGACCGAGTGTAATGTAGCAAAGTTTGCGGATGATACAAAGATGGGTGGGAAAGCAAGTTGTGCAGAGGACTCAAAGAATCTGCAAAGACAGGCTAAGTGAGTGGGCAAACATTTGGCAGATGGAGTATAATGTGGGAAAGTGCGAGGTTATACACTTCGGCAGGAAAAATAAAAAAGCAAATTATTATTTAAATGGAGAGAGATTACAAAATGCTACAGTTCAGAGGGACCTGGGGGTCCTTGTGCATGAAGCACAAAAAGTTAGCATGCAGGTACAGCAAGTAACCAAAAAGGCAAATGGAATGTTGGCCTTTATTTCAAGGGGGTTGGAGTATAAAAACAGGGAAGTCCTGCTACAACTGTACAGGGTATTGGTGAGACCACACCTTGAGTACAGCGTACAGTTTTGGTCTCCTTATTTAAGGAAGGATATACTTGCATTAGAGGCAGTTTAGAGACGGTTCACTAGGTTAATTCCAGAGATGAGGGGGTTGACTTATGAGGAAAGGTTGAGCAGGCTGGGCCTATACTCACTGGAATTTAGAAGAATGAGAGGTGATCTTATTGAAACATAGGTAGATGCAGAGAGGATGTTTCCCCTAGTGGGGAAATCTAGAACTCGGGGGCACAGTTTTAGAATAAAGGGTCGCCCTTTTAGAACTGAGATGAGGAGGAATTTCTCCTCTCAGAGGGTCGTAAATCTGTGGAATTCTCTGCCCCAGAGAGCTGTGGAGGCTGGGTCATTAAATACATTTAAGGTGGAGATTGACAGATTTTTACAAGATAAGGGAGTGAAGGGTTATGGGGAGCGGGCGGGGAAGTGGCTTTGAGCCCAAGATCAGCCATGATCTTATTGAATGGCGGAGCAGGCTCGAGGGGTCGAGTGGCCTATTCTTGCTCCTATTTCTTATGTTCTTATGTCAACCCAAGCACCCCACCCACTCGCCCCTTCAACCACCGTCTGCCCCACCTGTGACAGAGACTGTAGGTCTCATTTTTAGTGCGGAAGCAAGTCATCCTCGGTTCTGAGGGGCTGCCTAAGAAGAAGAAGTTGTTGTTGATACCAGAGGATGCTCTGACATGCCTGAGATTAAAGCCTTCGGCTTTCAGCTTCTTGAGCAACCCTCCAGCCTGAAGCACCATGAAACCAATCCCAGAAGTGCCGTAGGTATTGCAATCCACTAAAATAAAACAAATGAAACTTTATTGCTGTTTCACTTCTTATGTTTTGCACATTTACGAGATAAAAATAAAAAGCCTCTACTTACTACACTTGGCAGTCATATAGAAAAACATTTCCTTAACAGTGAGACATTAGATAAAGATTGAAATCTGGCTCAGAGAGGAGGAATTTCAGAGTAATGGATGACCCTAATATTCTACATGCTGTTCTGTTTGGAGATAAGTAAGGCGAGAGGGAAAGGCAATTAAGTCAAACAAAGAGAAATTGTATGTGTTCCTGAAATACATCGGGTGATAAAGTGGTCCAATGAGTAATACGCAGCAAATCTAATTACTTAACCTGATATAAAAAGCCTCAAAGCACATGTTAAATCAGTAGAAGCCTTGAGCATGGTGTCATCAGAGTATTTTGAATTTACAGCAGACTCATATTCCCATGGAAGGCCTACACTTTGTCCAATGTGCATGCAATTGGAAAGAGGAGAGTGGAGGTCTGAGGTAGACACACATAAGAATGTACGAAAATGACAGGAAGGAAAAAACCAGCTGGTCCATCAAGCCTTCCCCACACTCATGATGCCAAGGGCATCAAGACTAGACACTTCCTGCTCCACAGCAGCCATGCAATCCCCCAGGAGAGGCAAAAACAACCCAGAGCTAAAGAAAGAAAAAAATCTGGAAAGTTCCTCTCCAACCCCCTCAGGCGATCGAAACCAGTCCAAGAGATCACATGGACCACGCGTATGTTAACTGTTAGGGGGAAAAATTCAGTATTGCCCCGTTTGGGGCGCAATTATCGGCCGGGCGCAAAGATTAGCGCCTGGCGCTAATTATCGCCTCCGACTGCAAACTTGACTTATATCGCCGCTGGAGGTGATTGGTGCGCTAAATCAGGCACTACACATCTGTCTTAAGGCGCAAAGGCCGAGGAGCGAGGCGCTAACTCAGAGCGCTGGCGAAGCTCATGTGATGTCAGTCAGCAATGGAACACAAACACAATGGCATGGGCCAGTTCTTAAAGGGGAGGGTTGATCTTGCTTTCCATCCACATCCTGTTCATTGCAGCTTTGAATCTCGGCCTGGAGAGACCTGTACATCAAATCTGCTGGAAAGAACAATGGCGAGAACCAGGGAAAGAGCTCAGAGTGCAACCCCCATAGTCTCTTCTAAATCGATACAAGGAAGAGCAAATCAAAATGAACCTGCAAAATGGTGCTCAGTACCCAAAACTCCTTCACACAGCGTTGAATCTCTCCAGAAGTCTCTCTCTCTCTCTCTCTCTCAGAATGCGAGGTTCAAAAATGTCACCAACAAAAAAAGGCAGGAAGTGGTCGCCTTTAAATAGCGCTCCCCCAGTCCCTTCCTGACTGCAAAACGCTCCCCTCAACCTGTCATTGCTAGCGGCAGGCAGTAAGGCAGGGGGCGCCACTTAATATCCGCTCCGGGGCGCTACCGGGGCGTTGCGCACTCGATTGATGTCACAATCTGCCGGCGCAGGAGATCGTGGCGGTACTGTTTAGCGCCACCACAAAATGTCTAGTTAATTTCGCGAGCGGCGCAAACATCGCCATGCCCGGGCACTAGTTGCTTTGCGCCCCATTAGCGCCCTCTTAAGGCGCTAACGGGAGGCGCAACCAACTGAATTTTTCCCCCTTAAACTGTTAATTATGTTATCTGTGATATTCCCCTGGTTATTGCATTGTTCTATCTACTGAGACAACAGGTATTGGAGTTAACATAAGAAAAGGCCCAGAAAGCCTTTAGCTGCCACAGACTTTACCCAAAGTGGTCCATCTCTCGGGGGGGAAAGTAATGAGAAGTTTTTTTCCCCCGAGCCCCGAAGGCAATGAAGCAAAACATCAGCGTATCTATTGAGCCTTTTTTAGATTCGAGGGTGCAGACAGTGGCAGACTGCTCTTCCACTGCTGCCAGCTGCTCCTGCTCACTCACCCTGTCTGACGCACCCAGAGCACTCCCCTCCAGCTCAGTCTCAGGACGGCCTCAATAACATTTTCTGCACAACCTGACGCCGCTTGCTTCACCCCCGCCGGCAGCTCATGCATTTGAAGAGCACAAAGTAGGTAAACGAGGGGGGAAAACGTGACGGAGGCGGCATGCAATGCATTGTGAGGCATGTTCATCACTCCCAGAAGCCTTTAGCCGGCGTACCTTCCTAATTATTGGAGTATCACATGACTTGGCTGTCCAGCTAGTCGCTGTCTACATATATAAACACCCCAGATGTCCTTGGGCGTACAATCAACCATTTAACCTTAAATCTATGTAAAGTTGTAGCTGAAGTGTATTATAATTTGGCAGTAATGAACAAGGAGTGCGTATGTGAGGGTTTATCATGGATTTCATAGATTCATAGAATCTTACAGCACAGAAGGAGGCCATTCGGCCCATTGTGCCCGTGCCGGCCCTTTGAAAGAGCTGTCCAATTAGTCCCACTCCACAGCCCTGCATCCTCCCATCAGTGGAAACAGTTTCTCCTTATTTACTCTCTCAAAACCGCTCCTAATTTTGAACACCTCCCCTTAGCTTCTTTACTCTAAGGGGAACAATCGCAGCTTCTCTAGTCTCTCCACATATCTGATTTGATATTATTGCATGGGTCTGATTAAGTGATGACATTTATATTCTTTCTGACCATTTCAGAGTGGAAATTGCTCTGCGCACTTTGATGTAGCTCCTGATGCCAGTGTGAGACGCTGCATTCTTAAGTCAAGCTAGGACATCCCAGGGAGCAATCAGCAAGGAAGAACAGACTAGATTTGTACACCCTTCTTCTTACCTTCTTAGGCAGTCCCTCAGAACCGAGGATGACTTGCTTCCACATTAAAAATGAGTTCTCAGGTGACTGATGAGTCCAATGCGGGACCTACAGTCTCTGTCACAGGTGGGGCAGACGGTGGTTGAAGGGGCGGGTGGGTGGGGTGCTTGGGTTGACGTGCGCTCCTTGCGCTGTTTGCGCTTGGCTTCCGCTTGCTCCCAGCGAAGAGACTCGAGGTGTTCGGCGTCTTCTTCTCCACTTTGTGCGGTCTTGGGCCAGGGATTCCCAGGTGTCGGTAGGGATGTTACACTTTTTCAAGGAGGCTTTGAGGGTGTCCTTGAAGTGTTTCCTCTGCCCACCTGGGGCTCTCTTGCCGTGCTGGAGCTCCGAGTAGAGCGCTTGTTTTGGGAGTCTTGTATCGAGCATGCGGACAATGTGACCCATCCATCGGAGCTGATCGAGCATGGTCAGAGCTTCGATGCTGGGGATATTGGCCTGAGCGAGAACACTGATGTTGGTGCGCCTATCCTGCCAAATTTGTATACCAGGAATAGGATGGCACCTATTAGATTGTCACAAGTTGAACATTCCCCATTAAGCTAGGAGATTCTTTTAAAAAATAAATAGGACTACATTTTTGAATGCAAACTATTCGAGTTCACTTTTTAGGTGGTATTCTGCAAATCTGGTCTGGTGTGAAAGGCGATGCTAAAATGGAGATGCTGGCCCCGATATTCCCAGGGAGGCAGGGACGGTGCAGGTGAGGCCGAAAACAGTCGACCGCAGGACCTCATTAACATCTTGTAGCCGCTCCTCTCGCCCAGCAGCCGGCTGAATGGACAGCCTGGCCGGCGGGATGGAGGGGACACCGGCGGCAGGAGGCTGCAGCCGGGGGACCCTTGGGGACAGTCCTCTGGAAATCGGGAGGCCTCGGGGGAGGTCGGTAATCGGGAGGGCTGGGGGGCAGGCTGGCGATCAGAGCTGGGGAAGGCCAAAGGCTTCTTTGAGGGGCTGGTGGGAGGGGGGGTCCCTCCTGCTCCTGCTGGCCCACAAGGAGTGTTGAAAGAGCCATCCCGCCTCCGTTTCAATGCCGACCCCTGGGAAACCCATGCAGCAGCAGTTCACTTCAAGATGGGCACCTAATTGCATTGTAGGAGCCCGAGTTAAATATGTTAAAGAAAGTTTTGCCTCTCCGCGGTGGGACACTCGGGCGGACACCTAACCCAGGCCGTAAGGCCACTCGAATATGCAAAATTAGGGGCTTGAAGCCTGTTAAAGGAGCCCTTCAATAAATTAGTCGCCACTCAGAATTCCTCAGTGGCCCCAGAACCAACAGTAAGTAGTTTAATAAAGAAACATCTTCCTGTTGGGCCAGGAGGAGCAGGATTGCTCCCCCGAGTCTACCGGAGTCGCAAAGCCCCGTTAGCACACTCCAAACCGCCCTCCCTGCCCCAGGACATCCCCGAGGGCCTTTGTTGGCGAGGTAGGCTGCCCACCGTTGGCGTTTCCCGTCAGGTGGGTTACTTGTGGAACCATCCAGCGCCGGCAGCTTGCCCCAACTATTCGGACAAGGCCCGGGGCCAGTTTCTATCGATCCTCTGCCTCTGGCTTCGCACACTGCTCCAGCAGCACCCAGTCTGGGCCTAATTTCTGCCCTAAAGTGTTCAGATCTTTTTAGTCTTTGCAGCTGCTGATTTTGAGGATGCCTGACATTGTAAGCAAAGATGTCATCCTGAGCTGCTTTATACAATATCTCCCCAGACTGCAACACCTGTTCCTCTATATGGATGCAAACCTTAGCCCCGGTATCGGAATGATATGATTAAAGGAGTTGATAGGGCAGATAGAGAGAAACTATTTCCTCTGGTGGGGGGAGTCCAGAGCAAGGGGTCATAACCTTAAAATTAGAGCTAGGCTGTTCAGGGGTGATGTTACGAAGCACTTCTTCACTCAAAGGGTAGTGGACATCTGGAACACTCTCCCCCAAAAAGCTGTTGAGGCTGGGTGGGGGGGGGGTCAATTGAAAATTTCACAAACTGAGATTGATAGATTTTTGTTAGATAAGGGTATTAAGGGAGAAGGGGCTAAGGCTGGTAGATGGAGTTAAGATTCAAATCAGCCATTAATGGAGAAACAGGCTTGAGGGGCTGAATGGCCTCCTTTTGTTCCTAAGCTGACCGCCATGGATTGAATGTAAATTTCCCTCTAAAATGGTTGTCCTCATACAGGGTGCCATTAAAACCACCTGGGATCAGCATAGATGCCAACACGGATGGTAAGCATTTTAGGCACAGTGCATACACATCTGTGGTTTCGCACTTAAAAACTGGCGGAATTAAACCGTTCCATGCTGTCTCTGCCTCGCCCCATAATGCACCTCCTCCTCCCTACAATACAACAGTGACTACACTTCAAAAGTACTTCATTTGCTGTAAAGCGCTTTGGGACGTCCTGAGGTCGTGAAAAGAGCTATAGAAAGGCAAGCTCTTTCCTTATGGAAAACTTCTCTTGTACCTCTCCCCAGCGTTTCTGCGTGAACTGAGCATGCCCCAAGGAGGAGCAATTGGGCTCCCATCTCTTTGTATTGATCTATGTGTAGTTCTTTGCTTGGTTTAATATATTATCAGCTGTGAGCACAATGAGGCGGTGAGTGGTATCGTGCCTTTTGCCTTTCATCAATTATCAAATAGCCACACTTCTATGCCAAGGTCTAAGCTATTGTTGTAAACACTTTATTAATGTGATGTGCAATTACATGAAGTGCAGATTCATTGAGACAATTAATTGCAAGTGTGCTCATTTTTCAGTCATTGGATCCTGAGGTGATGTCACCCAATCGCAATACATCTTCTTGTGATTTGGTTTACTGCGCACAGGACAGTAATCTTGCGTTTTATTTGTTCTCGGGATGTGGCTGGCGCTGGAAAGCTTGGCATTTATCACCCATCCCTAGTTGCCCCGAGGAGGTGGTGATGGACCTTCTCCTTGAACCACTGCAGTCCGTGTGCTCGCACAATGGCATTAGGTGATGTTAGCTAGGGAACGCCAGGATTCTGACCCAGTGACGATGAAGGAAGAGAGGTATATGTCCAACACGGGATGGTGGTTCCATAATATTGCTGCTGTTCACCTTCTTGGTGGCAGAGGTTGCAGGTCTCTGGAGTGCTCCTTATAAGGAAAGGGTCAGACTGTCCTGAGGTCTGCTAATGTTGTACTGCTATTGATTTATTTTTATATTGTAGTAATGTTAACTTTTAGCCATTGCCTGTTAAAAGTAGAGAAGTATAAGTCAATTTAAAGTACCATTGGGCGATCACACAAGGGCTGACCCTGCAGCAATGATCAGTTTGAGGATGAAGTGATAAGAGGTTTAATTAAAGACGTGCCATTGCATACCGAATCATTTGATAACAGTGTGGGAAATAGTTAGCTCAGCAAAGGAAAACGCCTGCGCATACACCATCTGTCTTTCGGATCAGACGTTAAACCGAGGCTCCGTCTGCTCTCAGGTGGTTGTAAAAGACCCCACGACACTATTTCGAAGAAGAGCAGGGGAGTTCTCCCTGGTGCCCTGGTCAATATTTATCCCTCAACCAACACCTAAAACAGATTATCTGATCACTGTCACATTGCTATTTGTGGGAGCTTGCTGTGCGCAAATTGGCTGCTGTGTTTCCTACATTACAACAGTGACTACACCCCAAAAATACTTCATTGACTGTGAGGTGCTTTGGGGCATCCCAAGGTCATGAAAGGCGCTATAGAAATGCATTTATTGCTTTCTTTCTTTAATTGATACAAACGACACAGAAGCAAAGGCAGACATATAATAAAATATTTCGCTTGGTAGAATAGCAATTATATGGAACACGAGTGAAAGTATCGATAATATAACAAAGTAAGGGTATTATACTTGTTAGCTCAATGGAAAAAGAGCTCGTTTAGTTAGAAACATGAAAATTGTTGATACGGGATAAGTCAATTAAATTATCCTTATATGGAGTTTTATTTTAACTTTTATAGAATTATGTGATGCAGAATTGTATGGACTGTCAGGTGGAGAGAGTAAGAAAAATGTATAAAAATTGGCTGCTTGTATTTGGAGTCGTAAAGGCCGAAGATACTGAGCTCATAATTGGAACATACATCATTAGGTCTGGTTGTAAGTACAACCTTTTAAGTGTACATTTACATACTAATATATGTATTCTTAATAAACCTGTGATGCCAATTTTCAATTTTTTTTTATTCGTTCATGCAATGTGAGCGTCGCTGGCAAGGCCAGCATTTATTGCTCATCCCTAATTGCCCTTCAGAAGGTGGTGGTGAGTCACCTTCTTGAACCGCTGCAGTCCGTGTGGTGAAGGTACTCCCACAGTGCTGTTAGGTAGGGAGTTCCAGGATTTTGACCCAGCGACGATGAAGGAACGGCGATATACTTCCAAGTCAGGATGGTGTGTGACTTGGAGGGAACTTGGAGGTGGTGGTGTTCCCCTGCGCCTGCTGCCCTTGGTGGTAGAGGTGGCAGGTTTGGGAGGTGCTGTCAGAGAAGTCTTGGTGAGTTGCTGCAGTGTATCTTGTAGATGGTACACACTGCAGCCACGGTACGCCAGTGGTGGAGGGAGTGAATGTTTAAGGTGGTGGATGGGGTGCCAATCAAGCGGGCCGCTTTGTCCTGGATGGTGTCGAGCTTCTCGAGTGTTGTTGGAGCTGCACTCATCCAGGCAAGTGGAGAGTATTCCATCACACTCCTGACTTGTGCCTTGTAGATGGTGGAAAGGCTTTGTGGAGTCAGGAGGTGAGACACTCGCCGCAGGATATCCAGCTTCTAACCTGCTCTTGTCGCCACAGTATTTATGCGGCTGGTCTAGTTCTGGTCAATGGTGACGCCCCAGGATGTTGATGATGGGGGATTCAGCAATGGTAATGCAGTTGAATGTCAAAGGGTGGTGGTTAGACTCTCTCTTGTTGAAGATGGTCATTGCCTGGCACTTGTGTGGTGCGAATGTTACTTGCCACTTAATAGCCCAAGCTTGAATATTGTCCAGGTCTTGCTGCATACAGGCATGGGCTGCTTCATTATCTGGGGAGTTGCAAATGGAACTGAACACTGTGCAATCATCAGCGAACATCCCCACTTCTGACCCTATGATTGAGGGAAGGCCAGTGATGAAGCAGCTGAAGATGGTTGTGCCTAGGACACTGCCCTGAGGAACTCCTGCAGCGATGTCCTTGGGCTGAGACGATTGAACTCCATCTTTCTTTGTGTTAGGTATGACTCCAGCCAATGGAGAGTTTTCCCCCTGATTCCCATTGACTTCAATTTTACTAGGGCTCCTTGATGCCACACTCGGTCAAATGCTGCCTTGATGTCAAGGGTAGTCACTCTCACCTCACCGCTGGAATTCAGCGCTTTCGTCCATGTTTGGACCAAGGCTGTAATAAGGTCTGAAGCCAAGTGGTCCTGGTGGAACCCAAACTGAGCATCATTGAGTATAAGAAACCATCCTGTAACACTATTGAGGAAATGTTAGTCAATGATGACCACCAAGATGTTGATGATGGGGGAACTGGACGATTTGGTGCCATTGAAGGACAAAGTAAGTTGATTCTGCTTTTTCTGGTTACCGGGCAGTTATGTGGCACAAATGTTACCTGCCACTTGTCAACCTGGATGTTATCCAAGTTCTTCTGTAGAACAACGAGAAAAGTGCTTCATTATCGGAGGAGCTGTGAATGGAGCTCATTATTGTGGAATCTTCTTCTTCTTAGGTAGTCCTTCGGAACCGAAGATGACTTGCTTCCACATTAAAAATGAGTTCTCAGGTGACTGATGAGTCCAATGTCTCTGTCACAGGTGGGGCAGATGGTGGTTGAAGGGGCGGGTGGGTGGGGTGCTTGGGTTGACGTGCGCTCCTTCCGCTGTTTGCGCTTGGCTTCCGCTTGCTCCCGGCGAAGAGACTCGAGGTGTTCGGCGCCTTCCCGGATGCTTCTCCTCCACTTTGGACGGTCTTGGGCCAGGGATTCCCAGGTGTTGGTGGGGATGTTGCACTTTTTCAAGGAGGCTTTGAGGGTGTCCTTGAAGCGTTTCCTCTGCCCACCTGGGGTTCTCTGGCCGTGTCGGAGCTCCGAGTAGAGCGCTTGTTTTGGGAGTCTCGTATCGGGCATGCGGACGATGTGACCCGTCCATCGGAGCTGATCGAGCGTGGTCAAAGCTTCGATGTTGGGGATGTTGGGATCACTGGCAAACAGACCCACTCATGACCTTATGATTGTCGGGGGTGGTGTGTGGGGTCAGCCTTCACCTCTGACTCAGTGAGCGGTTCGAATCGCTCCCACGTCCCTGGTTCTAGAATTTGGACTTATTTAGGGGTTGTGAACAAAGATGCAGTAGACAACAGGTTCTGATGAAAGAATTTTGACTTTATTAAAAGAAAAAGGTAACAAACTTAAAACACACTTAACACTTAAACACAGGTTGGGGAACACACGGTACAGGCGAGGGAGAATGACAATATACAAAAAAAACCTTATCCCTCCCAAAAATCCCACTATCTAGCTAGGTTTTGGTTTCAGGAGATCAGGGATAATGCTCACCAAACGAATCCTTGACAGTTGTGAGTTAGAGTTTAGAGTCTTTTGAGTAAAAGGTTTCGTAAGGCCCTTGTTGCCGCGAGGTGTCCGATGGTCTCTGAGGCAGTCGCTCTGGTTTCTTCTTGCGTGTTGGTCTGCTTGTGAAGTTGTTGGCCTTCTTTCCTCCTCCTGCTCGTGGCTTGTGGTGTCTTGCTGGAGCAGAGCTGAGAGAGAGCTGTGCGAGCGTTAAGAGCGTTATCAGAGAGTCCAGAGAGAGAGAGAGTCTTGGGGGATTAGGCCCCCAATTCTACTGTTCAGCCCCTTTGTCCTTTTCACGCCCAAAACCCCTTACTAAATCGGTTTCCTTTAGATTTCAAATGAGCCCTGTTTATTCCATTGTCTTAGTTTTGGCGGGCTTGTTAGTTTCGATGGCTTTAACTTGGTGTTAAACATGTCCTGATGGCTTCCGATGTCTCCCATTTAGGCAGGGCCTTTATCTGCGCGCCAAATCTTGTCCCTATTGTCCTAGGTTTTTTGGCGGGCTTGTAAATCTGTCCCTGTGGATACCTGGTTGATTGGTTTTTGATGAAGTAATCGGGGTACTAAATGTTTTATTGATTTCAGGCTTCTGGTATCCTGTTTGGGCCTGGGAATTTCAAAAGAGATCTTGGATTATTCATATTTTGATGTGTGTGTGAGGCTTTGGGTTTGTCTCTTCCTCCTTGGTAGGAATGCAGTGTAAACAAATTCCCAGACAGCTTGATTGGGCCCCAATATCCAAAGCTGTCCACTGCCTGGCCACGCCCCTCCGCAGCCTGTCTGTGTCTGTGAAAGGTCTCTTTCCCAACAGTAAGATTCAAAGGTCATTTTCCTCAGGGTTCTTTCTTCCCTGATCTTTAAAATGTCCAAAACTGAGGTTTTTACCTCAAATCACTTCACTTAGGTCCCATCATCCCAAGTTTGTATGAAAGGTCCAAAAATCACTCCCTTTAGGGTTCTGTACAAGTTTCTGGGGGATTTTGCGAAGCCTACATGATTGAGCTGATGAAGCAGCTGAAGGCTGTTGCGATAAGGTCACTGCCCTAAGGAACTCATGCAGCAATGTCCTGGGGCTGCGAAGATTGGCCTCTGACAATCAAGACCATTGGCCCAAGTAAACAACAACAGAAAAAGATGGAAATACTCAGCAGGTCAGGTAGCAGCTGTGGAGAGATGGAAGTCAGTCGATCTTTCAGGTCTTGAGACCCTTTTCTTTGTGCCAGGTATAACTTCAGCCACTGGAAGGCTTTCCCTTTGACCTCCAATTAATCTCAGTTTTGCTAGGGCTCATTAGTGCCATACTCATAAAAGCACAGGAGGAGGCCATTCAGCCCCTCGAGCCTGTTCCGCCATTTTTTTATGAGATCATGGCTGATCTGTACCTCAACACCATTGACCCGCCTTTGAGCCATGTCCTTTGATACCCTTACCTAACGAAACTGTATCAACCTCACTCTTGAAAATTCCAATTGATCTAGCACCCACAGCCTTTTGTGGGAGAGAGTTCCAGATTTCCACGTACTTTGTGTGGAAAAATGCTTCCTGATTTCACTCCTATACGGCCGAGCTCTAATTTTAAGATTGTGCCTCCTTGTACTGGATCTCTCCACCAGAGTAAATAGTTTCTCTGGGCTCGATTTTACCAGCCCTGAGGAGGCAGGTTTGGAAGTGGTACTGCTGGCAAAATCAAAAATATTTGAAGCGGGTCCCGAACCCGCATCCAACCCGCCTCCAATCAATCTTCCCGGGAGTTAAGAGGCTTTTTCCAATTTTGACACTTCTACTGCAGGCTTCCCGACGTCGGGAAACCCTGCCAGGGTAAATGTGGCGTGCTGTGAGTCTACTGTAATGTTTGTGTATAGAGGACAGCTGCAGAAGTGGTGTGAAGGATCCAATGGGACACTGGTGAGTATCAGAGGTAAGAAAAAGTTGGGAAGGTCATTTTTAATGTATTTATAATTTTCTGTAGGTGACAAGCTTTGAAGTGTTTGTGTAGTCCCACCTCATTGGGAGAACCTCTCTCACCAGTGACAGATCGCTTCTGTAACCTCACCTGCAGCTGCCATCTGTTTTAGCCTAAGGAGAGAGTCACTGGAGAGCCTGGATGCAAGGGCTCACATTTGTCCAGTGATTGTCAGTGTTTGCAGCACCTCAATGCTATCAAACACTGAAAAAATCATCTGTCAAAAAGAAATGGTGGTGGCCCCTTTAAGAAAACCGGCAGATGACGCATCATCAACTGACGTCATCTGACACCGGCATTCTCTTAATTGGTTGGCAAGTCCGCAGGGCGGGTTTAATAAGGCCAATTGACGCAAAATAGCGTCTGTGCGTCGGACGTCACTGGGGGCGAGACTAGAACCCGGAAGGCTACTGCCCCGCCCCCAACGCGCCCCGAAAGGTAAGATCTCAGCCTCTGTATTTATCCTATTGTATTCTTTTATTATTTGAAAAACCTTGATTAGATCTCCTTCAACCTTCTAAATTCAAGGGAATAAAAACCAAGTATATGCAACCTGTGCTCATAATTTTACCTTTGAAGCCTAACATTCTGGTGAACCTGCGCTGCACCCCCTCCAAGACAATGGGCTGGATTTTCCAATCGGAGGCTTCCTGCGTGCAGATGCCTCCGATTGGGAAAAATCTACGCACTTACCTGCTGGCTCCGTAGGTCCCGAGACTTCCGCTCCTGGGCCTCTCCTGGTCCGCGCGCGCAGAGGCCCAGGTATCCCAGGGGCGCATGTGGTTCGCAAGCGTCCCTGGGATCACGTGGGCCATGGGGAACCAATTAAAGAAGGGAATCCCCCTTCACACTTTTGACAGGTCTCTACGCACAGGATGTCAAAAGTATGAATGGGGATCACATTTAAAAACACAGTTAAACATTAAATAAAAAAAATTTAAATCACATATTTAAAATTAGTTAAAATTACATTAAATTTAAATTTAATTTTTTGGAAAAATTAATTAAAGTTTTTTACGGGGCTAAAAATAAACTTACCTTTTTTAAAAGTATTTTAAAATTATAAATGAAAAAAATATATATATTTTTTTTTTTTTAAACTCTTGTGCTGGTAAAAGCAGGCCTTACCAAGCTTTTACCAGGCGTAAGATTTTTAAAGGTTTTCAGCGGGCGAGGTTGTGCAGAAAGCGGAACTCTCTGCCCGCGGAGGCCCATCTCCCGGGCAGGCGAATGATCTGTCAAGAGAATTCTTGTCAGATCGGAAGTGCCGGGTTTTAGTGCATGCGCTTCACATGCCTGAAACAGACACTTGCAAGGCCCCTACGGGTGTGTACACACCTCGTACACACCCGTGGAGGTCGGAATATCCGGTCCAGTATATCTTTTCTGAGGTGCACTGCCCAGAACTTAACGTAGTCCTCTAGATGTGTTCTGACCAAGGCTCTACAACTGAAACGTAATTTCCTCACTTTTGAATTCCAAGCCTCTTGAGATAAAGGTTAACATTCCATTTGTCTTTTTGATTACTTTTTGTGCACTAGCTTTTAGTGATTTGTGGACATGGACACTTAAATCGCTTTGCTCCTCCACAGCTCGTAGTCTTTTGCCATTAAGGAAATATTCTGATTTGTCTTTTTTAAATCCAAAATGGATTACCTCCTACTTTCCCACATTGAACTCCATCTGTCATAATTTTGCCCACTCAATTAATCTATCAATGTCCCTTTTTAACATCCTGCTCCCATCTGCAGTACTTACTGTGCCTCCTAACTAATTGTCATCTACAAACTTGGAGATACAACTCTCTATTCCTTCATCTAAGTCATTAATATACACTCGGTTGAATGCTGCCCTCAAGGGCTGCAACTCCCACCTCTTCTTTGGAATTGAGCTTTGAATCATTGTCCATCCAAATCCATGTGGAGGATTTAACTGATACTGAACAATGGTAAGGAGGGTGAGATATGTCGGGTGGAAGTGAATAAAAAACATTTCACAGAAAACCAAGCTAAATTGTAGAATATAATCTGAGAAAACACTAATAAAAATCCTAAAATCCACTGTGATAAAAAGAAAATTAACATATTCCCAAGACCACTTACAACTGAGGAAGGCCATTCAGCCCATCTTAGTTCATCCATTCAGAACAATCCTCCTGGCCCCACATTGCTGCACCAATGGTTCCTTAAATGTTGAGAGGTCGCACAACACCAGGTTATAGTCCAACAGTTTTATTTGAAATCACAAGCTTTCGGAGCTTACTACTCCTTCGTCACCCGACGAAGGAGTAGTAAGCTCCGAAAGCTTGTGATTTCAAATAAAACTGTTGGACTATAACCTGGTGTTGTGTGACCTCTCAATTTTGTCCACCCCAGTCCAACACCGGCATCTCCGCATCCTTAAATGTTCCCAGAGTTAGTCACCTCCACCACTCTGTCCGGGAGTCCAAGTTTTGGTCACTCTCTGCTTGAAGAAGACCATCCAGTTATCAGTCCTTAAGATACCTTTTACTAGTTTTAACCTGTGTCCACTTGTCCTACTCTTTAATTGGAGTGGTATTCCAGAATAACCTTTACCACACTATTTACTATCTTCTCCAACTCTGTTATTTCATCTCTCAGAGCCTTTATTTGAGGCTGAAAAATGTCCTCTTTCCTCATATCTCAAATCCCCAACAATAGCAATCATCCCTGTGGCTCTTCTCTGCACTGCCTCCAACGCTTGAATGTCTCCCTTGTTTCTAGGTGACCAGAACTGGACGCAGTACTCAAGGTACAGTCTGAGCAGGGCATTGTGCAGTCAGACTTTCTATGACTTGTATCCTACAGTTTTGGCTATGTAGTCAGCTTGAAGTGTTTAGATTTCGTCAATGGTCAGGGACAGGAGGGTGTGACTGCGAGTCAGGAAGGTATGGGAACCCAGGACATAGTGATGGAGGAGCCTCGGCCCTTGTCTTGACCAACAGGTATGAGATACTTGCTACCTGTGGGGATGAGATCAAGGACTGCAAGATGGATGAGCAAATTGACCGCGATACAAGAGGCCATTCAAGTGGGGTGAGTGAAAAGGAATGTGGTAGTGGTAGGTGACAGTATAGTCAGAGGGTGTAAGAATTTGGATCACAGACCACACACAGGTTACCCAAAGGGTCTTGGGAGTCACCGGTCACTTTATTAAGGAGCGGCAGTTTAAGTTAAATACAGCATGCAATAGTAGACAAAAACCCGCAGCAGATGAGAACGGTTTACCGGCCTTGGAACGGATGGGTGGACGGACAGACATTGAGGCAGAACGGTGGTTTGGGATCCCTGCAGCCTGTGGCAGTGGTCTCTTCCTCTTTGGTCATCTCCCGAGGCTGGTGGAGGTGTTAGGCTGAAGCCAGCATGAATCCACCTCAGAGGTTGAGCTTGAATAAGGTGTTAAGCCGAAGCTCGCATGAGATTCACCCCAGAGGAAACTCTCCCCCTCTCTGCCTGGCTTTCCCTCTCGGCTGCCCGTTTATATACCTTATTTTAGGGGCTGGTGGATACCTCACGTCAATCACTTGTTTTAATCACTTTTACCCATTCAATTGTCCATTTATGGAGGAATATGCACCTGTAGCACATCCCTCCCAGTCTATCGAGACCATTCCTTTGCTTATCTCTTGCACTTTCTCCTAGACAGCTTGTTTATCTTATTCAACCCCTTATCAGCCCTAGTTATGCCCACTCGAAGGCCTGTTTTGTGTAATGACCTTGCAACGACCTCAGCTCTTTGTACAACAGCTGTATCAGCAGCGTATCTTGGCTGCTCAGCTCGAATGAGCTTATTTGTTTTATAAAGCCATTATTTCTTATACTTCACAATTTCTTCCAATTCACGATTTCTTACAAGGGATAGATACTATAGCAAAATACTGCGGATGCTGGAAAATTGAAACAACAACAGAAAACGCTGGAAAAACTCAGCAGGCCAGGCAACATCCGTGGAGAGAGAAACAGAGTTAACATTTCAGGTCGAAACCCTTCGTCAGAACTGAGAAAAGAGCAGGAAATGAAACAGATAAAAATGCAAGGGGGAGGCTGGGGGGGAATAACTATGGTAAGTAGAGACATTAAGAGATGCTCAAGGCAAGACGAGATGGTAATGGGACAGGTTAAGAAACAAAAGGTGAAGTGTGAAATGCTGGCAGAATGAGAGACTGCTGCCGTAGGGGGAGAGAGAGGAAAAAAAGGAAAAAGGCACGAACCAAAAGGGTGGATAAAATGTATATATATGTGGTAGGGGTCGAGGTTATGATCTGAAATTGTTGAACTCGATATTGAGTCCGGAAGGCTGTAAAGTGCCTAAACGAAAGATGAGGTCCTCGGGATAGATACTGTTCTCTGCAGCCGCGACCGGGAGTTCCGAAGGTTGTGTTGCCTGAACGGTGCCAAGGTAAAGGATGTCTCCTCGCGGCTGAAGAAGAACTTAGAGTGGGAAGGGAAGGATCCAATTGTCATGGTCCATGTAGGAACCAATGACCTAGGTAGAACTAGGAATGAGGTTTTGCTGAGAGAGTTTGAGGAGCTAGGGTCGAAATTAAAATGCAGAACCTCACATGTAATAATCTCTGGATTGTTACCTGAGCCATGTGCAAATTGGCATAGGGACTAACAGATTAGAAGGTTAAATGCGTGGCTCAAAGAGTGGTGTGGGAGGCAGTGGTTTCAATTCATGGGGCACTGGCACCAGTACTGGAGAAAGAGGGAGCTGTTCCGTGGGGACGGGCTCCACTTAAACCAGGCTGGGGCCAGTGTCCTGGCGAACCGAATAACTAGGGCAGTAGACAGGGCTTTAAACTAATGAAGGGTGCAGCAGGAGGATTCAGGAAAGAGTAAATTTAAAAGCAGTAAGAGAAATGTCAAGGCTCTAGAGCAGAGTAGTGATCTGGGTAAAGATAAGCAGAGTGGGTCAGGAAGGGACAGAACGATTAATAAAGGTAATAGGGCAGTAGTCACTAGAGTAACATCAGGGAAAAATAGAAAAAAGTTAAAGCTACAGGTACTATATCTGAATGCACGAAGCATTCGCAAGAAAATAGATGAATTAATAGCGCAGATAGAAATAAATGGGTTTGATTTAATAGCCATTACAGAGACGTGGTTGCAGAGTGACCAAGGTTGGGAACTAAATATTCCAGGATATTTGACTTTTGGAAGAGACAGGCAGAATGGAAAAGGACGAGGGCTAGCCCTGATAATAAAAGAGGGCATAAAGAAAGTAGAGAGAAAGGATCTTGGCTCAAAAAACAAAATGTAGAATCTGTTTGGATGGAGTTAAGAAACAACAAGGGGCAGAAAACATTAGTGAGAGTAGTCTATAGGCCCCCTAACAGTGGTTGTAGTGCCAGGCAGAGTATGAATCAGGAAATTTAGAGATGCATGTAACAAGGGTAATAAATAATCATGACGGACTTTAACTTCCATATAGACTGGGCAAACCAAATTTGCAGAAATAGTGTAGAGGAAGAGTTCATGGAATGCATTCAAGATAGTTTTCTAGATCAGTATGTCAAGGAACCTATGAGGGAATTGGTCATTTTAGATCTAGTACTGTGCAATGAGACAGGGTTAATTAATAATTTTGTAGTAAAGTAGCCTCTCGGGAGCAGTGATAATAATATGATAGAATTTTATGTTCAGTTTGTAAGTGATTTAGTTAAGTACGAAACTAGGGTCCTAAACCTGAACAAAGCAAACTACGTAGGTATGAGAGGTGAGTTGGCTACGGTAGGTTGGGAAACTAGATTAAAAGATATGACAGTAGAAAAGCAATGGCAAACATTTAAAGAAATAATTCATAATTTGCAATGAATATACATTCGCTTAAGGAATAAAAACACCACAGGAAAAATGGTCTAACGGTGGCTAACAAGAGAAATTAAAATAGTATTAGATTAAAGGAAGAGGCTTATAATGTTGTCAAAAAGAGTAGTAAGCCTGAGGATTGGGAGGATTTTAGAATTCAGCAAAGGAGGGCCAAGAAATTGATAGAGAAAGGGAAAATAGAATATGAGGATGCAAAGAGGCTTCAAGGGGATATAGGCAGGCTAAGTGAGTGGGCAAGAACATGGCAAATGGAATATATGTGGAGAAATGTGAAGTTATCCACTTTGGTAGGAAAAATAGAAAAGCAGAGTATTTTTTAAATGGTGAGAGATTGGGAAATGTTGGTGTTCAGAGGGACCTGGGTGTCCTTGTACACGAATTACTAAAAGTTAATATGCAGGTACAGCAAGCAATTAGGAAAGCAAATGATATGTTGGCCTTTATTAAAAGAGGATTTGAGTATAAGAGTAAATATGTCTTACTGCAATTATATAGGGCCCTCGTGAGACCACACCTGGAGTATTGTGTACAGTTTTGGTCTCCTTACCTAAGGAAGGATATACTTGCCATAGAGGGAGTGCAACGAAGGTTCACCAGACTGATTCCTGGGTTGGGGGGATTGTCCTATGAGGAAAATTGAGTAGACTAGGCCTATATACTCTAGAGTTTAGAAGAATGAGAGGTGATCTCATTGAAACATACAAAATTCTTACAGGGCTTGACAGGGTAGATGCAGGGAGGATGTTTCCCCTGGCTGGGGAGTCTAGAACCAGGAGTCACAGTCTCAGAATAAGGGGTCAGTCATTTAGGACTGAGATGAGGAGAAATTTCTTCACTCAAAGGATGGTGACTCTTTGGAATTCTCTACCCCAGAGGGCTGTGGAGGCTCAGTCGTTGATTATATTCAAGACAGAGATCGATAGATGTTTGAATATTCAGGGAATCAAAGGATATGGGGATAGTGCAGGCAAGTGGAGATGGGGTAGAAGATCAGCCATGATCTTATTGAATGGTGGAGCAGGCTCGAAGGGCCAAATGTCCTACTCTTGCTCCTATTTCTTATGTTCTGAGTGGTGGCATTGGTCATTGGCCTTTATTCATAGAACCATACAGCACCGATTGAGGCCAGTCAGCCCATTGTGCCTGTGCTGGCTCGCTGAAAGAGCTAGCCAATTAGTCCCACTCCCCTGTTCTTTCCCCATAGCTCTGCAAATTCAGGGCTGTTTTTCAGTTGTACGTTTAAGTTGTCAGCTTTTTGGGGGGCTGTGTCAACACTTTTTGAAGCTGTTCGCCAGCTTTTTTGAGTTGCGTAGGTTGACACGTATGTGCTTTCCAGCTGCAAGCAGATGTTCCCTGAGGCCAAGGACCAGCTCACAGCAAACTGGTGTCTCAGGCCTGCAGCCGCTCCCCATTTCCCTTCTCAGTTGCAAGGCCCTGCCAAGGGGTGGGCCTTCCGTTGTGGGGGCTATGCTAATGGTTTAGTACCCCCAAATTCAGCCGCAGCTGGGCCTGATCTGCGGGGGGAAAGAAATCGGCCAACGTTATCGCTCTTGCTCATTCTCCATTGGATCCGGCTGAAAAATGCTTAGCCTCCCAACTCTTTGTACTGATCTGTGTGTAGTTCTGTGCTTGGATCATTATATAAAAAGCTGAGAGCACAAAGAGGCGGTGAGTGGTATGGTGCATTTACCTTTCATCAAGTTATCCAATATCCACATTTCTATGCCAAGGTCCAAGCGATTGTTGTATTAATGTGATGTGGAACTACTTGAAGTGCAGATGGAATCTTATGCCATGGAATCTTTTATGTCCACCTGAAAGGGCAGTTAGGGCCTCAGTTTAACGTCTCATCTGAAAGACAGCACCTCTGGCAGTGCAGTACTCCTTAGTTACTGCACTGGAATGTCAGCCTAAATTATGCGCTCAAATCTATGGAATGGGACTTGAACCCACAACCTTTATAACTCAAAAAGCAAGATTACTACCCACTGGGCCACGGCTGTAAGTAAGTCAACTGCACTCGCTTTCCCTCCATGTTAAACATGTGACTTGAACCCACGACCTCTGACTCGGAGAAGAGAGTGCTACCCACTGAGCCAAGGCTGACATCAGCCTTGATACCAAATGGAAGCAGGAGGTGAGGGGGGGGAAATGTGGGTACATTGCCTACTCCTGAATATGAGGAGCCCTGCTCAGATGTGCCAGAACTCACCGCAGATGAATTTAAGGCTTGACTACATGAAGTGTTGAATGAAATCCAAAAGCTAGAGGGATTAAAACATCCTGCTGCTGAAAAGAGCTGCACTGCCCAAGAAATACATCAAAGAGAGTAAGTGCTCGATGCACCAGATAAATATATGCCAAGGTCAAAAACATCCAGATGTCTACATTACCCAGCACCTTAAATGCATTATGCAACAGTAGACACACAGGGAGGAAAAAAAGCATTAGATCTGCTCAGCAACCCGACATCACTTGGAGAAACAGGTGAATAATTTGTGTGTAGCTGTGATACATTCACACTGCTCAACTTATGTGCCTTATGATCAGTAACTGACTCCCCTGCATAGCATCCTGTATAATCTTCAGCTGGTTCTGCTTCCATTATACAGAAGACAAGAAGTTGCATTTATATAACGCCTTTAATGTAGTAAACCGACACAAGGTGCTTTACAGGAGCAATTATCAAACAAAATTTGACACTGAGCCACATGAGGAGATATTAGGACAGGTCAAAAGCTTGGTCAAAGAGGTAGGTTTTAAGGAGCCTCTTAAAAGAGGAGAGAGAGAGGCGGAGAGGTTTAGGGAGGGAAATCCATTGCTTAGGGTGGAGGCAGCTGAAGGCATGGCTGCCAATAGTGGAGTGAAAATTGGGGCTGTGCGAGAGGCCAGAATTGGAGGGAAACAGTTCTTGTAGGGCTGGAGGAGGTTACAGAGATAGGGAGGGAATAGGCATGGAGGGATTTCAAAACAAGGATGAGAATTTTAAAATTGAGGCTTAATTATGTACTGGGAGGCTGCAATGCCTTTTTCTTTAAAATCATTCTTGGGATGAGGGCATCGCTGGCAGGACCGGCGTTTATTGCCCATCCCTAATTGCCCTTGAGCATTTGGTGGTAGTGGGCCTACTTGAACCACTGCAGTCCGTGTAGTGAAGGTGCTCCCACAGTGCTGTTAGGGAGGGAGTTCCAGGATTTTGACCCAGCGACGATGAAGGAACAGCGATATATGTCCAAGTCGCCACATAAGTGTCAGCAGCACCTCCTAAACCTGCAACCTCTACCACTTAGAAGGACAAGGGCAGCAGGCGCATGGGAACACCACCACCTCCAAGTTCCCACCATGTCACACATCATCCCAACTTGGATATATATCGCCCTTCCTTCATTGTCGCTGGGTCAAAATCCTAGAACTCCTGGAACTCATGCATCACATGAACTACAGCGTTTCAAGAAGAAGGCCCACCACCACCTTCTTCTCAAGGGCAACTCGGGATGGGCAATAAATGCCGGCCTTGCCAGCGACACCCACATCCTGAAAATTAATTATAGAAAAGTTGGGATGGTATGTGACTTGATGGGTAACTTGGAGCTGATGGCGTGCCCATCCATCTGCTGCCTTTGTCCTTCTAGGTGATGAAGGTCACAGTCTGGGAGGTGCTGCCGAAGAAGCCTTGGCGAGTGGGTGCAGTGTATCCTGTAGATAGTGCACACTGCAGACACTGTACGCCAATGATGGAGGGAGTGGATGGTTGGGCCTTGAGAGCCTGGGGCAGTACTGCAAACTCCACAGGAGACATTTAAGTGGTTTGCATCATTCTTCAAGCTTGAGAATGTGAATTAAACCCTTGAGTAATTTACAGCTGATCAGTGACATGCCCCACGACCAATATATGGGACTTTAATGTGCAGCAGTATTAGAATCCAATAAAGCAAGATGCATCATTTTTCAGCAGGCCGCTCTTCCTGTCAGCTCATGTTATCACAGCCTGGTCTAATGTCACAATCATGAGTAGGGGTTAAATGTGGAATAAACATCAGGCTACACCTCCATTGCACTTTCATAAAAAGAAACGGAAGAAAGACTTGCAATTCTAAAGCACCTGTCATGATCTCAGGACGTCCCGAAGCGCTTTACAGCCAATGAAGTACTTTTGAAGTGTAGGCCCTGTTGTAATGTAGGAAACGCGGGAGCCAATTTGAGCACAGCAAGATCCCACCAACAGCAATGTAATAATGACGAAGTAATTTGTTTTAGTGATGTCGGTGGGGTGATAAATATTGGCCATGGGATCTTTTACGTCCACCTGAGAGGGCAGACGGGGCCTCGATTTAACATCTCATCCAAAAGAGAGCCCCTCAGACAGTGCAGCACTCCCTCAGCACTGCACTGGAGTGTCAGCCTGGATTATTTGCGCAAGTCTCTGGAATGGGGCTTGAACCCATGGCCTTTGGACTCAGATGCGAGAGTGCTACCCACGGCTGACACCACAGCACGTTATTATCCCCTGTGGCCCATGTGACTTTCCAGTTTAGCACTTTTAATCCTCTATATTCTTGGGTGTGAGTGGAAGTTTCAGGTCTATGACCAGCGATTGAATATCTAACACGGGTGTGGGGGTGACGGGAGACTTTCAACTGCTGTGTTGCCGGCTTCTCACCTGAAAACGTGCGAACTCCAGCTGAAGATCTGGTGGGGATCTTGGGCACCCATGTTCCCGCTGGAATCATCTTTCAGGCAAGCATTTAAGACGGTGCCCAGCACTCTAGCCGAACTCTGGCGGGGAGGGGCTGCTTAGTTATGCTAATCGGAAGTCCGACACGTATTGTAGGAACCCTGATTGCAACCTTCAAAGAGAAATGGGTGTAGCGTACATGGTTCATGCCAATCCCATATCTGCAGCATGAGAGGCCGAACCGGGCGATTCTTAAAGCTTTTTGTCAGGCAAGGAGGAGCAGGAATATTCCTCTGGGACACCAAAGTGGTGAAAGGCGCTTTATAAATGTAAGCCTTTCTTTCTTTTCTTTTTAAATTAATAAATTCAGACAGAAACTTCCATTGTAGCAAACGATTGATTAATAAAATGTGGATTTTGTTTTGTTGAATTTAGTGAGTAATTAAGTTTTATTAAGTGCATGCAATAAGGCAGGAATTAACAAATGCAGTGAGTAACTTAATTAATCATGAATCGCTGACAGTAAGTTAATTAATTATGGAATTCAGTAAACTAATTAACTGTAATGAGTAATACAAATTAATAATGAAACCTACTTAGTTATGACATACAGAGCTGTGGACAGATGCGGATGTCAGTTTCTCAGGCACTGTGACAGAATTGAGTCACTTTGAAGTAAGAGGAGCATCCTCTGTGAGTACAACTGTAAAATCATAGAATTATATAGAATTTACAGCACAGAAACTGGCCATTCGGCCCAACTGGTCCGTGCTGGTGTTCATGCTCCACGCCAGCCTCCTCCCACCCTATTTCATCTCACCCTATCAGCATCTCCTTCTATTCCTTTCTCCCTCTTGTACTTATCTAGCTTCCCCTGAAATGTATCTAGGCTATTCACCTCAACCACTCCCTGTGGTAGCGAGTTCCACATTCTCACCACTCTCTGAGTAAAGAAGTTTCTCCTGAATTCCTTATTGGATTTATTAATGACTATCTTGTATTAATGACCCCTAGTTTTGGATTCCCCCACAAGTGGAAACATAATCTCTACGTCTACCCTACGAACCCCTTCATAATTTTAAAAAACCTGTATTTGGTCACCTCTCAGCCTCCTCTGTTCAGTCTTTCCTGATAGATTTTAGCTGTAACCAGACCTTCCCTTTTGTTCTTTCATCCCCGCCACCATTTCCCAACCCCTGTACTTGCTTAAAAATCTGTTCCATTTCCTGCTTTTTTCCAGTTCTGACGAAAGGTCATCGACCTGAAACTCTGTTTCTCTCTTCACAGATGCTGCCTGACCTGCTGAGTGTCTCCAGCAATTTCTGTTTTTATTTCAGATTTCCAGCATCTGCAGTATTTTCTTTTTGTATCACCTGGGTTTGTGTGGCCTTTAGCTTCCTTTTAACTTCAGGCAACTCATCTCTCTGTTTCAGCTCGCACGCAGCTTTTAACTGTCAGCCGCATGGGTACTAAAGGGGGCAATGGGGCTCGGGCGATTGGGGGTTTCCGGCACTTTCCACATGGTGCCAAAATTGCGGCGTTTCCATGAGGCTGAGACAAGAGCAATCGGCACTGGATCCGAAGGGGATTGGAGGCGACCTCGGGCAGACTCAGGGAGACGGATTAACCGAACCAAAGGTTCAGGGTGCCACAGAGTGACAGAAACTTCCAGAACAGACTCTAGTGGTCGAGGACGGTTACAGAAAGGACCTGTGGCAGAATGCGTCGGTGCCAAGGATTCCATCACTGCCGGACAAAGGAGAAGCAAAGGAGGTTGGAGAGGAATTGTCCAGCGCCTTGGGAGGTTTTACTGCGTTAAAGGCGTTATATAAATGCAAGTAGTTGTTGTTTATATAGCGTCTTTCAGGACCGCTGGACGCCTCAAAGTGCTTCACAGCCAATTAAATATTTTTGAAGTGTAGTCACTGTTGTAATGTAGGACTTTCCAGTAACTTCCCAAATCCTTCCAACTCTTTTCTTCTTAGGCACGCAATATTCCATCATAAAATACCTTAGACTACTTCAGTTACTGCAGTCATGGGGCAGTGGCCGAGCTGGCTGAGTCCTGAAGGACGTAGGCCTTGTCCTCGGCAATCTACCTGTCGCAGATGCGTCTGTCCATGACATCATTGGTAGCAGTGACCACCACACAGACCTTGTGGAGGTGAAGACCTGTCTTCACACTGAGGACACCCTCCATCATGTTGTGCGGCACTACCATGGCGCTAAGTGGGATAGATTAAGAACAGATCTAGCAGCTCAAAACTGGGCATCCATGAGGCGCTGTGGGCCATCAGCAGCAGCAGAATTTTATTCCCCCACAATCTGTAACCTCATGGCCCGGCATATCCTCACTCTACCATTACCATCAAGCCAGGGGTCCAACCCTGGTTCAATGAGGAGTGCAGAAGAGCATGCCAGGAGCAGCACCAGGCGTATCTGAAAATGAGGTGCCAACCTGGTGACAACACAGGACTACATGCATGCTAAACAACGAAAGCAACATGTTATAGACAGAACTAAGCAATCAATGGATCAGGTTAAAGTTCTGCAGTCCTGCCACATCCAGTTGTGAATGGTGGTGAACAATTAAGCAACTAACGGGTGGAGGAGGCTCCATGAACATCCTCATCCTCAATGATGGCAGAGCCCAGCATGAGTGCAAAAGACAAGGCAAGCATTCGCAACCATCTTCAGCTAGAACTGCCGAGTGGATGATCCTTCTTGGCCTCCTCCTGAGATCCCCACCATCACAGCTGCCAGTCTTCAGCCAATTTGATTCACTCCACATGCTATCAAGAAACGGCTGAGCGCACTGGATACAGCAAAGGCTATGGGCCCCGACAACATTCCAGCTGTAGTACTTAGTAGTTGTGCTTCAGAACTAGCCGCACCTTCAGCTAAGTTGTTCCAGTACAGCTACAAAAACATAGGAAGACATCCGAAGGTGCTTCACAAAGGTTTCATCAAAGCAATTGATGTTGCGCCAAAGATATCAGGTAGTGTGACCAAAAACATTGATCAAAGAGGGGGGCCTATCGAAAGGTATAGGGAGGAGTGCCAGAGCATGAGGTCTAGGTAAAGGGAAATTGGGAGCCAATGCATGTCAATAAGCACAGGGGTGATGGATGAGCGGGACTTGGTGCATGATACGATACTGGCAGAATTTTGGATGAGGTGAAGTTTACAGAGCATGGAGGATGGGAGGTCGGCCACGTGAGCATTGGAATAGTCGTGTCTGGAGGTGACAAAATCATGGATGAGG
Source organism: Squalus acanthias (assembly GCA_030390025.1). Lineage (NCBI taxonomy): Eukaryota > Metazoa > Chordata > Chondrichthyes > Squaliformes > Squalidae > Squalus > Squalus acanthias. Next base: position 86,881,781 of record CM059425.1, read on the forward strand.
GTTTCAGCAGCAGATAGGTTGAGGTAGGGTGGTGATCCTACAGAGGTGGAGGAAAGTCTCTTTGTGACGGTGAGAATATGGGGTCAGAAACTCAGCTCGGGGTTGAATAGGATGTGAACAGTTTGGTGCAGCCCGAGACAGTGGCCGGCGAGGGAGGTGGAATTGGTGGCAATAGAACAGAGTTTGTGGTGGGGACTGAAGAAGATGGCTTCGGTCTTCCCAACATTTAGCTGGAGGAAATTGCAGCTCATGCAAGTCTGAATATCAGACAAGCATATCTGACATTAGAGAGGCTATTAACTGGTCTTTCCCATTCTCCAGTAATTCCACACATTTTAAGTTATAGACCCAGCTATTCCACAATGCTATGCCCGTTTTACAGGTGTAAAATGGGTGTAGAAATGTCCAATATGGCAGGCAGGGGGTGCATGCACATTCTGAGCGAGAAGTACACCATCTGCCATTTTGGTAAAGGCATCAAAAGAGTCGTCCAGGCCTCATGCCTGAAATAGGCGTTAGGCCCTTTGCATTGCTAATAGGGGGATTAGCACCTATTTGAGGCCCCCCTTTCTAAAATTGGACTGCCCGGAACGCAGGTGGTGCTGGGCCGGCTGCATTCAGAAAAAACGGGTCTACAGGCGGCCTAACCACTGGTCCTTAAAGGCAGCCACCAAAAAGGTAAGTCTTAAAAAAAAATTACTTACCTGAATGTAGAGCTGGAAGGAGCAGGGTCCACTTTTAAATGTGTTTCCTACTGTGTCTTCTTCCATGCTCCCCTTCCCCATCCCCACCATTCATCCTTCCCCTTCCTTGCCACCATCTCACCTCCCTTTCCCTCCCCTTTTCAGTTCCCCGGCTTTCCCCACCTCCTCTCCCTTTCTACCTTCCCTTTCTCCACCATCCACTTTTGTTCCTTCCCGCCTCCCTCTCTTGTCTTTCTCCTCTCTAACCCCTCCCCTCCTAACTCTCTTCTCCTCCCTCTCTTACCATCCTCTGTCCTCCTCCTTTCTTCCCTTCTCTACCTCCCCTTCCCATCTTCCTGTCAGCCCTCCCCTTCCTTCCTCTTCCCTCTGCCCTTCCCTCTCTCTCCTCTTCCCCATCTCCTAACACTTCTCTCCCCCACCCCTCTTTCGCTCTCCCCCCTTCTTCCCTTCCCTTCCTTTCCCTCCATTCCCGTGCTCCCTACTGCCTTTCTTATTCTCTTAGGGGGAAAAATTTGGTTGCTTTGCGCCTCCCGTTAGCACCCTAAGAGGGCGCTAATGGGGCGCAAAGCAACTAGCGCCCGGGCGTCGATGTTTGCGCCGCTCGTGAAATTGACCAGACATTTTGCGGTGGCGCTAAACACTACTGCCACGATCTCCTGCGCCCACAGATCGTGACATCAGTCGAGCGTGCAACGCCCCGGTAGCGCCTCAGACCGGATATTGAGTGGCGCCCCCTGCCTTTCCGCCTGTTGCTAGCAACGACAGGTTGAGGGGAACGTTTTGCAGTCGGGAAGGGACTGGGGGAGCACTATTTAAAGGCGGCCGCTTCCTGCCTTTTTTTGTCGGCGACATTTTTGCACCACACATTCTGAGAGAGACTTCTGGAGAGATTCAACGCTGTGTGAAGGAGTTTTGGATACTGAGCAGCACTTTGCAGGTTCATTTTAATTTGGCCTTCCTTGCATCGATTTAGAAGAGACTCTGGGGGCTGCACTCTGAGCTCTTTCCCTTGGCCTCTCCATTGTTCTTTCCAGCAGATTTGATGTACAGGTCTGTCCAGACCGAGATTCAAGGCTGCAATGAGCAGGGTGTGGATTGAGATCAAGATCGACCCTCCCCTTTAAGAATTGGCTGGCGCCAGTGTGTCTGTGTTCCATTGCTGACTGACATCACATGAGCTTCGCCCGCACTCTGAGTTAGCGCCTCGCTCCTCAGCATTAGCGCCTTAAGAGAGGTGTGTAGCGCCTGATTTAGCGCTCCAATCACCTAGAGGGGCAATAGAAGCCAAGTTTGCAGTCGGAGGCGATAATTAGTGGCAGGCGCTAAACTTTGCGCCCGGCCGATAATTGCGCCCCAAACGGGGCGATACCGAATTTCTCCCCCACAATGTCACTGGTTCCAGTACTGCAGCTGCTTCCTACGGACTCCAACCTCGTCCTCAGCAGCCTTCAAGTCTCTCTCCCCATTCATTCGGGTTTTGACTGGCCTCTTACTGTGCTCTACCTATCCCTCCTCCACGCCGATCTAGCTTCACCCTCCTCCCATTTCTAGCCCTGCTTTACTTCCTTCCTGTTTCACTTTTAACCCTGGTCCATCTTCTCCCTCACCTGGCCTATAACCCTGATTCTTCCGTGCCAACCCCCTTGCTCTAGCTTCCCCTCTCCCTCACCTGCACTGTTCCCTCTACTTCATCCTCTAATCCTGCCTTGCCTTCTCCCCTCCCTCAGCCTCCAACTATACTCTCCCTCTCTCAACTTCTATCCTTGCTCCAGCTTCCTCCACCCCAGTGTTCAAGGATCTTTCCCCTGCTCCCACCATTCTCACCCACCCCACCCTACCTTTCTACTCCAGCATCTTCTGCATGTAAAGTGTCTCAGTGCTGCCTGCTCCAAACACCCACCCATCCCTTAACCCCACCCCCGATCTGAAGACTTCACTTGGTCTCCACGTGCGCTGTGCCAAAGGAGATCCACTAGTCTATATTTTAAAATCTTGTGTATCCACATACTTCCTGTCCACGCATCTTACTTCCTGTTGTCACAATTTCTGATGACACTTTTATGTCAATAGTTAATTGAAACTGCCTATCTAAACATTTGCAAAGGGTAATTCCAATGTAAACAATTGTTTGTAACACTATTGTTGATGAACCAATTAAATGACTCAAAATGCTGTAAAAAAAATTGCCTGATATATTTTTTCTCAGTAATTGAAATTTATAATGGTTTTAAACAAAATTTACAAAATTCAAAAATCGCATATTTCATAATATGTAATGATTAAATTTACAAATTGAATTGCCTTTTGTGCCTTATAGCCCGTGATTGACCTGTGAAATACTTCCTGTTGAGTGCAGACAACAATATGAGGGAAGTTTTGTTAAAAAATTCAGTACATCGATGGAACCATTCTATCGTCAAATTAGCAGGGCAGCCGCCTCCATTTTAAAACTCTGTATTTTTCTTTAATTCTCACAACGTGTATGAATTTCACAATGGGGAAAATAGTGGAACAAGCATTCTATCCCATCGGTAGGGAAGACACCGTACCTCACGATTGGGTCACTCACTTGTGGAATAAACTGCTGATCCACTTTCCCCCATGTGCGTCCCAAGTGTTGGTTGATCACAACACGATTATTGATTTTAACATTTTCTACTAATTCACTAAAATACAGATGATCTGGCCGTTATCACGTTGCCGTTTGTGGGACCTTGCTGTGCGCAAATTGACTGCCGCGTTTCCTACATTGCAACAGTGACTACACTTAAAAAAAAAAGTACTTCATTGGCTGTAAAGCGCTTTGGGATGTCTGGTGGTCGTGAAAGGCGCTATATAAATGCAAGTCTCTCTTTCTTTTATAATGCTTTCCTTAAACTTTTTACTTCAAGGCCTCGGCCTGTTTCAAAAACCCTGCCTTTGACTGGAAAACAAAATGGAGGTTGAATTCTCAACGATTTCTTTCAGGTAGGTCACATTTAAAATCTGAACATTTCCATTATGAAGTGCTCAGATGGGGGCCATTTTTGTCCCCGTTGTTTTGGCCGGGAAAGGGCGGTAGTGGGGCGGTCGCATGTTGAAAATCGTGGGGCACTATTCACCATCCCGTTCCCACCAAGGTTTGGCCTGCTGCTATTTTGGAGTAGGCTGGATAACAAGTGAGCCAAAAATGACGGGCAGGAAATGTCCAGCTGGTCCATCAAGCCTAGCCCACACTCATGATGCCTGGAGCACATCCCACCCCCCAGCAGGCATATAATCTCCTGGGAGAGGCAGGAACAGAAGCAGAAAAAACAGAAATAACAACAGAAAACGCTGGAAAAACTCAGCAGGCCAGGCAGCATCCGTGGAGCGAGAAACAGAGTTAACGTTTCAGGTCGAAGACCTTTCGTCAGAACTGGAAAAAAGCAGGAAATGAAACAGATTTTAAAGCAAGTTTAGGGCTGGGAAAAGGGGGGAGGGGATGAAAGAACAAAAGGGAAGGTCAGTGATAGGATAGAAAGCAGGAGAGATTAAGAGACATTGAGAGACATTAAGAGATATTCAAGGCAAGAGGAGGTGGTAATGGGACAGGTTGAGAAACAAAGGATGGCTCTAGGTGAAGTGTGAATTGCACTGGCAGAATGAAGGACAGCTGCCATGTGGGAGCAAAAAAACAGGGCCATTAGGGGGAAAAAATCTGGAAAATTCCTATCCGATCCCCTCAGGCAATCAAAACCAGTCCAGGAGATCACATGGACCATGTGTATGTTAACTGTTAAACCACTTACCTTCTGTATGATCCGATCTCTGCCCCAGCCCCAACTCCCTATTGAACACAGGTCAAGCACTAGCCCAAGATTGTTTTTACTTGACACAACCACGGGCACTCCAGGGGTCCAGCATAGTGAGCAAACGTAAGGAGGCAATGAAATTATTACAGTTTCAATAAAAAGACCGTTCTCTTAAATATGACAATCGGTGTCATTAGGGTCTCGGTGCACTTTTGATACACTAATGGGCAGAGCAAGTGGCACTGGATGTGGAGCGGCCTCACCAGCGGTCCTTAAGGGAGTGCTGCGTGTTGTTCCAAAATGGCGAGTGTAATATATGTGGGTAGAACAAATGAAGGACAGAGACATAATGAGTTGCTAGTCCATGTGCTAGGCCAGAGCGAACTGAGCATGCTCATACTAAACCATGTGATAATACATTACACTGCTTTCCCCCTTTAAAAAAAAATGTATGTATTCCCCTCTCAAATACAACAAAACTATGGTGCCCACCTTTCCCAGCATTACATGTACTACATAACAAAAACTCCTGGCTTTTTTTCTTTTAAATGAACTACAAATCCAGTTTAATAACAGGTTTGCGGAGCCTTCCTGATCTCCTAACAGAAGGTTTTGGTGTTGAACCAATTTTCGGGCTAATTTGTTTTGGTTCCGAACTCTCAGATCTGTTTGAACCTGGTGCATCAGTTTCTGAAGTCTGAACAGAGTCAAACTCATGTATGTGTTCATGATCAAGTGGTTCAAGATCATGTCTTGGTTCATCTCTAACAGAGATCATTTGATCTACATGAACACTTGGGATGTTGTCACCAATTTCAATCAAATATCTCTTGGTTCCACCAACCTCTACTATGGTTCCTACATCCCACTTGTGTGAACTCGACTTGCCAGGGGGACTGAGAACACGAACTCACTCGTTTTCGCTGAAACTGCGTTCTTTCTGATTGCTGTCAGAATAACGTTTCTGACTCAATTGTTTCTGTTCAACTCTTGAGGCCAAATTTGGTTGAACAAGACTCAATCGTGTTCTCAATCTCCTCTTCATCAAGAGTTCTGCTGGGGTACGTCCAATTGTAGTGTGCAGAGTAGTTCTGCACTTCAGCAAGAAAATTACCAAACGTTGCTTCATGCTGAGTCCCGAACAACCCTGCAACACTTGCTTTTTGAGAGCTTCTTTCACTATTCTGACTGACCTTTCGACTGCTCCGTTTGAAGTTAGATGATATGATGGAACGAGAGTGTGTTTGATACCGTTCCGTTTCATGAATTCTTGGAATAGAGCAAAACGGAACTGAGGGCCATTGTCAGAAACAAGCTCTTCAGGTAAGCCATGACATGCGAAGATAGACCTTCAACTCATCTATGGTACGTTTCAGCTGTAGTATTTGAACCCATGTGACTACAAGTACCAGGAAATAATCATTTGCTTTCTCACAGAAGTCTACATGTACTCTCTGAAAAGGTCTACTTGGCCATGACCAGGGTTGTAGTGGAGTTTTGGGCAGTTTGTTTCTGCAATTTTGGCAAACGCTGCATTTGCTGACAAGTGATTCAAGATCACTGTCCAATCCAGGCCAGTAAACAAAGCTTCTTGCAAATGATTTCATACTGACGATCCTTCGATGTTCAGTATGAAGTTCGGGCAGAATTCTATCTCTCAAAGAAGTAGGTGCCACCACTCTGATTCCCCACTTGATACAACCTTGCTCATAAGACAATTCAGTACGACGGTTATGGAATGGTTTCAACTCTGTGTCCAGACACTGATCAGTCCATCCATTCAAGATGTTTTCATGCACACTTTTCAGTACTGAGTCCTTTTGAGTCTCATCTGCAATCTCAGTTGCATTCACGGGAAAGTCTTTGTCAACTGCACCTAGCGTGAAAATCTCACCTTCATTCCCAACACGAGTCCTCATGTGGCAACCTGGACAAGGCATCTCCGATTGCGTTTTGCTTTGAAGTGCGATATTTAATCGTGTAGTCCTATTGTGACAACAACACTGCCCAATGTTGCATTCTTGATGCGACCATTGCAGGGATGGCAGATTTGGGCCCCAATATTGCTGGGAGCGGTTTGTGATCGGTTATCAGGGTAAACTTTCTGCCGATCAGGAACTGTTGGAATTTCTTGATTCCAAACACCATGACGAGTGGTTCCTTTTCGATTTCCACGTAGTTTCTTTCGCTCTTTGTGTGATTGGCATGTGACAGCTACCACACCATAGCTGGAAGCATCATACGCTAACTTAAGCTCACGCTCTGTGTTGTAGTGCACAAGTAGAGCATCGCTAGAGCGACTTCTCTTACAAGCATCGTAAGCTTCCTGTTGCGCTATCATCCACTTCCATTGGACATCCTTCTTGAGGAGCTCGTGCAATGGAGCTAACATAGTCGCTAATTCAGGTAAGAAATGTGCGCAGTACTGGACCATTCCAATGAAAGATCTTAACTCAGACATGTTCTGTGGCTTTGGAGCATTGATGATAGCATCAACCTTTTCCTTCACTTGTTGCAAGCCATTTGCATCAACTTTCAGACCAAGGTACACAACCTCGGGCTGCACAAAAGAACATTTGCTCCTTTTCAATTTGATATTGTGGGAATTCAACCTTTGAAGTACTAAATCTAACACTTCTAGATTTTCTTCCTCGCTGCTTGTTGCGATCAGCACATCGTCTTGATTGCATAAGCAATTTGGAACTCCTTGCAAAATCTTATCCATCGTAGCCTGGAAGATTTTAGGGGAGGACTTTACAGCATACGGCAGCTTGGTGTATGAGTACAGTCCCTTGTGTGTGTTGATGGTGAGATACTGTTGACTCTCTTTGTCAACATTCACCTGAGCGTAAGCGTGCGACAGGTCAAGTTTGGAGAAAACCTTTGACCCAGAGAGTGCTGCATACAAATCTTGCGATGTAGGTAACGGGTACTGCTCATCATCAACTGCTTGGTTGATAGTAACTTTGTAGTCACCGCACAAGCGTACAGTTTTGTCTGCTTTGGGCACTACCACAATCGGGGTAGCCCATTCACTTTTGTCAGTTTTTACTAGCACTCCGTTCTCTCTGAGCTTCACGCGCTCTTCCTCCACCTGACTTTTCAACACATAGGAGACCGGCCTTGCCTTACAATAGACAGGCTTCGCGATGGACTTGATGCGGATATGCGCGTCATACCCAGTGATGCCCACATAACTGTCTGTGAACATGCTTTTGTACTTGTTCAGCATTGTTTTGAGTCGCTTCTTTGAAGCATCTACACTGTTTTCCAGTCTAGTTTTAACTTTCTCAACCAGGCTTTGCCCATGAGGGTTGGCCTGTTGTTGTAGCTCACTACAATAATAGGCAGCTTTACTGACTGGCCATTGTGTTGAACTGTACATTCCATTTGTCCACATGTCTCTAGGATTTCTCCGGAGTAGGTTTTTAACTCTACGGTACTCTTTGTAAGTGGTACTTGATTAAACTTACTCTCATATGTGTCCTTACTCATGACAGAGCAGTCTGCTGCCATGTCGATACACATATCAATATATTGCTCATTGATCAAAAGTTTTGTACAGAAGTCTTTCTCACGACTGCTAGCATTGCCACTAGTGGCATAGATACTGTAGATGCCTAGTTCTTCAACATCAGTTGTGTTCACTTCAATATTGTGAATTCCTCCCTTTTGTTGTCGCTGCTTTGCATTGCCACTAGAATGGTTCTTACTTCCTGCTTTCGATCTAACTCTGCAATCTGTTGAAATATGGCCTTGCTTCTGGCAGTGAAAACACTTCGCATTTCTGTGTTGGCAGGACTGTGGTGAGTGATTTCCATTGCAGCGATAACAATTCACTGAACTGCTCTCACCGTCATGCTTTTGACTTCCTCTCTTCTTCTTAGGCAGTCCCTCAGAACCGAGGATGACTTGCTTCCACACTAAAAATGAGTTCTCAGGTGACTGATGAGTCCAATGCGGGACCTACAGTCTCTGTCACAGGTGGGGGAGACGGTGGTTGAAGGGGCGGGGTTCTTGGGTTGACGTGCACTCCTTCCGCTGTTTGCGCTTGGCTTCCGCTTGCTCCCGGCGAAGAGACTCAAGGTGTTCGGCGCCTTCCCGGATGTGCGGTCTTGGGCCAGGGATTCCCAGGTGTCGGTGGGGATGTTGCACTTTTTCAAGGAGGCTTTGAGGGTGTCCTTGAAGCGCTTCCTCTGCCCACCTGGGGCTCTCTTGCCGTGTCGGAGCTCCGAGTAGAGTGCTTGCTTTGGGAACTGCTCTCACCTACATGCTTTTGACTTGGTCTCACAGCTTTAGGTTTGGCGGTGGCTTTGTGATTGTGGACCTCAGCTGCACTAGTCACTTGAGTTGGACAGAGCTGCCTAGCATTCTTAGATGCCATCTCCATAGATAGGGCAATTTTGCATGCTATGTCAAACATTAGGTTCGGAGTGTTCAGTAACTTGGACTGTGTGCGCTCATCCACCAGTCCACACACAAACTTATCTCGCAACGCACGATCCAAAAATGTGCCAAAGTTACAATGCAAAGACAGGTTCTTAAGAGCTACAATGTACTCACTGATGGTTTCACTTTGTTTTTGGTTTCTGGTACCAAACTTGTAGCTCTCTGCTATTTCTAATGGCTTTGGGTTGAAATGATCCTCGAGTTTCTCGACAATATCTTCACACGACGCATCCTTCGCTTTCCCTGGTGCGAGTAGGTTTGTCAATGTTCCGTGGACATCTGGCCCGATTTCTGTTAGAAAAATTGCTTTCTTCCGTTCACGAATTATTTTATTTTGAGCTTGAACATTCTCATCTGCACCTTCGGTCTCAATAATATTATTGGCCTTAAAAAATACCTCCATCGCTCAATGTAAGAACTGAATGGTTCGCGAGCTCGGTCATACATGCCGAGGCTTCCGATGAATCCCATAGGTGCAGCTATGATTGTCCCGATCCCGTCGAACAGTGACTCAGCACGCTACCTGTGTACCTGTGACAATCAACGCTGCTGTTGCTGTGTATACATGCACGTGAAGGCGAAGCACAGATGATTCTGCAGCAGCATTAGCAGTAAAACATTGCAAAAATTCAGTTTAAGTATCACAAATTCACCTTAAACTTGTCCACTTGAAGGTTGAACACTGTGTCCTTCCATGATCCCTAAAAATGGTTTTGGGATCCCATCCTCGTCGCCAAAATGTAATATATGTGGGTAGAACAAATGAAGGGCAGAGACACAATGAGTTGCTAGTCCATGTGCTTGCTATATTCAGCCAGAGCGAACTGAGCATGCTCATACCAAACCATGTAACAAACATTACAGCGAGACTGTGCCACTGATCTTTCTGGGGCTAGAAAAAGTGTTGATGGTTTAGTCGTACTTTTAGGGATGTGCCCAGAGGGCGGTGAGCACTGGGTAGGGAAGCTTATTCTGGGAACTTTGTACCATATAGGGCTACTGGAGCAGGTCAGAGGCTGGGTATCCTGCGGCGAGTGTCTCACCTGACTCCCCAAAGCCTTTCCAGCATCTATAAGGCACAAGTTAGGAGTGCAATGGAATACTCTCCACTTGCCTGGATGAGTGCAGCGCCAACAACACTCAAGAAGCTCGACACCATCCAGCACAAAACTGTCCGCTTGATTGGCAGCCCATCTACCCACTTAAACATTCACTCCCTCCACCACCGGCGGTTGCACCGTGGCTGCAGTGTGTACCATCTACAAGATGTACTGCAGCAACTCGCCAAGCCGTCTTCGACCTCGACCACCTAGAAGGACAAGGGCATCAGGCGCATGGGGACACCATTACCTCCAAGTTCCCCTCCAAGTCACGCACCATCCTGATTTGGAAATATATCACCGTTCTTTCATCATGGCTGGGTCAAAACCCTGGAACTCCCTACCTAACAACATTATGGGAGAACTTTCACCACACGAACTGCAGCAGATCAAGAAGAAGGCCCACCACCATCTCCTCAAGGGCAAGTCAGGATGGGCAATAAATGCCAGCCTTGCCAGTGACGCCCATATCCTGAGAATGAATAAAATATTATATATATATATATATCACACTGTTATACTGCTGCAAAGGTGCAGCCCTGTTAAAATTGCTTGTCCCTTTAAGGCCACATTCTAATGGCTGTAATAGGCACAGCCGGGGGTCAATTAGAGGTTAGTTGCTGTTGGCAAAGCAAGTTTGTAGATTCCCAGTCCCAGGTCAGAAGAAAAACAGGATGAAACTACCGCCCTCCAACTCACTTTTTTAAAGTCTGAACTATGACAAACTCAATTTTTTATTTTTTATTTATTCGTTCATGGGATGTGGGCATCACCAGCAAGGCATTTATTGCCCATCCCTAATTGCCCTTGAAAAGGTCAGGGTGAGCCACCTTCTTGCACCGCTGTCCCTTGTAGCAGTTTGGTACAACTGAGTGGCTTGCTAGGCCATTTCAGAGGGCAGGTAAAGGTCAACCACATTGCTGTGGGGTCTGGAGTCACATATAGGCCAGACCGGGTAAAGAGGGAAGATTTCCTCCCCTAAAAGACATTAGGGTTTTTACAGCAATCCAGTAGTTTCATGGTCATTTACTAGCTTTTTATTCCAGATTAATTTAATTAACTGAATTTAAGTTCCCCAGCTGTCGTAGGTGGGATTTGAACTCCTACAAGTCAGCCTGGGCAGCCGATCCTGCCAAATAACTGGAACAGTTGGGATGTCAGCCAACAGGATTCAAATAAGGCCTGGGAGTTACAATAGCACCGGCCTCATTTCTAGAGCCACGGGTGAGTTTCTAACTCACTTGAAACAGGGTTTCTGGTGAAGTCATGCCGTCGGAGTAGGACCAGCTTCCAGGAAATTCCTAGCCAGATTTTGTATTAATAATTATTTTTTATCTAGACGTTTTAAATCAAAAAAGGGGTAGATTTTGGTCTGGGGCCTGTTTTCTGAGGTCACGCCTCCACAGGTAGCTTGCCTGATGGGAATAATCGAGTTCGGGCCTCACTAGCACCGGCCCTCGGGTAAGTCCTGGGGTGGGGGTGTTGGAGTGGGCTCCAGGGAGTGCCAGTCATGACGACTATGGCATGGGGTGGGTTGGGGGGGTGGGGGGTGGGGGGCGGATTCACTACTGCTCCTCCTGGCTCCACCAGAAGGATTTTCTTTAAAAAGAAAAAATTTGAATAAAACCTACCTTTTTGTTGGCCACAGGGACCACTGAAGAAATCTGAGTGGGGAAGGCCCGAAGTCTGCTCCTCCGCTCATCCTAAACTATGTAAGGTTTCCAAAATTTGCAGATCCCCAAAACCTAAGGAAAAAGGACTTTGGAACTACCTCAGAGTGATAAAAATGCATTTGGGCCTAACCTAAGAGACTGTAAGACCAAAAACCAAGTTTTGGCATTTTAAAAGGATCAGGGAAGAAAAACCCTGAGGAAAATGACTTTGGATGTTACTATTGGGAAAAACCTCACAGTCACAGAGACAAGACAGGCTGCGGAGGGGTGTGGC